>OU342741.1:158222187-159422187 GCA_910589775.1 Avena eriantha | reverse complement strand
AGCATAAAGTGATACTACAAGTTGAAAACTAAAGGATCATAAAGGCTTATGGTGACTTGAGATAGTCATAACATGGTGTGAGCATGCGCCAAGTCAACCCAAATAAAGCATCAAAGGAGAATACCACTATACTATGCTTTAATATGCTAAAACAACGCATGATTCATCCAAGGCACATTAAGCAATCTCAATTGTTTATAACAAGTCATGCTACAGCAAAGAATACTAAGCATAAATCCAAAACAATATCAAGCATGGCATGATAAGCCACAGTCAAAAACAAGCTCTTTTTACCACAAAAGCATGAACTTTCCTACTCTTTTTCAAACCAAACCAAACTATTTGCAAACCAACGTATGAAAGAGGGGTCCAACCAATTTATTCATAAAACTAAGCAAACCAAGCAAACTAAAAACCAAAACGAAAACGAAAAAGAAGACGCTCCAAGAACAATACAACTATGCATGAAACAATAAAAATAAAGCGTTTGGAAGAAACCTGAGATTTTTATTGATGAAGAAGGGGATGCCTTAGGCATCCCCAAGCTTTGACGCTTGTACTTCTTGGATATTTCTTGGGGTGACATGCGTGGCATCCCCAAGCTTGAGATTTATTCCATCCTTCATCTCATTACTCATTCCTTCCATACACCTGAAATTTTTCCTTCATACAAAACTTCACACAATCTCATTAGCAACATTAGTGCACTCAAGATAAATAAGTCTCAAGGTTCAGTTCTAATACCAAATAAACTTACATTAGAACACTAGCTACTGTAGCACTTCCCTCAAAAAGCTCAATTCGCCAAAGGAACTCAAGAAGAAACTAACAAGAAGCAAATGCAGAAAATGACAGAAATCTGTCAAAACAGACCAGCAGGTAAAGACGAATTTTTTCGAAGACATTCTGTTGCTCAAATAAAAAAGTGTTGAACTAACGAAAGTTAGATAACAACCTGGGTCAAAAGCACAAACAATTACAGCTTAATCCGACGTACAGAGCTCTCTCAGGATTTTTTACGGTGAAGCACATAAATCTGTTTCGGGACAGCAACTTTCCCAATCATTACTTCACTCTCATTAGAGATTACTCTTGGCACAAAAAGCAAATAAAAAGGATAAGGAGAGGTTATTACAGAGGTAATAACTTCCAAGACTCAATAAACTCTTGGGTTATCTCCCAACAAGTACTTTTCTTTAACGCCTTTAAGTTAGGCTTGATAGTTTGAGAAGATGCTCACATAAGAAATATGAATTGAAGTAAAAGAGAGCATCAAGAAGCAAATTCAAAACACATTTAAGTCTAACCCACTTCCTATGCATAGGAATCTTGTAAAGAAACAAGTCATGAAAGCACAAAGCAACAAGCATAGTAAAGCAAAACAAGTGCAACTTCAAGACTTTCAACATAAAGAGGGGAAACTTAATATTATTAAGATGCATAAAACCATGTTTCCCTCTCTCATAATAACTTTCAGTAGCATCATGAATGAAACTAACAATATAACTATCACATGAAACATTCTTATCATGAGCCACATGCATAAAAGAATTAAGAGTCTCCACATAAGCATAGTCATTCTTATTAATCATAGTGGGAGCAAATTCAACAAAATAGCTATCATTATTATTCTCATCACCATAATCACCAAACATAGGAGGCATATTGTAATCATAAGTACTTTCCTCCTCAACAGTAGGTGGACTGAAAATATCATATTCATCATTGTAATCATCATATATTGGAGGCATAGTATCATCAAAGTAAATTTTCTCCTCTAAAGATGGGGGACTAAAAAGATCATTTTCATCAAAACTACCTTCCCCAAGCTTAGGCTTTTCCATAGCATTAGCAATAATGGTGTCCAAAGAATTCATACTAACAACATTGCTATTAGCATGCAAATAAATTTCCATAGGTTTTAAAATTTTCTCTTCAAACACTTCATGTCCTAACTCAAGATAAATACTATAAAGC
This sequence comes from Avena eriantha, assembly GCA_910589775.1. NCBI lineage: Eukaryota > Viridiplantae > Streptophyta > Magnoliopsida > Poales > Poaceae > Avena > Avena eriantha. Next base: position 159,420,210 of record OU342741.1, on the reverse strand, counting down.
TCTCTAATTTTTGTTGTTGTTTTCCATTAAGCCTAACTAGTGAAAAAAAGAAAAGAAAAAGACAAAATTGCAGAATCTAAAGGAAATAACTTCGAGAACTCACACCGGAGGATGTGAGTACCTTACCTCCCCGGCAACGGCGCCAGAAAATAGGCGTTTGACGTGGGAGGTTCTTCTTCTTTAATCCTCCGGTGTGAATACCTTTTACCTTACCTCCCCGGCAACGGCACCAGAAAATAGCTTGACGTCTACGCACTTCTATTCTTGTAGACAGTTGTTGGGCCTCCAAGTGCAGAGGTTTGTAGAACAGCAGCAAGTTTTCCCTTAAGTGGATTACCCAAGGTTTATCGAACTCAGGGAGGAAGTGGTCAAAGGTATTCCCTCTCAAGAAACCCTGCAATCAAGATACAAGAAGTATCTTGTGTCCCCAACACACCCAATACACTTGTGAGGTGTATAGGTGCACTAGTTCGGCGAAGAGATAGTGAAACACAAGTGGGATGGATAATTATAAGTGGTAATGGTGATAGGAAATAGGTTGATGGCGTGGAAAAGACTAAATGCAAACTGAAATAAAGATGGAAGCAAGCAAACATGCAACAGATCTAGTAGCAAACGGTGTATCACTGCTTAGAAACAAGGCCTAGGGATCATACTTTCGCTAGTGAACACTCTCTTATAAATATCTTCTTCATGATACTACTCTTAACTACTCTCCGGTTGGATACTCTAATCAACGGTAGGGCTATAACAGCACTCCTCAAAGTAAGCCTTTCCCATCTAGAAAACCCCACACTATCACCTTGAGTACTAGATGAGTCCAACAAACACCACAATTTCATAAAGACATCCAACTCCAAATATAACTCATAACAAGTATTTGTAATCTCTAGCCTAAGTGCCACCATGGTGAGCACGCTGTCACTTTCACACACATGGGGAGAGCAGAGATCTATATAAAGCACTTGAGTAGCAAGGTATATCTATAGATTACAAGCTCATGATCTCAGTAAGATCATGCATAGAGAGAGAGATGAACACATAGCTACCGATAGAACCCTTAGCCGCGAGAGAGATCTACTCCCTCCTCATCATGGGAATCAGCAACGGTGATGGAGATGGTGGTGGAGATCGATGGAGATGGCTCCGGGGGCACTTCCCCGTTCTGGCAAGGTGCCAGAACAGAGACTTTCTGTCCCCCGAATCTCCTTTTCGGTGGCGGCGACGCTGTAGAACTTTTCGTGGCTGGAGGCTTGATTATTTAGGGTTTTGGCTTCGGGAGGCTTCTTATAGGCCAGAGGGCAAGGTCGGTGGGCGGCCAGGGGGCCCACACCACCTCGTGGCGCGGCTAGGGCTAGCCCGCGCCTATGGGGTGTGGCCAGGCCCTGTCCCCTCTCCGACTCTCCTTCTAGCTCTGTGAGTCTTCCGGGAAAATAGTAACTTTGGCTTTTGTCCCGTCCAATTCCGAGAATATTCATTTTCTGACTTCCTGGAACCAAAAACAGCAAAAAACAGGCAACTGGCACTGTGGCATCTTGTTAATAGGTTAGTCCAATAAATCATATGAAAAGTACTCCAAAGTTGGAACAAAACACAAGAAAGTAGATAAAACCAAGCATGGAACATCAAAAATTATAGATACATTTGCAATGTATCACATGTGTGTTCTTATACTAAAACCACACATGGATCAACCACTAGAGTCATTGCATGTGTGTTCTTATACTAAAACCAACACTAGAGTCATTGCATGTGTGTTATTTCCACAAACCACACACTGATCAACCACTAGAGTCATTGCATGTCTGTTATTTCCACAAACCACAAATGGATCAACCACTAGAGTCATTGCATGTGTGTTCTTATACTAAAACCAGCACTAGAGTCATTGCATGTGTGTTCTTTCCACAAACCACACATGGATCCACCACTGTCATTGCATGTGTGTTCTTTCCACAAACCACACATGGATCAACCAGTGGTCATTGCATGTGTGTTCTTTCCACAAACCACATATGGATCAACCACTGTCATTGCATGTGTGTTCTTTCCACAAACCACATATGGATCCATTTGAGTAATTGCATGTTTGTTCTTATACTAAAACCACAAACCAGCACTAGAGTCATTGCATGTGTCTTCTTTTCCACAAACCACACATGGATCCACTAGACTCATTGCATGTGTTTTCTTTTCCACAAACAACTTATGGATCCATTACTGTCATTGCATGTGTGTTCTTTTCCACAAACCACACATGGATCAACCACTAAAGTCATTGCCTGTGTGTTCTTATACTAAAACCAACACTAGAGTCATTGCATGTGTGTACTTTTCACAAACCACACATGGATCCACCTCTGTCATTGCATGTGTGTTCTTTCCACAAACCACACATGGATCAACCACTAGTGGTCATTGCATGTGTGTTCTTTCCACAAACCACATATGGATCAACCAGTGGTCATTGCATGTGTTTTGTTTTCCATAAACCACTTATGGATCCATTACAGTCATTGCATGTGTGTTATTTCCACAAACCACACATGGATCAACCACTAGAGTCATTGCATGTGTGTTATTTCCACAAACCACACATGGACCCATTTGAGTCATTTCATGCTTGTTCTTATACTAAAACTAGCACTGCCCCCCAATGGATCCACCGTTAGACCAAGTCTTCTAGAAGGCACGCCATAACACAATTGTTTCTCTTGACGATTGTTACATACCGTTCGATTGGGGCGCTTGGAAGATTGGGATGGTCTTCGCGAGAGCGATCCTCGAGTAGGCTGTTTTGCGGCATGATTGGCCACGCTTGCTCTGGACAAACTGGCATGTTGCGAGTGTTACGACTCACGTGTACAGTGGGCCATATCCCAGTGTCACGTCCCCGTTACTTCTCTTCCTCCCCGTACTTCTCTTCCATCCCCTAGAAGCCACTTTCCCCACTTCACTTCCATCCTGCCGTAGCCGCAAGCCGACGATATCCGCCAATTCTCTGGTCGCTACCTTCATGGTAAGAAATCATTTTACAAGCTTTTGAACTTATCCTACACATTCCTCCTATTCGCCAATGTAACTGCTGATCTTTTTTCCGATTTCTCGACGAACTTGAGATGTGGCAGATGTGGGAGCCCAAGAATCTGGAGATCCTCGCGCGCAACTTCGCAGCGGCGTTCCCGCTCGTGTGCTCCCACCCAGGATGCTTTCGCTGTTACTCCTACCGCGAGCTCCCGCTCCACGAGCTTGCGTGCCTGCACGGCGTGTGCGCCTGCACGGAGCCAGGCTGCAACTACACCGGCCCGCCGGCAGAGCTCGTCGTCCACCTTGCAGATGGGCACTTGATCAAAGTGATTAGGATCTCGTACGGGCAAGCCCAACTTCTCCAAGAGCAGGTGCCGTTCACTGACTCGGCACGCCGCCTGCTAATTTTCTAGGGGGCGGCTCTGTTTTCGTCCTGACCATCACCGCCGGTGTTCCGAGAACCAGAGCCGGGCCCAGCGTCGTAGGTGCCGTATGCGTCAGGTCGGTCTCGTGCGCCTGGCCCGTATACACGGTGCGCATGTGGGTGACGCCCAGCCGCCGTCGTTGGATAGCATTCTTGTGCTATCCGAGGCGTCGAGCTGCCCGACGCCGCGGGAGGTGGAGTATGTGGACCTAAGGTCGATCCTATGCGTGCCATCTCAGTACCTTGTCAGTCCTGGACCGAACAGGCAGATGCATTTCTACATTTGTATCGAGAAGACCGACAGGCAAATATAGTACTTGTGTTGTCGTTACTGTTAGACTTAAGCGATGCTTCTCAGGTGCTTAGAGCATACGTGTTGTGCGAATGTACCCCAGTTGTAGTTTTCAGTACTCCTTAATACTTCGACGAGTTATTATATTGGTCCAATCAGCTTGTTGTTGTCAGGTTGCAAAGTCCTCTTGCTCTGGACAAACCGGCAATACCGTGTGCTCCCGCTCCCGCATGTCAGTGTCACGTGTTCCGAGGGCCCACCTTCCAGTGTCCTTCCCCTCGAAGCCACTGTCCCAACTTCTCTTCCATCCTGCCACTCTCGTTCGATGGTTGTAATCTGATGATTTTCGTTGGATTGTTTACAAGTAATCTACGTTGATAATGCAACATGCAAATGGCACAGACACAATTTCTAAAGTGGAAGCACTCACACGCTGCTATTGCACATATTTCTCAATATAGCTCGACAATCACATTACAATAATTGTACTTGCATTAAACACAACCGAAATTGCAACCATCCTAAACAACATCTAAACCCACATCACACCGTTGTCGTCGGAGTCCACCTCGATTGGTGACACCGTCGTGCCCTTCCCGGCGACATCCACTCCCGCCCGTGGCTTGCCCTTTGCCAAGGAGGCAACAATGGCATTCTGCACAGCTTCGTCCCCGTCGTCCTCCACATCGGAATCGACAATGACGAAGGTGATGGGGTTGGCGTGGACTGAGCGCCGTCGCGCCTGGCGGCTCCTGCTCGAGCTCAACGCCGCATCAGTCCTTCTACAGGTTGGAGGGGCCGAGCTCGCATACGTAGCGTCGTCGCTCCTCTCAAGAAACCATGGCCATTTGATACTGCGACGGTAGGATCTTGGGGTGGATCCATCACGGCGAGCCCTACCGGAAGCGGTGGAGCGGATGGATCTGCCGGCGCGAGCCATGACAAGTTCCTAGGAGGGAGTAAGATTGTGGGCCAGGCGTGTCTGGTTCCTGAGCAAGACCTCCCAATGATATGTACGCGGGCAAGGTACCAAAAAATTTCGTCCAATGCGCGCGACAGGGCTTTTGAACCACGAAGGCGCGAGTTTTTTTTGACAAGTCCACACGCTAGGTCCCCCACCTGTCAGCCGAATGTGGACGGTAGGATTCTGCCCGAGTTATTGAGTATGGATAAATCACGCTTCACCACTACCCTGACATCCAAAGGCTCCTCTTTCCTCTGCCCTCGCTCCCCTCACTCATGGCTCGCAGCTCGTGCAGTTCGTCTCGGGCGGAATCAGGGTCGGCTCAACGCCGTCAGGCGGGTGCCCCCATCAGGTACCGGAGGATGCCCTACGATTACTACCCTGATATGCTATGTTTGTGTGGTGAGAAGATTCCGAGATGGATTTCGTGGACTGACAAAAATACTGCAGGAAAATTCAGCAACTGCAGCATCAGAGCGGTAAGTTCCTACTGTAGGTACAATGGTAATCCGGATTCGGAAAGCGTAATGTAATTCTTTTTTTGTTTCCTTCGATCTACTACATAGGAAGGGAGGGGGACTGGCTGTGAAAAGTTTGTGCGGATCAAAAAGCCACTGACAGGTTTTCACAGAGAGCTTGTTCAGGATCTGCGTGATGTTGTATGGGACAAGAAAGAGGAGATTCGTGTGATGGAGCGAGAGATCCGGGAGCTTTGCCAGGTGCAGGGGAGGCAGGGGCAGGGAGGTGGTGAGACAGACGGGCTCAAGATTAGGCCAGATAGTGGACACAATTTCCTCATTATCTGGGCATTATCTGTTGCATTTGCAGTTTATGTCGCCATGTCGTTGTCCAGCAGCTGAAATAAGTTGCTGCTTCGTGGAGTGTAGCGGCCAGCTTAAGAAATTGTTTTCTAGCCCAGAAACTTATCATAAGTGTAATGCCAACAGAAGGAATTTATTAAGCGCCTATAAATAAATCATGTATGTGCCACTAACACCCATCGATTTTGTAGAGGATTTAACCGCTCAGCTATCGCGATTGTTCAGATAGTAGTGGCACAGTCACAGTTTTGGATTCAACTAGTGGCCTCGACCGTATCAAATTCTAAAGTCGCGATACATTTTACTCCGAGTACGGGAGGCAGATTGTTTCGCCCGACAAGTTCCACGCACACAGCTCGAGAGTTTAACCGAACTACATATATAGGTTCAAGTTCAATACATCATTAGGCTGCTACATTGTTAGCCCTCTTTCTCTGCTTGGGTGCCAACTTTCTTCCTCTTTCCTTCACCCACTGGCTTCTTCATCTCATGCCTTCTTCCTCTTCCTGGATGCCAATTTTCTTACCTTCACGTACCCTGCATCTCCGGGCCAAGGGAAGTCAGGCCAATCAGCACCAGAATCTTGTCCGGCATCATCACTCCACTCGTTTTGGTTTTCTTCCCGCAGCAAAATCACTGAGTCGGCTGTCTTGTTTCTTACCTTGCGCTTCCTGTAAAAAAACAGTACATGAATTACTACCTTATATCTACAGACTATAAATTTTTTTTGTGTGAATGTACCATCTCATACCTAGGTTTGGGAGCATTAAGGGGACATCCAGATGCTCTATGGCCTATAAGATGGCAGGTCTTGCATTTGTTTTGCCCTTCTTTGTAGCACAGAAAGCCGAACCCTTCTTCTCGAGAAAATTCTTAAACCTATTCACCTGGGGTCTTCCTCTGCCCCTTTTTGTAACTGGCTGGCAAAGCTCGAAAGACAATTGGACTTGAGGCCACTGAGATGGGTCTGTACATGGCTCGACGGATCCAGCGTACACAGCTCTGAACTTTTCCATAGAGTAGTAGTCTGACAAATACTGATCCAAATGTGGTAGAGTTATTTTCTTCACCAAGAAGGCCAAGGCATGGTCACAAGGTTTCTCGGTATGCTGCCACTCTAAGTAGGTGCATTCTCGCAGCTGGATGTTCACAACATCCCTTTTGCCACTCTTGGACATATCGACCACCTCACAGCTTCTGCTGGTTGACGGGAGAACCTTAAGATGAGCAAGTCCTCGGCTTCTCTTGTGCAGTTGCTATACAACTGGCGGTAGCATATGTCCTCTAAGTCTCCTACCGATCTCTCTCCTTATAGTTAACAGCTTCATGATCATACCACGTACGTTGTCCATCAAGATATGAACATGACGCACTTTTGTGTCCTTCACCCAGTTATTCAGGCATTCTGCAAGGTTGTTGTTTATGTAATCAACTTTGATGTCATGGTTGAATTGACTCCTCTTCTATAGCTGCGAATGATGGATGGCTAAGTACTCTGGAAGTTCAGGGGCTTCGGCAAAAATCTTGCTCATGAAATAATCGCTACTACTAGGTTTGTAAACTCTAGCAGCAGGAAACATGTAACGAAATACGATGTCTGCGTAGTGTGAGTACAAGTTGAGCATCATATGGGCATGGCATTCTCTACCTTCAGCTCGCGGGAACACCTCCTTCACTGGATTCGTCAGCCCTTTGCATGCATCCGTGGATATAGCCAATGGATCCTTGTGGCCTATTGATCTCCTAAGCTGCCTCATAAACCAGACCCAGTTTTCCTCCGTTTCTGTTTCAAACAACCCGAATGCCACTAGGAACATCCAGTTGTGACCATCAAGTGTTGTGGCAGATGGCAGGCAGCTTTTCCATTTGCCAGTTAGGACAGTGTTGTCTACACTCAGATATGGCCTACAGCCGTCCTTGAATCCATCGATGCAAGGTTTAAGTGCCATGAAAAATCTTTTGAAATATATTTTACCACCTTCTGATTCAGTGTCAATCTCCACAACACTCCCTGGACACCTAGCTTGTACCTCCGCCTTGAAGTTGTACAACATCCTGAAGCTATTGGTCCAATCCCCATGCAAGACCACCAGAGCTTTCTCTTTACCTTTCCAAACCATGTAATACGGAAGGACAATATTGTATTTAGAACCGAGGCTAGTCTGAATATTCTTCGCGGTCTCCTTAGGGTTATCCTTTAGTATGGACATAGATTGCATAGCCACCCACTCCGTATCAGCCATTGAGGATTTCAGTTTGCTGCCTGTCGGACACATGTGTGGAGGGCCCATTCTGTTCACCTGCAACACGGATTCATTTAAAAGATAAGCAGAGTCGACTAGTTCCCAGAAAGATATCGCACATGAATTGTAGTTATAGAGTGAAAAGAGAGAGAGAGAGAGAGTTCTAATGGTTTGCTGCATTCATTGCCCCAATACCCTAATTTAGTCGACGCAGGTAAGGATCTTGTTGTGATCCTCCATGGACAATGTACCTTGGCCCATCCATTCATCCACGTTAACTTGCAAACGGCCTCATACCTCTCGGCAGAGTTCTTTAGTCGATAAATGTCGAACTCCCCCTTGATACAAAAATGCCGGAACGACATCCTAAACTCATGCATGCTCCTGAACTCGGTGCCAACCGAAATTATAGGATACTCGTGGTCATGTTTCATTTCTTCTACTTCAACACCCAAATCATCGACTGGAATACCAGCCTCATCGTTAAGTTCCTCGTCTATTTCATCATCACCAGATTCTTGATCCTCTATAGTGCCTGCCTCTTCATCTGATTCAGAATCTTCGCCATCGTCTCAAATGCCTAGTACTGCACACATCATATTGACTCTCATGGGTGGGGCTGCACCATCGTCTCCACCCGGATGGACAGGAACATTGCCCTAGTCCACCTCACCGGCAACTCTGTTTTCTCCAAGACACTCGGTTGGTTCTGCTGCAACCACATGGGGTGGTCTTACGTTTGAACGCATCCCAGGTACTTCAGTAGACAAACAACAGTCAGAATCAATTTCATCTTGAGTATACAGAACCCTCTTGCTCTTCCTGTGTACATCCTCCTTCCTGATGTAATCTTTCCTGATGGTATCAGTAGGGCTTGACATCCGCGTTCCATTCCCCATCGAACTAGGCCTTTTGCTGCTACTCCTGGGTGTGATCTCCTTACTGCCTCCCCTCACGGGTGTTGGCTCTAGGGTGCTGGCATTATTGCCTGACCTCTATGGCGTGTTCTTCTTCGAATTAGCCCTTTTGCTGCTACTATTGGGCGTGTTCTCCTTCGTGCTGGCATAATTCCCTGACAGCGGCGTGTTCCGCTCCAAATTAGTGTTTTTTCTGCTCCCACTGGGTGTGGTAGCCTCCGTGCTGGCCATCTTCGCCTCTTTGCTACCACTCTTGGGAGTGTTCACCACCGTGCTAGCCCTCTTAGCGTTTTTGCTGCTACCGTTTGGTGTGGCATTTTGACTGGATCTCAGGGCTGTACTCTGTGGCGTGGTGCCTTTTGTCGTGCGACTCTTGGGCGTCCTCTTCTCTGGCGTGGTCTCCTTGGTGACGTTCTTCTTTGGGTGCCCTTTCTAGGGATGCTTTTCCTGCTCCTCTTTATGACGCTCCTCTGTAAGACTCTCCTCTGTTCGAAGCCACCCTCAGTCGCACCAGCCCTAGTGATGCCATGGATTAGGTCATGCATGCCTTCTAAAAGTCCATCATCTCTATTGTCGAGTTCCAATTCCTCTCCAACCGTGAGCACTACCAAGTGGAAGTAAACTTCACCTCTATAATGTTTCCTTGTAAACGGTCCGACTAAATCCCTGGTATCTTTCACTTCGATAGCCTTTTTGCTCCTGTAACCATAATATAATAAACGTGCTTCCTGGGAGGACCCCCACAACACCTTCACACGTAACGATGCCATCAGGTCAGATAACTCTACCACTTCAGGGTCGTATCTGCCAAGGATTACATCAAACTCGTCATAGAATTTTTCTGTGCCATCATCTAATTTTGCAGTATAATCCGCGACACCGATACGAATGATTACTTTGCCATCATCAAGTTCTTCAGGATAGAAACCTCCGAGAGGTTCGAAGGATGGAGCGGCACCATCAGACCCAGCCCCAATGCCACCGCCGCCATCACCAGCGTCATCGTTAGCTGGATCAACCCCGGTGGAAGTACTAGGACCAGGAGCAAGGCGAGGGCCCTTAGCAGCGGGAGCTACATTACATGGTGGATAGGCAGGGCCCCTTCTAACGGCAGCCACAATAGGATCAGTTGCTGCCATGCCACCTCGACGACCAGGAGCAGTTCCCACAACAACAGTGTTTCGAGTGCTAGCAGAGTCTAGACCATGAGCTGGCTTCAGACCAGTAGCTCGCTGAACCTGAGCATGGGTTCGAGGAGGAGAGAAGGCATCCGCCTTTGCAACAACAGTGGGGCAGCCTCCGGAATCCTTAGTTTGCTCAACAGCGGCAGGGATTGGGTCAACAGCGTCCAGATCAACAACAACACGAGGACAACCAGTACCAGCAGATTCTAGAGCATGGGTTCGCACAACTTGAGGATGGTTTCAAGGAGGAGGAGCACACAAGGCGGCGGTCTTGGAAACAACAGCGGGGTAGCCTCCGGACGCCTTAGTTTGCTCAACAGCGGCATGGATTGGGTGAGCAGCATCCGCATCAACACGTGCACGGGGAAGGGGACGACCAGTACCAGCAGATTCCAGAGCAGAGTTTTCCACAACGGTAATACGGGGACTCCTACAAGGAGGTTGCCTAACAGAAGCATGTCGCGGATGAGGAACCACATTTTGCTCAACAACAGCAGGGGTTCGAGTTAGACCTCCCTGTCCAATAATAGCTGGGCGACTCCCAGTAGCAGGAGCTTCCTCATCCACTATGTTACACACCAGCATAACCACGCGAAGCCTAACATGATGTTTCATCAACCCAATTAGCTGACTGTCACACGCTATAGGAACCTTGAAGCCTCGTTCATCAAGGAGGCTGAACCGTGTAGTCTGCTCCGGCCTCACTTCAGCAAGTTCACGCACAGTAGTAACCAAACTAGGGATAGTGCATAATTGCACAGGCGCTACTTCCATCTTCAGATTCTGAGCTTGTTTCCACTTGTTATTCCCATGTGCTAATTTAATGAGGTAGCCGCAGATGGTGACCATAACCGTGTAGTTGGGTTCAGTGGAGATCCTAGTTGACAGAAAATTGGAGAAAAAACATAAGAATTGTTTGTCAGCGTCGTGCTAGCAAACAATTCTATGTTCGATATATCTTTGTAATGCCAATAGCCAGCTAGTAGTTATAGCTAGTGCGAATAGCAAAGAGAAGAGTAGCTCACCCAAAATTAGCCAGAAGTACTTCTTCCTCGGCAAATGGATTTGCCATCCTCCGTGCTGCTCAGCTTGTCGACGGTAGAGTCGGGCTAGATCGTTGCAACGGCTGGCACGACATTCGGTATTAGAGCTCGGTAGCAGCGAGTAGGCGCAGCAACTTGGCGCCGGAAGTCAAATACCCGAAGAGATCATTCTGGTTGGAGAGGGGATTTCGACGCCGCCGGTGCTAGGGTTCATGCGAAAGGAGGGAGGGATGGATTTGTGAATTTGGTCAACGCACGATGCTCCTTTACTATCTTGTTTCGCCTACGTGGTTGCCGCGTTGGCGCTCGCGTCACGGTAATATTACTGACATGAGGGTCCCGACCGTCTACTTCACGGGGCAGTTTCACGGCATGTTTGGATTTGGTAGGGGTGAGACGAGTTTGCATCGAAATGGCCCCTCTTGGTAGTTGGCGGCCCAACTTTTCGAAACGCGGTAATTTCAGGCAACTTAGGTACCGCCATGCGCTGGCCTGCCAACTTTGGTACCGCAGATGAACAAGCCCCGCAAAGTGGCAGCGCATCCGTGATCGCACACACATCCAACACCCCGACAACCTCCGATTCCTCACTTCAGCAAAGCAGTGGAAGTAGAAGATTCTTCTAGAGAAACCGCCGAGAACATGTACTTCGCTAATCTGAAGCCATGGGAAATTTACTAGAGGGGAAAGAGAACCTTCACGAGGAGGTGGTGCAAATGGATAGGAGGAGGAGGGCACCTTTTATAGGAGAGGGGGCAACCCCAAGGGGCATGGCCTCCGGCCATGGTGGTTGATACGTTGCAAATGTATCTATAATTTTTGATGTTCCATGCTTGTTTCGTATCTACTTTCTTATGTTTTGTCCACACTTTGGAGTACTTTTACACATTTTCTGGAACTAACCTATTAACAAGATGCCACAGTGCCAGTTGCCTATTTTATTCTGTTTTTGGTTCCAAAAAAGCTAGAAAATGAATATTCTCGGAATTGGACCGAACAAAAGCCAAAGTCGATATTTTACCAGAACACTCACGGAGCCAGAAGACGAGACAGAGAGGGGCCAGGGGCTAGCCACACCATGTTGTGGCGCGAGTCCCCCTGGTCACGCCACCAGGTGGTGTGGGCCCCTGGTCCACCCTCTGACATCGCCCTTTCGCCTATAAGAAGCCTCCGATGCAGAAACCCTAAAGAATCCAGCCTCTAGCCATGAAAAGTTCTGTAGTGCCACCGCCACCGAAGGGGAGATTCGGGGGATAGAAAGTCTCTGTTTCGGCACCCTGCCGGGACGAGGAAGTGCCCCCGGAGTCATCTCCATCGATCTCCACCACCATCTCCGTCACCGTTGCTGATATCCATGATGATGAGGGAGTAGTTCTTCCTCGAGGCTAAGGGTTCTACCGGTAGCTATGTGTTCATCTCTCTCTCTATGCATGATCATATTGTGATCATGAGCTTTGTAATCAAGTAGATCTACTTTGCTACTCAAGTGCTTTAAGAGATCTCTGCTCTCCCCATGTGTGTGAAAATGACAGCGTGCACACCATGGTGGCACTTAGGCTAGAGATTACAAATACTTGTTATGAGTTATATTTGGAGTTGGATGTCTCTATGAAATTGTGGTGTTTGTTGGAACCATCTTGTGCTCAAGGTGACAGTGTGGGGTTATCTAGATGGGGAAAGCGAACTTTGAGGTGTGCTGTTATAGCCCTACCATGGATTAGAGTGTCCAACCGGAGAGTAGTTTAGAGTAGTATCATAAAGAGAATATATTTATATGAGAGTGTTCACTAGTGAAAGTATGATCCCTAGGCCTTGTTTCTAAGCATTGAAACACTGTTTGCAACTAGATCTGTTACATGTTTGCTTGCTTCCATCTTTATTTCAGTTTGCCTTTAGTCTCTTCCACGCCATCAAAGCTCTTTTATGGCACCGTTACCACTTATAATTATCCATACCACTTGTATTTCACTATCTCTTCACCGAACTAGTGTACCTATACACCTGACAAGTGTATTGGGTGTGTTGGGAACACAAGAGACTTCTTGTGTCTTGATTCCAGGGTTGCTTGAGAGGGATACCTTTGACCACTTCCTCCCTGAGTTTGATAAACCTTGCGTGATCCACTTAAGGGAAACTTGCTGCTGTTCTACAAACCTCTGCACTTGGAGGCCCAACAACTGTCTACAGAAATAGAAGTGTGTAGACATCAAACTATTTTCTGGCGCTGTTGCCGGGGAGGTAAGGTAAAAGGTACTCACATATGGCTACTAAGCTATCTTCTAGTACTGTTGCTAGTGTGTGAGTGCTCGAAGTTATTTCCTTTAGATTCTGCAATTATATCTTTTTTTTCTTGTTTTTATTTTCATAGTTAGTCTTAATGGAAAACAACAACAAAATTAGAGAGCTTTATAGTATTTATCTTGAGTTAGGACATGAAGTGTTTGAAGAGAAAATTAAAAAACCTATGGAACTTTATTTGCATGCTAATAGCAATGTTATTAGTATGAATTCTTTGAACACCATTATTGCTAATGCTATGGAAAAGTCTAAGCTTGGGGAAGCTAGTTTTTATGAAAACGAACTTTTTAGTTCCCCAAGCACGAAGGAGAAAATTTACTTTGATGATACTATGCCTCCAATAGATGATGATTACAATGATAAATATGATATTTTCAGTCCACCTACTATTGAGGATGAAATTAATTATGATTACAATATGCCTCCTATATTTGATGATTATGGTGATGAAAATAATAATGATAGCTATTTTATTGAATTTGCTCCCACTACAATTAATAAGAATAACTATGTTTATGTGGAGAGTAATAATGATTATATGCATGTGGCTCATGATAATAATGTTTTATGTGATAGTTATATTGTTAATTTTATTCATGATGCTACTGAAAGTTATTATGAAAGACGGAAACATGGTTTTATGCATCTCAATAATATTAAGTTTCCCCTCTTTATGTTGAAAGTCTTGAAGTTACACTTGTTTTGCTTTCCTATGCTTGTTGCTTTGTGCTTTCATGACTTGTTTCTTTACAAGATTCCTATGCATAGGAAGTGAGTTAGACTTAAATGTGCTTTGAATTTGCTTCTTGATGCTCTGTTTTACTTCAATTCATATTTCTTATGTGAGCATCTTCTCAAACTATCATGCCTAACTTAAAGGCGTTAAAGAAAAGTACTTCTTGGGAGATAACCTAATAGTGTTCTTGAGTCTTGGAAGTTATTACTTCTGTAATAACCTCTCCTTATCCTTTTTATTTGATTTTTGTGCCAAGAATAATCTCTAATGAGAGAGAAGTAATGCTTGAGAAAGTTGCTGTCTCGAAACAGATTTTTGTGCTTCGCTGTAAAAATTTGTTTAAAATATATGTATGTCGGTTTGAGCTGTAATTGCTTGTGCTTCTGCCCTAGGTTGTTATCTAACTTCCGTTAGTTCAACACTTTTCGATTTGAGCAACAGAATGTCTTCTAAAAATTGGTTTTTACCTGTTGCTCTGTTTTGCCAGATTTGTGCCATTATTAGCATTTGCTTCTTAAATCCCTTTGTCTTTGAGTTCTTGCCAATTTCTTGAACTTTTTAAAAGGAAGTGCTATAGTAACTTGTGTTTTAATGGTAGTTTTAATTATGTTGAAACTGAACCAAAAGACTTTTTATCTTGAGTACACTAATGTTGCTAATGAAGATTGTGTGAAGTTTTGTATGAAAGAAATTTTAAAGTATAGGGAAGAACAATGTGATAAGATGAAGTATGGACAAAATCTCAAGCTTGGGGATGCCACCCGTTTCACCCCAAGAAATATTCAAGAAGTACAAGCGTCAAAGCTTGGGGATGCCCAAGGTATCCCCTTCTTCATCAATAAAAATCTCAGGTTTCTTCCAAACACTTCATTTTTATTGTGTCATGCACAATTGTGTTGTTCTTGGAGCGTCTTTGTTTTTGTTCTTAGTTTTCGTTTGCTTAGTTTGCTTGAATAAATTGTTTGGACCCCCTCATTCATTCATTAGTTTTCAAATAAGTTGGTTTGGATTAGAAAAGAGTAGGAAAAGTTCATGCTTAAGTGGTATAGAAGGAGGTTGTTTTTGACTGTGGCCTATGCTTTGTCATGTCATGCTTGATATTATTTTGGCTTTATGCTAATTGATTTTTGCTGTAGCATGACATGTTATAAACAATTGAGATTGCTTAATGTTCATTGAAAGAATCATGCGTTGTTTTAGCATATTAAAGCATAGTATTGTGGTATTCTCCTTAATTGCTTTATTTGGGTTGACTTGGCGCATTCTCACACCATGTTAAGACTATACCAAGTCACCATAGCCTCTATGATCATTTAGTTTTTGACTTGTAATATCACTTTATGCTTTAATTAATGATGTTTTGTCGCTTTGCATGATTATGGCCATTACTGCTCTCTTAGTTGGTCGCTCCCAGTCTTTTGTTAGCCTCCATAACCAAGTATGAGTTCCACTCATGCATCCAACTCCAAATAAAACCAAGTTATTCCAAAGATTCCACCATGCCTACCTATTAGCATTTTCTATTCCAAGTATATTCATGTTTTTATCTACCTTCCAAATTAAACTTGTTATGTGAAAAATAGTGATTAAAGCTCTCACGAACTTGATGGCACACTTTACTTTTCTTGCACTTAATAAACTTGAACCATTGTGTCATCTACGTTGTATATGCTTGCACTTATATGTTGGGGATTAGAAGAACCATGCTGTCATGGGGAACACTTTCAACATTGCACTTGTACATTGTACCTAGTTGATATCATGCTCTTTTGTTTATGGATTTCGTTGGTGTGAAATGAAAGGGGAGCTTGTAAGTCCATGGAGTTATGTATGTGTGTTAGAGAAACGCCTGGGCGGCTGGTCTAATCCATGCCTAATCATGGTGGAAACCTGCGGCGTAACCATAATGAGCAATCTATGAAGCATTCTTCTTATAAAAAAAAGAGACAGAGATTAAAAAAAGAAAAAAAAGAGATGAGAAAAGAGGAAAGAGAGAAAAAGGCACCATTTTCCCATGGTAAATAAGAAGATTGTGGAGATGCTTATTGTCTGCTTGCCTTGTCATTTCGATATGGGGATTCTTCCGTATCATCGGGCAAGGGGTACCCCATTGGCGGTTCTCTATGATACACATGTACTTACTTTGACAAGAACTTACCGGTAACTAAACTTGAGTAGCATGAGGAGCGGCCCTCGTATTCAAGGGACATGAGATTGCCAACTTATACTTTGTCAAGCATATACTCCATAGTTTGTTCAATTTAACCTTAATCACTTCAAGATGCTTATGATAGGGGAAATGAGAGCTGAAAGCTAATAAGTACCATAATTTTTGGAATCTCTTTATGAGACTTGAATCCCTACTTCCTTCTATGAAGGCCTTTCTTTTACGTTTATGTTGAGTCTCCACCTTCTATCTTTATGCACCTATTGAGAGAGCATAGTGGCCATTCTTAGTTTAATGTGCATTGTCCCAAAACTTGTGGATTGATGCATAACTTTGATATTGCTTGTTCTTAAACTATTTGTATCTAGTCACCCTTATGAACTTTGAAGGTGTCCTATGCATTTATGTTTTGATACACTATGAGGGACAAGCTGAAAACCACTATGCTATGTTTTCTATATGTGAAACAAACAACCGTCTTTCAATAAATTGTTATTCATGATCTTTGTTTGTATCCTTTCATGTTGCATGCATAGTCACTATGTCTTATTGTTAGAACTTCATCTTTCATGCTCATGTTTAGAGTACTTTGATCACAACTTTCAATGCTTGCAATTGTGATGGTGCATGTCACCTCAAAAATTATTCTTTTTTATCAGTTACCTACTCGAGGACGAGTAGGAGTTAAGCTTGGGGATGTTGATACGTTGTAAACGTATCTATAATTTTTGATGTTCCATGCTTGTTTAGTATCTACTTTCTTATGTTTTGTCCACACTTTGGAGTACTTTTACACATTTTCTGGAACTAACCTATTAACAAGATGCCACAGTGCCAGTTGCCTATTTTATTCTGTTTTTGGTTCCAGAAAAGCCAGAAAATGAATATTCTCGGAATTGGACCGAACAAAAGCCAAAGTCGATATTTTACCGGAAGACTCACGGAGCCAGAAGACGAGACAGAGAGGGGCCAGGGGCTAGCCACACCATGTGGTGGCGCGGGTCCCCCTGGCCGCGCAACCAGGTGGTGTGGGCCCCTGGTCCACCCTCTAACATCGCCCTTTTGCATATAAGAAGCCTCCGATGCAGAAACAATCTAGCCTCCAGCCACGAAAAGTTCCGCAGCGCCGCCGCCACCGAAGGGGAGATTCGGGGGATAGAAAGTCTCTGTTCCGGCACCCTGCCGGGATGGGGAAGTTCCCTCGGAGCCATCTCCATCGATCTCCACCACCATCTCCGTCACCGTTGCTGATATCCATGATGATGAGGGAGTAGTTCTTCCTCGAGGCTAAGGGTTCTACCGGTAGCTATGTGTTCATCTCTCTCTCTATGCATGATCATATTGTGATCATGAGCTTTGTAATCAAGTAGATCTACTTTGCTACTCAAGTGCTTTAAGAGATCTCTGCTCTCCCCATGTGTGTGAAAATGACAGCGTGCACACCATGGTGGCACTTAGGCTAGAGATTACAAATACTTGTTATGAGTTATATTTGGAGTTGGATGTCTCTATGAAATT
Source organism: Avena eriantha (assembly GCA_910589775.1). Lineage (NCBI taxonomy): Eukaryota > Viridiplantae > Streptophyta > Magnoliopsida > Poales > Poaceae > Avena > Avena eriantha. The sequence goes on along the minus strand of OU342741.1, from coordinate 159,402,576 downwards.
GTGGTGTTTGTTGGAACCATCTAGTGCTCAAGGTGATAGTGTGGGATTATCTAGATGGGGAAAGCGAACTTTGAAGTGTGCTGTTATAGCCCTACCATGGATTAGAGTGTCCAATCGGAGAGTAGTTCAGAGTAGTATCATAAAGAGAAGATATTTATATGAGAGTGTTCACTAGTGAAAGTATTATCTCTAGGCCTTGTTTCTAAGCATTGAAACACCGTTTTGCAACTAGATCTGTTACATGTTTGCTTGCTTAGTTTGCCTTTAGTCTCTTCCACGCCATCAAAGCTCTTTTCTGGCACCATTACCACTTATAATTATCCATACCACTTGTATTTCACTATACACCTAACAAGTGTATTGGGTGTGTTGGGGACACAATAGACTTCTTGTATCTTGATTGCAGGGTTACTTGAGAGGGATACCTTTGACCACTTCCTCCCTAAGTTCGATAAACCTTGGGTGATCCACTTAAGGGAAACTTGCTGCTGTTCTACAAACCTCTGCACTTGGAGGCCCAATAATTGTCTACAAGAATAGAAGTGCGTAGACATTAGTGGTGCCCCACCTCTTGCTCCATAATGGTGAGTGGAGCTTCCACTAAGCCCACTCCCATTAACACAAACTCTACTCACTTTGCATTAATTACCCACTAATTTAAATGTAATTTTCTTTTTAAATGAAAAACCTTTATTTATTTTATTCTTAATTTTGTTAATTACTTTAATTAACAAACATATGTATAAAAACCCTTGCATAACTTTGATATTACATCTGAAACCATTTTTAGCAAATTGACCCAAAACAATTCCGGTATCCGTCGAAATAACCCTAACACTTTCAAATCCTTTCTTTGATATTATATCTGCTATATTTGGTGTCGGTATACCTTAAGTGTGTCACCCTATGATTCACGAATAATGCAGACATGATCAAGACCCCTCTCCGATCAATAATCAGCAGCGGGACCTGGAGATCCGTACTGACTCCCACACATTCAACGATAACAATAGTGATCGTGAGAACCTTTAACGTCGTAACTAAATCCCTTTTTCTCGCGATATATTACATGTCCGAGATTTGATCATCGGCATCCCTATACCTAGTTTGATCTCGTTACCGACAAGTACTCTTTTCTCGTTCCCTTGATATAACATTCTATGTGATCCAATCACATGATTGCAAGCTGTGTCAATGCGATATCACCGAGAGTGCACTGAGTATATCTCTCCGTAGGCATGGACAATTCCCACTCTTGATCCATGAGCCTCTACATAACACTTTCGTCGTATCCGAACCCATCTTTATTGTCACCCTGTTATGGTGTGACGTTTGATGTTATCAAGTTACTCTTCGGTGTTAGTGATTGACATGATCGCATGGTCTAAGGACTAAGGTTACTTTACATGATGTTATAGCAATGTAAACATAATGAATTTGATCGTATTACTATACATTGGGTGAATGTTCATCACATCATTCCACCAATGTTGTGACCTTGTTATTAACAACATCCAATGTTCATGATCAGAAAACCTTGATCATCTTATTAATCAAACAACCTAGTTTATATGAAAGGCATAACTAGAAACTCTTTATTTGTTTATTAAACACACATGTATTAACGTATCCAATTAACACATTTATAGCATGAGAAATAAACTTTTATAATAAACATGGAATAAGATAATAACCACTTTATTATTGCCTCTCGGGCATATTCCCTTCAGTTGATTCTACCACCATCCTCTTCATCTTGACTTAAAACCTTCTATAAAAAGGGTATCCAACGCGATCTCAGATAATATGGAGGTGAAGATCGAAAACCACGAAATAGAGAGTCTACAGGCCGCCACCAGCGGAGATCAGAGGGGGGTACCGCTGCCGGAATCGCCTCCACCCCCTCTGACATGGCCATCATCAACATTTACAACGAGATCATGCCCATCCATCTAGGCAAACATGATGTGTGATTCAACCTATTGTTTTCCTATGATCTACTGCATCTCTATGAAATATAACATGGTATTATTTGTTTCATATGCTTTCATGAATGATAATCTGCAAGTGCCTTATGTAGTACTATATTTTAATTACATACATGGATGATTAGCTTTAAGTTACCTTGTCTAATAGAGAATAAGTATATGGACACTTTTTCATACTTGTATATGGTCGTGTAGCATTCATGCTATATTTCTCGTATGCATTATATTCCACATCTTTTTTGCTTTTGTCAATGCTTGGCATGGAGAAATGAGACGTGGGGGTTTGTGCGAACTTGGTAAGACATAAACTTACTGTGGGTAATCAATAAGTGTTTTAAAATGATAAACAGTCGGTTTTGAAGGAGATATATGGTCTTGTAAGATAAATATTTAGAAAGCTATGTTAACAAGGGGACATGAGATACTCTTGTTATGCTTAGTAACCAAAGGGTAAACTGAGGCTTATGGATATTTCAATAAATATGCTCTAATGGAAAGTGTATGTAAAGGTGGGTACCTGAGGATTCAGTTAGCCATGGAAAGTGCAAGTTAAAGGTTGAAAGAGCATATGACATGATTGAAAGATCCATAAATAAGGTTTATGCTAGTGATACTAAGAAACAAAGCCATTAACTGATGTCATGCAAGTGGTGAAAGTGTTCAGCTATTTAAAGAATGATTAAACTTCATGTCTATCTTGTTTGTATTATGTTCCTTTAGTTGGTTATCCTATGAAAGTTTATCTCTTTTGCAAAGTCAAAAGATGTTGATGATAGGGGTAATGGAACCCATTCTTTTGATGCACTGTGATCTAAAGAGTAATTAAGATTTTGAGTATATAGATGCTTGTACATGTTTAGAATGAAGAAAGAAGTGAAAAGATGATTCTTTTGCACTTTATATGTTTAATGGTCCATAGTAATTTCATTTGTTATTATGCAATGTTAATATATTGTTGAGCATATATGCAAGTACATACGAGATATCACTTCATAACTCATTAGCTTGTTGCTGTTCTTAAAGAATGAATCATTTAACCTTATGTAGCAATGATCATGACTTATGCTTTCCAACATTGCAATAAACTCCAAAGTCCATGTTTAGTTTTATCACCTTTATGCTCGAGGACGAGTATAGGTTAAACTTGGGGATGTTGATGCATGTAAAATGCATACATGAACTTTATACTTTATTAACGCATATTCCCATGTGTTTACATCTTATAGAATATTATATTCATGTTTTACATTGATTTTGGGGATTTTCTAAAAACTCCTCTCTCCTCTAGTTCTAACTCTATAGGACAAGAAAACCTTGTTTTGTGTATTTTTATCTTTTGGGTACCTAAACAAAGTCAAATGGCCTAGGGATTTTTCGAGGAGTATTTTCTCGTGAAGGGAAGCGGCTGGAGCACCAGGAGGTCACCAAGAGACTCATGGGCTAGGAAAGAGGCCCAGTGGCGCGGGCCCACTTAGTGTCCATGAGAGCTACCCTTATTCGGGCCTCATTGCTCGGATGTTGTCGATTCCACCGCCATCCTCTTCAGCTTGACCTAAAACCTTCTATAAAAAGGTCCCTGACGGGATCTTCAAACATACAAGGGTGGAGATCGAAAACCACGATATAGAGAGTCTGTAGGCCGCCACCGGTGGAGATCGGAGGGGGAACCATGTGACATCCCAAAGATTAGGGCTAGACAAATCCTAGACCTTAGTCTGATATAATCCTAACTTAGAGCTCGAGAGTATAAAGTGAGACAATCGGTAACACAACATTGACCCTATGACACACAAATTATTACATCAAGCTCATAATTGAGCAGAGAACCAAAGCATTACAAGCAGAGGTCACTAAGAACAACCATCAAACAATGGAAGGCAAATTATGTTATTAAGTATAGCAAACTTAACAAATGCCCTAAGAGACCTAAAGCATAACGATGACGTTCCAATCCATAGATCCTAGACTGTTTCCTAGGAACCCCAAGCTACTCGGTGTTGTCGATGCCATAACGAACCTTCTTCTATGGTAACACTTACTCTGCAGAAAAAGTATCAACAAAACAAGGCTAAGTACAGGGTGTACCCCGCAAGACTTATGGCTCATGGAGTTAATTTGCATAAAGCAATCTTTATTTGTAAAGCAGGAATGAGTAGAAGTTCGTCTAATCATAACATTTAAAAGGGATAAGAGATCGTTATATCTAGCTTTGATCATCTCTTGATATCCATTGAATCTTTATCAATTGAACCTACCAACTAGGATCACCCCCTCGAACCCTTAGGAAGCATCCTAAGCACACTTTACTTTACTTGCCAAGTTTTACAATTAGGTTATACTTCTCTATGATCTTTGAATCCATTCCCAAGTCATCCATAACCGTGAACACGGCTTTTCAAAAAGATTAAAACCCTGCAGAGGTGTACAACTTTACCCACACGTATCAACCTACTCTTAATACCAAGGTATTAGCCCTGTTCCTTGGGAGGCCAACAGAGGGTGGTTGATCATGACCTTTACCTTGATTTTGTCGAGACCATGAGTCAAGCCCTATGAAGATGCCACAGTAACGGGTTGAGTCCCGAAGCTGGTCCCTAGAGTTGTTAACAGGGTTCGATATTATGGAGGTCATGCCTCTCCTGTTCCCTGCCACGCCATGTATGATGCACCTTCATCCATCAAATCTTTCAAAATATTTTCTATGTGTATGCCGGATGGAACACCTGAACTATGTGACTCATAGAATATACTAGTCAAGTTAGTTGGTCGATAGGGTTTTTAGGTCCCCGTGTGGCTGTACGCTCATTTTGGTTTAAGAGGCAAGAACTCAGGTCCTAGTGGTGGCAAGTATGAGACTGCAAAAACCACAACTCACCGTGGTCTCTCATACAAGCCATAGCATTTTAAACTTACATCACCGATCATACCACGTCAACCTGTCAAACTAGGTTTATTCACAGCTCTGATTCATCAGTCGGATGGACCAACGATAACAACTAAGCATGGCTAAGCACAACAAATATAACAGCTCTAGCAACACTCACAAGCCAAATCCTAGTTATGCTAGGAGAAGTGGACCGGGGAATATAGGCTATAAAGCGGAACATGCATTAGATAGGATAACTGTATCTATTGATAAAATACTTTAGAATCGTATGGAACATGGCAATACTGGAAATACTTTAAAATCATAGGATTTTATCATGGTGGGGCTATGCTTGCCTTTGCCTGTTGATAACCATTAAGATATATTCGTAAACCTTGTACTTGACTTGATTACAGTTGGTCAAGTATTGATCTTCAATTTTCGATGATGTTGATCTCTAACTTCGATATCAGGCTCGTTCTCGAATTCTACCAGGAAGAAGCAAAACACCAAAAAGAAAGAAAAACACTCAACACATGACATCGATGCAATGCTCAAGCAAGTATGATGATATGTGAAGTTAAAGGTTACTGAAATTGAAACCCTAGACAAGATCATCAATTTAAATGGGGTCCCTAGGGTTTAAACCCTAGTATTTGGAAAGACCCATATGCATATGAGAGGGTTCAGATTGTTCTCCTTACTAACTTCCAATTGAAGTTTCTTAACAATACATGATTCTATTGCTAAAGGATAGATCTCATTTTTTGAACATTTTGATATATTATTTGTATTTTATGATTTAAAATGAGATAGTTATGAATTTTCCCAATTTAAATCCATTTTAAAATCGTTTTAAAATAATTAAACATTTTGGAATATATAAAAATATTTAACCATTTTTTGAGAAATATGGTACGATCGCAGACGCTCACAACACGTACACGCATCTACCCCTATGAACGCACACACGCACACCCTACCCCTATTCGTTTACTTTCTTTACTTTACTTGAGTTTACTAATATGTCGATGCTGATGAAGACAAGGTGCCAGTCTGAGATTGTCAGACTCGGGGATGCATCAGGGATGAAGGCACGTACCGGTGTTGACACTATCGGTATTGCGAGGGTAGGGACCATCATGAACTTTGCACCATATCAAAGAGACTAGTAGAGGAGGCCTCCGATCGACGACAAGGCACGAAGCAACAAAGAGGGAGATGTGTCGAGGCAGTTCATGGTTGTCGGAGTAGATGAGCAGGTGTAGTCGGGGACGAGGGGATGACACTGGCGATGAAGTTGTAGTTGACGAAGACGTAGAAGGAGGCGAAACTAGCGACGGCCTGAAGAGGTCATGCTCGATGCGTAGACTGAGGCAATGGTGTAGTTAGCGGGACTTGTGACAGCCTGAAGTGTCCATGCAAGCTAAATTTGGAAGCGTGGCGGCGGTGCTCAAAGTTGGCAAGGAAGAACCCTGACGGCATGACGAAGACCATGTCCGGACGGTGGCGACTTGCACCGTCAAAGTTGACGCGGTGGAGCCGAGGACGCTAGTGCGCGGGGATGACGAAGGTGACAACGTGTAGTGCTGTTGCGACCCGAGTTGGTGGCATCGATGTAGGGCGTGAGTCGGTGCAATGACTACAGACCACCAACAGCGTACACATCAGGAAAGGTGCGGTGGAAGCCGGTAGCATGGACCAATGGAGACAACGTTGTGGCACGAAGGGGCATCCCAGCAGCAACCGATGCTCGAACGATGGTAGGTGCATGCTCGGGGACATGCTAGGTGTAGAAGGGCTCGAGATCAGTTGATCAGATCGATGGTGTGCTGTATGCGCCATGGTGGGGATGATGTGCTGCAGATCGGAATCGTTGGCGATGTTATCGGTGATGTCCCAGACGATGATGACGAAGAGGGCCGACGATAGGCACCGTGTGGATGAGAGAAGTCAGTATCGACACATCAAGGCATCCCTCGGATGGCGCGTCCAGTCTTGCCGCATGATTGGTGAAGATTAGCCGGCCTGTGCGGAGTCGACGCAGGCGAGTCCATCGCAGTAGCCTACCGAGGCAGTCGTAGCAGTCTGCCGAGTGATTGGGATAGACGGCGTAGGGAAGTCGACCGATGAGGAGTCGACACCAGCGAGTTGGCCGCGACATCCAGGAAGACAAGTCAGCCGGTGCGGAGTCGACAACGATGTGAGAGTAGAGTCACGTGTGATGCAATCCAATCTATGATTAGTGAACAAAAAGGAAGACCGGTCAAGTGACCCGTGGAGAGAAAACCGATCTAGAGATTAGAAAGACGCCAGGATAGCCGATCACAGATCGGTGGACGGACCCTTCTACGGGTCACGCGGCCCCCGACGGAGATCATGTCGATCAACCTCCCCGGGGCTGGCGCGGTGTGAAAGCGTGTTGTGCGTTTTGCTCAAGAATCTTACCGCTCTGATACCATGTAGAATTGTGAGATTGCGAGAGATTGATGAAGTATGTTGCGTACATGAGATCATCTTGAGAGCAAATCAAGTTTGAACCGAACATATGTGGAAGCTAAAATCCTATTAATATAAATTCCACTCTGATTGAAATTCAAAAAATGCTGCAAACTTAACGAACAATATAACCAATTTATTTTTATGTTATGTACTGCAAATAATGTAACCTGTATTTTCTTTCAGAGAAGATACGTACGACTAGACGCCACAAGAGGATAACAGTTGCCTATTTTTCTTTGGATGAGCTACTTGTAGTTTAGCCATGGTGTGACACCACTTCACAAAGCCAAAGTGTACCTTTTTCTTTCTCTCTCTCTCAGCACTATCTCATTTGGTTCGAGATTCTTTGGAAACTCAGCTGATTCGAGTTCTTTGTGCAGCTACTGCAAACATATTAAGCAAGGAGATCAAAAGTTGCACGGAACACCTACCGTTGGTTGTCGTGCGTCGAATCCGCATCAGGGGAAACGTCGTTAGCTTGTTCATCCTGTAAAATAAGCCCACTAGACTCCAAGCCGACAGGGCCCCCCGGGTGAGTTCATGGGGTGCGGCCCATCCTCAGCTGTTCCTTAAAGATTAAGAACACGCGGACGTTGCGGCAAATTTTGCCTCGTGCCTGGTATTTCTTCTAGAAGCATGCGCTCTTGCTTGTTCATACTCTATGGGAGTCTGGGACCCATTTCTGCCTTTTTACTCTTGTATAAGATTTTGTTTGGCAATTCTTTTCTGTAATACTGCCTCCGTTTCGAAGCTAAAAGGTTTTTTTTCAAAAATCAAACTAAGTAAAATTTACCAAGTTTTTAGAAAAAAATACTAATATTTATAATACGAAATCTATATCATTTGATACATCATGAAACATATTTTTACATAGCATCTATATAATATTATAGTCATCAATAGGTTTTTCTAAAAAGTTGGTCAAACTTTTCGTAACTTGATTTTTCAAAAATAATATAAGTTTTAAGTTTTGAAACGGAGGTAGTACGTACAATGTGATAGTCACTTCCGAGAGTATCTCTAACAAATGTCCAAAGAGGATGCTGGTGTATAAAAAACCCTTTTTTAGCCACAAGAGATGCTCTAGGAGATGCGATTTTCTTATTTAAATAATATACTATTTTTAATTATTTTGGAAAGTATTTCACGAATTTTGCAATTTACAAATCCATCACATTGTTGGCTTCGGCCTAGCCGAATGGACCAATCAGTGTAGTCCTAGCCGAGTCAGCTCCATTCGGCTAGGAGCTGACCAACTGCATGTGGCCGCGGGGCTCCCGCTGGCCGAATGCCCCAATCGGTCACACCCGGCTGAATGCCCAATTGGTCACACCCAAACCGAATGCCCATTCGGTCAGGAGGTCAACAAATGGATTGTGTTAGGACCACCGCCGCACGAGTCGCCCCGCTCCTTTCCTTTAATCCTTCTGCGCCAGACCAAGTAGTGCAATCGGCCTGAGCCTGATCGAATAAACCATTCGGCTTGGGCCTGACCGAATGGCTCTAGGCGGCCTAGACCTGACCGAATGAACCACTCGGCCAGGACATGACCGATTGCATGCTGGTTGTCAGCCGACAGCCCATTCGGTCAGGCTCAGGCCGACTGGAGCCCTTCAGCTAGGCTGATAATGTGCTAGATTTATAAATTTTTAAACTCATGTAATACTTTTCAAAATGATTAAAAAGTGTATTATTTTAAAAAACCGCCTAGGAGATGTGCAAAAATATTACATAGCCAATTTTTTTGGATGCACAAAAGAAAAACATCAAAGCGTGAGCCGGTGTGCCCAATGTCGAAAATTCCCTTCCCCTCCTGCCATACGCAATCGTCCCGCCCAACCGCCGATTACCGTCAGCACTACCCCGCCTTAGCCCCTTTCATTGTAGATGCGATCGATTCCCGCCGCCAGCGACATACGATCAAGCCGTTTTCGCCCAATTTCAGCCGCGACCACCCAACCCTAGCCGCCGCTGACATCCGCTAAGCCGTTTTCGCCGATTTCGTCTGCCACCACCACAACCGACGTCTGTTGAGCCTTCTTCACCCGATTTTGGCCACCGCTGCCAACATCCGTTGAGCCTTTTTCACCCGATTCCGACCTCCATCGCCACCCAAACCTAGCCGACACCGCCGCTCGGGATGGCTCCACGCCGCCACGCTCAGAGCTCCACCGGCTTCATTGGCATTCTCTTGCGACCAACTGGGAACTACGCAACTGAAATCATGTGTGATGGCTAGCGAGTGTGGCTCGACACCTTCGATTCGCCGCACGAGATCACACACGCGTTCGACGACGTGGCAACGTGGAGGTTCGGCCGTCCGATGCAACACATGAATTTTCTCGAATATTGAAAGTCGGGCAGAGGCCGAGATGCTAGCTCTGGAGGTTCGCCTTGTATCGCAGGAGGAAGACAAGCAACACCGTTGTTGTTTTTAATGTGCAGAAGCTCACGTCTAAGGGTGTGTTCCAACTATCTCTCCATTCAGAAATATAAGATGTTTTACTTTCGTAAAATCGAATGTATCTAGACATCTTTCAATATATATGTTCGTATAGGTTTAGAGTGAACCTATTCACTAAAACGTGTCTAGATATATTTATTTTATAAAACTAAAATGTGTCTTATATTTCTGAACGGCGGGAGTACATGCTTCATTTGCGTAGTGCATGAAATACTGTATGTGCATGATTCTTTATTGCAACTAGATGTTTTCACACCATAAAAGATTGATCATTTCACGTTGAAATTCGATTGAAACGGAAAAGAAAAGTGAAAGGTAAGCTTTAGGCCAATCACATTTCTTAAGGAAGGAAAAAGAGGCATCGCATTCTCCTATCGAAATGGAAAACACCGAGGCAAAAGCTAGGCGCATCACCTCACTCTCCTCCGTCGTCTTCCTCGTGGAGGGCCCCGCACCAACGCAAGGGTCCCACGTCACTATCTTATCTCCCACTCATCGGACGGCTCAGCTATCCCAAACCACGAATTTGTGAAGCCAATCGCACGGCCGCGAAGCTGTTCAAACCTCCATCCGCGTCAGGTCAAACGCGCGACCGCGTGTCCGTGCACCCGGCGTCACGCGTGCCGTGGCACCTCGGCGCGCGCCGCACGTGATGACGCGTCGAGCTGGCCGGCCGTCCGATCCTGATCTGACGGTTCTGAGGTTTCCTTCCGTAACGGCGTGAGGGGCGCGGGGGCCACGCCGTCACGACGCGGGAGCGCTGACCGTGGAAGGGTTGCCGTGACGGCGTCAGGCGGAGGCGGTACGGTCGCCGTCGGCTCGTGGCGACGGTATATAAGGCGTGGCGCATTTGGGTTTGTTTATTTTTCTCAGATATTAATTATCGCGCACACGAAAAGAGGAGGGGGCGCAAGCTAGAAGGGATTAGGACACGAGAACCAGCTGAGAGGGAGAAGAGGAAAAGCGAGAGAGCGAGAGAGATTGGTGGTGGTGGAGTTGGATCATCGGTGCATCGGCGCTGTCTGTGCAGATCGGAGGAGGTGAGAGCTCCCTTCCTTTGTAGTACTATCTCTGTTTGATTCTGGGCCTGCTGTGCTGCTGGTTTTTTGCGGGAAGTCGCGGAATTGTCGTTCGTTTTTGGGTGTTCTTTACCTGATTATTTTGAGGTTGATTGGATAGTTCGGGAAGGTGAAAAGATGGGGGATCCTGTGAGCTTGCTCCGGTGGGTGTTTGGGTGGTTTTGGTCAGGTGAGTGATGCCTAGTTGACAAATTAGTTGGTCATTTGTGTTGGTCCGAGCCAATTCGATCTGTTCCGTCTCTCAGCTGAGAGCATTTTGCTCTTGGCTTCGAAAGAGGGCCTCCATTTTGGGGATTGAGGAGTTATTATCATGTGGTTCCGGTACGCCCGCTTTGGAGGGTACTGTTGTATTTTGCTGCGAATTTTATACTGCTCCGTAGCTGGATATATGACTTGTTAGATTCCTCTCATGGGCACTAATCCGAGACGTATGATATGACCCGGACATTCCAGATTGAGTTCATTTCCGGGCCAAATTTGTGATTCTCTGGTTACAAATGGAACCAGCGCTGCCTCTAATTTGTGGGAACATGGATGCACGCGTACAGTAGATTGATGCGGTAGCTCCAAATAGTCAAAACTGTTTTTCCCCTAGGAGGGAGTAACCACAGGATCCATCTGTCTCCTTGATTGGGACATACCTCAGAAAAATATCTTATGTTTCGCCTGATTAGTCAATTGACTTGCCTATCCTGACGAAAATTCACCAGAGAATTGCTTGAAGAAAAAATCACGGAGAGGACTCCCTTGCCAGGTAAAGTTCCCCAAGAGATGAACGGATCGAGGTTGTTCCTTGGGAGTGCGTCACTAACTTAATATAATTCTAGCTACTTCAAGTCTTCAACCACCTTCTAGGACGGATCCCAGAAGTTTCACACCTTACCTTACTGCACATGCTACACAAATTGGCTTCTTGTTCGAGTGATGAAGATGCTGTTGATTCCACAAGGTCAACCTTCTTCTGCTAGTGGGGGAGGGAGGTTCCTTCTTGGGAATTCACAGGAAGTTCAACAGACAAGACCAATGGTCAAATCAACAAGGTTGGTCAATCGTCTTCAACCAACTAGAGAATCTTAGGGTCTGCTTAACATTGGTCTTAGTCGTGCATCCACTGAAGGATCAAGTACCATTCAGTGTCACAGTCCTGGTAAACCAACTAGGAAGTCGTTTGAGGTTACTTAATTGTGAGGTCGGTAAGTGGACGTGCTGAAGGGATGAGTAAGACCTATGATTTTGTCCTATTGTTTGTTCGTCATACTGGAGCACTTTCCTTCCTCCATGGCTCAAATGGAACGGGCTGATATTTGGGTACCATTGGAAGCCCATGATCATGATTAGATGGGATTATGGTCAGCTGAAAGTGTTGCCTGGAAGCCCACTCTTGTCCTGTCGTTTGCACTACATGCCTTCTCTTTCTAGATGATGGTACAGCCTGGAATTTATGGAGAGCAATCTTTGGAAGACTCATGATTGATGATTCTTCCTTTGCTTGACTTGCTTGAGTGTGACTTCTGTGGTTGTCCTTTAAGCTTGAGGAGAAGGATAGATCCATTTAGATTCGTAGGGGGATGACGGGGACGTTTTTGAGTGAGAATGAGTTGGATTTATGTAGAATTTTAAGAAGCTCCTTATTAAGTTGGTATTATATGCATGGAGGAAGGGCAAACATATTATGTTCTTGTATGTTTACTGGTTGATCTGTGAGAGTCTGAGAGATCATTGATGCTGATGTTGAGAATTTACCTTACACCTCTAATGGAAAATATGTTCTGATATTAAGGGACTCTAGCTTAATTTTAGTAACGTTCTGCTACTTAAAACCTTTCACCTTATGGTGAACTAGAAAAATATTTTACTTAGAAATACCAACAAATATATCATCTTGATGCAACAGTTACTAGCACTGTTATTGGTTTATGATCATAATTCACTATTGAAGTAATTTTATGATCAGAACGAATTCACACATCATGTTCTGTTTATTTTTCGGATCGACCTATACAAATGCATATATGTGAAATGTCGACTGTGGAGTTTTAGTTTTATTGATTATGATGTCCTACATATCTGTACGTACTATCTATGCTCTTAAAATTTCTAGCATGAAAGTTCTTGGGATATATAAATGCATTTATTTTGTACTGCTGGATTTTGAAACGTTCACCTGATGCCTGTGTGGTTTTCTTTTTTCTCTCTGATATATATGGTTAGAGTTGCACTGGTAAAGTAAATTGTTCTAGTCTGATTGTTTGTCCTGTCACCTACCATGGAATAAACATTTTATAGTTTCCTTTCTTTTGTTATGTACAGGTCATGAACAACTAATCAACGTTCATTTATTATGGATTTGCACCAGTTATTAAAGTACAGATTGACTGGTGCTAACGTCTTGTACCAAATTCCTACAGAGAGCAACTTAGCAAACTCTTCCTGGCCAACTATTCCACTGAAGTTAGAGTTCAGCAACTCTCCATACACCCCTCTTTCTACCCAGCTTGACTGTGACAATTTGTCCGCTCTTAGCAACACTCCAGATAACCAGAGCTCTACTGAAACCATTTCAGCCCAACCGATATCCCCACTTGAAGCAGAAAGCTCTTACATAAAGGCAGGTAGCCATCACCGTGAAAACATCCAAGTCAGACCTGATCCATTGTATGCAACATCAAGACATAATATGCAACAGACTTTACGTGATATTGAGACTGTTCTGATGGCACCTGATGCTGATGATGCAACAACGAGCACAAAGCATGATTTTGAGGAAACCAAGCCTGCTCAGCTCATGAGGCAGCGGTCGAGGACATGGAGCCATGAGTCAAGACAGCCTTTGCCTGGAGCTGTTCGGCCACAATTTGCATCTGGTGGATACCCCATGACAAGCTATGAATTTCGTCCAGAGAAACGACAAAGGGAGTTAAGGGAGGATCCACAACTCATTGTGAAGCATCTATTAACCAGGTGTGCTGAGGCATTGAGTGAGGACAGGACAGAGGAGTTCCTAAAGCTTGTTCAGGATGCTCGTGGGACTGTTTCAATAAATGGGGAACCAATCCAGCGTCTAGGTGCTTACCTACTCGAGGGTTTGGTTGCTAGACATGGAAACTCTGGCACAAACATCTACCGTGCTCTCAAATGCCGGGAGCCGGAGAGCACAGAGCTTCTCTCCTACATGAAAATCTTATACAATATCTGTCCTTACTTCAAGTTCGGATACATGGCGGCTAATGGTGCGATTGCCGAGGCATTGAGAAGTGAGGACAACATCCACATAATTGATTTTCAGATTGCTCAAGGGACTCAATGGATCACACTGATACAAGCACTAGCTGCAAGGCCTGGGGGTCCACCTCATGTGCGGATCACTGGCATAGATGACCCGGTTTCAGAGTATGCCCGAGGTGAAGGTCTGGATATTGTTGGGAACATGCTGAAAAGCATGTCTAAAGAATTCAATATACCTCTGGAGTTCACACCTCTACCAGTCTATGCTACTCAAGTCACAAAAGAAATGCTTGAGATTAGACCAGGTGAAGCACTTGCTGTCAACTTCACTCTCCAGCTACACCACACCCCAGATGAGAGCGTGGACGTCAACAATCCCCGGGATGGGTTGCTCCGGATGGTGAAAGGGTTGTCCCCGAAGGTGACTACATTGGTGGAGCAGGAATCGCACACCAACACGACACCTTTCTTGATGAGGTTCGTGGAGACCATGGATTACTACTCTGCCATGTTTGAGTCTATCGACGCCAACTTGCCCCGAGACAGCAAAGAGAGGATAAGTGTGGAGCAGCACTGCCTGGCCAAGGATATCGTGAACATCATCGCATGTGAGGGGAAGGACAGGGTGGAGAGGCACGAGCTCCTTGGCAAGTGGAAATCAAGGCTGAGCATGGCCGGCTTCAAGCCTTACCCGCTGAGTACTTACGTGAACTCCGTGATAAAGAAGCTTCTTGCGTGCTACTCGGAGAAGTACACGCTGGAAGAGAAGGATGGGGCGATGCTTCTGGGCTGGAAGAACAGGAAGTTGATATCTGCCTCTGCATGGCACTGACAACTATATGTTCACCGGAAGAAGAAAAGAGAACAGAGGTTATACACCGAAGTCCCTGGTCTGCTTTCCAAACTCCCTTCGATGTGCCTGTACATGATGATGTACCCTCAGTGATTTTGCGTAAATGTAGACCAGGAATTGAAACATTGACATTAGATTGTAGAAGTTGTACGATAATTACAGTTTTCCTGCGCTTCCATGTATTCACCATTCTCGCAGTCCATGATATTTTGGATGTAATTTTCCAGTCATGCTCTTGTTTGGTCAGCAGAAGTTTCCTTTCGTGGAGCATGGTCTGAGAATGCAGAGTATACCTCATCCTTGGGATGATTGATTTTTGTAACTACTTCTGGTGTCACCACCATTTCATTAGCAGTTTCCTGCAAGATCATCAGACTTTGTGCAGGCAAAATGTGTTTGGACTCTGGACCAAAGTTTTCAACTTCAGTAGGCGTTGTCCATTATTCTACTCTATGTCTCTAGGAAGATATGAAGAGCAAATCTATTGCGGCTGTGTTGCATCGTGCAGAGGCGACATGGATCCGTTGTCCCAAACTGCCGAGGACAACGTCTTCTGGGCTAAGATCTTGCGGCACGGTGTCAGTAGCACCAGAATAGGCAAGCGAACAAAATGGAGTTTAGCTGATTACCTCAAGTCCCACGGTATACATGCCTCCAAAGTCCGAACTCCCAAGGTAGAGTGGTTTTATGGGCGGCATAGGTGTGATTTATTGATGAAATCAGTATGGAGGTTTGCATGTCGTCAACCTGTCGGAATAGTTTCTGGGTTTGTGCAAATAAGCTTCTCGTAGTCAATCTGGTTCAAAAGAAGCATGTTAATCATTAAAATTTCGCATCAGTCGCTGAGATTGTTCAGTGTGCAAATAAGGTTAGAAAACCAAATCTTAATGCTAAAACTTGGTTTCCAGAAGTCTTTTAACGCTTACACTGGGATACACTCATACACACATCGACTGTTAGAGGAAACTAGACAAAATTTTGAAACCAAGCAAGAGGCTTGCCGTTGTATTGATATAGCAGCAGGAGTGAGTCAAATACTCGAAGGTACTCTACATACTAAAAGGGGTTTAGATACACTCATTTCATAAAGGTAAAACATCTTATACTTTGAAACGGAGGGAGTAATTATCTAACGGATCTGCTGGGGATCAGACGATCAGTTCACAATGCAGCGAAGGGTCCGGCAGAGTAACCCTCTTTCACCCGACCTCTTACAGCAAATGATGCGCCGCAGCTAACACCGGCTTCCTAGCACATGCTCTACAACATGGAGCCCCTCTACTCCTTTGACAGTACGTACGCCCCTCCTGATTCTGAATGGCACTTCAGAGCAAGGCTTCTATGCCAAACTTCTTGACAACTTTGTTTAGTCCACTGATCTCAAAATTAGCCAGAAAAGTACCTTCCACTTCACATGACCGAGCAAGCAGCGCACGAGGTGCCTGGAATTCTTGGGTGTTCACTCAGTTCTTTGCCATGCATACACTCAGGAATTATTGGGCTGGGAACAAGATTACAAGGTTGTAGCTGCAACCTGTCATTGAGAAGATCGAAAAGAGGTTACTAAGTGGGGTGACAGAGATGTTACCCTCCAGGGGGCGTATCTCTTTGATCAGTGCCGTTCTATCAGCAATTCCAAAAGAAAAAAACTCATGGCACGCATCCATTGGTCCGAATCCAGAGTGTGTAGACAAACTCAGGAGGGGTAATACGAAAGGCGACACAAATATCAGCGGCCACTGCTTGGTTGCTACTCCCTCCGTTTCATAATATAAGATGTTTTAGTTTTGTGAAGAAAATGTATCTAGACTACTTTTAGTGTTTAGATTCATAGCGGTTCACTCTAAACTTACATATTAAAAGGAGTCTAGATATATTTCTTTCACAAAGCTAAAACATCTTATATTTTGAAACGGAGGGAGTACTAGATAAAATGCCAAAGGGCGCTAGGACTCACAAATCTACAAGCAAACAACCAGCCCCACAGCAGGGTAAACCTCAATCATAATACACATGAGACGATTACCAACATACACATGGTCCAACAACCATATTTTTTCCAATACGGATTATTATAATATCTTTGATAATCCATTCTGAGAATCCACTATAGCCACTAACTATTCTAAAACAACAACAAAAATCTTGGTCATGAACAACAGGATGGATTCATAGTGTTATCTTCTAAGAATCCACTACACCAACTAAGAACCTTTGCTCCGGCGCCAACGCGGAGGACCCCGCGAAGGACAAATCACTGTCTATATATAAGAAACCTGTAATACAAAAATAATATTTAGCAAGGACAGTACATTAGTGCAGGATAATGTGTGCTCATATTTGGCGATGGAGAAAAATCTGATCATACTGTCTACTCATATTTTAGAACAAGATATGTGTTAAGCATTTATCACGTCGTCTTGGGTCATAGAAAGACTACTCTCAACTAGCTACATAATAAATTTCCACTTGGCAAAAATGCTAGCACGTGTTCACAATAACATAAACAGAGATAATGTAATGAACTTAGTGGTAAAATCAGAAACTTGAATCCCTAGTTAAGAAAAAGGAAGTAGGCAAGAATTTTGATCAAGTGCACACCTTTCAGATAAGATGCAAATTTAATAATATGGCAAAGCCATAATAATAAGCAGCATATGCACTCTTAAGTAGATAGTAAGAGGTACAAGATTCATACCAGAAAATGCATAATTGCTCACTGAACTATCTCTTGCTGAAGGGTGGTGCATGATCCTCAGCTGAGGTAAATATTGAGGCCCAAAGAAGTGCTTCCACTAGCTGTAAGATAATCATGTAAGTAAAAGGTCAGAGGTGAAATTCTTCATATGACATAACACTGAATCCATTATCAGGCATAGATTAATATGCAATCCTACGACTATAGATGGCTGTTTCTATATTCAAGCAGATATTTCAGAAAGCAAATATAAAAAACATTCAGAGTTTGTGTACTAATTTGAAAACAAGCACTGGATGCACTACATTAAGAACATGTCTACTAATTTGAAACTAAGAACAGGATGCCAAACATGTGGTCGTGTTAACTAAAATGAAACATTTGGATCATGCAAAAGCTTACAAGCTAAGGACTAGCATCATTCATTTGTAGTACTACCTCACTAAATCAGCGACACTTATTATGGATCGGAGGGAGTAATATTTTATTCAGTGAACAAAAAGAGTTAATTTGTACGGTTGTACCTTTGTTGCAGCAGCAGATCATCTGCTTGATTCCAAGGGTGAAAGCAAGGAGAGCATGCTCACGAGTCTGGCCATGCTTCCTTGGAGATACCAGCCTCAAAACCACCAGTGCCAGTGTTGGAGCCAATGATGCGGACGGACTGCACCACACAACTAAGAGATGATATTAAAAACAGGTACAAATAGTAATTATGCAAACTGGTTTGTTACACTGACTAGACAGATTAAGAAAATTATCACCTGTCCATGTCTGAATTTGGTAGATGTGGAGAACAATGTTCCTACCACATTCAGTTGGTCAGTTAAGCATATTAAAAGAATCATTCATGACTGAATTATAGAAACTATCATGAATGATTTGGTAGTTAGAAGTTTGAAATTATCAGGAAAACATATGGATGGAGAATTCTAGACTGAATGTAGCACTCATCCAAACGAAATAGTTCACTGCCGAGATAATAGCCAGTCCCCGCTGATCTTGTGCCTGAACTACTCAACATGACGAAATAAAGAAAGACCAAAAGAAACAAACGAACGAGCAAGGCCTCCAAATCCTGGATCAATGATGTTGGCTGCAGATCAATGGCCAACGCTCGAGTATATAAAATATAATGTGCTTCACTGCAGGAAGACATGAACTCATAATGGGTATATGGTGGAAAGCTCGGTCTGCAACGACTCGCTTCCCGCTCAACCCACATTGTGCCATTTGTGCAGCAGGCCCAGCCTAACGACAGTACTGAAGCTTGGCCAATTTGCTTTGCAGCCTGCACCTTGATTCGCTGGAAAGCGCTAAACGATGGAGTCTTTAATGAAACAAAAATGCAAACGCTCAAGCATCTTCCTCAAGATCGCCGGTGAGCTTACCTGCTGGGCGACGCGCTCCCAGAAACACCGAAAAAGATACTATCCTGGGCTAACACGTTCGACACCTAGGAGTTCCTCCTTTGAATGCCCCACCGAAAAGAAACCCAATGCTCCGGCAACAGGGAGGCAGGCATGTACCTATCCACCAAGATTTATTCAAGGAGAGCAAACATTTTCAGTTTAGGTAGGTTTCCAGTTGACAGACCAGAGGAACAAATTCATTCACAAACATATATACTTCTTGATGGGACCTTGATCCGGAATCTTTGAAACCTCTAATTCTTGCGAACAGACAAAACCTGCTTGATCTGGGTGCAATATTAATCTGCAGGCAGGCATGCACAAAAACAGAAAAATCAAACACTTTTTAAGACGAAAGTATCTGACCAACAACAACATGAGACAGCTTATGACGAAGTATCTGACCTGGCTGTGTGGCTCTCCCCTGATTACAGCTGTCTCGTCCAACAACAGACTAAAAGGATTCTCAAAGCATCATATACAGTGTGCACATTTGAAAAAGAAAACATCTATTGTATTCAGATGAACCTGACCATATACACAAGATAGGTGAATCCTTTCCCACACGGACAGTCACACTATAGGAGCTGGCCATTGTGGTTTAAAATGCCCCCTCCTAATTCACTAACTTGTATTGGACTTTCAGATTTGAAAAAAGTTTCAGAAGATATAGAAGTAGATGGTGATCTTCAGCAGCTGTAAGGAAACATCGATGTCATGTGGGGACACAGTCTCGTGGGCCCTCTTGTTAGGGAGAAGCGCTAGTTTGATTTACATTGGTCTGGCTTTGCTACACGGTGCATGATGTGAAGGCCATGCCCGTCACCGTTCGGCATCGTGGCACAAGAATGACAAAGAATGACTTAATTACTGTAGGATCGACGAGGAAAATGTATCTTTGCCCAAAAAAATGAACCTCGTACAACTGATTATGCGGTAAAGAAACTTTTCCAACCCAATGCGGTCCATGATGCTAATTATTGACTTTCTTATTTGTATAAAACATCTTAACCGTACAAAGTTGTTGACACACCATTCTTACTTTTGTAAGATTTAATAGTGAAATTCTTGACAAGGAAGAAGACTTGCCTGATTAGATCTTTCACCTCCAACCACCAGTCGTCCACGAAATCCGCCTTAGAAACCTAGGAAATCTATTGCCATGTGATCATTCATGAGTGATGCTCGTCTCTCTGTACCGCAACATGAGTAGCTTTTCCTTTTCGGACGATATGACTAGGTAGCATTTTGTAAACATAGTTGGTCAAGCCTCAGTGACATGGTCGACAATAGGATGATTCCTCTATTACTAGTGGTGGTTAATCTCTCAGTCGGCGATGAACAAGTCATGATGGGAAAAAAATCTTCATAGCAGGAGAGAGAGTAGGGACCTTTTCCACAACAAAGGGCAATATTCTTGTAGGCATTGACGGAGAGATAATGAAAATAGAATTCGAGAATAAATTGTCATGCATTGCAACCAATACTGGAGCCAGGTTGGCCGAAAATATGCAAAGCAAAAGACCAGGTGGAAAAACGGTGGCAAGGGTGGCGAAATATGACAACGACGAGACAAGACGAGCACCCATCCATCTTTGTATGCATGACTCTAACAATGAACATGGTTTTCGACAACGCCCAACATGTCATCGCCCTGGGAAGATCAACCCACGACTATGGTAGTGAGTTAGGACCTAGATGCCAACGTTGGACTTTGCTAGGAGCATGCATACGAAGATCGAAATATGCACGTCTTGTATCGTCATCGCCATATTTCGCCACCCTCGGCATAGTTTATTTCACCTAGCCTCTTACTTTGCATGTTTCTGCCTGACACGACTCCAGTAGTGATTGCATGCATGATCATTTGTCCTCAAATCCCATGATCATCATCACTCGGCCGATGCCTACACGAACATTGCCTTTTTCCATGTGAAGATATCCGATCTCTCCTGGTATGAAGAATTTTTTCACCATGACTTGTTCGTCGATGACTAAAGAGATGAGCCACCACTAGCAGAAGATGAATCATTCTATCGTTGACCATGTCACTAAGGTTCGACTTGATATGTTTACCAACTATTGTTTCGTCCGACCAGAAAAAGCTACTCATATTGTGGTGGAGAGGGATGGACACCACTCATGGTGATTATCTGGCAATGGATTCATGGGTTTGTGAGGCGGATTTCGTCGAGGACTAGCGATTGAAGGTGAATGAATTAGACGAAGTCCTTTTCCTGGGAAAATATTGTACTATTACCTTTTACAAAATTAAGAACTTTATGTGTCAACAACTTTCTAGGGTTAACATGGACTTTGATTTTTTATACAAATATGAAAGTCAATAATAATGCCTTCTCTTAAAGAATTTCACCGGATCGTCTCATCATCCAAATGATATATCCATTCATTTATTGGTTAGGTAGCAAAAGTTATTTGACCCATATATTTTTCTTGTCATTTGTCACATTTGTGTTGTTCAATTAAACTACTTGTTTGTTTCCAAATTGTTTTGCTAATATAGGTTATTGTAATATATTCTGTGTCCGTAGGTGCCATGGATAGACCATGGTTCAAAGAAGGATACCTAGGAGCACAACAAAAACCATCTTAAGTTAGGGTCTAACTTCACATATATATGCTTACTACATGATATTTCTTAATTGTAGTGTCCTAATTCTTGTTTCATAACCCACTACATTGATTAAATGTGTAATGGCAAACAATTTCTTTTACCATTGCTTGTTTTCTTCTTGCCTAATTTTTAGCTCAGCACCGGATTAGCTGGTGTCATTTATGTCGTTATATTCAAAAGAGTGATATTGATGTCATATGTAGTTGCCGGTCTTGCCAACAAATAAGTAGACACATTCATGACAAAGATATGAAAACCATAATAGATAAAAAATTCAGCAAATTGTCACTTTCATGGACATTTTTTCTTATCTTAAACCAAAGTACGTCCTTATGGAGAATGTAGTAGACATTCTGAAGTTTGTGAAATGTTACCATGGTAGATATGCATCAAACAGGAGCGTGCGCACACACACACATTCAGTACCGTGGTAGTGTGTAGAAACAACTACCAGATCTCTGAGTCATTAGTGGCTTAATGCATACCTAGTAAGTTAACTTTCACAAACTTAAGAATGCCAACCATATTCTTCATAAGGATGGGCTTTGGTTTTTGATAGGACAGAATGTCCATGACAGTGAGAATTTACGGGTTTTTCTCATCTTGTGGCTTTACACGATCGCGTCTAATTTCTTCATAAAATGGGCCACCACATATATGACATTAATATCACCCTTTGGAAGGGAAAAACTACATGGCATCGGCAAAACTTGTATGTAGCTAAAAAATTAGGCAAAGATAAAGCCCGTACTTATAGTGGTAATTTTTCTATGCCTATACGTAAATAACTTGAGACGTCATCTACATAAACAATAGAGGTACTAAAATTACATACGGATAACAGCCTGAACCAAGGTGGAGGGGGCAAACCAACGGTGACGCATCCAAGGAGAGAAAGGACGCTCCAGAGCACTGTTGCTGGCACCGACAATGTCGTGCATGGATTTTGCCCAGAGCTGACCACCTACCATATCACACCCTACACGAGATGTGCCACAGTTGCCCGCCCACCGATCTACAGTTAGCTAGGAACAGAACAGACTAGGAGGTCCACGGAGAGGCGAGGTCGAAAGGTGTAAAAGTAGACAACACAGGCAGGAGAAGCCGCGTAGGCGATGCTCGCACCACGACGTCTTCCACGCAAACCACGTCGCTTCACGACCAAGGTAACCATCATGCACACCACCTCATGACGAAAGAGCAACATTGTGCCCAGCGCCTCACCGAATACCCATCCGCCGAAGGCAATAGGTGCGCAACCAGGCACACAGCTGTTGCACAACCTAGACCAGCAAGGAACTCGTGCAAAGAAAGAACGGCGCCTTTCAGATACATGCTGCATGTCGAGAGACAGCCAACACAAGATACAACTGAGAAGACAATGGCCAGAACAGGGGACCATTGGAGGCCCTGACACCACCTAATGTTCAGAAATTTTATGAGTAACCCCTGTTTTCTTGCTAAAACCCCCCTCAAATTTCTCTATTCTAGTAATTCAGCCCTTCCTAACAATTTGCAAGGAGAATTTTTTTGATCGGCCTCCCTCAAATAAATTTTCTGGCTCCACCCCCAAGACTCAGGGAACACCAGCCGTGGCAGTGGAAGTGTCTATGCGGCGGTACCAACAAACCTGTGAACACGTGAGATCTATGAGGTTGAAGCACCGCCGGCAGCCGGCGAAGGGGTCCTGGCTCCGTGGCCCACCGAGCACGATGCGGAGAGGAGGCGGTGTTCCTATTTGAGTTGAGCTCGCCAACTACTCGTAGCTAGAACCACTAATCGTATTGTTTTGCACAGAAATCAGAGGAGTATCGATGCACAGATCTGAGAATGCAAAGGCGTGGATTTGACGACATGGATCATGCAAATCAACTGATCACAAATTAACAGAGGGGTAGACAGAGATAGGTACCTTGGCATATTCTCCGTGGCCGACCGAGACGGAGCGGTAGTGGCACCGCGCCTTGACGTCCTCCTCCTCCTCCTCCCTCTTGCCCAGCTCGCTGATCTAGCACAGACAATTCTCTTGAGCTAAATAAGTAGTACAAAAAAATTAATCTACTACTGATCGGCAGCTGATCGATATATAGTGAGATCCGCGGGCCGGACAAGGTTATTACCTCCACCTGCTCTTGGTGCGCGCGGGGAACCGGTGGCGCTGCCAATGGTGGTCAGGCTCGTCGGCGCACATACCATCCTCCACCGAGCCAATGGTGGTTTGGTCCATGGGCGGCTCGTTGTTCTTCTGATCTTCTCCCGTGCGCCGCCACCTTCGCGAGTCGACGAAGGATGCCGCTGCAGGTCTCAATAGATTGATTGGGAGGTCTCGATAGATTGATTGGGAAGAGGTGGGTGGCTCCGCAGCTGGTGGTTTTATAGCGATCCGATAGGGCGGAAAGGAAAGCATCCCGATCTCACGGCCGGAATTTTCTGAAAAAGCAACAATGCTAAACCCTCTGCTTACGGGATTGTTCAAGAACGGAGGACGTGAGGTTTGAACTTCCGGTCGATGGCAGGTGGGTCCGCATGTTCTTCGGCCCACATGCAATGGGTGGGAGGGTTTTCTCGGCCTGATTATTCGTGATATTGGCGTTCACCGGTGATTTTTCCAATTTTGGTATACGTTTCCTTCTTTAGGCATCTCCGGCAGTAGCACCAAACTTGTTCAATTTGGTCCATTTGGGTCGGATAGAATTTGGGTCGCGGTCCAGCCTGTCAGGCCAGTGCCCACAACGGCCAGACCCAAACGGTCCATTGCATGCTGAGACTTTTTTCCAACCATTTTCATTGATTCGAAAACATAACTTATATAGTGCAAAAAACCTAGCTACTTGTGTTGTCGGCCCGGCCGGCCGCAACCGAGCCAGCTGCTAGTCCTCGTCCATTGAGGGGTCGATGTAAGACAGCGGCGTCCAAGAGCCCTGCTGCGGCCAGGCCGGTGGTGCCAACATCAGTGGAACCTCTTGCCTAGCCCGCACAGCATGCGGCGGCGCGTGCGGCGGTAGCGGCCGTAGAGGTGGCAGCTCCACCGGGTGCGCCACCACCATCGCGGTTAGCTAGAGGACGTCATCCAGCCCGACCTAAGTGTACTTGCTATCCTCGTCCAGCTTTGATGGATCGATGGCGCACGCTGGTCGCCTCCTCGTTGTAGTCTGGTGGGAGCGAGGGCGACCCCGCCTCTTGCTTTATGACAACACCTATTCCATCGTCGCCGATCTCCTCCTCGTCGTCAGAGTCCTCATCGTCGAAGTGCGTGTATAGGTTGTCGTACTCCTGCCCCAACTAGAACTCTCCCCGGTACAAGCTCGCTCGCAGCGCATCGTGCTCCCAGGCGAGGAACTTCGTCCAGAAGTCCTTGCGGTGGTATCGGCAGTCGTGGCGCAACACCAACGGGAGATGCTTGATGCGGCGAAGTATCTCCACATCCAGTTCCCGCACGTCACCCGACGAAGGCGGCACCAGCACCCTGTTGACATTGAGGTTCTAGCCGCCAGGGAGGGAGATGTCATGGTGATCACATGGATGCACCTCGTCTCACCGCCGGATGCAGTCGTGCACCAGCACATAGCGCCGATCGCGTTCCATCGTTCTAACCACGTCGCGTACAATCTCCACTAGGCCCACAAAATCTTACGCTCGTGGAGGCGGCAGCAGGTTACAGCGGTATCGGTGACGACCCGAGGACGAGCCCGCCTCGCGGTCGTTGGCGGCCTTCTTCAGCCAGGACGACATCTTCATGGGCGATGGCTAGGGCAAGAAGGGGTGGGCAATGGTGCATATTAGGTTGTATAGGGCGAGACGACCGCAAGGTCAGTATAAGAAGCCCTAGCCATCAATGCCGGCCCAGGCTCCAGTGGCTTCGGCATAAACGCCGATGCAGGAGTACAGGCGGCGCATCACAGCGGTAAGCGTCAGCATTTATGGCCATGGTTGTTGGCGTCGGTCAGCCTTCTGAACGCTAGCGGCCAATGCCATTGCAGGCATTACGCATGTGGAGGCTGTTGGGTCGCTTCCAAGAAGGTCCTTTGCGAGTGAGGGAGGACACACGCTTGGTCCGCGGCGTGTTCGACCCGATGCATTGGTGGACCTATGGGTCACACCGAACGTGTCAGTCCGTTTGGGTCCAACAACGCGCGGGTCTCGTGTCCATGCGGACTGGTTCGGATGCGGCAGTACCGGTTGGGTCGTGCCACTAGAGATGCCCTTAGGCCAAGAACCTTCTGTGAGCCTTCCTTCTCTACCTCGGTCCGAGTAGAGATGGGATGGGCTGCTAGAACCTTGTACCAGAGCCCATGCTCTCTTTCCTCTGCTTTCTTCTCGAAACATAATTTTACCCTACTAAATTAATATACCAACCACCCGATACAACGATATAACTTTGGAGCCTCAGCACAGTTAAGGCTAAACGAAAAAAGAGACAAACAAAAGAGGAAACAATGCCAACAACGACAAATCGACTCAACGAAGATAGCTCGCAACCCTGCGCACTCCGAAGATGTCCAAGCACGAACCTAGACTTAGAAGTCGCATATCAACCAACACCTTTAAGAAAGAAAGCGACGATGACGGCGCTGCTGTCCAGACCTGACCTAGGGTTTCCCCCATACGCGGAGGTGAGAGGGAAAAAGGTACATCCGATGCCCTTCAAGAAGGAAAGAAAACACCTGCAGGCGTCACTCCATCGATGTTGGAAGGCCAACATGAATTTCTCCCGAGCCCCAAAAAACCACTCACTACTTGATATCCCCTTATTTCCAACTGTGAATATTAATATCCGACAGACCGTCAGTGAATATTGTACTCCCTTCGTCCAGAAATAACTGACTTGAGTTTGTCTAGATTCGGATGTATCTATACACTAAAATGCATCTAGATACATTCGAATCTAGACAAACCTGAAAGGGTAATTGCCCCTATGTGTGGTTTTGGTGATTAATGACAATCCCTATAGACTAATGTTTTCATTGAGTTTAATATGAAGGAATATTCCATAGGTCATGCTTATATTCCATATGTTGGATTCAAGTATGGATGCCATGAAGATAAAGATATACCTTGAGTATTCGCATCAAGATCATCGAGTTGAAGAGAGGAATATGATATGATCAAGATCTTGAGAGTGTGATCTCAATAGAAGAATTCAAGTTATGGCTCTAAGTCAGTGTCATGATAGCCTCATTAATTGAGCTATGGTTGACTAAGATTTAGAGCATGTAATCAAATGAAGAATTCTTTATGTACCTCAAGATATTGAGATGGAGCATGAGAAGATACTTGGTTGACCAATACAAAGAGTGAAGAGTAATTTCAAATTGGTCAACACATGAATCATAAAGAATGTACCACATGGATCTTGTGGGTTGAGAAGGGCAAGTTCAAGATAAGTATCTCGAGAAGATCATTTGCTTGAATATTTCCGTCCATATTGGTGATAATGGACATGTGAAGATGTGTCCTAATGAAGCTATCCCATAGTGGTGTATGGGGGAGCAAATTATGAGTCTTCACGAAGCAACAATGATCAAGTGATGCATTCCGGCTTGGATGGAGCTTGAAGCGTTGTCATCAAGATCAAGCGGGATGCGCAAGGCAAAGGTATGTCCTTGCTAGGTTTTCCTTTTACCGGTCTCAAGGTGGTTGTTGGGAGACCGTGTTATAGGATAGATAGCCGCACTATCAAGAGGGGCTTTCGATTGGGTAACTTGATCACATCGTCATTGGGAGCTCAATCCTTTGCATACTTTGCATCTTCCTATTTTGTTGCTTCTTGGTTTTTCTCCATGTTAGGTTCTTGAGATTGTTTCTAGCTCTTCAACAAGCCCAAGTTTATCGAAAACGGAATTCGTATGCATCTTCTATGGTGTTTTCGAGTTTGAAGATTTTACCGATTCTTCTCATAGGGAGGCTTCATACCTTTACTCATTTGGTTCTACCCTCCTTTGTTTTACTATGATGTTTTCATGCACCATATTGTATATCTTGTTGTCCTCGGCAAAACAAGCCCAAGATCATCGAAATCGGAGTCCGGATGCAAAAGTTATTATGTTTTTCGTGAAGTCTGTTTCATCCCGGTTGTGGATCCGGTTCAATCGAGTCCCACACCGGACGGTCCGGTGCCACCGCCGGTAGACCAGATCTCAGACCAGATTTTCCGATTTTCGCGACCGAGTCTATTCCGAGTTGGCAAACAGAGGTATTCTGGTTTGTAGGCCGGTCCACCGGCATGGGGACCGAGTTTCCCGGTTCTGGGGCCGGTCCAACCGACTTTGAAACCGAGTTTTCGCTGTTTTCTCTCCAACGACCATATTTGCTTTTCCCTATAAAAGGAGGTTCTTCCCCCAATGTTTTTGGGTGTTCTTGAGCCTGAAATTGATCTCCATTGTTGACCCTCTTGAGCTTGCTCCCTCTCCCTTTCCTCCTATGATTTTTGCATCTTTTTGAGGGCTTTGGAAGAGGAGATCTAGATCTACAATCCCCACCAATCAATTCCTCATCTAAGTGACGTGAACTCATTGGATCTAGATCTTGAAGTCATTTATTGATTTCCACCATTGTTCTTCCTCTCTTATTCCTCCCTAGCACTTGTTGCTTTGGTGGAATTTGAGAGTGAGGGATTTGAACACCCTTGGTGTTCTTGCTTTGCATTTTTGCATAAGTGTTGAGCTCTCCATTACGATTTGTTCGAGTGAGAGACCGTGAGCTTGTTGCTCTTGGAGGGTGACTTCCTAGTTGGCTTGGCGGTTGGTGCCGCGGTGTCCTCTTCATGGAAGATTGTGAAGGGACCCGGGCTTCTCCTTCGTGGAGCTTATGAAGTGGTTGTGGAGCTTGCCATCTCTAGAGTGGGGGAAAAGCTAGCCATAAGGAAAGGGCCTATTCCTTTGTGGGATAGACTTGGAGAAGAAGGTGAGCCTTCGTGGCGTTGGGAAATTCTTCGTGGAATCCCACACCTCTCCAACGTGACGTACCTTACTTGTAAGGGAACACGAGAATACATCTTCGTCTCCGCGTGCCTCAGTTATCTCTATACCCGAACTTACTTTCCTTGTGATAGCCATCGAGCTTGACGTACTTATATCTTGCCTATCACTTGTGGTATATTTATCTTGTGCTATCTTGCTTAGCTTAACTTGTTGTTGGTACACTTAGTTGAGCCTAGTGTATTTAGGTTTTGTGCTTGTAAAATAAACGTTAGTTTAATTCCGCATTCTATCAAGCCAAAACCGTAATAGTTTTGAAATTGCCTATTCACCCCCTCTAGGTGACATCTCTATCCTTTCAAAATCTAAGTCAGTTATTTCAAGACGGAGGGTGTAATATATGACGGTAGATGTGATGCCCAAAGGTTATCGTCAAACTCTCAGGTATGGCATCAATAATCGACGGTGTATTAATTTTTTGATGGGGAAAACCAACTCTCGGCTATCCATCGAATGTCCGACGGTTCCTGCTAATATCCAATGGTTTTATTTCACGGCCGGGTATCTTTAAAGAGCTCAAAGCTCCCTGGTTTTGAGGCCTGGTGGTTGCTCCAACCGCTTAAAGCTAGATGGGTCCATATGTCGGTGTTAAAAGGGTTTGCTGCTGGTTGATTTGGGGTCGTCTTGTTGCTTTGACCGTTCCGCTTCGCGGCCAACTAAATCACAAGCGCGCGGTTAATTTGGCGTGGACCTTCCTATCCCACGATGTCAGGCGCTCCTCTGCCTATGACCTAGATCGATGCGGCCACCACTCTGGTTGTGTGCCTCCGTGGCTTCACCGCCGCCTCGCGTCACCTTCTCCGCCCCATGCCGCCTCCTCAACCAAATCATCATCGCCCACCCCCCGCTCCGCCTATTCTCTCGTGCAGCCCTACTCCACCACATCCTCACGACCCTCCTAATCCATGGCAGGTCGGCACACGTCGATGAACAAGGTGGATATCCTCTTTCGTTTTGGTGCCCGCAGCCTTTTTTATTGATATTTTGGTGGTTCCAAATATTGTGTTACTGTATGAACCGAGACTCCATAATCTTCAATTTATGTTGCATGTGCTGGCTATTTCCTTCCTAAATAACTGACCAGGTATTGTTCATTAATCATTACTACAAAATATATAGGACATATTCATACTACACCCGAGTGTAGTTACACCCACGTGTATTTCACACTATCTAGGCAGTATCTATCATAACGGAGGATATTTACGCGTAGTATGAAGTATAAAATACTAATTATGTAGTATACGTACTACCTTTTTGGTAGTATGTATGATTTTTTGACATACTACAAATATAAAGGTATTTTAAATATATAGTGCAAACTATGGGTTAACCTGTAACTTTTTCACGTAACTTGATTGGAAGTATCTTAGATATAGTATATGAAAATACTTCAACTCATAAAGTATCATACATACTTTCGGATGGAGTATATGAGGCGTGGGTGTAACTACAATTAGGAGTAAGATGGATTTTTCCTATATCTATACGCGAATTTGTTACCCACTAGGCTAGCTGCGCATAGTTATACAGTCGTCTGATATTGTCATCCGTCAAATTCTGCTAAGCGCAAGCTGTAGGAGATGCCGTTTGTCCTTTCACTTGTGTCTTAGATCCACTCTCACATGGTTGTGGTTTTTCATTTGTGTCTTAGACATCACCGTCAAATCGTTGTGGTTTTAACATGTGTTATAGACACCGCAGTCACATGTTTTGTCATTTCCCGCGCTTTCTATCCTTGGTTCCCGCGGAAACTACATGACACTACATATAGGTGTCAAGGGAACATGGATATCGCAAAAACAGCTCACGAACACCACACCTGCACATTTCTCATGACTAGCATCTAGCTCGAAAAAACTGCCAAGATTGCTGCATCTGATTAATGCATGTGGGTGAAAATGGCACAGATGAAACATCAAAAATCTTGACGCCTCAATGGACCTGTGTCGACTGTGACAGAGGGCGCCCTATTTTAGTTTGGAGAAAGGTGTATGTTCTTGGTTCATGGGAAGACCTGTGTTCTTGGTTGTGTGTCCTAGCATGCCTGACATGCAAAAATACATGCTGTCATGATAAATGCCACACTCGTGGAGAGGATTTCTGTGTGTGGATGGGTCACACCGTGGGAAAGAACTCATGTGTGTGGATGACACATGTTATTTATTTCTGAAATCAACAACATACAACGTCCGTTAGGTACTCTAATGGATTTATATCATATCCGTTAATCGGATTGTCCTCTCGTCTTTTAATCCTACGGCCTTGCGGGCATACACAACTAGCCGGGGCGAGTAGCCCACTATTTTGCATATATATATATATATATATATTGCACCATAAGCGCTTCAACTTCGTGTTGCAAATGGATATCCGGACATGATTTGAAAATTTAGGAGTTCCTTGCTTAAATCTGATAGTTGCCAAAAATGTCAGATTCACACTTGATTGGATTGTTTATATCAAAGCTTGTCGTTTCAATTGATTATGTAATTAGCCAAGATTGACATTTGTTACCTTACCGTACCTACAATCTGATATTTACCTGATTTGCTATTCTATAGGACATTAGTTGTTGTGTTATATTCAAGCTTCTGGCAAGGAACCTGGCTTAATTATATGGAACCTTCGTAAGAAGGTATGATCTGGATTGTATTCTAATATATGATAATGTGTCCCCCTCTTCCAGCTCATTTTATTCACCGAGTAAATTAAATATTTCTCTTCTCTTGCTAAAGTTGGAAATTGGCTCAAACACAACTCTTTTTTTTGCGAGGCAAACACAACTCCTCTTGAATGTACGACCGCACTAGCTCTGGTTCGACCGCACTAGCTCTGGTTGCCTTATATCATCCATGAAGCAAGTCAGCCACTACACTAGCAAAAGCAAAATTATGCAAAAATAATTGATACACAATTTTCTGATGTTGAATGAGATAGTGTATAGCTTGACGGAAACCATCTTTAATGCAAGTTCTGAGTTGGATTTCTGGAGAACAAACTGTTTGAAGTTATAATCAAATGGTATCGCACAAAATTGGTATACACTAGATAGACATGCGAGCTTCACCTCGCGGCCTGCATGTCATTATCCCTTCACGTAGCACATGTGCTATATCAGGTGGTAGTCAACGTTTTATCTTAGTTTGAATGTTTTACATGCATGCTTCGCCTCAACATCCACACGGCGTCATGGTACAACGTTAGTGAGGGACATAACATGCCCAGCCACACATAATGGTGTTTCATCATCCAAATAAGAGAAGTTAGAGTGTATCTAAATTTACATAGTTCTTCACGACACCAATAGGGTGAATATATAGAGATCCATATTAACTAAACTATTCAAATTCATACCTCTGCTCAAGAATATAATTCAGTATTGACACTATCCCTTTCCAAAATCCTAATACCTGAAAACAACAAAATAAGTAATTCATATAATTCTTGTAATGGAAACAAACGTTGTAAGAATACTATGAAACAAAAAGCAACTATATGAAACAATCATTCAAAGGTTCTATATTCTGTAGATAATATCCATATAATTTATTATGCTGCAGGCGAGTTGCTATTTCGGCTGATACAAATTTGGTTGTATAGTACTACCACCGTTCCTAAATAATATAATATATCTTTGGAAAGTGCTAAGAAAAATATAATCAATACACCTAAGGGTTATCACGTTCAAACAAAACATATATCAATCTCAAACTTACATTTAGTAACAAAAAATTAGTTGTCGGATAATTAGCATATCCCAGTCAACTGAAATCACGATTTTGTCCATCTCAACTCACATGAGTATATCCTATTTCACCGTAAAAAAAGAAATGTCCCTCCTTGTAACATTTAATAGCAACAAACGATACAATTTTCAGCTCAAAAAGTGTTCCCTCCCATTGAACAGAATCTTTAGATGATGATATATACCATAAAGAATCCACTCCAACCTTCCACCAAACAGACCACTATCTTAATGAAACTTAGAGTAATAGGGGAAATATTAAAAATTCAGATTAGGCCAATAATTATCTGGGAATATTCAGAGGAGGAATGTGGACCTTTTGTTGGGGTTCCGCGTATGAAAACAATAATTTTTACCCTACGCCCCTGAACCTCTGAAGCTGTCAGGACCTATCTATTAGTAATACAGTAACGGGAGAGGCTTTTCGTAAACTTACCCTTGAAGACCGAAAAGCGTTGTCAACGTTCAGGAGAGCGTGGTTGATGTAGACGAGCCGAAGCCGACCTCAAGGTCGTGATGAAGTCCTTGCGCTCCTGTGGCTCCATCGACTTGAGTGCCGCAAGTGCGACACCTCGCGGGGAGTTACACACGTTCGGTGCCTGACGATGACTCCCGTTTCCCCGATCCAGCAACAGTTGCGGAAGTAGAGCTCCCGGATCCGAATCCCGCAGCGCGACGGCACTCTGCATTGAAGATGTCTCTCATTCGTGCAGTCCAGACTTGGGACCATGGTCACGAGAGAGAGAGAGGGAGAGGGAGAAAATATCAATTAAAGGTCGTCCCAAAAGTGAGAAGACCTTTATTGATTATTGGTGTGTTTTATTTAGCCAAATACCCCCACTATATATAGGGGAAGGGGAGGTACTACCTCCCTCAAAGTCCCGGGGTGGGACTAAAGGAGAGGAGGGGGGATGGGTGGCACTGCCGGCCACCCCCATGGGCCCCGCGCAGTGGGGGGGCTGGCCCACTAGGGCGCCGGCCACCCCCTTGGCGCCTTCTCCCTCTCTCCTTTCCCTAATGGGCCCTCTCCCCTCCGGGAATTGGTCCATTAAGCCTTTGACCATTTAAATTGATTTTTCTCTTTACTAAATAATTATGAATAAATGATTAAATCAATATTCAACATTCATTCACATATTATTCAACCTCCGTGGCTATGGAACACTTCCACCTCCACTCCGGACATCCTCCGGACTTACCGAAACCCTTCTGGTTTTCTCCCTACTATTCTTCGATGATTCTACTAATCCTATAAACACTCTCTAAGCATCATCAAGCCCCTAAGCGTGATACCCCATGGTTCGGGAACACTCCAGACATAGTCGGGACACTCCCGCACCAATGATCGACAGAGGGACCTGGATGGCCATGTGACCCCTGTGCGTTCTACGAAGATCTTTCGTCGTTTGAACCGGGACAGTCGTGTCTTATTCCCTTTGTCTCTCGATACTTGCATTGCCCAAGATCTGATAAATGACATCGCCATGTCGTGTTCAATCTCGTTACCGAACAATGCTACTTGACTCGTTCCGACAAGTGATATCCTCGTGATCAAATCACACGCTGCGCAACTATTGGATATAACTTCTCCGAGTGGGTCCTTTGAGTATCTTCCCGTCACATGGACGGACAAATCCCGCTCTTGACATATATTGCCTATACGTTTTCCTCCGAGTACCTGAACACACCTTTATAACCACTTTATTACCAAGTGGCGCTTGATGCTATCTAAGCACTCTCGGGAGACAGTGATTGATATAACCTCATGGTCTAAGGAATAGTCTACGAGGATCCATTTCTAATCATCGTAACTTGAACTTCGTGACATGATCGGGTCACGATGTTTAGGTTGGGTATTGGTTCATCATATCATTCTCGGAATGAGATGACTCCATTTCGAACTGGCATAAATGCCACATGATCAGGAAACATGATCATCTGTTGACCAATGAACCAGTGACTAAAGTTTCACTGGGAACCCCTGGTTGTTTGTATATCACACGTGTATTGATGTTTCCACTCAATACAGTTATAGCATGATATAAAACTTAATCATAAACTATATGAAATATGATAATAGTCCTTACTACTATTTGTCTCTAGAGCATATTTCCAACACCTTTGTATTATATACTCCTAGATCTCTATATTCTAGAAAAATGACTCCTGAACCTCCCGATAGTTAAGGCAGCAACGACGCCGTCTGACTTCCCCATGTAACAATCATCATTCCTACAATACTCTTAATTACATGACACTGAATAAATCTATAAATTTGATGTAACATATCCAAAAATAATGCAAATATGAATAACGTTTAAACAAATAGTGTTGCATCAGATACATTGAATCTAAATCCTGAAAGTCAAGGAATCTATTGCTCCAAAATTCCAACGTGATCAACATGAGCTAACTCTTAACATATACAATTAGTTGTTGTTTTAATCAAAGGAGTGTGCCATATACACCATTCCTTATTTGGGTTTTGTGTACCAACTATACTATGTTTCTCTATTCACCCATGTACAAATGTAGGCACATATTAAATGTCAATGTACTTTGAAAAAACATGCAAGTACGTAACATGTAGGACTTAAGTAGGGGACCTGCTATCTTACTCTGTGAACACATATTCCCAAAAAGAATAAAACACACATATTTAATTTAGATGGAAAAATGGAGAGAGAATCTTTTACTACACTTTCAATGCCGAAATTTATAAGAACCACCTGTGGTGATAAGAATTTTCATATAGCACCTTGTAAGAAAAGCTCTACCCATAATATCAATTAGTATACATCCCAGGAAAAATAACATTTCTCTAACTATAATAAAATTGCATGTATTAGCAGTCAAATTTTTAGAAAAACTAAACTCCTAGTTCGTTTGGCATATAAGCATCATTAACTATACATACAGTCAGATTGGTGAGACACGGAAACATTGAATGAGGATTTTCAACCTTCTTCTATTACAAGTAGCAAAAAAATAAATTACTTCTACTATCCAGATATGAAAAATCAGGTGTGCATACCTAGTAGCACAGGCCTCGAGTCTCCTTGTCGAGGATGGATGCATCGTCGATACGTACGGATGAAGACAAAAATGTCGAGGAGATACAGTGAGAGAGCCAAGGCCGATACAATATACAGAGCACATGGGAAAAATCGCTAATAACTCTAGAGGTAAAGTCTCGACGCTGGTGGCGATGACCCGCTGGTGGTAGCTGTGGTGAGGACAGTCCCCGTAGGAGGAGCTAGCTTGACCTACTTGATGACGGCATGTCGCATAACCACGTCACATCCGTGGATGGAAAGTCTGGTCAAAGCTCCGACGGGTACCTACATGAACATGAGGCCGAAGATGGCGTGGTACTTGATACATTGCAAATGTATCTATAATTTTTGATGTTCCATGCTTGGTTTTATCTACTTTCTTATGCTTTGTCCACACTTTGTAGTACTTTTCATATGATTTCTTGGACTAACCTATTAACAAGAGCCACTGTGCCAGCTGCCTATTTTCTACTGTTTTTGGTTCTAGGAAAGTCAGAAAATAAATATTCTCGGAATTGGACGGGGACAAAAGCCAAAGTCAGTTTTTCACCGAGGGACACCTGGCGCCAAAATACGAGACGGAGAGGGGCTGGGGCCCGGCCATACCACCTGGCCACCTGGCCAGGCCTGGCCCACGCCAGGGGGTGGTCTGGCTGCCCTAGGCACCCCCTCAGCCTCTCCTTCCGCCTATATATTGCTCTTGATACGGAAACCCTAAGTACCCGATTAAAAATCTACGAAAGAGTCTATAGTCGCCGTCATCTCCATCCCTAGATCGGAGGGATCTGAAGCTCTTCCCGGCACCCTGATGGAGAGGGGAATTCACCATGGAGGCCTTCTTCATCATAATGCAAGCCTCCGGTGTGATGCGTGAGTAGTTCATCTCTGGACTATGGGTCCATGTAGTAGCTAGATGACTGATTCTCCTCCTTTGTGCTATCATGTTTAGATCTTGTGAGCTCTGTTCATAATCAAGATCATCTATTTGTAATTCTGCATGTTGTGTTTGTGGGGATCCGATGGATATTGAGATGCTATTTCAGATTTATTATTGATTCTATCATGTTTTTGTTATTTGTGATCTTGCATGCTTTTCATTGTTAATAGCTATCTTGTCTAAGTAGATGCTAGCAACTCCAAGAGTTAGTATTTATGCTCGATAGTGGGTTCATGCCTCTGGTAATCTGGGGAAGTGACAGAAATCTCTAAGGTACTAGATGTGTTATTGCTACTAGGGAGAAAACAACAATCATTTGTTCATAGAACAATCGTATTGTTTCCTTTACACGCAATTCGTAATGCAATTATCCATTGCTTGCAACTTAATACTGGAGGGAGTTCGGATGATAACCTAAAGGTGGATTATTAGTCATAGATGCAGTTGGATGGCAGTCTCTGTATAATGTTGTAATGCTCAATCGAATCTCAAAGGAGTCAAGATGATTAGTATATGCTTGTATGCTTTCTCGATGTTTGTCAATTGTCCCGCTGTAATTTGTTCACCAACATGTCATCTATCTTAAGGAGAGCCACCTCTAGTGAACTATGGACCCAGGTCCTTTCTTTTTACTTCCAATCTACAATCAATTGTTTACTGCTTTGCGTTTACTTTCTCTAAACCATTACTTTCTTACATTCGATACGTTTAATCCTTTGTTTTCAGCAAAATCGGTGAGATTGACAACCACATCGCAAGTTGGGGACATAGTTCTGTGGTTGTGTTGTGCAGGTCTCCACATTGCTGCTGGCACGGTAGTGCGCCCTGCCAAAGTTCAGCTAGCAACACCTTTCAGGTGTTTCCTTGCTCCTACTGGTTCGATTAAACCTTGGTTTCGTACTGAGGGAAAACTTGTTGCTGTGCTCATCATACCTTCCTTTTGGGGTTCCCCAACAAGCTCGATATATTTTGTGCCATCAGTACTATGTCATCACTGCTCTAGAGGCAGCACAAACATGCAATCGTGGCTTTCTCCCTATCAAATCTAGCAGGCAACTATGCTCTCCTTTGTTTTTTGAGGGAGAGAAAGGATAGGGGTCACAACGCATGCCTTCATGAAGAGACCGCACACAGGTGGAATAACAGCTGCATGTACGCTACTTAACTCGATGATGCTCCAAAGTATCTGCATATACAAAGGCATCAATCGTAAATCTAACCTGAGAAGGGAACAAGCAAAGTAACAAATCTATCTACAACTGCCAATTTAACATCCATCTAAGGAGAACAAAAAATGCACAAAATTACATAGAGGGATATTAACTGCACCATATCGATGGAATCTAGATTTCTAATTGACTTTGTTCTTGTGATATAAACACCCAATTAACAATAAAATACATAACTTTCCATTTTTCATCATCGTGGGAACCACATATTAGGACATAATGGCAGTCACAAAAGATGTGTGAAAATAGGACCAAGCCTTTCAAAAGGGTTAGAGGCGGAGATAATCATGTATGCTTTAATAAAAACTACAACTTTCTTTGGTTACATAGGTCTGGTTTTTCAGTTTTAGTATTTGACCACCTAATGGTCTTCACAAATCTAAAACAACTGATTTATAAAAAAATCATCATAAAAGGGTCCAACTTAGGACAACTACCTAATACAAAATAGACTCACATGATGTTACTATCTACCAATCTTCTCATAGACTATAGGCAGACACTATGTAAATGGAAAAATTGTAGCCAATCGAACTAAACCCTCAAAGAAACACGACATCACATATCTTTTATAGGAAGTCATGAAAACAACATTGAAATGGAAAAGAGGTATATTTACAGAATACGTCATTTAGAGTTACCTTTGAAATAAAAGGACCATTCCTTACTTGATCCTTTGTTAGAACCAGAGAAACTATCATAGGCCTGCGTGTGCATTAACCACCAATGTACTCTATCCATTTGCTGCTAAAAATCAAACGTTAATCTACCATGATAATTCAAAAATGAAACTAATAATATTTAGATATAAATAATCTAGACAAAGTATGTCTAGGAAGTAAATTGGCAGCAACATCACATGAGAAAATAACCTTAAGTGATCAACTTTTATGATTTGTCACGTAGTAAAGATTTACTTGGCAAATAAAAATTGTAGTGTCTGTTAATTAGCATTGTTTATGCTCAAGAGTTTCCTACCAAAAACGTTATTGTAGTTCATACTTACGTTTAGTACCAAAAATCTGGTACACCAACTCGATAAGTTGCTACTTAACATATTTTATTGAATCAAAGGTGCCTTTTCAACCATTCAGAAATCAAAGATCGTGCTTTCAAAATGCATTGTCTTTTCAGACGAAATTAATGTTAGCATTTTATATTTCAATCTGTAACACCATATAGTACCTGGCATCCATAATATGCTTGCATAGCAAAATAGAACATCGTACTCAGATTTTGTTAGATTCAACACAGATTAATAGTAGGTAAATAGCTATCTCTATTCGATCTTTACCATGATCTCATGGTAGAAACATGTTTCCCCTGCAGTTTTTAGCTCAAAAAACAGAAACATGCCTGATAACAGGAAAAAATAAAATACTTGTCACTATTGGAGAGCCGCAATGTTTCCCAATAATGTGAAGTCGTTTCATGCTTAAAAGATCCAATTGTTTTGTCATGCATAGCCAAATCGAGCAAGTTAGCACTCAAATAGATATACCGACTTAAGGAACAAAACTATGAAATCATAACATTGACATGTAGTATAGTTGAAAAGTGAAGGCTGGAGACCATGAATCTGAACTGATCAATTTAGCAGATAAATCAAATGACCACATGACTGATTAGTGATTACCAATATACGTGATGAAACTTCTATCTGCATACTTGCCATTAGAGATTCACTTTGATAATAATTAGGCTGAGGAAGAGATTTGAGCTTGGGCATGCATATATCCGAGGACATGGTAGGAGAGGAGAATAATAACCATTGTCATGGCGTTAGAGCCACTCCCAGATAAAAGAACACATGAACTAGCAACTCCCAAATTGAGAAGCAAATGCCGGTGAACTACACCGCCGAACGGCAACACCACGCGGAACACAATTTTTGGGATAAGCGGGACAGAATCACAAGTTTTGGCCACCGTATGAGCGATGCCATTGCATCTAGATCCCCTCATGGTCCAACATTGTTGCTGTTGGACAATCTTTGCAAGTTGTCACCTCCTTGATCCATTGCCAGTCATTTGGTTTTGTGCAGCTATAATAGACCACCAGAACAACACCAAAATGGACTGATATATGCCACAATCTAACACCAAGAAGACCAAAACGATCCCCCAAAACAACAATCCAGAAACAAAAACACAAACATGGTGGAGGCCGGAGCAACCAATCCTGAATGATAAATGGGTCACCGATATACTTAATAATACTCTGAGAATGTAAGTAAGCACTTCTTAAAAAATAGATTATTTGTTGAGTACCTTGGGGAGAAATCTAGCATAAACGACCTTTTCTAAAGAAGGTGCAGCCCTGGCATCAACTGAAGCTGTAGAAGCTCATCATTATACCTAAATCCCACCTCCGCATCCGCAAAATAGCAGTGCCGGTGTCGGCTTCCTCAGAAATACGGTCAAGAGATCTTCATGGCAACGTCGGACAACACACAAGATCATCCACCCTGCGGCGATATAGCCCGCAGATGTAGCAAGTACAGGGGTTGGTAGAGGCGCACGGTGACCCGGAGCGTAGCCACGCCCCAACGCCCCAACGCCCTCAGAATTAGGGGCGTCCCTAATGGTGGTGGTGAATACCCGTGTCATAGGAAGCACCTCACTTGTGATCCAACCGGCAGGAACAGAGGGCATCAAGCTTGCAGCAACTTAGGGCTGCCCATCGTGAAAGAGAAGAGAGGTCGTGAATAATAGGGTCGGACACAGGCTCCTCGACACCTTCTTCCACCCCAATAAGCACCTTCGTCTCCTCCTCCGCTCTGCACGATCACGGTCCATCCCCGCGGATCCTCTGCATAGGTTCACTCCACGGCCCCGAGCCCCTGCCTCTGATGGGGACTTCACGCCCCTTGACCCCATGCCTCCGTGGCGCCTCGATGGTCGGCGACCCGTCCGCCCAAGAAGCACATTCACGCCTCCCACAACTCTTCAACAACTGGTCGTCTGCTAAGCAGCGCCTTCGCACGCTCTGGAGTACTGCCTGGAGCAACGATTCCCCAACCCCTCCGTCATGCACCTTGTCTAGTGGTGGCTTAGATGAGCCCGGGCGATGTGCTTCACCTCCTCCGCAACTGCTCCTACCAAGGTTAGTTTACCTTAGGCTGCGGCGATGAAGCAGGGTAGGGCGGATGCGGGTGGGGCGGCAGTTTCGGGAGGGCGCCAGTATCCAACATCGTCGCCAGCGAGGTGGGAGGGGAGGCGAGATGGGGCGATTGGGAAGGAGGAGGCAACATGTTTCCTTCTCCCACCATTGCACGCGTGGACCAAACCAAATTTGTGAGGCGACCACCGCATGCCACCTGCCCTTGCAGGGAAATTAATCATATGAGACCCGGTCTATTATCATGTAGGATAGACCTGGCTCAATATAAAACAGTTGCTCTATTCAATTTTAAACAGATAGAAAAGCCATTAAACTGAAAAAGGGACAGGTGTCAGGCATAGGGGAGGGTCTATTAATAGACCCGGTCTCATATGATGAATTTCCCCCGCGCAGGACCTAGGCCCACAGTCAGCGGTAGCACACGCAGTAATGTGCCTCAGATGGCCTCATCGCTCTCGGTTTTGCTCACGCTTAAGATTTAGAATAATAACTACTTTTTATGATAATTTTCTTCTATATTCCATTATTCCTACATATCTGAAGACGTTCTTTGATGTGTTTCGATGATCAGTTTGTTTTGGTTTAGCATGTTCGAGTAACGATTTGCAATTAAATCTTCAAAGAGCACTAAGCCCCTGGAATTGGTGAGCTCTCCTTGCACGGGGCGACATCACCTTGTTTGGGGCCATGTGTATGCGCATTCGTGCGGTCTTTCCTTTCTTCCTTCCATGTCGGATGGCCGACTCCAACTGAACCGACTTGATGCTCATGCCCTCCCCCTCTTCCGATAATTCATCTCCTGCACTGTCCATTCCCTCCACCAGCAGGTCATCTCCGCTTGCGCACAACCATCTCCTTAGATGCCTCCTCCTCACTGGCATTGCTGCCCAACACCTCCAACAGGACGTCTCCAAAACCTGCTTGCATATAAGTCAGCCCTGAGCGCCGCTGCCGCCCCCGCCTTTATCTCCTCCCCCATGTTCCTTGATCTCCTTGGCCTCCTCTCCTCGGATGGTAATGTTGGCGGAGAGCTATTCCCGCTCCCGGCGTTGCTGGGGAAGCAGCAGCAGCGGAGATGCCGAGGGCCCGACGATGGTGGCTGAGGGTCGCGTGGAAGGGAGGAGGCGGCTGCGGCAAACCCTAGCTTTGGGAAAACTACTCTCTACCAGCATTACCATCACCATTTTTGGTGCCTCCTCTGCCCGCATCACCTCCCTACCACCGTGTAGCCGTGATCCCCCGTCCTCCTCGGCCTTGGGCATGGTTGGTTCGGTGGTGGTCCTACAGTTAATTGTCTCATATTCTTTCTCTTTTGGGATTGTGGCACTGATGTATGTACATCACGCTTAGAGATATGGAGGATATTTAATATGATTAACTAGCTACCACATCAACCCCTTAATTTTATCCATCCGTTCTTTTGCATCTATTTACAGCTTTATTATATGCCCCCATATGCAGTGTAGCTAGGCAGCTTGATGCTTGATTAGACTGTAGATTTTCTGTATTACCATGATGCTCAAATTGAGGTAAAAAAAATCGGTGAAAATGCCTTACTCGCCCCCATTTAAACCCATATTAGCTCAGTGTAGATTTTGACGTACTAAAGATCGTCAAGGTTCAATATGAGAAACCTTATTTGTATAGATCTACTCGGGACAGGGGATAAAATGTAGGATGGTTGTAGCTCCCCTACTTGGACAGTACCCAAACTTTCTCCTATTTGGTTGCACTAATATGTCATCTAATCAGACTATTTAGATTCCCTAACCTTCTACACCAGTCAAGTAAATTACATGCAAGTTATTTTTCCTTTCCTTTCAGACTACTGTTCAACTTATTGTCAGACCTTCTAAAATTCTTACTTTTAAACATACAGGGTGTATGAAAGGCTTCAGAGTCTGATCAGTTGCAGACGTTGTGGCTGCAATGCATAATCAGGATCTCAAGTGATCTGTTATGCACATGGATTTTAATGTGTGTAGGCGAAACAAATCACTCCTGAAAAGCTCTTGATATGACAGTGGTGGCTTTTCTGAAGCATGTCATTTGATTTCTCATTGTCTCCTTACAGAAAGAGTATGTGGTTGGTATAATCAATTAGTTAACTATGCCTCAAGACCTAACATTAAAGGGATGATGTCTTCATAATTATATTACCGATCTCAGATAAACCTTTGCATCTATGTCTCCATATATTCACTCTAGCTATTGGAAAATACATTCAAGTAAGTATCATGCTATTTATTCCCCTCACCGTTCTGGCATCTTTTGTGTTTGTCTTGTGGGATTTTGGTACTGCTCTAAGAGTAGAGATTCAGTTGTGTTATTACTTGTTCTTTTCATGTTCTAATTGGCAATATTCGCTTTGGCATGGTACACCAGTTACATATTTTTAAGACTTAATTAATTCATAGACATTTGACTAAAGCTTCCCTTTTTTGTGTGTTCACTTAGTTGTTAAGTGCATGTTTCCACGATATCAGCTTTCACTTTTCATCATTTGTTTTAGTAGTCCTGCTAATTAAGAAGATTGAAATTATCCATGGCTAATATAGTTGCCTCTTTTCAGGTCTGGCTTATCTTTCCGTGATTCTATACAACTTGATTTGATCTGCACTTGTGTAAATAGGAAAACATATCTAGCTCTATCAAAGTTGTCAGAATCGTGATTGTACCATGCGATTCTATGACTTTACAACCCAAATTGAGTGGATCGATTCTACGACTCTATTAAGTAGAATCTACAATTTCACGATTCTAAAAGTTATGATCCTATGATTTACGATCCTACCATAGAGGTTCCGATCCCATTCAGAATCATGATTCTAACAACTTTGAGTTCTATTAATCAATACTGGCTGCAAAATATAACCCATGCTAGCTCTGCAAATGCCAATTACACCAACACAATGAAGAAGCAGCACATGCCAAGTATGAAAAATTGATGACTTCTTCAAAACTCACTTTTTAAATCGTTAATTTCATGGAGTATTTTCCTTGCAATAATCATACATTTAAGATTTAATTTTCAACATGAACTCTCATGTCAAGCTGCTGCTTAACTTCCTTCAGACAAGATGAATATCATCACGAGTCTTTCCTTTTGTGGTCTTCTGCTATATATATTGCCTGCAAAAAATTGTCCAGACGATGAAAAGGTTGTGGCTTCTGACTTCTTGGACATAAATAAGGCGGAGCCCGAGAACCGACATGTGCAAAAAAGTGATGCCAAAATATGTGTTCTTCTTTTCTTCGTTAATATTAAGGCCATCTCTTTCATTGACAAGTTAGATCTTCACAACTTGCTATTTTGAAGTCGTCTATTTTGTTTTCCGAAGAAGACTTACATAATACCTACTTTTCCATTAACTTACGGACAAATGTATAATTGTTGTTCATTATAGTTTTTATAACGTAGTGTCTTTTTCATACATATCATCTTTATAGTTGTTGTGTTTTGTTAATGTCTTAGGTTGGATAGAAGGTTAAGTTGTGTTTTCACAAGCAAAGTTTGACCTATGAATTTGCTAATGCTTTATTTCATCATGTCACCATTTGAGAAATAGTATATGATGATATCATTTGTGCAAGATAAGCTATTAACTCTCCATGATAGTATCATGATATCATTTGTCTCTTCTAGGAACTGGTTATTAAAGAATAAGAATCATGAAAATCCAACCGAGTTGTTAGCCTGCTGTTATTGTAGAAACATTTATGTCTAGCAATCACAAATTGTTTTATTTGTAACCAAACAGTAATAATAATGATTTATTTCCAGTGAGTGGTTGTCTAATACTGATTATGGATTGTTCAATTTCAACAAATATTTGTATTCTAATGATGCTTACCTATGTTGTTGGTGGAGCTTTGCCAGGTTTTGGAATTTTCATGTGAGATCTGAAGAATGACTGCACGTCTGAAGGTTCCTGCATTTAGAGGGTCACCCTTGGTCAGTGGTTCACACTAGAAGTGATCGATTCAATAGGTATAGTAACAACAGTTCCAACTGTTTATTGC
The DNA here is from genome assembly GCA_910589775.1 of Avena eriantha. Lineage (NCBI taxonomy): Eukaryota > Viridiplantae > Streptophyta > Magnoliopsida > Poales > Poaceae > Avena > Avena eriantha. The sequence continues at coordinate 159,357,761 of OU342741.1, read as the reverse complement.
AAGTCGGTTCTTCTGACCGATTGCACGTGATTTGGTGATGTAGAAGCTCTCGTCATAGCTCTCCATGACTCCATGGTGCTACGACATCGATGAAAATGGTGATCGATAGAATATTGGCCCTCGACAGAGAGCACACAGCTTGGAGGTGAGGTTTGATGCACACCATGAACCTCTTCTCTTGTTTATAGTCTTACAAGATCATAGCTACGTATTTTTACTAAGAAATTGTTGCAAGGAAGAGATAATAATCCAAAAAAGACAAGTTCGGAGGGAAGTACTAAGCATCTTTTGTGAAAAACGTGTTCAATATTTATCTCAGAAATACTATAGTTCTAGATATCTAGAACATAAGCTTGCCCATTAATATGGCTCAGTTCAATGAATTTGTGGTACAAGTTAGAAACACCTTTTGGAAATTGTTATGCTTTGAGTAATGATTATACATGTGTTTATCCATATCAAAATGATTGAGTGTAAAGAAGAGGAGAGATCAATGCTTATGCAGCAATCACAACATAGAAATGTATTAATTAGTTACAGATAGAGTAGCATCTAGAAGTGATCAGTATGACAGTATGTCCTCCAATTTTTAATTTTGGGCCTGCAAGTAGTTGGCGGAATGAGTGATCGTCACAATTTAATTATTACTCTCTATAATCTACTCTGTACTACGTAGGAGAAGGAATGAAAAGTGTATAAAAACGCCTATCCAATTATTGTTTTTTCTTTCCAAGAGTACATGTCTTCTCCTTAAGAAGAAGAATATTCTTTTTCTTAGGATTTGTTCGATAAAGAAATTAGCATAGTTTCGTTCTTTATTTCAGGAGTTTTGGAAGTTCTTTGTCTCATGCCTTAGGAAAAAATGCAATGCTCCTAATATTGTGGTAATGATAGGGTATAATATATCTGATTAATATTGGATATGGTAACTTATTTGGAGAATAAATCTGATGCTAGGATTTTGAAATGACAGAGGAAGAGTTTTTTTATTCTTTATGATATTCAGATAGATATCCAAAGGAGCTGTTACAGGTAGATGCTCTTTTTTCTATTTATTACGTATCATATGACAGTTCCGTTTGTGAGCGCGAAACATTTTAGTTTACAGAAATTACTAATAGGGATTGTAGATCGCTAGTTCAACCAAATAGTGAGCATTATTACAAGTGAGATAATAGTTCTCATGATCAGCAAATTAGGTTGCTACAAGCTTCTTTAATATCATGTGTTTTTTTATGTGCCTATGTTAATGGCCCCTTGGATAAGTGTTGATTCCGATGCATTGTGACAGAGCAAGTTGCTGACTTGGATCCGGAGGCTTTAGTTGTGCTATCATTTTTGCCTTCAAGAGGGAAAATCGTTGGCGTAAATGTGTAGTATTCGGATGGTGATGCCCGGATGTGTTTATTTTGCCGAATAATTGTACATTTTATTATTACTTATCCGCCTGTTTCTAAAAATACCCTTTGTTCTGAAAGCACTATGTTATTTTGTTCTTGTGCCTGCATACTTCCTACAACTTATTACTAGGACATCTGATGTGCGGCTTTTGATAGTTGTTCATTTGTCATGGATGTTGGTGCCATTGATTTTTTTTGGTTGCCACCTGTGTCATAAATGCCTCTACAATGCCGGGTCTGTGGATCTGAATATACTATGGCCTAATTCACTCAATTCTACCAATAAAAGTAGAAATCAAGGGCGCCTAATGAAAACTTAAGAGAAAAACTTAAGAGAAGCCAAATGCATATACAATCACGCAAAATAAAAGACGGGAACAACAAAAAACGGCGCAGCAAAGTGCGCAAGGTCCATCTAGTCCGTTTTCTACAGCCAAAGGTTTTGCTTTCACTGTCGGGGCCAAAAGGCCTAGGTTGACACGGGTACAATCTCGTAAATACATATTTGTTTAGTCAGTTATTCAGTTTATCTCATATCTCAGTTAAATGTTGTGTTTGCCCTCTACAAAACAGATCGTAACTCTATGGTTAATTGATGAAAGGCCTTTGATTGCGCAAAAAATGTTTCTTTTGACCTCTACAAAAAAGATTTTTTAGCGCAAACGGATGATTAGGAGGCTGGCCATAAACCCATCTAGGGTGTTGTCCCCCTCGCCGGTGACGCCGTTGGTCCTCTCCACTTTCATTGGCCTTGGGGCCTTGGAGGCGTAGTGAATCACAGTCTCCGGCGGGAGGGTTCTCGTATTTTGTTTAGGTCATTTTTCAGTGTATTCTTCACAACTATATCTTGAATTTAGAATAAGGTTCTCCCCACCCAATTCTCGCTCCGACGGTCGGTCTTGCACTGGAGGGAGATGCGTGGAGTCGTTTTTCGTGTTTGTCGGTGTGGTTTCAGGTCAGTCTCTTCCGATCTATGGTTGTCATTTTTGGTTGCTCCGGTGCGCTGTTCCTTTGGGGTCTTAGAGAAACTCTAATCGATCCCCTTTCGGCCTTTAGAGGATTTTTTTGGCTGCTAATGGTTGGGGATGCACTGAACCGATCCACAAGAGGCCGTTAGCGGTGAATGTTTTTAGTCCAGCCCCTCCACGGCCCCTAAATATGGCCGACCGCGGGCGCTGGACTATATTTTTACTCCTCCACCTTGCCGCCCGAGCCTCGCTGCCCCGCCACCGTATTCTCATCGGCGTTCACACTAGCGACCACCAGCCGCCTCCGCTCGTAGCTGCGAACACCCGCCGCTCATTTCCCATCAATTCCCCTCACTCGCCGGTGCTAGCCGTCACCGGTATCGCCCCCGATAGCTGCCGCATCAAGTCGGAAGCCCGCCGCCGATTCAAGGTTGATTCTGGCCTCGATGAGGTTGTTTCTTTCGGCAAAAGGGCCGTAGAAGCATGGGGGCTCGTAGATCGGAACACTGCAGACCATCACCGGCCAACGAGGTTCATTGCGATGAGCTTTTCAACCGGCGGTCGCCTCGAGCTTCGTTGGTGTCCGGTCGTTGCATTGCACCGGCGGAGGGATTTATATGACCACTGCAGGGTAGCAAGGTCGTCGCGGAGGCCCGGCGGTATCCTCAGCCCTTTTGCCCGGCTCAATCATCTCGGTCGCGGCCTCCACCGCCGCCACCCTCAGTATTCGACGATATTACACAACGAGTTTACTTTTTGGTTTGTTGGAAAACGGCTTGATTGAGAGCACCTTTGGCTGTAGATGAAGAGGTTGAGAGAGATGTTCTTCGACGACTCTGATGACCCACAAGTATAGGGGATGTATCGCAGTATTTTCGATAAGTAAGAGTGTCGAACCCAATGAGGAGCAGAAGGTGTTGGCTAGTGGTATGGATCAAGAATTCTCTGCAAATACTTAGCAAACGGATTTTAGGGGTTTTTGATAATGCAAGTAAATAAAGTGAGAGTAAATAAAAGACAATAAGAATAAATGCAGCAAGTGGCCCAATCCTTTATTCAGCAAAGGACAAGCCGGTTGTATTACTTAAGATGACCAAATGTTCTCGAGGACATACGGAAATATCATCAAGTGCTTTTGCTTCATATAGTTGATTAATCTTCTTTAGTTTGCTAAGTGTTGTGTGGGTGAACCTGTGCTAATGTACCGACCTTCCTAGGACTAATACATACTTGTGATTATACCCCTTGCAAACATCCACAAGTACAAGAAAGTAATTAAGGTAGAAACCTAACCACATCTTTAAACTCTAAGACCGTGATGTTCCTTGTGCAATGGTTTCCTAACGGGGGTTCATGTTTCTGTCACTCCGGCAACCCCTACGATTAGTAGCCAAATACATAATGCATTCCCCTAGACCCATATATGTGAAGTGTCATCTAGTCGACGTTCACCTGACACCACTATAAGAAGTACACCACAACTTAAATATCAAACTATTGAATCTTTCTCAACACAATTCCACTACTAACAACATGACTTCTCCCATGTCCTCAAGAACAAAACGAACTACTCACAAGACATCATATGGATCATGATCAGAGATGGAATAATGATGTATAACAATCTGAACATAAACAATAATTCAACGGTTCACTCAATAGCATCAACTACAACGAGTAATCAACACCGGGAAAGTTTCCCCTAAAAACTATGCAAGATTCAACCCAATTGTTACAGCAATATGGAGGTGGTGATGATGGTGCTGATGGTGATGATGGTGATGATGATGGTGATGATGATCCCGATGAAGTCCAGCTTGATGGTGGTGTTGATGGCGACGATCTCACCTCTCCGGGAAGGAATTCCCCCGGCAGAATTCTGTCTACCGGAGAGATCTTTCTCTCTTAGTGGTTTCCGCCCCGCAGAGGCAGCGGAATCTTTCTGTGGTCGCTCCCCGAGTCTTAGGGTTTCGGGAGGATAATATGCGCCAAAGGGGAGAGCCAGGGGTGGACCAGGGCAGCCACACCACCTGGTGTCGCGGCCTAGGCTGGCCCGCGCCAGGGGATGGTGTGGGGCCCCTGTGGCCCATCTCAGCCTCCCCTTCTGGTTTCCTTCGTCTTCTAGAAAAATAGGATTTTCTATGTATTTTCCCGGATTTTCTAATCTTCGCGAATTTTGCCTCCAAACAGCACTTTTTCCATCAGAATCCTGACTGCAGCAGTCCATGCTCTAAAAGTCATCAACCATGCAAAAACAGGTGAAATAACATAAGTATCATATCTTAATATGAAATATATCAATGAATAACAGTAAATTATGATATAGAATAGTGATGCAAAATGGACGTATCAACTCCCCCAAGCTTAGACTTCGCTTGTCCCCAAGCGAAAACTGAGCTCAATAAACATGACCTCAGGTTTATGGAGTGAAGAGTCGATAAAAGAATACGGACAAGAAGCATCACATTCATCAATACATAGATCATAATAGTATATACCTTAACTTGCAATAAGTAAAGGAAACACAATAAAGATACATAAAGTGAATCATAATTGGTAATGGCAAACTTAGCTCTTGGTCGAAGAATAGTTGACAATTTGCTAGAGTTGACAAATAACTGATTTTCAATGATAGCTTTCAAAGTAGTAAGCACCAAGATAAGAGCAATGTGCAAAACAAGGAACATAAGAAACATGAATGAATAAATCATCATATGAATGAAACACAACAACTCAAAATACTTGCTGAGATAGAAAGGAATAGGTTTACTGACTCAATTAAAAGTTAAAAGAAAGGCCTTCATAGAAGGAAGCAGGGATTTCAAGTTTCATAAAGAGCTCCCAAAAATTATAGTACTTATTAGCTTTTAGCTCTCATTGCCCCTATCATAGGCATCTTTTAGGTGATTAAGGTTAAAGTGATCAAATATGAGGATATGCTTGACAAGTTGTAAGTTGAAAATCTCATGTCCCTTGAATACGAGGGCCACTCCTCATGCTACTCAAGTTTAGTCACCGGTAAGTTCTTGCCATAGTAAGCACATGTGTATCATGGAGAACCGCCAACGGGGTACCCCTTGCCCGATGATACGGAAGAATCCCCATATCAAAATTACAAGGCAAGCAGACAACAAGCATCTCAGTAATCTTATTTACCATGGGAATATGGTGCTTTTTCTCTCTTTCCTCTTTTCTCATCTTTTTTTCTTTTCCTCTTTTTCTCAATCTCTATCTCTTTTTTTATAAGAAGAATGCTTCATAGATGCTCATTATGGTTACGCTGCAGGTTTCCACCATGACAACATGGATTAGACCGTTAGACCGGAGGTCCAGGCATTTCTCTAACACACATGCATAACTCCATGGACTTACAATCTCCCCTTTCATTTCACACCGACGACATCCATAGACAAAAGAACATGATATCAACTAGGTATAAATTACCAGTGCAATGTTGAAAGCGTTCCCCATGACAGCATGGTTCTGCTAATTCACAACTTACAAAGCGCAAGCATATACGCAACATAGATGGGCACAATGGTTCAACTTTATTAAGTGCAAGAAAGTAAAGTGTTCCATCAAGTTCGTGAGAGCTTTAATCACTAATTTTCACATAACAAGTTTAATTTGGGAGGTAGATAAAACATGAATTTACTTGGAATAGCAATAATGCTAATAGGTAGGTATGGTGGACACAAATGGCATAGGTTTTGGTTTAAGGATTGGATGCACGAGAATAATTCCCTCTCAGTACAGGTTTTTGGCTAGAAAGGCTGGGTAGCAAGTATAAGAGTTCAAGGAAACAAACAAACATACAAGCGATAAAAACAAACATGCAATCTTCCTTGGAAGCACAAAAGATCTTAACCAGAGAATACTAAACTTATGAGCAAATCAAGAAAGAAAGATGATGAAATTATATTTCTTTAAGAGTACTTCTATCTTTTTCATTCAATTCTCAAAAATAGTGTTGCTACTGACCGAGCCAGGTTTGCCAAAACCAACTAAATTAACTCAATGATCCCAAAGTGATACCAATACTAACAACAAGATCAATCATATAACCACGAATTGAAAACTAGTATAAGATATGCAAAAGAGTGAATGATAGAACTTCTCATTAATATTCCATAACAACAATTCGCACCAAGGGATACATATCTAACGAGAGAGGGGACACTTCCATAATGCAAACCATCCTACATGATAACTTCTCTATTCATGATATGACTCTAAAAAGGTAAAAAGATAGAAGATAGTGATGTGATACCGTGGCACTCCCCCAAGCCTGGAACAAACCAAGGGGATGCCAAAACCTGATGACGAATTACTCCTTTGGTGGTGGTGGTATTCTCTTGATGAGCTCTTTGATTAGTTTCCCCAAGTCTTCAATCTTGAAGGTGAGATTACGAATAAGCCGTGAGTTTTGCTCAATGCGGCTCATGATCATGTCGAGTTGCGAATTCCAGCTCTTGCGATCCTTTCCCCACTCTTCCTCCTTAAATTCTTTTTTTCCTGCATGGCTAGAACGAGGCAAATCCCAATTGGAGGGTAATTTCTCCTTGGGCATATTATGGTATTGATGCTCATGGATAAGGGTATGGAAAGGATTCTTGGCACGTGGAGGAAGTGACCATGGATCTGAACAGTAACGAGGAGGTTTCCCTCCAATTGACATAGTCTTGGAAGGGTTTCCGCCACTCCAATGTTTGTAATGGTAGTGCCGATGTGAGGATGTTGGCCTTGCTTTGTCTCCTCTTCTCCTTCACTCTTGATCTCCTTCTCCTGATCGGGGTCTTGGAAATCTTCCTCCATAGGCTCCTTTCCCTTATCCTTGGTGGATACCATTGTGCTTCTAAGCTTTCAAGAATAGTTCCTGGCAGAAACAGATCAAAACAAAAACATGGCGAGAACACGATATATGAACCTCAGGGATCCGGGGGATTATATATTACGAAGTTTTACAACAAAAGGAAGGTACTGGGAGAAAACGGGTCGGAGACGGAGTCCGGAGCGGCCACACCACCTGCTGGCGCGGCCGGGGTGGTGTGAGCCACCCTAGCTCCGTTTCCGTCCCTCTTTCGCTTCGTAGCTTTCCTTGTTGGATAAAAACTGCAAAAATATAACTTGACAGATCTTTGGCGGAACTTTTCTTACCAGAACTGTTACCTATTTGAAAACGGAATCTGCAGGTCTCTGAATTTGGTATTTAGTAGATTCTTCCAGAGTCACCACTTGAATAATATCAATATCTTCATCTTCATACTCATATTTCTTGAGTCATGAAACCTTTCACTTCCTTATTACACCATTATCTCCACTAACCTGGAAATTTCTTTCACACAAAACTTCACATAGTTCTCATTAGCAACATTAGTATAAGTGAAGTGATAAAACCTTTTGAGTCCAATTTCAGCTGAAAACCATCAAAACATAAGCTACTGTAGCAACTCCTTTGAAAACCAAAAAGAATCCAAAAAGGAAATCGATTAAAGAAGCAAATGCATGAGTGGCAAAATCTGTCAAAACAGACCAGCAGGTAAAGATCGATTTTTTATAAAATCTTCTGTTTCTCAAATCAAAAAGTGCAAAACTAACGAAAGTTAAATAACAACCTGGGGCAGAAGCACAAAAAATTACAGCTCAATCCGACAGACAGAGATCTCTCACGAATTTTTAAGGTGAAGCACAAAATTCTGTCTCGGGACAACAACTTCCCCAAATCTTACTTCTCTCTCATTAGAGGTTGATCTTGACATAAAAACCAAACAAAAAGGATAAGGAGAGGTTATTACCGAGGTAATAACTTCCAAGACTCAAAGAAACAAAAACAAACTAAAAGAAAAAATAAATTGGGTTGTCTCCCAAAAAGCTCTTTCTTTATAGCCATTAAGATGGGCATGATAATTTTGATGATGCTCACTTAGGAATATGAATTGAAGTGAAATAGAGCATTAAGAAGCAAAAATACACACGTTTAAGCCTAACACACTTCTTATGCAAGGGAATCTTGTAAATAAACAAGTTGTTGAAACCAGAGGCTACTAGCATAGGAAGGCAAAACAAGTGCAACCTAAAGACTTTAAGCATAAAACGAGGAAACTTGATATTATTGAGATGCATAAGAACAGTCTTCCCTCTCTCATAATAACTTTCAGTATCATGCATAAATTTAATGATATAGCTATCAAAAGAACCATTGTAGCAATTATCACTTATCCTAACAGAAAACACAGGGACACTGGCTCTTATAACACTACTTTGTGAAACAATATTAGGAATATCCTTAGAGAGGATAGTGTGTCCATCTTCTTCATATTTAGTGACAAAATATTTCACATTTGCTATTATAGGTTCATCATCAATTTTTTTATCAGGTTTAACAACTTTATTTGTACTTTCATTAACCATACTAGCTATCACAGAATGTTCCTTTATCTTAACTGGGAAAGGCATTTTCTCAATATAAGGTTCGGGTAAAACATGATTAGCAGTATAAACTTCAGTATTTCTTGTAGGAACACTATTAACAATGTCTTTATAAGGTGCATGATACTTATTCCATTTCTTTTTAGGCACTTCAATATAGGAAGCAAAAGCCTTAAAATAAGTTGCAATAGCTCGAGAGTCTAGACCATAAGCATTTTTAATATTTTGAAAATCATCAGTTCCCATAAAAGATTCAATGCATTCATAATCATAATTTATACCTGACTTTATTCCTTTGTCATTCTCCCATGCTTCAGCATTATCTTGAATACGGTCCAGAAGATCCCATTTAGCTTCTTCTTCCATGCGAGTGAATGATCCAGCACAAGAAGCATCCAATAAATCATTATCATGAAGAGAAAGCCTTGCATAAAAGTTATTGATAATAATATTGTTGGGGAGCTCATGAATGGGACATTTGAGCATTAGTAACTTCAATCTCCCCCAAGCTTAAGCTGTACTCTCTCCATGAAGAGGCCAAAAGTTGTATATTTGATTCCGATCTTTATGGATCTCACTAGGAGGATAAAACTTTGAATAAAAGAGAGGCACTATTTCCTCCCATTCAAGAGCTTGACTATTCTTCAGCAGCTTATACCATTGTTCAGCTCTTCCTTTTAGTGATAATGAGAATAACTTCTTCTTGATTTGATCTGTAGTAATACTTGCACACTTGAACAACCCGCATAATTCGTCTATAAAGAGCAAATGATCACCGGGATGGACAGTTCCATCCCCAACATAATAGTTATCCATAACACGATCAATAATTCTTGTAGCTATTTTAAAAGTATCATTCTCAGCAGGTGGTGGTTCATCTACTACCTTAGCAGTGGTAGTACCATTACGAAATAAAAACTCAGCGAATTATCCATAATGAAAATAAAGCAACTAACGGAAGTAAACAATACTCACGGTAGAAGTTTCCTTTACCAGTTCCACTCTCCAATAGTGCTTCACTCCCCGGCAACGGCGCCAGAAAATAGTCTTGATGACCCACAAGTATAGGGGGTGTATCACAGTATTTTCGATAAGTAAGAGTGTCGAACCCAACGAGGATCAGAAGGTGCTGGCTAGTAGTATGGATCAGGAATTCTCTGCAAATACTTAGCAAATGGATTTTTAGGGGTTTTGATAATGCAAGTAAATAAAGTGCGAGTAAAAAAAGACAATAAGAATAAATGCAGCAAGTGGCCCAATCCTTTATTCAGCAAAGGACAAGCCGTTTGTATTACTTAAGATGACCAAACGTTCTCGAGGACACACGGGAATATCGTAAAGTGCTTTCGCTTCATATAGTTGATTAATCTTCTTTAGTTTGCTAAGTGTTGTGTGGGTGAACCTGTGCTAATGTACCGACCTTTCTAGGAATAATACATACTTGTGATTATACCCCTTACAAGCATCCGCAAGTACAAGAAAGTAATTAAGGTAGAAATCTAACTACAGCTTTAAACTCTAAGACCTTTACGTCCCTTGTGCAATGGTTTCCTAACGAGGGTTCATGTTTCTGTCACTCTGGCAACCCCTACGATTAGTAGCCAAATACACAATGCATTCCCCTAGGCCCATATAGGTGAAGTGTCATGTAGTCAATGTTCACATGACACCACTAGAAGAAGTACACCACAACTTAAATATCAAACTATTGAATCTTTCTCAACACAATTCCACTACTAACAACATGACTTTCCCATGTCCTCAAGAACAAAACAAACTACTCACAAGACATCATATGGATCATGATCAGAGATGGAATAATGATGTATAACAATCTGAACATAAACAATAATTCAACGGTTCACTCAATAGCATCAACTACAAAGAGTAATCAACACCGGGAAAGTTTCCCCTAAGAACTATGCAAGATTCAACCCAATTGTTACAACAATATGGAGGTGGTGAAGATGGTGCTGATGGTGATGATGGTGATGATGATGGTGATGATGATGGTGATGATGATCCCGATGAAGTCCAGCTTGATGGTGGAGTTGATGGCGACGATCTCCCCTCTCCGGGAAGGAATTCCCCCGACAGAATTCTGTTTGCCGGAGAGATCTTTCTCTCTTGGTGTTTTCCGCCCCGCAGAGGCGGCATAATCTTTCTGTTGTCGCTCCCCGAGTCTTAGGGTTTCGGGAGGATAATATACACTAGAGGGGAGAGCCAGGGGTGGACCAGGACGGCCACACCACATGGTGGCGTGGCCTAGGCTGGCCCGCGCCAGGGGGTGGTGTGGGCCCCATGTGGCCCATCTCAGCCTCCCCTTCTGGCTTCCTTCGTTTTCTGGAAAAATAGGATTTTCCATATATTTTCCTGGATTTTCTGTCTTCACGAATTTTGCCTCCAAACAACACCTTTTCCATCAGAATCCTGACTGCAGCGGTCCATACTCCAAAAGTCATCAACCATGCAAAAACGGGTGAAATAACATAAGTATCATCTCTTAATATGAAATATATCAATGAATAACAGTAAATTATGATATAGAATAGTGATGCAAAATGGACGTATCAGACTCTTCGTCGGAGGAGGAAGAATAAGATGACGAAGATTTGGAGATGGCTTTGTTGATGATTGTGAACGAGGGTTTCCGGAGCCGAGGCTTGGATCGCAATTCGGCCGTGCTCGGATCAACCGAAATAGGAGTGAGGGCCATGCTCGGATCATGCAGGATTATTTCAACCCCGGTTGCATCTATCTAGACCACCAATTCTGACGGCAGTTTCGGATGTCGAAGGCCTTGTTCTCTCAATATCAAGAGCCAAGGAGGATCACGATGATTGGTTCAAGCTCCGGAGGAGTGCAACAGGAGAGATGAGTGCAAGCCCATTGATGAAGTGCGTTGCGGCCGTGAGGGTGCTTGCATATGGTTGCTCGGCCGACGCCATAGATGAATATGTCCGCATTAGTGAGGACACAATTTTGGAGGCTGTGAGAAGGTTTACACAGGTTGTGATTGATGTGTTCGGGGAAGAATATTTGAGGACACGAAATGAGGAAGACACTGAAAGGTTGCTTGCTGAGGGTGAAGCTCTAGGATGGTCAGGGATGATTGGATCAATCAATTGTATGCATTGGAGCTGGAAGAATTGTCTAGGTAGTTGGAAGGGTCGATACAAAGGCCACTGCAAAGATGCAACAATTATACTTGAAGCAGTTGCATCGAATGACCTATGGGTATGGCATTCATCCTTTGCATTACCTAACTCTCTAATTGACCTCAATGTGTTGTCGAGGTCACCACTATTCTCATGGCTTATCTGGCGTGAAGTGATGGCTCTATGTATGGCGCCCAGAAAAGTGCTGGTGCGTGGTTGATGTAGAGCTCGTTGGGAACCCTAAGAGGAAGGTACGAAGAGCACATCAGCAAGTTTCCCTCAGTTATGAAACCAAGGTTTAATCGAACCAGTAGGAGCAAGGAAACACCCCAAAGGTGTTACTAGCTGAGCTTTGGCAGGGCGCACTACCGGTGCTAGTAGCAACGTGGAGACCTGCACAACACAACCACAGAACTTTGTCCCCAACTTGCGATGAGGTTGTCAATGTCACCGTGTTTTGCGGAAAACAAAAGATTAAACGTATCGAATGGAAAGAAGTAAAAGTTTGCAGAAAGTAAACACAAAACAGTAAAAGATTGTAGATTGTATGTAAAGAAAAAGGACCGGGATCCATAGTTCACTAGAGGTGGCTCTCCTTAGATAGATAACATGCTGGGTGAACAAATTACAACGGGGCAATTGACAAACACCGAGAAAGCAATACATGCATATACTAATCATCTTGACTCCTCTGAGACTTGATTGGGCATTACAACATAATACATAGACCGCCATCCAACTGCATCTATGACTAATAATCTACCTTCAGGTTATCATCCGAACCCCCTCCAGTATTAAGTTGCAAGCAACAGATTATTGCTTTACGAACTGCGTGTAAAGTAAACAATACGATTGTTCTATGAACAAAGGATTGTTGTTTTCTCCCTACTAGCAACAACACATCTAGTACCTTAGAGATTTCTTTCACTTCCCCAGGTTACCAGAGGCATGAACCCCGTATCAAGCATAAATACTAACTCTTGGAGTTGCTAGCATCTACTTGGCCAAGATAGCTACTAACAACAGAAAGCATGCAAGATCACAAATAACAAAGACATGATAGAATCAATAATCAATCTGAAATAGCATCTCAATATCCATCGGATCCTCGCAAACACAACATGTATGAATTACAAATAGATGATCTTGATCATGAACGGAGCTCACAAGATCTAAACATGAAAGCACAAAGGAGGAGAAACCAGCCATCTAGCTACTACATGGATATGTAGTCCAAGGATGAACTACTCACGCATCACACCAGAGGCTTGCATGGTGATGAAGAAGGCCTCCAGGGTGAATTCCTCTCTCCGGCAGGGTGCTAGGAAGAGCTTCAGATCCCTCCCGATCTAGGGATGGAGATGACGGCGGCTACAAACTCTTTCATGGATTTTTGATCGGGTACTTAGGGTTTTCATCCCGAGGGCATCTTATAGTCAGAAGGGGAGGCCGAGGGGGTGCCGGGAGCCACCACACCACCCCCTGGCGCGGGCCCAGCCTGGTCGCGTGGCCAGGTGGTGTGGCCGGCCCCTGGCCCTTCTCCGTCTCGTATTATGGCACTTGATCCCTTCCGGAAAAATAGGCACTTTGACTGTCCCGTCCAATTCCGAGAATATTCATTTTCTGACTTTCCTGGAACCAAAAACAGCAGAAAACAGGCAGCTGGCACTGTGGCTCTTGTTAATAGGTTAGTCCAAGAAATCATATGAAAAGTACTCCAAAGTTGGAACAAAACACAATAAAGTGGATAAAACCAAGCATGGAACATCAAAAATTATAGATACATTTGCAATGTATCAACATCCCCAAGCTTAACTCTTGCTCGTCCTCGAGTAGGTAAGTGACAAAAAGAAATAATTTTTGAGGTGACATGCACCATCAAAGACTTGATCAAAGTATTTCCAAAACTCAAAGCTGGGATCATAGTACTTCAATTATAACATGAAAGACAAAGTTCTAGCAATAAGCAAAGAAACTATGATGCAACATGAAAAGGTACAAACAAAAGATTCATGAATAACATGCTTTGCAAGACGTTTGTTTGTTTCACATAAAGAAAACATAGCATAAAAGTATTCAGCTTGTCCCTCAATAGAGTAGCAAATATAAATGCATAGGACACCTTCAAAGTTCATAAGAGTGACTAGATACAATAGTTTCAAACAAGCAATAACAAGTGATGCATCAATCAACTAGTCTTGCGACAATGCACATAGAACTAAGAATGGCCACTATGCTCTCAAAGTAGGTGCATAAAGATAGAAGGTGGAGACTCAATATAATGGTGGAAGAAAGGCCTTTTGTAAAAGGAAGTAGGGATTCAAGTCTCATAAAGAGCTTCCAAAAATTATGGTACTTATAGTTTTCAGCTCTCATTGCCCCTATCATAAGCATCTTGAAGGTGATTAAGGTTAAAGTGACACAACTAATAGGATATGCTTGACAAGTTATAAACCGAAATCTCATGCCCCTTACTTACGAAGACCGATCCTCATGCTACTAAACTTCAGTCACGAGTAAGCTCTTGTCATTGTAAGTATATGTGTATCATTAAGAACCGCCAACGGGGTACCCCTTGCACATGATACGGGAGATTTCCCATAATCAAAATGACAAGGCAAGCAGACAATGAGCATCTCAGTGATCTTTTTATTTGCTATTTGCATAGTTTTTATTGAGGATGCTCCATAGAGTGCTCATTATGGTGATGCTGCAAGTTTCCACCATGATTAGGCATGGCTTAGGCTAGCGGCCCAGACGTTTCTCTAACACACATACAAACTCCATGATCTTACAAGTTCCACATTTATTTCACACCGCCGGGATCCGTAAGCAAAAGAACATGATATCAACGGGGTACGAAGTACAAGTGAAATTTTGAAAGCGTTCCCCATGAAACATGGTTCTGCTAATTTCAACTTATAAAGCGCAAGCATATACGCAACAAAGAAGGACCCAATGGTTCAAGTTTATTAGAGGCAATAAAGTAAAGTGTGCCATCAAGTTCGTGAGAGATTTAATCACTAGTTTTCTCATAACAAGTGAAAGGTAAACAAAAGCAAGAATGTACTTGGAATAGCATAAGCTAGTAGGTAGGTATGGTGGACTCTTTGGAATAACTTGGTTTAGGGAGTTGGATGCATGAGTGGAACTCATACTTTGTTGTGGAGGCTAGCAAAAGACTGGGAGCGACAAACTAAGAGAGCAATAATGGCCATAATCATGCAGAGCGACAAAACATCATTGATCAAAGCATAAAGTGATACTGCAAGTTGAAAACTAAAGGATCATAAAGGCTATGGTGACTTGAGATAGTCATAACATGGTGTGAGCATGTGCCAAGTCAACCCAAATAAAGCATCAAAGGAGAATACAACTATACTATTCTTTAATATGCTAAAACAACACATGATTCATCCAAGGCACATTAAGCAATCTCAATTGTTTATAACAAGCCATGCTACAACAAAGAATACTAAGCATAAAGCCAAAATAATATCAAGCATGGCATGACAAAGCATAGCCACAGTCAAAAACGAGCTCTTTTTACCACATAAGCATGAGCTTTCCTACTCTTTTCCAAACCAAACCAAACTATTTGCAAACCGATGTATGAAAGAGGGGGTCCAACCAATTTATTCAGAGAACTAAGCAAACCGAGCAAACTAAAAACCAAAACGAAAACGAAAAAGAATACGCTCCAAGAAAAACACGATTGTGCATGAAACAATAAAAATGAAGCGTTTGGAAGAAACCTGGGATTTTTATTGATGAAGAAGGGGATGCCTTGGGCATCCCCAAGCTTTGACGCTTGTACTTATTGAATATTTCTTGGGGTGACACGCGTGGCATCCCCAAGCTTGAGCTTTAGTCCATCCTTCATCTCATTACTCATTCCTTCCATACACCTGAATTTTTTTCCTTCATAGAAAACTTCACACAATCTCATTAGCAACATTAGTGCACTTAAGATAAATAAGTCTCAAGGTTAAGTTCTAACACCAAATAAACTTCCATTAGAACACTAGCTACTGCAGCACTTCACTCAAAAAGCTCAATTCCCCAAAAGAACTCAAGAAGGAACTAACAAGAAGCAAATGCAGAAAATGGCAGAAATCTGTCAAAACAGACCAACAGGTAAATACGAATTTTTTCGAAGACCTTCTGTTGCTCAAATAAAAAAGTGTTGAACTAATGAAAGTTAGATAACAACCTGGGGCAGAAGAAAAAAATTACAGCTCAATCCGACATACAGAGCTCTCTCACGATTTTTTTACGGTGAAGCACAGAAATCTGTTTCGGGACAACAACTTTCCCAATCATTACTTCACTCTCATTAGAGGTTACTCTTGGCACAAAAGGCAAATAAAAAGGATAAGAAGAGGTTATTACAGAGATAATAACTTCCAAGACTCAACTAAAACTCTTGGGTTATCTCCCAACAAGTACTTTTCTTTAACGCCTTTAAGTTAGGCATAAAAATTTGAGAAGATGCTCTCATAGGAAATATGAATTGAAGTAAAAGAGAGCATCAAGAAGCAAATTAAAAACATATTTAAGTCTAACCCACTTCCTATGCATAGGAATCTTGTATGCAAATAATTTCACAAAGAACAAAGTGACAGGCATAGGAAGATAAAACAAAAGTAACTTCAAAACTTTCAGCACATAGAGAGGTGTTTCATTACCATAAAAACTTCTACAACCATATTTTCCTCTCTCATAATAATTTTCAGTAGCCTCATGAATAAACTCAACAATATAACTATCACATAAGGCATGCTTTTCATGATCTACAAGCACTAGAGCTTTATTATAAATATTTTCAAAAGAATCCTCGGGAACATAACATTCACCCTCCTTTGATCAGCATGGGGGACAATCAAATAATCTAGGGGATAAAGAGTTACTCTCATTAGAAGGTAGGCATGGGTAGATCCATTCTTCCTCCTTTTGTCCATCACTCTCCTCCTCTTTTTCATCTAATGAGCTTTCATGTTCAGCAATTTCTTCTTCCATGGAGGTTCTAGCAGGCGGTGGTTCATCTATTACCTTAGCAGTCATAAAACTGTTCCCAAATAGGAAACTGAGTGAGCTATCCATAATGAAATAGTGATTGGAGCAGAGCTAGTCATAAAGGCAACTTAAGAAAGGAACTAATTTTTTTGTGTTTGTGAAGAACAAAACAAGCAAACAAAGCAAAAAGAAACTAAGCAAAACAAAAACAACAAAGTAAAGAGATTGGTTATGAGGGACTCCCCTTGTGAAGACGTCCTTGACTCCCCGACAACGGCGCCAGAAAAATACTTGATGGCTTTGTGTATGGCGCCCAGAAAAGTGCTGGTGCGTGGTTGATGTAGAGCTCATTGAGAACCCCAAGAGGAAGGTATGATGAGCACAACAACAAGTTTCCCTCAGTTATGAAACCAAGGTTTAATCGAACCAGTAGGAGCAAGGAAACAACCCAAAGGTATTACTAGCTGAGCTTTGGCATGGCGCACTACCGGTGCTAGTAGCAACGTGGAGACCTGCACAACACAACCACAGAACTTTGTCCCCAACTTGCGATAAGGTTGTCAATCTCACCGTGTTTTGCGGAGAACAAAGGATTAAACGTATCGAATGGAAAGAAGTAAAAGTTTGCAGAAAGTAAACACAAAACAGTAAAAGATTGTAGATTGTATATAAATAAAAAAGGACCGGGATCCATAGTTCACTAGAGGTGGCTCTCCTTAGATAGATAACATGTTGGGTGAACAAATTACAGCGGGGCAATTGACAAACACCGAGAAAGCAATACATGCATATACTAATCATCTTGACTCCTCTGAGACTTGATTGGGCATTACAACATAATACATAGACCGCCATCCAACTGCATCTATGAATAATAATCCACCTTCAGGTTATCATCCGAACCCCCTCCAGTATTAAGTTGCAAGCAACAGATTATTGCTTTACGAACTGCGTGTAAAGTAAACAATACGATTGTTCTATGAACAAAAGATTGTTGTTTTCTCCCTAGTAGCAACAGCACATCTAGTACCTTAGAGATTTCTGTCACTTCCCCAGATTACCAGAGGCATGAACCCACTATTGAGCATAAATACTAACTCTTGGAGTTGCTAGCATCTACTTGGCCAAGATAGCTACTAACAACGGAAAGCATGCAAGATCACAAATAACAAAGACATGATAGAATCAATAATCAATCTGAAATAGCATCTCAATATCCATCGGATCCCTGCAAACACAACATGTATGAATTACAAATAGATGATCTTGATCATGAACGGAGCTCACAAGATCTAAACATGAAAGCACAAAGGAGGAGAAACCAGCCATCTAGCTAGTACATGGATATGTAGTCCAAGGATGAACTACTCACGCATCACACCAGAGGCTTGCATGGTGATGAAGAAGGCTTCCAGGGTGAATTCCTCTCTCCGGCAGGGTGCTAGGAAGAGCTTCAGATCCCTCCTGATCTAGGGATGGAGATGACGGCGGCTACAAACTCTTTCGTGGATTTTTGATTGGGTACTTAGGGTTTTCGTCCTAAGGGCATCTTATAGTCGGAAGGGGAGGCCGAGGGGGTGCCGGGAGCCACCACACCACCCCCTGGCACGGGCCCAGCCTGGCCGCGCGCCCAGGTGGTGTGGTCGGCCCCTGGCCCTTCTCCGTCTCGTATTCTGGCACTTGATCCCTTCCAAAAAAATAGGCACTTTGGCTTTTTTCCCGTCCAATTCCGAGAATATTCATTTTCTGACTTTCCTGGAACCAAAAACAGCAGAAAACAGGCAGCTGGCACTGTGGCTCTTGTTAATAGGTTAGTCCAAGAAATCATATGAAAAGTACTCTAAAGTTGGAACAAAACACAAGAAAGTGGATAAAACCAAGCATGGAACATCAAAAATTATAGATACATTTGCAACGTATCATGAAGCTCCTCCTTGCAAGTATGAGATTAACTCGCATGAATACACAATGGGATACTATCTAGCTGATGGGATATATCCTCCGTGGTCCACATTTGTCAAGACAATTCCACAGCATCTTTGCAATACCCCCATGAAATCTCAGTTCGCAACAGCACAAGAGGTTAAAAGGAAAGACGTGGAGAGTGCATTGGGTGCGCTTCAGAAGCGTTTTTCCATTGTGCTTGGACCCGTGGAGTATTTGAAACCGCAAACACTATGGTAGATAATGACACGTTGCATCATTTTGCATAACATGATGATTAAAGATAAGAGAGATATGCCACCGAACTATAGGTATATCTCAAATGGAGATCCTGTTGAGCCTGAGCATGACCCAAACATGATCAACCAGTTCCTCGAAATGCATCAAAAAATCGAGAACAAAGCTGAACACAACAAGCTGCAATATGACCTTGTTGAGCATCACTAGCGTCTACACGGAGGCCTAATTATGTTTTTTCAATTATTTGATTTGAAACAATTTATTTTATTCATTAATCCGATGTGTAATAATGAATAATTAGACTTATTTACATTTTATATGGTTTGTAATATTGATACTTTGGTTCAAATAGATGATTTGTAAAAAACAAAATTTAAGTCCTCTAAGTTATTGGGGATCGGATCCGCCGCGCTAAGTTTAGAGGACTAAATATAGGATTTTAAGCTTTAGTCCTGTCGAAAGTTCTCTAAAATAAAGGGGATCGGTTAGAGTTGCTCTTAGCACCATAACTTTCCTATCTACTACAACAAGACGTGCGTGTCTCGGTGATGGAAATGTGAGGCCGGCGGTGCATCTTCAGCTTGTACTAGTGTGTACTCGTGACTAGGTGGTACAATGGCCTATTTGTAATTTTTATTATTTTAAAGCTTTTTTACTGCTATTGTTGATTATTAATAGATACGCACTGTGGATATCTCGCAATTTTTTTCAACATATCCCCTACACACAAAAATCTTGGACTCGTTACAGAACAAAATGAAGGACGAGGATCCAAATACCAAACTGCAAGCAGCCTCTCTTTTGAATAACATGAGTTGCATGACCTTCCCTGTTTTTTCGATGGATCGACCGAAAGCTCAGTGCCGAGATTCTCATTCGGTTGACGTTCACCGGCAAGATTTTTCTATAATTATGAGCTAAATACACCACGAGTCCTAATAGTTGTCTAGGATGTGTAAATTAGTCTCACTATTTGTAAAATATGGTCAAGTAAGTCCCAAAAGTTGCAAAACTAGTCCCAAATGTTTCTAAAGCTGACATGTGGCGGTGAGTGTTTTGCAAAAACGACCCTAAATATTGTTGTTTTGCACACGTGACCATATTATTTCATTATGGTCCGGACTCACCTGTCAGAGGTGAGAAAGAAGTATCAAAAATTGTAGGAGCACTAGGTATTTGTAGCACCCCAATTGTCTAACAATTGTAATGCTACTTGTCCTAGTAAGATATTTGCTACTTCATATATATTATTGTTGCATCATAATTATATCATGCTCATGTCATCATGCCACCTTGCATTTGAGCATCATATAAAACCCTCTTTCTTCTGGTTTTCTCTCATATGCATTATTAATTGTATTTGCCTCTTGATATTGTATTTGGCTATTGATATATTGTTCAATGCCCAAGTTGAGTTGGGGGCATATCTTCTATTTCAATTCCACCACCTTTCTCTTCCACCACCTTATAATTCCACCATCCCATTAACAATGAACTTGTATTTCTTTTCCTTTGATATTTTAATTCTAGCTCATGTAGTTTGGGGCGGATTAAATCCTCTAAGTTCTTGTGCTTGGTTTTATCTCCACTTCTTGGATATGCATAAGAATAATGCCATAATATTAATATTGTTTTCACAAAATAAATCATGGCATTATTATTTTGCATGGGCCATGCACAATTCTTCACCACCTCTTACTCCTTTGGTCTTTCTTTTGATTTAATGGATCCTAGCTTTGGGAAGACATCTCCTACCACTCCACCATCCTCATAGTCTCATATATATCTTTTCTTCCGAATTTTATTTCTCCATGCATGAACCATATGAGGCCTAGTTCATCATTCCTCTCTTTTCTTTTCTTGGTTTTCTCTTTCACTTCATCTCTTGATAAATCAAGCACTCATCACGTTCCACTTGGGTTAACCTTTTTACACAAGTTTTAATAAACCTAAAACTCTAATCCACACCTAACCTAGCTCTCTCTCTCTCTTTATTCTCCTCATAGCCCTAATTCTCCTAAACCCTAAGCCCCTCTCTCTCTCTCTAGCATGACCTCCATGCCAAGCCCCTCTCTCTCCCTGGCCCCACCTCAGCTAACCCTAACCCTCTCCCTAACCTAAGCAAAACCCTAACCCTAGCCCATGTCTACTTAGCCCGAGCTAACCCCCTCCCCTCTCTTCCTTTCTCTACCGGCCGAGCCAGCCCCCACCAGCCTCCACGCCGTCCTGGTCCACCTGCAGCCACCCCGCCGTGCCTTACCTGCCCCAGCTCGAGCCAGCACGTGAGGGAGAAGCAAAAAGGTGGCACCGAGGCCACCTTTATCTCTGCCGTGCCCCGCCTGCCTCCCTCCTCTCTCCCTCTCGCTTTCCCTCGCCCACACGCCTCTCCTGCATCCCCAAATCCGCCCAGAGCCGCCCCTCTTCTTCTCCTTCTTCCTCTCCGACCACAACACCTGCCGCCGTTCGCCGCCAGCACCACCTCGCCCTCGTCGATCTAGCCGGCGTGCTCGTTGTGGGGGTAGCCTGGGAGACCGAGGCGACCACCTTGCTGCTCCCCGCACGCGTCGTCGAGGAGGAGAAGCCCCAGGAGCACCGGTACCGCCGCCACCCGACGCCAAACCCTAGCCGCCAGCGTGCCAGCGTCCTCGCCGTTCTAGAGCCTCCCCGCCCGATCCAACACCACCGTTGAGCCCGCGGTGAGTCCCTCGACTGCCCTGACATGCTCCGCCTCGCCGTACCGCCCTAGCCCCGCCGTTACTTTTGCCGAGCGCTCTCAGTGCGCGCCGCTCGCCGGTGTCTGCAGCCTCCCCGCGCCGCGCAGAACCCTAACTAGGCCCCAGCCCCTCACCTGTCAGCTCCCCTAGCCCGCCGAAGTGGCTCCGCCCCCTCAGCGCGCTCGCCCGCATCCCGGGTTCGAATCCCCGCTCCGCGCTGCGCGCACACCGCCGCCATACCGTGAACACGAAGAACAGTACCGGGTTGTGGTAAATTTGCATTAAGCCCCCCACCTTTTTGATTCCCGCAACCCGCGCTCCTGGAGACCCCACCTGTCCGTCGCCCTAGCCATCTTGCAGAAAACCCCTCCGCTTTCTCGGGCCGTAACCCGCGCTCCAGCCCCAGCCCCACCTGTCAGCCCCTGCCTTCCTCACCGCTGTCCCGTGGGCCTGCGCCAGTTGGCCCACCCCGCAGTCACACGGGCTAGACAGAGCCGCGGTAGAAAAGGTTTTTCCGCGCGCGTGGCCCAGTCAGCACAAGGCCCACCCGTCAGTGACTGGGGCTGATTTCGCCTGGGTGAAAAAAGTATTTTCCTGAGTCTGTTTTTAATTAAACCTTTTCAAATTGATTTAAATTCAAATTCAAATCAGATTTAAATAATTTTTAAAATACAAATCCAAATAATACAAGTAATATATGTTTTGGAATCAGAAAAATGTGAGGAATTCAAATATGCCCTTCAAAATATATTTTGAACACTTGAAATTTCGAGATGATTAAAATTACAATAAAATGCCCTTTTCCTTAATTAATTAATAACTTTTGTTTTATAACTCCAAATTTGACAAATAATATGTCTAAATCGATCAGCGCGACGAGCTCGTTCTATTTATGCAGTCCTTGGTCTGAATTGAAGCATGCATCCTGTCAACATTCAAAATCTGAACTGTTTATGACAACAAAAAACTGGGTTAAATAAATAATATAATGCTTTATTTCTTGTATCCACACCTCACCTTTGCCATGCTACTTTAATGCCATGTAAATTGTGCATCATTCATCATGGCATGCTTGGTTGATTGTTGCATTTTAATTCATATGCTTGTGCACTTTATTTATGTTGGCCCTTGTTTGTTTGGTTCTTCTTCGAATAGACGCCCAGTAGGAGAATTACCAGGAATCACAGGAGTACTACCCAGATCCATCTCTCGCTTCAACTGAGCTGCCAGGCAAGCACTACCACATGCTTGCATACATACAGTACCTATTGCCTCTATCTTATTCTTGCATCATTGAGTCGCGATTGCATTAAATGGAATCCCAAGTACTGCATAGCCTTTACTTTTAAACCCCACCGAAGCTTGTTCATCCATCCCATGAGCCATTACTATAGGAGTTGTTTGAGCCATGCGGGTCGTAGAAAAGCATGTGTAGGGTATGTGAGTGTCTGATGGATAATGAGGTACCTAAACAACATAACCTGAGTAGTAATGGGATAACTAATGAAAGAGGCACCGGTGAGCAATATCTGCTATTTGGTTTTTCATGCTCACTTGTGTCCCGTAGGACCCCGAGTACTTGATTCCTGTTCCTTGTTTATTCGCACTATCCACATCCGGGAGGCCTTATGGACCCCCCTGAGCCAGAGCTTGATTCATTCTTATTTCTTGGGGCCACAATTAGTTTGGGGCTTTATTACTATCCTGTACTTATGGCATGTTACTGATTTATTTAAGATTGTGCGAGGAGCACCTGTACTGTTTTGGATCGTGACACGTTTTCGCTGTATCGACAAGCCCAGTCACATTTTCGGGTTCCCAGTCGTTTACCGCCGTCCACACAAACCTTGGGTCCGTCTCGGAGTCGGCCAACTTCGTTGCGGGTAGCTTAATGGGGTGGCCCCCTGAAATATTTCTGAATCCTGTGAATGCTTTATCGTGAAGGCCTCGTTGGGTTTTGATTTGGTTTTTCCGAGGTTGATCGAGTGTGTGTTGCTATTCGTGTACCCCTGCAGGGTAAATCTTTCTGAAAGCCGTGTCCGCGGTTATGGACGACTTGGAGCACAGTTTCTCGATCATAGACAAGTATAACTAAAGTACCGCTTTTAAATTGACTAAGTATTTGACTAGTAAATAGTGCAATGCTCATGGAATGTTTAATAAAACTACCAACGGATGATGGGGGTTGTTCGTCCGCTTCCTCGTTGGTAAGCGAGGAGGAGGATGGATCTGTTAATTATACTGTTATAACTGTTGTTCTTAATTCACGGACATCCGTCTATCATTGGTTAGGCGGATGGTTAGCGAGTATCTGTAGAATTGTTAGGTATTATCTTTTGCTGCAATTGCGTCACCCTAGGTTGTGTCCCTTTTAGTGGCATAAAGACTTGCTGAGTACCCCTAGGGTCTCACACGATAAATTGTTTTGGTTCAGATGAACAGGTGTACCCGCAAGATGGATACTGGGTGGAAGAGACAGATGATGTTGGCAACGATCATTCGGTGTAGAGATTCTGAGAACGGGGATCCGTGTGATCTATGGGCGGGATGTGTTTATTTATGGGGCATCTTATGCCGATTTGCTTCTTATCCGTACTCGGATCTTGTTTTCCGCTTCCGCCTGATACTCTGATGTGTGATGTATGAGGAGCTACCCTAAATTATTACATCTATCTAGGACATTTGGATCTTGCCGTATGGCGTTGCAATATTTCTATTTCTTTTAGATGGAATGGCTCTGAGGACTGTTGTATGTGGCTTGCATACATACTCATTTGTGTATGTAGTTGATCCCTTCGCCTGCCGATTACGCCGCTCGTTCTTGTCTCGTTGTCTGAAAGTGGTTAGGACGGCCGAAAGGTCTACAGTGAGTGGCCCTAGGCCCCGCCGTACTATTTTAACCACTTTCGTTTATCCAGGCATTAACTAAGAGCGTAATTCACCGAGGTAGTTACAATTGGTATCAGAGCCATCCCGCCCTTCAGGGTCTCAGCCAAAATGGTCGTTGTCAGTCTAGCAAATATTTTGGTAGTTATGTATACTAAGGAAAAACAAACGTGAGAGTAGGACTGCTTCCATTTTTCTTCTTACCCACCCACCCACCCTTTTCTGGTAAGGAAGTGTAACGTTTTCAATCCTCTTCTAAAATTCAAACTAGGATTCACGTGTTTTGGGTTCCGTAGTACCATAGGTTGTGCTTGTGTTTGTGTGTGTGTGTGTGTGTGTGAATTCCTTGTGTATCTGTTGCATCCAAATGTTATCACTATCTGCCTTTTGGTTATCAACTGTTGGTACATTCCCTACCGACAGTCCTTTGTAAACCGACGCGATCTATTCTGATTCGTTGTACACCGATGCGATCTATCTTACTCTTTGTTATCCGATGTTATCTTGTTGGGGTGTTCTTTTCCGTAGTTACCAATCGTTAGGTTCATCTAAGAAGAAGGTGTTGGGATATGTGTTTTACTGATGCGATCTATCTTACTCTTTGTTATCCGATGTTATCTTGTTGGGGTGTTCTTTTCCGTAGTTACCAATCGTTAGGTTCATCTAAGAAGAAGGTGTTGGGATATCTGTTGGGATATGTGCGGAGTAATGATTTGAGTGCGGGATGGAGTCGCGACCATACCACTACTTTTATCATTTTGCTTTTGTATATTGAACTAGTAGAGTTACTAATCTTGATTCGTTAAGTGGTTTTGCGCATATAGTGGTATTTTAATGCCGAAATTTGCGGAAATTTTTTCTTTGATTAGTTGTGCACCACACTCCTTGTTCAGTCGTGTGAGTTATGCTTAATATCTTCTAGTTGCCTTGAACTTTGCTGATATTTTAATATCATCTCAGTGAATTGCATTCTTTAATCTTGATTAATTCCATTTTGGTACTATTTTGGATTATAATCATTCTCCATTATAGTACTGACTTGTGTTTTATATCAATCACAGGATGGCACCACCGCGCCGTTCTGAGGAGGATATACCACCTGAACTCGGGGCTGCTTTGGCAAGTATTGCAAATGCTTTGGGCACCATGCAGCAGAACCAGCAGCGCTTCGAGGAAAGCGTGAGGAGGAATGAGTTTGCTCCGCTACCTCCACCTCCCAAGCGAGGAGACATCAAGAGTTTTCTCAAGTTCAACCCACGCCAATTTGAGGTGTCTGATCAGCCACTTGATGCGGATGACTGGCTTCGTGAAGTGTCAAGGTTGCTGATGACTGCAGATGTTCCCGAGCAAGAATGGGTCAAGTGTGCTACTCACCTTCTGAAGGGAGATGCAGCTCTCTGGTGGGAAAATTACCTCAAGGCAGATCTTTCTGGTTTTTAACCTACTTGGGAGCGGTTCACTGCTGCTTTCAAAGAGCAATATCTGTCAGAAATTGTCATGGAAAGGATGAAGGAAGTGTTTCTCAACCTCAAGCAGGGCACTGACAATGTCAACACCTACATCAGAAACTTCATGAACCTTTCTTGTTATGGTGGCGATGAGATCTCTGATGACAAGAAGAAGCAAAAGAGGTTTCGGCAAGGCCTCAATGCTTCCATCAAATATGCAATCACTCATGCAAGGCCGGCATCTTTTCTGGAACTTCAGCACACAGCTCTGCAGGAAGAAGCAAGTAGGCAAGTGTTTGAGGAGTCAAAGAAACACAGCCGTGATACAGCAAGCTCTTCTGCTATGACAGCTCCTTCTAAGCGTCGTGTCTGGGTTCCTAACACCCCACCGTCGCTTCCTGCTCCACCAAGACCTTCAAGCTACGCACCAAGGCCACCAAACTCCTTCACTGCGGCTCCCAGGGGCTACAACCACAACTACCCTGGAGCGCCTGGCGGAGTCCCTGGCTACGTTGCTCCACGTCCACCTGGTGCTTGCTATACTTGTGGAAACACTGGGCATCAGCACTGGAATTGTCCAATGAACAACAAAGCTCTTCCACCACCACCTCCAAGACCTGCGGCAAGTGCTCCTATGATTCGTGCACCTCCACCTCGGGCTCTTAACATCAACACCAAGCCTGGGTCTACGGTTGCTCGTGCCAACTGTGTCAACGCCGCTCAAGCTGAGCATGCACCTGGAGTTGTCATGGGTATGCTTCCTGTTAACTCAGTTCCTGCATGAGTTTTGTTTGATTCTGGTGCTTTGCATTCTTTTGTTTCTCACAAGTTTGCTCATGAGCAAGATCTGGCTATGGTTCCTTTATTACACCGTCTGGTGGTACAATCTCCTGGGTCAAACATGAGGGCTGCTCATATCAGCCATGGCAATCAAATTGAGATTGGTGGCTCTTCGTTTCTGGCTTCCTTAATTATTTTGGGCAATTCTGATATTGATGTTATCTTGGGCATGGATTGGTTGACAGCAAATGCAGCTGTGATTGACAGAAAATCGGCTTATAAACACTATTATGAGTACTTGTCTGCTATGCAGATGCAAAAGAGATAGCTTATAATAATGATCATCTTGTTCTATGCAAATCATATAAACCTACATACACAAGGTATACATACAAAATTCTTTGTAGACTTTAATCATAACTAAATTAAACTTCCCATCGAGGTTGACTCTCTATGAGACACATCATGTAGGACCTGATACATCATATACGAAGGAACTCGAGCCCTTGCTAATATTTCTTATAAACTTCTCAGGAGACATTCATCAAAGGATTCCTTCTTGAACCTTTTGTATGGTTTTTGGCATGATTTCATGCATGCGGTTTCTTGGATTGCTACATAATTCTCGGCTAGTGAAATATATGGGTCAAAAACTTTGTTAGAGTGTTGGGACTAACAACGCTAAGGTTTCCGGTGACAACAATTTTTATGTTTGGTTCAGAAGATGCAGGTCATCCAACATTGTGTTGAGCATGCGCTGAATGATTTTTAGATGAGATCCATGGTTTACACATGAAAGAGAGGAAGGTAAATGTGAAAGTTTCTAAGAAGAGGTGAGTATGAAGACATCAACATAGAACCAAAATGGACACACAACATATAGAAGGACGTAGTGAATAATTTAGATCAGCATGATGGAGGAGAAAGATGAAGTAAACAGCTATGTGATAGACCAGGAAAGCACCTTCAAAGTAAACGAGTGAATTGTATTACTTTCTACTTCGCAGGCATCGTCTTCTTGGGTGGACGACCGGCTCCAGAGGGTGGATCAGACACATTGGCTGACACGTTCCGTGCAAGTATAAGAAATACATCGTACTGTTAATCAAGATAGTAGCACGTGTACATTGGACTATAAGAGAAATAACATGACAACAATGAGCTACCTCTTCTTAGCATCATAATTATTTGAGTCATTAACTTTTGCCTCAGAATCCTGTAAAAATATGGTACTCCCTAGCTAATAGGTTCTGATAAATCTTAATGGTTGGGGCCGAGTAACACAGAGTCAACAATATTTGTAGCACCTCTTTTGATTCTCCTACTTTAGCGATAGGTAAAAAATAAGATCCCTAGTTTCTTTGTTTTTTGTGAACGAGAAAAAAAGAAAGAAACAGAAGAATAACCCATATCATATCGGCATTCAAATGTTCAACATTACATGTAAATTGAACCTTAGGAATTAGAATTGTAGATCCTATTACTTGCAATTGATATTCATATTTCTATGTGAACTAAACAAGTTCAGCAAGAGAGTGACACTAAAAGAAAGCAGAAAATACAAGTCTAGCAAGACATCGACACAGATATCCACGTAGGGGTCAGAAACACCGGTGGGCGCATGGCAGTGTATTGAAAGAAATCCCTGACCGAGGCACTGGCCGGAGGACCACCGCCAATCGAGCTCTAGAAGCCTCTTGCGAAGCTGCACTTGGAAAATAGATCGATCCGGGAGCTAGACCGGATATACCATAGCACAAAAAAAACATAACTAATGTTTGAAGCGAAATGAGTCACGATTCAGTTGTGAGCTCCAAAGAAATTGTGAGAGAGGCATTCTTAGCATTATTCTCAAGAGAATTGTTAAGAATGGCATCGACGATATCACCAGCAAGATGCTTCTCGCCGAGTAACAAA
The DNA here is from genome assembly GCA_910589775.1 of Avena eriantha. Lineage (NCBI taxonomy): Eukaryota > Viridiplantae > Streptophyta > Magnoliopsida > Poales > Poaceae > Avena > Avena eriantha. Next base: position 159,328,861 of record OU342741.1, on the reverse strand, counting down.
GGAAAAATCAGTCCACGTCAAAAAATGGCGTCAAACAGGAGTGGTCAAATTGCATTAAAACCAAGGAAGTGAATCCAAGAAATAATTTATTTATAGATTTATTATCTATTCACTATGTATCTCTATGTTCTGTTTGGAATACGAGAGCTAGGCAATGTCTATATAAATGCTTGATTTCTTTGAAGAATCAAAAGAAACCCAAAGAGAACACAACTGATAGAACTAAAATACTGTAAAACAAATAAGTTATGTTGATAATGGTTTAGCTATGCAACGTACATACCTAATATTACTTTTGCTTTTTCGTGAAGAAAGGCATCACAGGGGCAGACATGGAAGGGCAAACCTAATTTAGATGGCCAATCGTGTGGAGTTTTGATCAATGGGCAACTGAACATATTTACACCAGATTTTTTTATCCTTTATAGTCATTTACAGGTGGGCCACACGAATAGTAATCAGAAAAAAAACGCTCAAGATCTGCTGGCTGGCACGGTCGGATGGCCGAAAATACTTGATTTTTATGGTGAGTCCTAATACCCTCACCAATTATCTATTTAGATTTTTACCCTTTATAGTCATTTACAGGTGGACCACACGAATAGTAGTCAGAAAAAAAACGCTCAAGATCTGCTGGTTGGCACAATCAGATGGTCGAAAATGCTTGATTTTTATGGTGAGTCCTAGTACCCTCATCAATTATATCTTTAGATGTGCTAGTTTTTTTTTGAACGGGATGTGCTAGTTGCATGTATCGAGTGTGTCGTCATCCTCCCATTCATGGCCACTACAGACTATGTAGACCAAAACCCTACGTTGTCTGCGCGTCGACCCCTGGGTCGCCGTCCTTCTTACTGCTGCAGTCGTGCACTTACATGCCCGTGCAGATCCGGCTCACCGCAGCGAGAATAGGTTCCTAACGACCTTGGCATCGGTGCTTCGTGCATGTTCAATCTCTGGTACGACTAGTGTAGGTTGTGCTCGTCTGTGTAATGGTTCACAACGCGCTGATTGTGGTCGCACAAGTTACATATAATAGATTGTAGGCCGTAAATTTAGCAGAAATTGTATACTCTTCTTATATGGTGTACCCAGGTCCGTTTCCAGGATTTGGGGGCCTCGGTGTGACTTGTAAAAATGAGGCTTTAATTTTTGTACACACTCAAGAACTAGTATAACAAAATCACACGTTTAATTTATATTGTATAACTTCCGAGAAATATGAAGTATTCATTCTAAAATAATAAATATAGCATCAAAGAAATAAAACGAACCTCGTGATCTACCGAAAATCATCATCTGCCAGGTATTTCTTGAAATAAAATCTTCAATCATAGCATTATAGTTGATCTTCTCCAAAATATCACTCTCAAGTGCTATAGTCGCTAATCCACTGAGTCTGTCTTGTGTCATAGTAGAACGCATGTAAGACTTCAGCAACTTGAGTTTAGAAAAGCTCCTTTCAGCAGATGCAACAGTAACATGAATGGTTAACAAAATTCTATATGCAATATTAGCAACAGCTAAATACGAACGCTTCTCAAAAACTTCAGAATATTGTTTGATTATTCTGCAACCTCATACGCAAATCATACCATGTACTCATGTTTGTGACATGTTCTCTACTAGCTTCATGCTGCTGAAGTCTAATGCTAAGATGTATCTAGTCACTGAAACCCTCGTTTGCTAACAATCCTCTCACATGCCCCTTTCTTAATAACTTGCAACAGAAACAAAATATCTTGTCAAGCTCTTTGTTGTACACAAGCCATTCTTTGTCACATATTTCTCCATTTGGGAGCTCTCTATTGTATGTCGATGCAGAAAACATTCTAGTATTTTTGTCCCTAGGACCATGCTTAATAGACAAGTCTCTTTAGGACCCTTTTACAGCAATATATCAATCATTTTAGGATCAAGGTCATCCCAATATCTTGGATCAAACATATCAGGATGAGAAGAGCTATTGGTGTCATCGTGAACAGTAGCATCATTACCTTTATCACCAGTACTAGTATCATTACCTTCATTATCAGTATTAGCATCATCACGTTCATCACCAATATTACCATCGTTGTCTTCGTCAAATTCTGAAGTACAGGCCTCAACTTCTACCATATTATCACCACTGCCGTGATCAACATCAACATCTGGAGTTTGATTTCCAGAATTTGTTTGAGACTCTTTCACAACAAATTTATCTAGAGCACCCTTTTGAGTCTGAGCCGCCGCTTCTAATCTCTGTCTTTTCTTCTTCTTCTCATAACCCGATTGACACTTTGTCCTTCTCATGATTTGTCTATCTCAGAAATTTAAAAAGTAACAAGAGGATTCATTGATTCATCGACTAGTAGATGAGTAGAGTTACAGGAAATTAGGCGATAGCTAGCAGGTTTTCAGTTTTCACAATTGCACTACCCGGCTCCGGTGATGGAGGGGCGAGGACGGCGGCGCGCCTTCGGCTCGTGCCAGTGTTTGTAGTCGTCGCTAGGTGGTCCATTGACCTATTTGTATTTTTTATTACTTTTAGGATTTATTGTACTGCTGTTGATGATTATTAATAGATCGGTGGAATTTCAAAAAATAAATATTTTCTACTAGTTTCGTACAGGCCGAATAGATTATTTATTTATTTTCATACAGGCCGAATACAAGGAAATCAGGCTACGGAAGTGTGAGTAGCAACATAGATTATTTATTATGATAAAAAAAGCATAGATTATTTATTTATTTTCTACTATATGTATCATGTATGTACTCCCCTACTCCAACAGATCCTTACCTGATGCATGCGATAGCAGACTGCCTGACTCGTTGAGGCGCTGAGCTGATCGGTGATCACTGAACGCTGATCTGATCCCTGGGCGGCGCCGGCGAGTGAACAGGCCGGCCGGCAAGGGTCACAACTCGCGAGACAATATCCTGCGAGAGAATTCCTTATTTGACACTACTTGCAAATATGATTTTTTATTTGACACTCATAATTTTTCTCTTCCTTATATGACACCAAGTGTAATTGTTTTGCCTTAGATGACACCGCCGTTGCTTCTGTTAGTTTGTTACATCAATTTTTCTTTGGCTAGACGAAAATACCCTTAGGTCGCAAGTATAATGGGCCGCTCGTTGCTCCTGTGCATGCATGTTGTGCATGTCTTGCACGATCCGTGGCAACTGAAACCTAAAGTAATTCGTGTCCTCAGAATTCGGAATAATTGGGTTCTTAAAAACGACAATGAATTTTGAAATATTCGTAATTAGATGGGTCGTCTCTAAAATATTTGAAATCTTGATGGTACGTAATCCCTCTGTACCGGAAGGATGTCGCAAATTTAACTAAATTTAGAAGAATCTATATATTAAATAGTGTTTATACATTTAAATTTAGACAAATATATAACATCCTTTTTAGGACGAAAGGAGTGCAATTTTTGCCCAGCTATATGAACATACGATTTATATCGGATGCTTATATGAACTGACTCCCGAAATTGTGGGGTTAGCTGCGATCCCTGCAAAAGTAGTTATTAGCTATGAAGCTAAATAACACTGATACATGTATTCATGGTATTAACTGGAAGCTGCACGTAATCTAATCGTACGGCATCAGAGAAGTCCGATGGACGCTACAATCAAAATCCGATTTCTAGTGGTGCCTTTTTCTTTTTTCCGTGAAAAAAAAACAAACGGAGATGATTAGCGCTAGTTTTAATGAGTAATTAACCAGCGCCATGGTCGTCTTACCGTTTTGACCATTCGGCCTAGCAATCCCGATCGAAAAAAATGCTCACATTGTGCACCAGGGGCAAACACGTCATTGTAGATCCCAACTAACACCGTTAGTTCTCAAAATGCACTAGAGTGCCATACGAGGCAAAAAAAATTACACCTGGTGTCATATACGGAAGAGAGAAAAATTAAGTGTCAAATAAGGAACCATATTTAGTAGTGTCAAATAAGGAATTCTCGCATATCCTGCGGGTGCGGGCGGCGGCGATCTCGGGAAAGCGACGCGAGTCACGCGAACCGTCGAGCAAAGACAGGAAGAGGAACAATCTCGCCATCTCGGAGGCCAGGCGAGTGGCGACGCGAACGATTTCTGCTGGCTGCTGGTCCTGGGCCGCGACGGAGTATTAGAGGGCTGCACAAAATCAGGGTCCTCCAAAATCGGGCGCCTTGTTCGGTCGAGCACATGGAACTTGTGCATCGACGGGCTGAGTGTACCTTTTTAAAATTTTAAATTGTAAGAGTGAGAACCAGGATCTTCTACCACCAAACTTTATGGAGTACTACGTTGGCACTCCAAAATCTAGCAGATTTGACATTACACTAGTTATGTTCCTTGTGATTAGATTATAGAACTTCCTCTCTATGAATGTATTGATAATTTAAGTTTCATTAACCATCGGCCATTGTGTAATTCGTCACAGTAGCTTTGTATATAAAGAAAAACACTAGAAAATTACGGTTTTACTTATTTTATTCCTTAAGACATCGTATGTTTCTTTTGTCTCATTCGAAGTTCATGCGCAATTTTTTTGTCCATATAAATTGGAACTTCGGACGTGGTGTGCAGGTACCGGCGTACTTGGTACTCCCTCCGATCCAATTACTTGTCGCGGGAATGGATGTATTTAGACATATTGTAGTACTAGATACATCCGTTTTAATGACAAGTAATATGGATCGAAGGGGGTACTTTAGATGATACCGAGTGAAATGGATAATTATCTTTGGACTCCAAATATTCATAGAGCAATCGAGTTTGTAGTGGTTCGTCACGTGTGTAGTTAAGGAGGAGGTCGTCTGTTCGAAAACATGTGCTCCTTTTATTTTATTATTTTAGTTTTTTCCTCTCGTCTGAAATTTGGTTCAGACTGTATGGAAATAATATGGTCACAACTTGCAAAACAAAAATGTATAGGAGCGTTTTGCGAAACACTCACCACATGTCAACACCAGATGCAGCTGGGACTAGTTTTGCATCGTTTTACAACTTTTAGAAATACTTGACCGCAATTTGCAAGTAGTGGGACTAATTTATACATCTTAGATAACTATTAGGACTAGTGATGTATTTAGCTCTATAATTATTCAGTTCGCTGCTCCTGGTGGGAAAATGGTAGATGTGGTAGTAATGAGTTTCGAATTAAGTACGGGCTAACGTAACTCTAATCAGAAAGCTGGAATAGGTTAGTTGGCCAGAGCGTGTGGCTGTTAACCACAAGGTCGGAGGTTCAATTTCTTACACATTTCATGTTCCGTTGTTCGTGCTAATTTTAATTATTTATCTCCCTATTAGTTTGATTGGTTTCAACTACTCAAACATTGACTCTACACGTTGTTTATGACTTTGATTCAATTTCTTACACGTTTCATGTTCCGTTGTTCGTGCTAATTTTAATTATTTATCTCCCTATTAGTTTGATTGGTTTCAAGTGCTCATATTTGGAATCGGGTAAGTACACAGCTTTTTCACTCTAATATTGTGTCGTGTGCAAATACTTCCTTCAAGTGTTTTCTTTCCCATTATTTTACAATACTTTGTCAAGAAAACATTGAGTCTTTATATGTGCATGCACTTTTATGATTTTGATTTAATTTTCTACATGTTTCATTTTCCATTGTTCATGTTAACATTAATTTTCTACACGGTTGATCTACTATTGTGGTTTTCTGACTTTTATTTAATTCCTACATATTTCATGTTCCATTGTTCATGTAATAGTAATTATTCACGTCTGTCGAAATGGTGCTCATATTTAGATATAAATAACAACATGACTTTTTCAATCTAATGTCATGTGGTGTGCAAATATATTCTTTGAACTAAAATCATCATATTAAACACAACCAATTATTCTCGGGTTCTCCATCTTCTAATAATATCATATTAAACACGTCTCATATGTTCCCCAAATCGGATGGTGTGTTGATGAAATAAGTATCTTTGGATCTGTATTCTTCCATCTAATGTATACCCGCATTTCAAAGTGAATTATTAACTTCGGTGCTTATCAAGTACTATGATTAATGACATCCTGCTATCTAAACTTACATATACTAAAGATATTCGAGTTAATTTAATTTTCATTTAACTTTCTACATCTTTCGCGTACCATTATTCCCGTTAATTAGAGTAAATAATTGTGCTAGATTGTTTCGGCTCAAACTATTATCCACGTCGTCCCGATTCTTTTCGGCCGTAGAAAAGGATATGCGGCGATATCGCAACGGAGCCCTGCTATCCCGTGAAGCTTCATATAATATCAAGAGAGAGAACTAACACATATTCACAGCACTAAGATATATATCATCTTCATTTCATATTATAATATTGATAGGGTTTCTCCATGATCCTAAGAACAATGTAAACTACTCACACATGGAGGCAATCAACAATATCATCATAATCATGCGGATGGAATGAAAACATACGGATGAATTCAAATACAAATCCACAATTAATTGCTGATACAACTAATTGAGATAAGTAGGATGAATGAATGATGTAGATGATGAGGATCAATAGTTGATGGTGAAGGGGATAATATCTTGTCCTCCAACGATTCGTGTAGCAATGAGGATGATGCCTTCCTGCTAGTTCCTCCTCCAGATCCCTTCTAGAGGTGAAGTTTCGGTGTTTTTAGTGTGTGAATGTTGGATCTCATATCCGGTTGCGCTAGGTGAAAGTATTTGACGAGGCAAGGCCAACGGCGATCCGTACGGGCGGGTGGTACAGACAGGGTCCGCCCATACCGATGCTCGTTATGGGCTCTAATGCTTCTCTTCGCATCCTCCTTTTACCCAAGTGTGTGGAGAATTATTCAAATGACTTTTATCACGTCCAAATATCATATTAAAACATAATATGATAGTTCTTATTGGTATGGTCATTATTAGCTTGATATTTTTGGATCCTGTGGAAACAAGCATAAAATATGCATGCAAGCGTGGTAAAATGCCAAAATCCTACCACTACATATGCAAAAAAAATAAAGTAAAAAGGCTTCAAATATGCACTCATCAGTACTCTTAAGGGTTGTGCACAAATTTACTATTGGGAACTATTATGAAAACCAAATGAATCATCTAGAATTTTTGCCATGGTCTCGTTGCTACTAGATGGATTTTCTTGAAAGACAATGAATAGAAAAGAAGTGTTTGATAGTCTTATTTTATTGATGTGGGTGTTATCTAATGAGACACTTCATTATTATGCTTCTTTCGACATGATCTCTCACACTTAATATGCTAATGTAAAACTTCCTAGTGTTCCTTGGCAAACTGAGAGTTAACTATAGGAATTGGAATAATTGCTACACTTTTATTTATTTATGCTTATAGAATCTTTATTTTGATTGTCTTGAGTTACCAAAACTTGTATGATATTATTAGCACTGCTCTAACTATACTAAGCATTCAAATGAAAGAAGTGCTAGACTCATAAGGCTACAATTGTGAGTATACTTTCTCGTTATTTCAGTTTAAACACTGATTTCCTTACGATTTTTGGTTTCTTGCTCGAGGACGATAAAGGTTTAAATTGGGATTTTGATGGCTGTGAAAATAGCCATCTTTATCCACGTTTAAATATTTTTTATGTCAAACAATTGACTAAATAACTCTAGATTTGCCAGTAATGACTAATTATTGCAAAGATGTGCAAACCTTTGTCTTCATTTGTGTGATACAGGAAAACACACTTTTATGACGAAATAAAGAGCAATTAGGAAAGATTAAGGTGTTTCCAACACGACCAAGTCAACTGGGGTCAAAAAGCTTCCTCCAAGAGTGTTAACGACCGCCAGTACGTGCAAGCCCCGCCTATACCGCCCGACACCACCTTCGCCAGGTCAAACACAACAACTTCTGTGACGGGCTCCATATATTGCGAGACTCTAGCTGCCGCGCAGAGACCTGACATTCTTAGATTGTATCAGAAAAACACCGAGGAAGATCCACCACTTCACCACCACCATAGTTCATCATCTCCATCTCTAGTCCCTTCGATAGCCATAGCCATAAGCTTGTATTTGAGATCTCCTCGTGATTGGCGACTATTGTAAAAATATTTGATTACAATCTAAGTAATTCTACAATGTTTTCTATCTTTGATCTTATTATTATGAGTGAGTAGTCCTCACGGGCTACGGGTTGAGGAGTAGGCTCGCAACGATTATGTGCATCTAATTACATGGGAATATTGTGTGGTGATTTCATAAGAGATTTCTACATTATATCTTTGTCTTATACCTTGATCTGAGGACTTGTAAGGTAACCAAGACCCCGCGTATTGATCTAGGTTTGAGGTAAGATGAGTGGTGAACGGCGTTTATGCGCAAAACCTAGTGACAACAAGGGGAGTACAATATTCGTTTAGTGGTCCATTTGGGAATGTCAACAACATTATAGATCTTAATGCTTTGGTATGTATTTACGTAATAATCATTCATAGCCCGGTGCTTCGTTGTATTAATGGTTGGACAGGAGACTTTTTCTATGCCTGTGGATTGCAGGGGCTCTAGTAATTATGGATGTGCTGCCCAAAAATCCTATCTATATTAGATCATTTACACATGAATGTTCTTAACATTATATTTATCTGATATGTATGCATAGCTACAGGTGAATCTTCAACCTAGGCCTATATATCTCCATCCATATACACAACCCTTGATACAAAGTAAACTAGAAAGGTCAGGTAACGTAAGATAAAATGAACTAGCAAGTCTTGTAAACGTTCCTTAACCATTATCAAGTGTTTCCCAAGGTTCGATAAACCAAGGTCTTCTACGAAAAAACTACTATATTGCATCCATAATCCGGATCTAAGGTATCGATATGCATTTACCGCCGCGTTGAGAATTTATGGTTTGTCATAGTTTAGAGATACTTCTATGATACATGTAATGATTCCTATTCACATTAATGCCTTGTTTACCCATGTCATGAGGTTCTTGACAACACAAAGTGTAGGTAGGTGGGAGCGATGTGGTAATGCGCACAATAAATAAATCATTGCACTAGTGCTTAGATTGTTTACCATTAAGGAGTATGATGTATGTAGGTAAGGGGTGACTGAGTGAGAGACGTCATATGCGTTGAATGATAGCAATGCAGCCAAACATCCTTTATCTAGGTGTAAAAAGGGTGTAATATGACATGGTGGAGTGGCAATAACCACACGCTGGCCTTACAAGGGTGACACAACAACACATATGGGTAGTTCTTTCAACTATATGTTTTAGGACATGTAGACATCATAAAACATGAAAATTGTGTGTAATTTTATTATCTATAATATTATCACCACCATAGACGGAGAGAGAGGATTATGAACCCATTAACTCATGTCCATTGTTCCTATAAGATAATACCTTGTCTTGTCCTCTTGCATTGAAAAGGATTGGGACACTTTTACATTACTATTTTGTCGCACTTTAGTTCCTTGCATTAAATCAACCTCCTTGTTCCTTTAAACTTGTTTAGTGCATAAACATCTAAAATTTGTGACACTTTAGTTGGAGATAATAAATAGATTTTCCTTCTTGCTCCTGCGGGTCGATACCCTACTTCCACATTGGGAGGTACTACAGTGATCCCCTGCTCTTGGGGTTATCAATTATGTACTTGTTCTTAAGTGCTAGTTTTGATCAAACGTTTATGCAAGGGTGGGTATGGGGGAACGTGTGCATTAGATGGAGCAACTGTGTGGTGGTGATTGGATAGTGATATAAAAATTGGAGATCCACTATGGTTTTACCTTTCTTTTGTTACCTCACTATGGATAAAGTGAATACATGTGTTATAATCATCTAGTGACAAAACATATGATGTTTTTTCAAGATAGTACATCTGATTTTCAAACATCATGTTAAAGTACCTAAGGCTATACTTTGTTTATTCTCAATTCTAGATTGCATGGAGTTTTCCCTTTCTAGAGGAGTATAAGTGAGATATGTTGCCTCATCTTTATATTAGGAAGTGATGCCTATATGAATGCTAATCAAAACACATAATGAAGTTTTGGCAATATTATATCATTTGTTAGCAGTTTTCTCACCACCGCACTTTATGAGAGAGTAGACAAGTGAACCCATGAACCTTGGTCCACTTTTTATTACAAGAAACCACTTTTACTATCTTTTACATTTTCTGCAAGGATTAAATCTGAAAACTCTTATACTTTCTACAAGCTTAAACAAAAAACGAAAAAGAACTTTACTTTACTATTTTTTACTTTCCTATTTTAGTTATAGTTTACTTTACTATTTTATTTAAGTTTTACTAATACGAAACCTTATGCTTGACAACCACACAATGGAGTTGGGGGCACAAGAAAAAAATTGTTTTGCATGTTCCTGGTAGAGGATAAAAAAGGTTATAGCCTTAGAGAGTTCGATATAAACCATTGAGTCATTCTTGTGGGGAAAATACACTTTTATATCACTTCGCACTTGGAGTCCCAACGAGTTTGCATATACAGAGCCGGTGTCATCAAGGGTGGTGCCTGTATACATCCCACGACATCATCACCTTGCAATAGTACTATTAGACGGTGTTGGGTTGTATGTCCATCATGTGGATGATGTAGCGGTGGAGGCAATATGTTGATGAAGATGTTGGTGAAGACTATATTGATGTAGACCTTGGCGATGATGTATCGACGATGAATAAGCAGGTCTGTCATTCAGGACCAACTAAGGCATGTGATACCAGGCCTCATTGAGAAGGTGCAAGAGCTTGACATGCTGAAGAACTATAAGGGGTGGCTTGCGGGCCTTGGGCACTCTGGTTCTATGTGTAGGTAGGCATCCTAGACCTTGAATCCTTGGTCGTTTCGCCGATAATGGAGAAGGTGCCGGTGAAAAAGCAGCAAATCATGGACAAGGGAGTGAAGGTCATGATCCGTCTCGGTAGATTCTGCGAGTACCGCGTGCAGATTCAGTGGTTCGAGGGTAACTTGGTGTTCTTCAAGGGGTGCAATAAGTTCGCTGCCAAGATCAAGGTGCGCGAAGGCGAGACCCTCGTCTTCAAGTAAAATAATGAAGGGTTCAACCTTCAGATGTACATGGCCGCCACCTATGTGTAGGTGCTGTTACAATGCATTCACCATGGAGAGTGAGTGCCACCTTTCATGAACTACCGGATGTTAAAGTATTCTTTTGCTACTAATGATGATGTATTGCGTTATTGTTGTGATTTTGGCCTATAAAGGCTGAAGAACATCTTCATTTGTGTTAGGGGTGTGTTCCCCAGCTGTAGACAATTGTCAAGTTGATTAGGTATGACCTAATAGTAAGTTCAGTTCTACTAACCCTAACCCTAGATCAGAGATCCTATTCATCGTTGCCGGAGCATAGACCCTTAGCTGAAGGCATCGATATTCATCATCACTAGAGAGAAGGCCCCTCAGAGGCCAAGGGATCGTAAAGCATCCTCATTAAGAAGGTGTCAGGGTCGAATGAGGACCAACTCCTCCTCTAGCTAGGGCATGGTCGCCTTCTACCTGTTGACCTCCTCCTGAGCTTCATCAAGCTAGACGCAGGCACACGCATATCGTGGATTCGCTCCAAATGAGCCTCGTCGAGGGCTTGCGAGCGCTTCATATCCGACAGGAATACTTCACCAAGGACGTCCTAGCCAAAGGGGGTGACCGGTGGTCCGAGGCACGGGTCTTTGATGTCGTTCGCCTCTAACCTCTAGGCCATTGGAGGGACCATCACGGCCATGGCACATGTTCATGGATCTAGGTTTCGACGATAGCGGGTGGCAGTTGGGTGAGTGGAGGGACAAGATGCGAATGAGGGTTTTGTGGATGGTGAGTGGATGGTTAAAGAGCCCAAGACAGAGAAATAGACACGCGCTCGGGACGCGTGGGTTATCCGCGTCACCGCAAAACCAACCCAAATTAGACTAGAAATGTAGGGAAACGGACCGGTGCCTGAGGTGCGGTCCATATGTGGGATGATGTTGGGCATTGTCTCCTATCGGGTTGGACAGAATCGGACGGCCCTAGTCCATTTGGGGTGAGGGTGGGGGCATTTAAGCTACCCTAATACAAAACATGGCACGAGTCTCGTTTACCAATTCCTAGGAGCCAATATATGACAAGCTATCTAGGCGATACGTATTAGGATGTGGAATGCATGTTGTTTTAGATTATTAATCAATTTCAAATAGAATTTGGGAAATAATTAGCAACAAGTTACCCACAAATATATTCTTTACTATTATCTATAGTCTTAAGCCCTGGTGACATGCAACTCCTCTTTGGGCATTTGCCGCGCGTTTTGAGCGAGTCCTCGTTCTAGCTTGTGGGTCCGGTTGTCATGCACCGCGTGTGTGCATGTGAGTGGCTTGTGGGGCAGTGTGCCCTCCGTGTATGACAACTCACATGGACGGTTCGCATGTATACGTGGTGTTGTGCCCACACATCAATATTCTCAGTGGTCGGTAGCTTTGGGGCTGTCTATTCCGTCTGTAAGGTGGGACTTCGTCCCTTGGGCGCCTATCATGGAAATTGGGATAGTGGATGAATTTTGTTCATTTGTCTTGAAAACCATGCAACCTCGTTTGAAGTAGACATGTTATGTGAAGGGTTTTGCGTGAAATTATGCGTAGTCCACATCTCGAATTTTCCTCGCAAACAGGCCATATAAAATGATAGTGTGCTCTGGTTTTCTATTTTACTATTTTTTCGAATTAATTGTGCCCTTTCGAAGCCATGGTCGAAATGATTGGTGTGACCCTTATTTGTCCAGGGTGTATCTGGTGGAATCGTATCGTATTTGTGATGAAATGACAACTTGTGAATATGAAAGTGATTTTTGCTATAAAAAAATCATGACCAAGCTTTCGGGCGGGCACCTACAGTTCAAAATTCACCCTCTTCCTGCCGCATCATCCCGATACTCAGTAAAATCTCAGAAATTTTCAGATTTTTTAAAAGTGAGATACATGGTAAATCATACATAAAGCTAGGTCTGCTATTTTTGCAAGGTGATTTGGTCAGGTTATTAACCGGTCCGGTAGATGCTTCACAAAAAACTCATTTTGGGCACTCACAAAATTGGAAAGTGCATTTTTTGTAAAAGAGTATGAAAACTCCCAATAACAATGTTGCGGGGAGTCCTAAGGGGCACGCGCATATGTAATATGGGATCAGTCCAACAAACTATGCCATGGTCAAGGTCCTGACCTAGGTCATTTGACTTGAAAGCCATGCGCGTGCCCCTTAGGATTCCATGTCTAGCTCTATTTTGTGAAGAGTTTTACGTGAAGTTATCCTTATTCCATGTCTCGTATTTTTTTCCGCAAACAAGCTAGATAAAATGACCATGCGCGTTGGTTTTTCCATTTTTCTTATTGTTTGGAATTAGTTGTGCCCTTTTGAAGCCATGGTTGAAATGATGGGCATGACCCTTGTTTGTACAAGGGTGTATCTGGTGGAACCGTGGTTGTATTTCTGATAAAATAACACCTTGTGAACATGACAGTGATTGTTGCAAAAAAATCATGACCAAGCTTTAGGGAACCTGCAATTCAAATTTCACCCTATGCCCATCGAATCGGCACGAAACTCCATAAAATCTCAGAAAATCCCAGAAAGTTTTTAAAGTGCGATTCATGGTGAAATCATACATAAAACTAGGTCTTACTATTTTTGAAAGGTGGTTTGATCAGGTTATCAACCGGAGTTTCGGTAGATGCTTCGTAATAAAACCCATTTTGAGCACTCGGAAAATGGAAAGTGATTTTTTATAAAAGAGTATGAAAAGTCCCAAAGTCAACATTGCGGGGAATGCTAAGGGAAACACACGTGTGCAATATCGGCTCGTTCTGACAAACTATGCCATGGTGAAGGTCCTGACCTAAGTCATATGCCTATTGTAACCTCATTCGAGGTATCTCTGTTCCGTGAAGGGTTTTGCGCAGAATTATCCGTAGTTTATGTGTCGTATTTTTCCTCGCAAACAGGCCACATAAAATGACAATGCGCATTGCTTTTTCATTTTCTGATTTTTTTCCAAACTTTAAAGTCCACCAACCCAACATTTCTAATATGTGAACCTATCTAATCCCCAAGGTTATTTGTTTTGTAGACAGACCATTCTGATTTATGACCCCTCTAAAATGGTATTATTTTATGATGGGGAAGCAATTATAAATGGCTATTAGTATTGGTGGTCAATCATATGGACAGATTGATAGATTGACTCTTGCAGGTAGGAGCCTTCAACAAGTAGTGGGTGACTTCAAAACCGGAGGCTCCCGACCCCGTCCCTCCTCCCCTCGCCGCGGTCGCAGTCACCACTCAGAAAAGCCCGTGCTTGACGACGGCGGCAAGGCCTCTCTCTCTCTCCAGAAAGGCGACCACTGTCCAAGCAGGCAACCCTTCCTTCTCCATGTTGGTGGTGACGATACTGAGTCAGAGCCAATGTGGTGTTGTAGCCCTCCTGTGGCGATCCCGACGAGCGGAGGACCGATGGCCTGCACCGGGAGGCCATGACCCCAAGGTTGTGGCCGACGACCCCAGATCCTCCCCGGTCTTTGGGCCAAGTCGGTCTCAGTCTAGCAACGTGACTACAGATAGCGTGGCGACGCCTGACTGCGAAGACGGAAGGCCACCATGGTGGTGTCACCGACGATGGGCTAGGCAAGTGCGGGATCTCAAGCGGCGACCCTCGTGGTTTTTGGTGGTGGTGGATGGCGTGGCGGCCAGAGTTGGAGGTGTTGCGCTCATGGTGGTGCCTTGCCTCCCTTTATGGAGAGAATGTGGCACAAAGCCTGCATTCTAAATAATGGTGGTTAGGCCCTACTGTTCTTTGAGCATCAAATATCATCAAATATCCTATCTGGTTCATGAAGGCTTCCTTGATCTGGCCGTCGATGATGTCGGGGAGGTTACCCCGGGTAGGCCTAGCCGGCTTGGTCCGCTGCACCCTGGAGGAGCCAGGGCCGTCTGCCCTTTGTGGGCCCCTAGTCGGCTGGACCAAGAGCCGGTTAGGAGTCAAGTAGAAAGTCTCAAGGCTAGGCTGGCTACAGCTTAGTAGCCGGTCATATCGAACCAAAAGACCGGTTGGGGGCTTGACGTACTCCACGGTACTATGAAAACTGATGGGGATATGCCAATCGGGGTATCACAGGAGGTGGATTCGATTGGCTAGGCCCATGACGAGTGGGCTTGCTGGTACAATGACCGGAAGCATTGCGACCCAAGAATCATGGCGACTAGATGCAGAAGGCCCAAAAGCATAGCTAGGCCTAGTCGGTTAGGTCAAGATCATCAAAATGTTAACTGATTCGGTATTATCCATGTAAACCCTAGCAAGGTAGCACTATATAAGCCTCCCTAGGGTACCCTATACAGGGACACACTTTGATACACCCCATAGAGGCGACTCGATGCCCTCATTGCCGATCTCATCATCCCTTGTAATCTCACACATATTAATACATCTAGCAAGAATTAGGGTATTTACCATGTGGGGGGCTGAACCTGGGTAAAACCCTGAGTCTCCTCAATCTTGATCCGCAAATGGCTCACTCACCCTTTCCCTCATCGACTCAATCGCTACCCTGGTAGTGACTGCTATGGCCATTCCCACGAAAGTGGCACCCACCGTGGGGTATGATCAGACAAGCCTCGGATCTGCGGAGAGACCCTACGTACCAGTCGACCGGCCATTTGCCACTGGCTGCATGATCTCCAACGACATGTTCCTCCATATCCTGTTTATCAGCTATGTACCGGCGTCATGCCTGGTCACCCACACCGTTGTGGTGCCAATCGGCACCATCAACCTCTTCATCGGGTTCACGGACGTTATTGACCTAGCCGAATCAGCGGAATTCGACATCACCAATGGGTCGCCCCACGCGATCTACTCTCACAGGAGCAAGTCCGCTCCATCACCCTTCTTGTCTCTGAGTGCGACCCAGCCGTGAGCGACGACATGGCTGGAAGTGACGTGGCCCTCCGCGATGATGTCAATTTAGCGACCCCTACTTCGGTCGCTACATCCATCACCACTGCGTCACATGCCGACTCCATCACGAGTGTCTCCAACGCCAGCGATTTCTAGGATCTAACCATCCTCCAGATCTTCGACTCCAACTCCGGGTCAGAGTCCCCTAATAAGGCTCAAGCTAGATCCAATTGCTACAATGCCATCTACATGGCGGACAGTGGTACGGCGGTGAATCCCTTCACCACACCACTCCCAGCAACGGTGACTGCGGCGGAAATCGAGGAGCACTGCCAACGACTGGAGGCAGCCATTGCCAAGGAGCATGCCGAGCGTGAGAAATTTCACCTCGAGCAACAAACAGTGCAAGAACTATCTCTCTATCACCTACGCCGCATCAGGAGCTGCCTCAACCCCACCACTCAGGGTTGCACCCTAAATTTCGATGACGAGCCCGACCCAGCACGTGTGTCCGAGCTCGAATACTATGGCACCACGGCGCCAAGCGCTAGCCGCCCGACTACACACGAAGCTCCACCACCACCCCACCGATGTTGGGAATATGCCATAGAGGCAATCATGTATGATGTTTTTCCCAATGTATTCATAAAGTTATTGTCCTTACATGAACTACTGATATGTATTATTGAATATGTGATTCAATTGTGGAACTATATACATGTTGTTCATACTAGATGTCCTTGGTCGTTGAGGTTGTGCTGGACACACAACTTGGACTAATGTGAAAGTCGGTTGTTGACTCGGTTCCACTTGTCATGGGCATGGGGATGCCATTCCGACTTACACGGATTCGGCTAAAGCGTTTAGCGAGTCAGATTGACCCATATTGAGATGTAATGAACAAGTCGTCATTTGTATGTCTCAATCAATGTAATCCTTAGACCTAAGGTTATTGCACAATCCGAGTTGAGGATCACCGCTTAGGTTCTATCAAACGTTGTTCTGTCACTAGGCAGTTATAAAAGCACAGTTCGGGTTGACTAAGAATCAAGTTGCGTGATGTGGATGACAAAGATGGGATTTTGCCCCTCCGACTGGAGAGATATTCTCTAGGCCCTCTCGAAAGATATGATTTGGAAAGCATGGCCATACACGACTCGGTTAAGTGTTAACCGAGGTGGCCGACTAATAGTTAGTCGGATGAATCACTTATCTCGGATCGAGAAGAGAGTTGAGCTATTTGAAGGATGACAATTATTCGTCTATAGCTTGACAAGATGTATCATGAGACAAAAGGGACTCAGACGAAAGTCACATTGGAAGGTATGTCGTCATGACTCTTTGGTACTTGGGAGTCGACACGTTCTGCTAGGAGCCGCTACCGACTGATCGATCGTGAGTGAGACTCGAATCATGACCAAGTCACCATAAGCCTGTCAGGTCACACACTTAAGAGCGGGAGTGATACCTTCGATACAGATTCATGGATGTAGTATAATCGCTTTTTCCCTATAATACCTAGGTTTAATTAAACCTTGGAAAGCAATGCTAAAAGGAAATAAAAAGGACACGCCTACAATACTTTTTCCTTTGTTTTACCTTTGTTTACTAGACCAATCTAGTTTACTTTTATAGTGGGTTGAATCAATGGATGGAGATAGGCCAGGATTGAAGATTCACCTGTAGCTGCACATCATATGGGATAAAAGATAATAATAAGCACATTCATGTGTAAAGTTTTAATAGCGATAATCTCTTGTGGGTAACACATCCTAATATACTAGAGCCCATGTGATGCAGTGGGCATAGCAAAAGTCTTTTAATCCAACCGAGTGCACCATGAAGCAACGGGCTACAAACAATTATTAAGTGCAAAACACAGATCAAAGCATTAAGTGGTGATGTTGTTGTGATCCCGAATGGGTCGCTAAAGGAAGACCGTACTATCCTTTCTGTCACTTGGGTTCCTATGAGATCGCCGCTAGCCAAGTATCTCACCTCAAGCTTTTATCAATCTATGGGATCTTGGGTACCTACAAGTCCATAGATCGAGACAAGAGACAAAAAAACAAAAGATACAAATCGCTATTTCAAACAATACACAATGCTACCATGAATTAGATGCACATAATCACTGCGAGGTTTCTCCCCAACCCGTAGCCCGTGAGGACTACTCACTCATAACAATAAGATCAAGGATAGAAAAAATTATGAAAAATACTTAGATTGAAATCAAATATTCTTACAATGGTCTCCAAATTACAAGGAGATCTAAAGTACAAAGTAATGGCTATGGCTAATGGAGGGGATGGATGAACAATGGCATGGATATCCTTTGGTGGTGTTGTGATGCAATCTAAGAATGGATGCCCTCTGGCCGGCAGCTGGAGCCTCAAAATATATAGGCGTCTTCACAAAATTTGTATGGTTTGACGAGACGAAGCCATTTCCACATGGTACAGGCAGATGGTACGGGCAGGCCCTGCCTATACTAGTGGTTGTTATGGCGTCTAACGCCAGGAATTGACTCCACAATTAGTTGGTCATGTGGACTTTCTCAAATACCTTCATTATGACTCCTAATTTCGCATTAAAAAGTGTTATTTCCTGCACAACACAATTCAGAGCAAGGTTTTATATATCTTTGCAATTATTAGTCATTAGTGGCAAGGATTGGGAGTTTCTTGTCAATTGCTTGACCGAAAACAATGTTTAAACATGGTGGAAGATGACTATTTTTAGAGCCATCAACCTCCCCAAATCTCAAACCTTGATCGCCCTTGAGCAAGAAGAAACAAAAGAACTATAAGGAATTCAGCGCTTAAACTTGAAACAATGAGAACAAGAATTCACTTACGGTTGGTAGTCATATGCGCTCGGTACTTCATCCATTTGAGAAGCTTATCAAAGTTAGAGAAATGGCAAGAATACTATACAAGCTTCGGTAAGTCAAGACAATCAAAGTAAAGTCTAATATAAGTATAAATAACTAGAAGTGTAAAAATCAATCTAATTCTTCCAGTTAACTCTTAGCTAGCCAAGGAACAATAGGATGTTTTAATAGCATAATTGAGTAAGAGAGATTATGTCCTAAGTAGCATAACAGTGAAGTGTCTTATTTACGCCCACATCAATAGATTAAGTCTATCAAAACACGTATAATCCAATCATTGTCTTTCAAGAAAATTCATAAAGTAGTAGCGAGACCATGCCAAGGACTTGTTATGTGGATCTTAATACATATCCTTTTCTTCTTCTTCTCTTTTTTCTTCCTCTTTCAAGGATCATTGGTTGTTTCTTTTACAAGTTCTTGCACAACCTTTGAGAGTATCAATACTTTTTCCCATATATTGACACGTATACCACTCATGTCATCAACTCATAGCCAAAATCCGTGGTTATACCGTAGATCATTCAAAAGCTAGTGGAGTTGTTGGCATCCCAAAGGTGTGCATGAGAAACATAGAACTTTTTTCTTTTCTCCTCATTTTTTTAGAACCACGGTTTGATCCACAAGGTTAGCTTTGGCATGAATTACAATTACCACTAGAATTCATTTCAATCAAACAACTCCTTTCAAGAGTGCCATCAAGAGTATCAAAACATCTATGGGGTTAAGTATCTTCAATGGTATACTCTCAAGACAATCATTCATCAAACAAGTCGTAAATTTCATACTTTCTCTTATTGTATTTGTTTTGTGATATTATTTCCAAGGCAAGACTCAGTTAGCTAAAAGAACTAGAGCAAAAAGCTTTGACAGCTAATCACCATACCAATAAAAGCTCTACTATAACTATATTAAATCACTCCCACTAGCATGACATCTTATAAAATAAACCAGCTACAATAAACAACTCAAACTTCAAAAGTGGAAGACATAGGACATCCCTCTCATAAGTGACTTCATAATCCTCTTCATTATAGGGATATGTTACTTCAAAACTCAAGCACGATTTCTCCCATAATAATATTAAAGCAAAGAGGCAAAGTGCGAATCCACATTTACGAAAAAAGGAAAAGGGGAAATCTTTTTTTATTTTTGAGGATAGGGATTAAAGAATAGAAAAGAACTTGCGACCAAGCAAGGAACTAAGAAAATAAATACGAAAAACAAAAGCAAACTAAAAACGAAAGCAGATGGAAAAAAGCAAAGTGTTAGAACAAGCCAACACGAGTGTTTCAAAGCTCCCAAGGAGCTGGAGTACAACCTCGTTATTACACAAGTAAAATTTCCAAGGGAACACATCCCCAAGCTCAGGCTTTTGCAAGCCCTTTTGTTGCTCATTGTGGTGGCGGTGGATAATCACCCATGTTCCATTGGCTACTCCAATCATGGAACTGGGTGGCGAGGTTCGCAGAAGCATCTCGAAGGTTGATGGAGAGGTTGTTCATATTTTGGATGTTCCCTTCAAGTGTATAAATATATTCATAGGTGGTGTAGTAGTTTGGTGGATGCACATCTTGTTCGAATCCCTCTTGTTCTACTTCTTCATCTTCTCCTCTTCCTCCCACGGGTATTTCTTGATCGGGTAGACCTGCCTCAACCTGTGCATCAAAACGCAAATGCCCATCCTTGATAGAGAATAGACCATTAGGCAAAGGAGCTAGGATCAAATGATCCGCTCCAGGTATATCAAAGAAGTATCTACCATTAGTTTTAGAAATCATACCACATACTCTTAGAGTAGAAATACCGAGATGGTTACTTCCTGTCAACGGTTGGATGTTACCTAGGTTGTTGTGAAGTGCGCATGCAAGAACGGTCACAACTCCTCCTCCGCATATGGGTCGTCGATATTGCAGAGCCTGATGCTTAAGGTAAAACACAAGAAGGGCACCCAAATTTGGCGTTAAGTTATAATTAGTAATAGCAGCTTTATGAGGATCATCATGTCCTCCTCATTGACGGTAATAAACTCACCACGTGACTACAAGGTGTTAGTAATAACATAAAACAGATAGCGAATAGCAGGATGATCAATTTGGTTCTCCTTGGATGTGTTTCCACGAATTCTTATTAAATTAAAGTACTGCCAAGGTGCAGGGTTTAAAACAAAGGTGGAGGAGCATATGTCGGTGATGTTGTTGGCAAACCCAAAACATTGAGCCCATTGGTCGAGTGCCAAGGAGTACTCACAATTCTAAGACGGAAGTTGATGCGGTCAACTCCATGCATTTGATCCTCGAAACAATAGTGAGAGCCCACCGTATGCGTCAAGGTGCCGAGGAACTCAAGTGTCAAGCGGCGATACGTGGCGACATCCTGGAAGACAAAGTCATATAAACCAACATTGTTGCAAAGTAAATCAAAATCAGCATGAATGCCAAGTTGGTTCAGGATATAGGGACACACCCACTTGGTGGACTTGATTTCTCGGTGCTTGAGATGGTTGAAACGGTTCAGCTAAAACTCCTCGATGAACTCGATACCAAGTGACTCGGGGGTCAATGTATCAATGGGTGGTGCGGACGGTTCTGCAACCATTGCACATGTACAGATCCTCGTGTTCATCTAAAACAAAATAAAATAAATGCTAATTAATTTTTTAGTCCAATAGAAACATAGCATATGTGATCATCTACACTAGTTACAAAAGAAACTCCTCTAAAAACAATACTAAGCATGCTTAGCATCAATATTAGATCAAGAACAAGACCTAAATCTAGATTGACAATGATGAAAGATTGAGTGAAGCTTTGGTACAAATAAGTTGGGGCTCGGAGGAGAATCATACCTTAGATCGACTAGGTGCAAGGAAACAAAGAAAGTTTGAGTAAATTTGAAGATCCAATGGAGGTGGTTTGGAGTTTGGAGGAAGAAGAAAGAGAAAATTTGTGTTTTGGGGATTTTTTAGGTTACCTCCTCGTGGTGTTATGGTGACCGCGTACATGGTACAGGCGGGCGGTATGTCTGGAGCCCACCCGTACCGGGTGACATACCTTGGAGGTGACGAATCCCTTCCAGCGGTGCACTCGGTACGGTCGCACGGTACGGTCACGCGCCCTGTACTACTGGTCGTTATGCGGTCAATACCTTCGCTTAAAATCTGATGTTTTGCTCGAGGATACGGTACGAGCACGCCGTACGGGCGCGTTCGCCCGTACCAGTGGTCGTTATGACCTCTGTATCCCGCGGAAAAAATTAAAGTTTCTATCTTACGACGCCTCGAGGTGGTACGGGTGCACGGTACAATCCCTTCTGGCCGTACCACTGGTCGTTATATGGCCAGTGAGCCGAAAAACTCAATTTTTTTTATTAGTAGCTTTGTGCATCTTTACACATCTTATCAAAGGACAAAATAATAGCAAATAGACTTCATAAAAATCAGCAATACTTCTTAGGCCATATGTTAGTAAAAATAAAATATAGAGGATTACCTTATTTATTCTCCTCTCTCCAAAGGTCTTCTTTGAACACTCTTTATTAAAAACAAAACAAAACAAAATGAAACTAACACAAGAGTAAAAAAATATTTCACATGGGTTGCCTCCCATGAAGCGCTTCTAGTTAAGATCAATTAGCTTGACCCAGATGGTGATCATTTAGATTTAATGAGTGGAACACCCACTCCAAAGTAATTGGCTTTCAAAGTAATTATACCATCATCATCATTAGGCTTTGCCTTCTTCTTTCTAGGGAAGTGGACTATAAAATGATCTCTAGATGGTAGTCCTATTCTCACATTCCTTCATGCAAATTGATTAGTGCTTTAATAGTTCTTAGGAAGGGCCTACCTAGGATTATAGGTGCTATGGGATCTTCAGGCATGTCCACAATAACAAGATCAATAAGCACAAGACTACCTTTAATTTCAAAAACTATATTTTCCTTTATCCCAACAACTTGTTTATAAGTTGAATCCTCTAGATGGAGTCTTAATTCAGTAGTTGCAAATGGGACCAAGTTTAACCTGTCAAATAGGATTTTGTAAATCGTTGAGACACTTGCACCAAGATCACAAAGTGCAGATATCTCATTGACCCCAACCTTAATTTTAATAGTGGGCACAAATATATCATCTAGCTTAGCAGGAAGCTTATCTACTAGTCTCTTATACTCCATCTCTAAATCACAAACTTTAGATGCTACTTGTTGAATAAATTGTTGGTACATAGCATCATTACCTTGTTCTACACCGGGATTCTTTACGGTGATCATCTTGAGTAGATCTTTCGTGGTATATTCCAGTGCTGGTGCATTGTTGTAATCTAGATCTTCAGGCTTTTCTTCACTTGTTACCACCCTTATCATCTTGAGTGCTTCCACCAGATTTGGCTCAGGATTCCTAGCAAAGTTTGCTAGTATGAGAGCTTGGCTCTCCGCTACCTTGCCCAATTGAGCATCCATGGTCTTTGCCATTTCCTGTAGAGCCTGCACATCATTTTTAATTTCAATGGCTTGGTTAGATAATTTTCCTATACTACTTTCATGGTTCTCCGTGATTTTAATGAGCATATTATTTTGTTTGGTTTGAGCTTGTATGAAAGTTCTAACGGTTTTCTCAAACGAGAGATTGACATGATTTGCTCCATTATGATTATCATAATTATTGTAAGGAGCTCCTGTAGGATTAGAGTAAATTTTTTGAACATTAGAAGCATAATTTTGGTTTTTCCTTGCAGAATTATAAGGAGTGTGAGCTATAAAATTAATATCATTAACATCGGTAGTGATAGCATTAACTTGGGTCTCTTCCTTACCCTTTACTATGTTGAGTAACTTGTCTACTTTAGATGTAAGCTATTCATTGTTTACCTCGGTGATTGAACTCACTCTTTTTGAGGTTCTCTCCACATACCATTGGGCATGGTTATCTTGCATATCATCAAGTAATTTCTTTGCAACACTCACTTTCTTTCCCATGATTGTTCCTCCTACTACAGTATCTAGCATAGACTTAGACATTGGGATAAGGCCACTATAAAATAAATTTAATATAATCGATTCTTCCATCCCATGACTAGGGCAGTTCATTACGGCTTCTTTCATCCTTTCCCATGCAAGCGCTAGTGGCTTACAATCTTCTTGTCTAAAGCTTGTAATGTTGGATCTTAGTTGCATAGTTTTAGCTGGGGGGAATCTTTAGTCATAAACATATTAGTGCATTCCTCCCAAGATTTAATGGTGCCCTTAGGTGGAGCTACCAACCAGTCATTAGCCTTTCCTATAAGAGAGAAAGTAAACAACCTTAGTTTAACAACATTTGGATCTACATCCTTAATATGCATCATGCCACAAATTTCAGTAAAAGTATTTAAGTGCAAACCTGAATCCTCAGAAGATGAGCCCCCAAATTGGTTTTGATGAACCAAACTTAAAAGGTTAGGCTTAATTTCATATGTTTCTGCATCAACAACGGGCTGAGTGATAGGTACAGGAATAAAATCATTAGTGGGGGTAGCATACTCCCCAAGTCTCTTTTGAGCCATGGCTCTTTATATTTTTGGTATTTTTAAGCAAAGAAAACAAATAACAACTAACTAATTTTTTGGGTTTTCAAATAGATAACTATAAAGTAAACTAATAACAAGAATAAAACTACAAACAATAATAAAACTAAAAATAAGGTCTCTAGTGACCTTACCAGGATAGCAAAATTGCTTCCCTGGCAACGGCGCCAGAAAAAGGGTTGATACCTTCGATCTAGATTCACGGATGTAGTATAATAGCTTTTCCCTATAAGACCTAGGTTTAATCGAACCTTTGAAAGCAATGCTAAAAGGAAATAAAAAGTACATGTCCACAAGACTTTATTTCTTTGTATTACCTTTGTTTACCGGACCAATCTAGTTTACTTTTATTGTGGGTTGAATCAATGGATGGGGATAGGCCAGGGTTGAAGATCCACCTGCAGTTGCACATCATATGGGATAAAAGATAATAATAAGCATATTCATGTGTAAAGTTTTAATAGTGATAATCTCTTGTGAGAAACACATCCTAATATACTAGAGCCCCTGTGATGCAGTGGGCAGAGCAAAAGTATTTTGATCCAATAGAGTGCACCACGAAGCAAGGGCTACAAACGATTATTAAGTGCAAAACACAGATCAAAGCATTAAGTGGTGATGTTGTTGTGATCCCGAATGGGTCGCTAAACAAAGACCGCAATACCTGTTCTATCACTTGGGTTCCTATGAGATCGCCGCTAGCCAAGTATCTCACCTCAAGCCTTTGTCAATCTATGGGATCTTGGGTACCTACAAGTCCACAGGTCGAGACAAGAGACAAAGAAACAAAAGATACAAATTGCTATTTCAAACAATACACAATTCCCCCATAAATTAGATGCACATAATCGCTGCGAGGTTTCTCCCCAACCCGCAGCCTGTGAGGACTACTCACTCATAACAATAAGATCAAGGATAGAAAACATTGTGCAAAATACTTAGATTGAAATCAAATATTCTTACAATGGTCTAAATCATAATGAGATCTAAAGTACAAAGAAATGGCTATGGATAATGGAGGGGATGGATGAACAATAGCGTGGATCTCCTTTGGTGGTGTTGTGATGCAATCTAAGAATGGCATCCCTCTGGTCGGTGGCTAGAGCCTCAAAATATATAGGCATCTTCACGAAAGCTGTAGAGTTTGACGAGATGAAGCCATCACCATATGGTACGGGCGAACGGTACGTGCAGGCCCTGCCCGTACCAGTGGTTTTTACGATGTCTGACACCAGTAATCGACTCCACAATTACTTGGTTGTGTGGACTTCCTCAAAACCTTCATTATGACTCCTGATTTCGCATTAAAAAGCGTGATTTCTTGCACAACACAATTCAAAGCAAGGTTTTGGATATCATTGCAATTATTAGTCACTAGTGGCAATGATTGAGAGTTTCTTGTCAATTGCTTGACCGAAAACAATGTTTAAACGCGGTGGAAGATGGCTATTTTTAGAGCCATCAGGGAGCAAGTTTGGGTTGGACCTGAACCGAAAATCTATTTGGGTTGGACCCAAATCGGACACATACTGAGTCAGTGAGTTGGACTCACAGTGACTAATATAGGCCTTTTAGTTAATGGGCCACAAGTGAGTGGAGCCCACTTTCACTCCCTATATATACTAGGACGCAGGTGCCCAACATGCATGGTTAGGTCATTCCATGTGTTGGAAACCCTAGCTCCAGTAATCCAAGTCCTGCTGCCGTGCCGGACCTAGCCGTCCACCGCCGGCGCTCCTCCTCGTACGTGTGGATACTGGCGGAGGTGTTGTATGTTGAGCACTTCGACGATCGGATCGTGAGGACTGCACTGCATCAAGTGATGTGCTTCATCAATTCCGCAACTATGCGTCTAGTGGTAATCCTCATGGCCTTCTACCTCAGCTAGATCTTGGTATCACCGGGTAGGGGGGAAGTTTTGTTTACCTCTACGTGGACCAATAGCCGCTTGATACATTGCAAATGTATCTATAATTTTTGATGTTCCATGCTTGGTTTTATCCACTTTCTTGTGTGTTGTTCCAACTTTGGAGTACTTTTCATATGATTTCTTGGACTAACCTATTAACAAGAGCCACAGTGCCAGCTGCCTGTTTTCTGCTGTTTTTGGTTCCAGGAAAGTCAGAAAATGAATATTCTCGGAATTGGACAGGACAAAAGCCAAAGTGCCTATTTTCCGGAAGTAATCAAGTGCCAGAATACGAGACAGAGAAGGGCCAGGGGCCGGCCACACCACCTGGCCGCGCGGCTAGGCTGGGCCCGCGCCAGGGGGTGGTGTGGTGGCTCCTGGCACCCCCTCGGCCTCTCCTTCCGACTATAAGATGCCCTCGGGACGTAAACCCTAAGTACCCGATCAAAAATCCACGAAAGAGTCTGTAGCCGCCGTCATCTCCATCCCTAGATCGAGAGGGATCTAAAGCTCTTCCCAGCACCCTGCCGGAGAGGGGAATTCACCCTGGAGGCCTTCTTCATCACCATGCAAGCCTCCGGTGTGATGCGTGAGTAGTTCATCCTTGGACTACGGATCCATGTAGTAGCTAGATGGCTGGTTCTCCTCCTTTGTGCTTTCATGTTTAGATCTTGTGAGCTCCGTTCATGATCAAGATCATCTATTTGTAATTCATACATGTTGTGTTTGCGGGGATCCGATGGATATTGAGATGCTATTTCAGATTGATTATTGATTCTATCATGTCTTTGTTATTTGTGATCTTGCATGCTTTCTGTTGTTAGTAGCTATCTTGGCCAAGTAGATGCTAGCAACTCCAAGAGTTAGTATTTATGCTTGATACGGGGTTCATGCCTCTGGTAACCTGGGGAAGTGAAAGAAATCTCTAAGGTACTAGATGTGTTGTTGCTAGTAGGGAGAAAACAACAATCCTTTGTTCATAGAACAATCGTATTGTTTACTTTACACGCAGTTCGTAAAGCAATAATATGTTGCTTGCAACTTAATACTGGAGGGGGTTCGGATGATAACCTGAAGGTAGATTATTAGTCATAGATGCAGTTGGATGGCGGTCTATGTATTATGTTGTAATGCCCAATCAAGTCTCAGAGGAGTCAAGATGATTAGTATATGCATGTATTGCTTTCTCGGTGTTTGTCAATTGCCCCGCTGTAATTTGTTCACCCGGCATGTTATCTATCTTAAGGAGAGCCACCTCTAGTGAACTATGGATCCCGGTCCTTTTTATTTACATACAATCTACAATCTTTTAATGCAAAGTTTTGTATGAAGGAAAAATTTCAGGTGTATGGAAGGAATGAGTAATGAGATGAAGGATGGACTAAAGCTCAAGCTTGGGGATGCCACGCGTGTCACCCCAAGAAATATCCAAGAAGTACAAGCGTCAAAGCTTGGGGATGCCCAAGACATCCCCTTCTTCATCTATAAAAATCCTAGGTTTCTTCCAAACGCTTCATTTTCATTGTTTCATACACAATTGTCTTTTTCTTGGAGCGTCTTCTTTTTCGTTTTCGTTTTGGTTTTTAGTTTGCTTGGTTTTCTGAATAAATTGGTTGGACCCCCTCTTTCATACAGTTGGTTTGCAAATAGTTTGGTTTGGTTTGGAAAAGAGTAGGAAAGTTCATACTTATGTGGTAAAAAGAGCTCGTTTTTTACTGTGGCCTATGCTTTGTCATGCCATGCTTGATATTGTTTTGGCTTTATGCTTAGTATTCTTTGCTATAGCACGACTTGTTATTAACAATTGAGATTGCTTAATGTGCCTTGGATGAATCATGCGTTGTTTTAGCATATTAAAGCATAGTATAATGGTATTCTCCTTTGATGCTTTATTTGGGTTGACTTGGCGCATGCTTACACCATGTTATGACTATCTCAAGTCACCATAGCCTTTATGATCCTTTAGTTTTCAACTTGTAGTATCACTTTGTGCTTTGATCAATGATGTTTTGTCGCTCTGCATGATTATGGCCATTATTGCTCTCTTAGTTTGTCGCTCCCAGTCTTTTGCTAGCCTCCATAACCAGGTATGAGTTCCACTCATGCATCCAACTCCCTAAACCAAGTTATTACGAAGAGTCCACCATACCTACCTACTAGCTTATGCTATTCCAAGTACATTCATGCTTTTGTTTACCTTCCACTTGTTATGAGAAAACTAGTGACTAAAGCTCTCACGAACTTGATGGCACACTTTACTTTACTTACCCTTAATAAACTTGAACCATTGTGTCTTCTATGTTGTATATGCTTGCACTTATTTGTCGGGAATTAGCAGAACCATGCTTTCATGGGGAATGCTTTCAACATTGCACTTGGTACTTGTACCTAGTTGATATCATGCTCTTTTGTATATGGATGTCGTCGGTGTGAAATGAAAGGGGAGCTTGTAAGTCCATGGAGTTATGTATATGTGTTAGAGAAACGTCTGGGCCGCTGGTCTAATCCATGCTGACATGGTGGAAACCTGTAGCGTAACCATAATGAGCTGTCTATGAAGCATTCTTCTTATAAAAAAAGAAAAGAGTCCTATATTGAAAAAAAGAGAAAAGAAAAAAAAAAGAGATACTATGAAAAGAGGAAAGAGAGAAAAAAGCACCATATTCCCATGGTAAATAAGAAGAATGCTGAGATGCTCGTTGTTTGCTTGCCTTGTCATTTTGATATGGGGATTCTTCTATATCATCGGGCAAGGGGTACCCCGTTGGCGGTTCTCTATGATACACATGTACTTACGATGACAAGAACTTACCGGTGACTAAACTTGAGTAGCATGAGGAGCGGCCCTCATATACAAGGGACATGAGATTTCTGACTTATACTTCGTCAAGCATGTACACCATAGTTTGTTCACTTTAACCTTAATCACTTCAAGATGCTTATGATAGGGGCAATGAGAGATGAAAGCTATAAGTACCATAATTCTTGGAAGCTCTTTATGAGACTTGAATCCCTACTTCCTTTTACAAAAGGTTTTTCTTCCACCATTATATTGAGTCTCCACCTTCTATCTTTATGCACCTACTTTGAGAGCATAGGGGCCATTCTTAGTTCTATGTGCATTGTCCCAGGACTAGTTGATTGATGCATAACGTGTTATTGCTTGTTTGAAACTATTGTATCTAGTCACTCTTATGAACTTTGAAGGTGTCCTATGCATTTATATTTGCTACTCTATAGAGGGACAAGCTGAATACTATTATGCTATGCTTTGTTTATGTGAAACAAACAAACGTCTTGCAAAGCATTGTTATTCATGAATCTTTTGTTTGTGCCTTTTAATGTTGCATCATAATTTCTTTGCTTATTGCTAGAGCTTTGTCTTTCATGTTATGATTGAAGTACTATGATCCCAGCTTTGAATGTTTTGCAAATACTTTGATCAAGTCTTTGATGGTGCATGTCACCTCAAAAATTATTCTTTCTTTTTATCACTTACCTACTCGAGGACGAGCAGGAGTTAAGCTTGGGGATGTTGATACATTGCAAATGTATCTATATTTTTTGATGTTCCATGCTTGGTTTTATCCACTTTCTTGTGTGTTGTTCCAACTTTGGAGTACTTTTCATATGATTTCTTGGACTAACCTATTAACAAGAGCCACAGTGCCAGCTGCCTGTTTTCTGCTGTTTTTGGTTCCAGGAAAGTCAGAAAATGAATATTCTCGGAATTGGACAGGACAAAAGCCAAAGTGCCTATTTTTCCGGAAGTAATCAAGTGCCGGAATACGAGACGGAGAAGGGCTAGGGGCCGGCCACACCACCTGGCCGCGCGGCCAGGCTGGGCCCGCACCAGGGGGTGGTGTGGTGGCTCCCGGCACCCCCTCGGCCTCTCCTTCCGACTATAAGATGCCCTCGGGACGTAAACCCTAAGTACCCGATCAAAAATCCACGAAAGAGTCTGTAGCCGCCGTCATCTCCATCCCTAGATCGGGAGGGATCTAAAGCTCTTCCCAGCACCCTGCCGGAGAGGGGAATTCACCCTGGAGGCCTTCTTCATCACCATGCAAGCCTCCGGTGTGATGCGTGAGTAGTTCATCCTTGGACTACGGATCCATGTAGTAGATAGATGGCTGGTTCTCCTCCTTTGTGCTTTCATGTTTAGATCTTGTGAGCTCCGTTCATGATCAAGATCATCTATTTGTAATTCATACATGTTGTGTTTGCGGGGATCCGATGGATATTGAGATGCTATTTCAGATTGATTATTGATTCTATCATGTCTTTGTTATTTGAGAGCTTGCATGCTTTCCGTTGTTAGTAGCTATCTTGGCCAAGTAGATGCTAGCAACTCCAAGAGTTAGTATTTATGCTCGATAGTGGGTTGATGCCTCTGGTAATCTGGGAAAGTGATAGAAATCTCTAAGGTACTAGATGTGCTGTTGCTACTAGGGAGAAAACAACAATCCTTTGTTCATAGAACAATCGTATTGTTTACTTTACACGCAGTTCGTAAAGCAATAATATGTTGCTTGCAACTTAATACTGGAGGGGGTTTGGATGATAACTTGAAGGTGGATTATTAGTCATAGATGCAGTTGGATGGCGATCTATGTATTATGTTGTAATGCCCAATCAAGTCTCAGAGGAGTCAAGATGATTAGTATATGCACGTATTGCTTTCTCGGTGTTTGTCAATTGCCCCGCTGTAATTTGTTCACCCAGCATGTTATCTATCTTAAGGAGAGCCACCTCTAGTGAACTATGGATCCCGGTCCTTTTTCTTTACATACAATCTACAATCTTTTACTTCTTTGTGTTTACTTTCTGCAAACTTTTACTTCTTTCCATTCGATACGTTTAATCCTTTGTTTTCCGCAAAACACGGTGAGATTGACAACCTCATCGCAAGCTGGGGACAAAGTTATGTGGTTGTGTTGTGCAGGTCTCTACGTTGCTACTAGCACCGGTAGTGCGCCCTGCCAAAGCTCAGCTAGTAACACCTTTGAGGTGTTTCCTTGCTCCTACTGGTTCGATTAAACCTTGGTTTCATAACTGAGGGAAACTTGCTGCTGTGCTCATCATTCCTTCCTCTTGGGGTTCCCAACGAGCTCTACATCAACACCGCCATCAAGCATTTTTCTGGGCGCCGTGCATTGAGCCATCACCGCTCAACTCCTATGGAGTAGTCGTTGATCATGATCATGCCACAGGGGCTCGATCTTCACAGGCTCCCACTCTACTCAACCCTGATGGACAACGTCATCACGGGACAAGCCATAATTGCCAATCTCAACCCTATGGGTAAAGGCACACTACAAATCAAATATGCGCAGGACCTACTCGCCAGAGCCATGTAGCAACAAAGCACGGGGATTGACTCGCGGGGGAGGATGTACTCATGCTCGTCCGGTAGCCGTGCGGCCTCCAGCAATTGCCCGGGCAAGCGAACGGTAGCCAAAGTCAACAACTGTCCCCCGAGCCACAAGAGCTCCAGCCGCAGCCGGCCAACCCTGCAAACTCCACCAATGAGCCGCGCCTGGAATACAAAACGGTTGCCTCTAACAGCCAGCCGATCGACACATGGACCCACATCGTCAACAGCTAGGCATGGCAACCCCGCCAGTCCCATGACCCGCGACACACCCTCACCAACCATGGCGACCGCTAACCCGAGCCCAGGGGCTCCCTCAGTCGAATTGGCCCGTAATGCGTCGAACGAATTGTCCGAGGCAAAAAGTACCCCTCCAACTTCAAGCGACCAAACTTCAAGTAGACTTGACCCATCGGTGTGGATCTACACATACCTCATGGCGATGGGGATCGCTGGCCACTCCGACTTACTTACTGCTCGTTACCTCCCCTGAGAACATCATCAAATCATGGGAGGAAATGCGGGAGGCCTTCATCAAGCACTTTGAGGGGTCCTACATGCGCACCACCACCATCGAGGATCTGGAGCGTTGTGTCCAGGTCTCCCGCGAGTCGACTCGCCACTGGGTCCAATGCTGGCAAGATCTATGGATCAACGCCTCCGAAAACCACCCGGACACGATAGTCCACTACTTCAAGATCGCGTGCCGGTACGAACCTCTGGTCACCAAGATCAAGAGGGTCTACAAGACGCTCAACAGTATCCCTGGATAACTTTAGGTGGCTGTAGCTCCAGCAGTCAATGGTTGAATCGACCCTCTACACCTTCCACGGCATCGTCCTGGGTCGAAAGGCATACCCAATCGGAAAGGTGATGTTGTGAGTCACCTTCAGCACTCCTGCCAACTTCCGCACGGAGCGAATCATCTTCGAGCTAGTGAACTTCCGCAACCCCTACCACTGCGTGCTTGGGCGACATGCATTCGCCAATTTCATGGTGGCCCCTCACTATGCCCACAACATGATGACGCTCCCAGGCCCGCTCGGCATCATCACCGTGCACGGTGACCCTGACATGGCCCTGGAGTGCAAGGACAACAACGCCAAGCTCGCCGACGATGTAATCGCTGAAGAAGCGAATTACATAGACAAACTCGCAAAGTACGTGAGTGGCGTCGACAAGGATGACCCTTCAATCCTGAAGAAGCCAACTATCGCAAGCTCGACACCAGCTTCCTTCGAGGCCCACCATCGAGCTCGTCATAGGCGACTCGAGCCAGAAGGTCACCGTGGGGACCAACCTAACTCCTACATAGGAAAGCGCGCTCATCGAGTTCCTCCATGAGAATAGCGACATTGTTGCATGGAATCTAACCGACATGCTTGGTGTCTCGAGGGAATCGTTGAGCACAAACTCAACACCGACCCCAAGGTGCGACCCGTCAAGCAACCACTATGGCCCTTCAATGAAGAGCGTCGCCATGCAATCGCCGAAGAGGTGCAGCGGCTACTCGCCGCTAGGTTCATCCGGCTCATCAAGTACTCCAAGTGGCTAGAAAACCCAGGCCTAGTAATGAAGAAGAAAAACACCTGGAGGATGTGTATCGACTACACTAACATCAACAATGCCTGCCCGAAGGAAGAATTCATACTCACGTGAGTGGATCAAATCATCGACTCGATTGCGGGGTCTGAGTCGCTATGCTTCCTTGACACATACTCTGGTTACAATCAAATCAAGATGGCCACCGAGGATGAGGAAAAGACAGATTTCATCATGCTGTTCAGAGCCTTCTACTACACCTCCATGACATTCAGCCTCAAGAACGTTGGGGCAACATACCAATGGTGCATGCAGGAGTGCCTAGCGAGCCAAATTGGCTGCAACATCCACGTCTACATCAATGAAGTGGTGGTGAAGTCGACTCACTAAGATGACCTACTCACCGAGCTCAATGAGACCTTCGCAAATTTGCGGAGGTACGAGATCAAGCTCAACCCGGAGAACAAATCCCGATCTTGATGTAATTCACCAAGTGGGCCTAGTGTATCTTCCCGTCACACAGGAGAACAAATACTGATATTGATGCATAGGCCTCATCCTTCCCCTTCGTACTACTCAACATGCACCTTTATGGTCACCCAGTCACGAACATGATAGTTGATGCAGTCAAAGCAATCCTCCGGTAATAGTGATTAACATGTTCTCACGGTCTAAGGATTAGGACACTCCGTTTCTGACAATTGCAACGTGAACTAAGTGACATGATTGTGTTGCAAGAATCATCGGTGGGAAATGTCCATCACATCATTCCAGATGATATGACTTCATTGTCAATTGGCTTCAACAACACCATGATTAGGAAACCTTGATCATCAGCTTCCCAATGAATTAGTTGAATAGAGGCTACTAGGGATCTGGGTTTGTTTATAAACCACACCTGTATGAATGTTTCCTCTTGATACAGTCATAACATGATATAAAACTATTATGAACTAATGAGATATGATAATAAAAACCCTTTAATATTTTTCTCCAGGGCATACCTCCTTCATGTACAGCTTGAAATATTGTAGGTTCTTCTATGGATTTATATTAGTTCCCTTGTTGCATACATCAATCCTCTTGAAAGAGGACCAACGGTTGTCTAGAAGTACATGATTATGTATATCATTCAGAAAATCAATATAAATTGTAGCTCATGTTACATACAGGAGACTACATGATTTGATATGCTCCGAACTGCAGCCTTCTTGCACCATGGTTGGTTACACCCTGTCCCCGGGTTAGCCTACAGAAAAGTACTTGTAATTCCTATCCACGTAATAAGTATTGGTGATATGTCGTCTTTAGCCGAAGAACCTATAATCTCATACATGTACGAAGGTAACTAATCCACCATGAGAAAATGATTAATAGATTCAAACTTGCGACATGTCAAAAAAATTCATACATGGTTACTGCAAAATCCTGAGATATCTAAACCTTCATACAATCAATCAAGTAATTTAATAGAAACTAAAATGAATATTTTAGGAAGTTCATCAACACCAGTCTAGATAAATGGTTCATCCAGGTGCATACTAAAAAGCAAGATTAAGAGTACCAACAATTTCCATTGACTAAAATAAAAAAATGACACTATTAAATTAAACTAGTAAGTGATGAAATGCTCTCCTACTTTGATATACCATTTTCACGCAGGTGAAATTCGTGGAACCCACGGAACACTTTACCATATAGCTGTCACCAAGTCACATACAGATGCACAACCAAAGAGATTATAACATACCTCGTTGGCTTCTTTCCATCATAAGAAAAATAGAAACTTTCTTCCTAGAGTCGAAAGGATAGGGTGTATTAGGTTCACATCCACACCACGGCTGGTTATGTACATAGATGGTAGCAAACCATCTTATAGTACATTGCAATCTGCACTTCATCATCTTAGCTACAAGGAACCGTTACAAGGGTTGAATTAGTGGTAGTACTTGACAATGTGAATGATGGGAAGGCTCAAAACCACGTGTGGGACTTTTTTTTCCAAAATTTAACTATTTGATACAAAAAATCATGTAGAACAAAAGGAGTTGTTGTGATGTGTTAGGGGGGATACCCCGGGTAGGGTCACGCCGGGGTATAAATGCCAAGTTAGCCGAGGTTCAGCAAGGTCAAAGCAAATGCTGGCCGAGTCACCTCAAGGCAGGACGGATCACGGAGTAACCTGGACCAGGGACGTCCACCTTACTTGGTCTCAACCGACTTAAGCCATATGTCGGCAAGATATATCTAACTTGTATGCAGGAATAGGTATGGTCGGATCAACTATGCAGGATCCGGGTTATATCAAGCTTGCAAGAGAAGGAAGGTATCTCGCTGGTCAAAAGGTGGCTACTATACGCGGAGCGTGAGCGAAGCGGATAGAGGCCGGACCATCGAGGCGTGGCCGACAAAGGTGACGAAGCCAATGTCGGGTGACGCAGGCGCCGCAGAGGCTCACGTAGCCTCTGCATGGGTGATGCGGAGGAAAGTAACCCGGTCGGCTTACTATTTTGGGAGGAGGCGTATTCCCTGGAATATGCCTCCACGTATGCCCTAAGTGGAGACCTAGCCATCCCTATATAAGGAGGGCTGGGGCTTCTGTAGAGGGGGTTGATTTCTAGGAGATTGCTCTGAGGGCTAGCTAGTGGCGAGAGTAAGAGAGTTCTTTCTTCCTCCTCTCCCCAATACAGCTCTAGGAGCATTTGTAATCTGTGACAGAGAATCAAATACAAAGCTTCCGTGTGTGGAATCACCACACTATTCCTCCCTGGATTCCCCTAGTGCATTTAGTCCCCACATTTAGCCTATACATGGCATCTGCCGTGACACCACCACGACAGTTGGCGCCCACCGTGGGGCTAGCGGCGCTAGCAGGGGTGAAGATCCAGATGGGAAACCTCATCGGCACCGGCGAACGCATCGTCTCCAGGCTCGTTCAGCGCTGGATTTTGTCAGCGACAACGCTGGCTGCTTCGGAACGCGCCCTCTTCCGCGCAACGACCTTTTCGTCAAGCTCGGTGCGCACAAGGTCTATGTTGTTGTCGATGTGTCGTGCGTTCATCCGTGACACACCGTCAAAGGAGGCGAGCCATCCCTTAGCGTGGTTCACGGGGCGCGTATCACTCGCTCCCCGGACCATGCAGAAGTGATGATGACTGCGCCAGCTGCAGGCGCAAGCAAGGATCAAGCTCCAGATCCGGAGGTAACGCCAAAGGCACCGAGGAAAAGTAGAGGTCCTCCACTAGAGAGGCCAGAGAACATGCTGCAGCAGGTGATGGATAGCTTAGAAAACCTAGTAGCAGCTGCAGTAGATCATGCTCAGGCACAGGCCGAGCTAGAGGAAACTAGGCAGAAAATACTAGAGGGTGCGAAAAAGATAGCCGCGGCTCAGCAGTCGTTGAACATGACACTGCGTGAGTACGCTAAGGCAAATAAGGTAGATGTTGTAAAAGTGAAAGGAAGAAATCTCATGAGTGAGATGAACAGAGAGGGTGATACTAGGATTGAGGAATCAGAGAACTGTTTGTCCATGGGGCTGCCGAGGTATAGTACCCCGACAAAGAACCTCAGAGCAGCGGATGCAGCCGCGTCCGAATTGGAGGGTTTGACAGGTGAAGCCCGTTAGAGGCAACATGAAAGAGTCAATGAGTTGGTTCGGATCGCGAACAGGCAGAACGAGGAATTGCTCAGGGTTAACCCAGAGAGAGCTGGGGCCTCCAAGATCGTTCATTCGGCGGTGGGTAACCTAGAGAAATCCGCTGGAGCCGCATCGTCTCCTCATGGTGGTCCTAGGAGAGAAGAGGTGATAACCTCGGCCAGGAGGAATAAGCAGATAGTCCCATATGACCCGGCAAAGGCAGGGAAAGGCAAGGAAGTGCAGAGAGATGAGGATCGAAGGAGTGTGAGCCGAGGTAACCGCGACCAAGGCAATGCCGGTCAAAGGAATGTTGTAAATGGCAATGCCGGACAGCGTAATGCGGAAGGTGCAGGTCAACCGCAGCAGTGGAATATGCCACGGCAAGAGCGTAGTGCCGGCCAAGGTATGCAACAAAGGGCAGCTCCACCGGAGCAAGATAGATACAATGATGGTAATTCGGAGATGGTGAATGTTGGCTATCCCAGGCCGGACTATCATGTGATAGGATCAAGGTTGGGAAGCAGAGACTTGATGCCTGATGACGCCAGGTTAAAACTGGATCGGTTGTATAGGTCGGAGCAAATTGAGTGTCAAGGTCCTCCGGGTCTAGCATGTTTTGGGCCCCGGATCATGAAGGAACCTCCGGTACCTAACTTTCAGTTACCTAGAGGCACAAAGACATATGACGGCAGCACTAAGCCGGAGGATTGGTTGATTAACTATGCTACTGCTGTAAAAATTGCCACATGCAACTTGAGGTGGGCTATGAGATATGTACCCCAGATGTTGGAGGGGCCAGCAAGGGTATGGCTAAACAACTTGCCACCCGGAAGTATTAACTGCTGGATCGATTTCGAGGAGATGTTCGTTAGCAATTTCTCAAGTACGTATCAGAGGCCCAACAGGCCACAAGCCCTAGCAATGTGCAGGCAGATACCAAATGAGACAGACCGGGAGTTCTTAACCCGTTTGTGCAATGTGCGAAACTCGTGTGAGGGCGTGATTGCATCACAGGCCATAGCTTGGTTTGCGCAAGGATGCAGATATGCAAGCATGCTATGGAAAAGGTTGCAAAGAGATATGCCAACTACATTGGCAGAAACGATCCGGATTGCTGATTCATATGCTTTGGGTGATCCGACGCAACCTAAGCTCACCTCGAACGAGTCAGGCGAGGAGTACTACCAGAGAGATGGATCCGGGTCATCCCGGAGGAATGATTATCGAGGTAAAAGAAGAGATGACAGACCGGATTACCGGTACAGTTCGCAACAAGTTGCAGTTGTGAATCAAGATCAACCCGGAGCAGGAGGCAGTCAACGTCAGAAAACTGGAGGACAGCAATGGACACCAAGGAATGATGGGAAGAAAACTTGGACACCAGAGCAGAAAAAACAGTGGCAAGAGAAGAAGGACCGTCCGAGGTATACCTATGAAGCAATGCTGGATCAGCCGTGTAAATTTCACACGCCTAATCCAAGTAACCCGGCGGGTCACACAACTAGGCAGTGTGAGTGGATGCGAAAGATAGAACAAAATGGTTCGGGGAATGCTCAGGCACCTCGGAATGATTAGCCTCGGCAGGAGTTACCCCGGCAGCAATTGCTCTCCGGAGCGAACACGCAACAGCTAATGTTGCCTCCCCCTCTGCCGAGGTATGACAACAATGAGAGAAGGGATGCAGTGCATCAGGTAGAAAACCAAAACCAGCAGGATTAGAGGTACCCTGGAAATGAGGGGAGGAATGAATACAGGGCCAGAGCACCATCAGAGTTACTGTGTGTTCACTACGGAAGAGACAGACAGGAAGAGCTTGCAGCGCTGACATATGGAGGTGAATGCGGTAATGCCGGCAGTGACGAGGTATATGCCTTGGTCGGATCAGGAGATTAACTGGAGCATCAAAGATCATCCCAAGCTTATGCCTAGTCCGGGCTCATATGCACTGGTGTTGGACCCAACATTCATTGGGCCTAACATCAATGTAAGATTCTCCAAGGTACTGATCGATAATGGTAGCAGCACTAATATCATGTATGCGGATACGATGCGCAAATTGGGTATCTCGAAGAACATGCTCCAACCTACAAGGACAACTTTCCATGGCATTGTGCCAGGCATTTCTTGTGAGCCCATAGGCAAGGTCCGGGTTGACGTTTTGTTCGGCACAAGAGATAACTGCCGAACTGAGAATTTGGAGTTTGAGGTGGTGAACTTAGAAAGTGTGTATCACGCGTTACTCAGAAGACCGGCACTGAACAAGTTCATGGCAAGCTGCCACATCAGTTATCTAAAGATGAAGTTGCCTGGGCCAAATGGTGTGATCACTATAGCTGGAGATTTCCGACGTTCCATTGAATGTGCGTCAGCCGGGTCAAACCTAGCCGAGTCACTCATGATTGCGCAAGAAAAGAGAAAAATCCAAGAGGTGGCGGCATTAGCTCAGTCCACGCAGCAGTATATGCCAGCATTGAGTAACCCGCATGGAAGTGTCTCATTCCAAGCGACAAAAGATACCAAGAAGGTGCTTGTTGATGATATGTTCCCTGAGCGTACCGTAACAATTGGGGTCGGGTTAAATGACAAATAGGAAAGCGAGCTCGTCAACTTCCTCCGTGAGAATCGGGATATTTTTGCTTGGTCCACACAGGACTTGCAAGGTGTTTCGAGGGAGTTGGCCGAGCACTCTTTGAATGTGAGACCCGGCGCAAAGCCGGTGAAGCAACCTCTCCGCCGCTTCGCCGAAGATAGGAGAAAAGTCATTGGAGATGAAATAGCTCGGTTGTTGGCTGCAGGATTTATCATGGAAGTGCTTTACCCGGATTGGTTGTCTAATCCGGTGCTGGTGGAGAAGAAGAAAGATGATCCGAACATGGCAGTGGTGTAGCGTATGTGTATCGATTACACGAACCTGAATAAGGCGTGTCCAAAAGATCCGTTCCCACTACCAAGGATAGACCAGGTCATAGATTCCACTGCTGGATGTGAGTTGTTGTCGTTCATTGATGCATATTCTGGTTTCCAATAGATACCTCTGAACCCAAATGATCAAATAAAGACTGCATTTATCACCCCGTATGGGGCTTATTGCTATCGCACCATGCCTTTTGGTTTACGTAATGCAGGGGCAACGTACCAGAGATGTATGCAAAAAAATTGCATGACCAGATTGGTCAAAATGTACAGGTGTATGTAGATGATGTTGTGATAAAGACCAAGAAAAGGAAAACGCTCCTTGACGATATCAGGCAGATGTTCACGAACCTGAGGAGGTTCCGGATGAAGCTTAACCCAGAAAAATGTACCTTCGGTGTCCCGGCTGGAAAACTACTCGGATTCCTCGTCTCCAGCCGGGGTATCGAGGTTAATCCAACTAAAATCCGGGCCATTGAACGAATGGAGTTGCCGAAGTGTCTTAACGATGTCCAGAAGTTCACTAGTTGCATGGCATCGCTAAGTCGGTTTGTATGTCGGTTGGGATAAAAGGCACTGCCTCTCTATCAACTCATGAAAAAGTCGAATAAGTTCATTTGGACG
Source organism: Avena eriantha (assembly GCA_910589775.1). Classification (NCBI taxonomy): domain Eukaryota; kingdom Viridiplantae; phylum Streptophyta; class Magnoliopsida; order Poales; family Poaceae; genus Avena; species Avena eriantha. Next base: position 159,288,476 of record OU342741.1, on the reverse strand, counting down.
CCCCAGGCCAATGAAGCCTTTGTCCAGTTAAAGAAAATGTTAGCCACTGTGCCAGTATTAGCCTCTCCACTATCAAAGGAGCCAATGTTGCTCTATATAGTCGCAACCAACCGAGTTGTAAGTTTAGTAATTGTGGTAGAGCGCGACGAAGAGGGTAAGTCGGTGCAAAGGCCAGTGTATTACCTGAGCTAGGTGTTATCAGCTTCAAAGCAAAATTATCTGCACTATCAGAAAGTAGCATATGGTGTGTACATGGCAGCTAAGAAGTTGAAACACTATTTCGAGGAACACCCAATCAAGGTAATATGTGAAGCTCCCATATCCGAGATAATGAGTAACAAGGATGCAAGTGGCAGGATTGCAAAATGGGCAATTGAACTAGCACTTTATGCGCCACAATATGACAGAAGAGAAGCAATTAAATCTCAAGTTGTGGCGGACTTTTTTGTGGATTGGGCCGAGGTGCAATACGAGCCACCATTGCCAGATCCGAACTACTGGAGAACGCACTTTGATGGGTCAAAAACGAAAACTGGGTTAGGTGTCGGAGTTGTGCTTACCTCGCCAAAGAAGGACCAGCTGAAATATGTGCTGCAGATTCACTTCACTGCATCAAACAATGTTGCAGAATACGAAGCACTTATACATGGGCTCAAAGTGGCAAAGGAGGTGGGTATACGTCGGATCCCATGCTTCGGTGACTCGGATCTCGTAGTCCAGCAGGCCTCCAGGCAATGGGATGCTTTGGACGCAAACATGGCGTTATATAGATTTCATGTGCAGAAAATATCTGGTTACTTTGAGGGATGTGAATTTCACCATATACCTCGGGTGGAGAATGAGGCTGCCGACGTACTATCGAAGCTCGGTTCAACCCGACAAGCAATTCCACCAGGCGTAGCATTGGAGCACCTCAGGAAACCATCCATCAGGCCATCCCCGGAGTCCGACTCAATTTTTATCCTGGAATCAGAGGCTGTGCCCATGGACATTGATGAAGGAAGTGGTTCGCGAAACCCAGGGACTGCCTTGGCAAACCCGGGGACTGCCACGACAAACCAGGGGACTGCAGAGCATGATCCGGTAGAAGTTATGCCGTTGGATTTGATGGAAATTGATGAGAAAATATTCCTAGTGAGAGCTGTACCAGCTTGGGCATTGCCAATATTCCAATTCCTGAAAGATGGAACCTTACCCACTGAGGAGGTACTTTCCAGTTAAACTCAGAGGAGAGCGAAAGCATACACGATCATCAATTCTGAGTTATACAAAAGGAGTGTGAATAATGTCCTCCAGCGATGTGTTAACCCGGAGGAAGGACTTGAAATCCTCCGAGATATACATCAAGGGGAATGTGGGCATCACGCCTCATCCAAAGCTTTGGTAGCAAAAGCTTTCCGCCATGGGTTTTACTAGCCAAGTGCCTTAGAACAAGCGGAAGATCTGGTGAGAAAATGCAATGGCTGTCAGAGATATGCGACAAAAACACATATGCCAATGTCGGAGCTCAAGACCATACCAATTACATGGCCATTTGTTGTATGGTGCTTGGATATGGTTGGCCCATTTAAACCAGCAAAGGGAAATATGACTCACATTTTGGTCATGGTGGACAAGTTTACAAAGTGGATTGAAGTGAAGCCAATAAGAAAATGTGATGGAGCTACGGCCGTAACATTTCTCAAAGACATCTTCTTGAGATACGGTTATCCTCGTATCATAACAGATAATGGCACAAACTTTGCTAAAGGAGCATTTGCGCGTTTCTGCCGAGATAAGAAGATCCGGCTGGACGTTGCCTCGGTAGCCCACCCCGCATCGAACGGACAAGTGGAAAGATCCAACGGATTAGTATTATCCGGGATAAAACCCCGGCTCATTGAGCCGCTGCAAAGATCAGCGGGGTGCTGGATAGAAGAACTACCAGCGGTACTATGGAGTTTAAGAACAACTCCGAATCGACCAACAGGCTATATGCCATTTTTTCTGGTATATGGGGCAGAAGCTGTATTACCAGCCGACATAGAGCATGATTCGCCTAGGGTCACCCAATACACAGAAGCCAAAGTGCAAGAAGCCCAGCAAAATGATGTTGATCTGCTGGAAGAAGCGAGAGAATTGGCATTGTCCAGATCCGCCATATATCAGCAAAATCTCCGACGCTATCATAGCCGGAAAGTAAGCCCCCGAGTTTTCCGGGAAGGTGACCTGGTACTCCGGTTGGTACAACGTATTGCTGGCATGCATAAATTATCCCCCCCATGGGAAGGGCCATTCATTGTGAGCAAAGCATTGCACAATGATTCTTATTATCTTATCGATGCAAAGCCACAGGAGAAGAACAAGGCGGACAGGTCCGGCGAGGAATCTAAGCATCCATGGAATGTAGCACTACTTCGTCCTTTCTACACTTAGCAGAGAAGTGTATGTATCCGAGTTCCTCATATGTCGGTATGTATGCCGGTAATGAGCCTATCAATGAAATCTTGGCACCTCGAGCAGTAACTCGGGGACTGCCTTAGTAATTTTAGTTGTCTTCTGCGTTTATTATTTTTACGTCGGCTGGCGCAAGTCGCTTCTGCTTAGGTCGGATTAGTAATGTGTGAGCACCAAGAACCTAACTCTTCGAATTGCTGCTGTCCAACAAGATTTGGCTTCATGGCAAGCAAGAGAACAAGTTTGGAATTGCGTAGCACATGAAAAACGACTAAGGGTAAAAACTTAATCGAGCCGACGTTTGTTTTTTAGACTAACATTATGTGTACTTTAAATTTATCATGCTGAATTATTTTGAGCTAATCCCAAAGTTTCCAAGTATTGTTAAGACAATTTTTGAAGCTCGGACTCGTAAGTCATAAAACCGAACCAAGGTAGACGCGAGCCGAGCCAAAAGATTGGAAGAACGAGAAAATGAAACTCGGGGACTACGCCCAAGTCAATCCAGCATAAAAACTTAGTAGCAAAATATTACTTGTGCACTTGATACAACTACACCCGGCATACCGGGGATCTGATAAACTTTAAAGTTTTTTGCTCAAGGACCAGCAGGAGGAGGAAGTTTGGCGTCATCTTCGCTATCTTCGACGTCCGAGGCATCGTCCTCTTCGTCTTCATCCGAACCATCTTCTGCGTTTTCAGCATTTTCGGCATCAGCGGCACCAAGGAAGCTCAGACCCTCATTCCATTCATGAATGGGGGCATATTCGATGAGGCTATGGGTGCAAGCCTTGCGCCGAGCAATCCACTCCGGGTCGCTGGACCATTTGGATCCGATGTGCATGCGCGCTAGGAGGTTGAGGTCGATCTTCTCATACCACGTAAGCACGTAGTAAGGAACGGTCTCAGCTCCGGCACAGCCAGCGGATTCCCTCCAAAGGTCGAGCTGGGTCTCGCATTCCATCAATTTGTCGACGAGAACTGCGGTCCCCTCCGGAGTATCTTCCTCAGGCCAAAAGGCGTTGAAGATCCGAACTGCCACGTCAAGGATATCTTTGCCATAGTTCTTCATGATTTCCACGTGAGAAGACAAGCTGACCAACATGTCCTCCATGTCATAGGGAATTTCTTCAGCATCAGGAGCAATGGGGGTACCCCTCTCTCGGCGGAACTTAGCAACAGCGGTGCTCGCAATGGCGTTGCCCTCTGGAAATTTGCCTGAAAACAAGACAGGAGAAACAAGTAAGGAAAAGACATGAGAAGCAACTCGGAGAAGTATGCCGGGCGGAGGAAAATAACTTACGGGAAATATGGCTATGGATCCGGGTTAACTCCTTGGTACAGTCATCGCGCCATTTGCGAAGCTGCACAAGTTAAGTGTTCGCCGACTCGAGTTTGACGTCGGCCTCCTGGAGAAGCTCTTGGTCCTTGGAAATCTGGAGGGTGAGGCGCTCCCGCTCTTCAGTATAGTCCTGGCCAGCTTTTTGAAGTTCGGCTTGGTGTTGTGCTTTTAGCTTCTTCATATCTTCCTTGAGCTTGGTAATATCATCATCTTTGGCTTGGAGGAGGGCAAGCTCGTCGTCTTTCTTCTTAAGTTCGGCCTGATGCTGCCCTGCTTGTTCGAGAAAATGCAGCATCATATTAGGCACGGGCACACTATCTTCAAGAGATGCTGAAATAGTTTGTCGACCCGGCAGAGCCGAGGTATGAATGTTTGCCGATCCAAGGAGGAAAGGAGATGGAAAGCATAGCAAGGTTGAGCAAGAATAACTTACCCTTGATTTGATCCAAATTTTTCCTCATGATCGTGTTCTCAGCCTCCACCCCAGCTGCGAAAACCGAATGATGGGTTAATGCGGCAGAAAAACATGAAGGAAAATGGAGAAATGCCGAGGATGAAACTTACCCCTTTTCTCATATTCAGCGAGAAGTGCACTATGTTTTGCCCGCAGCATCTTGTGAGTGTCTAGCAGACGCTGAAACTCAGCGCTCTGGCGGTTGGTGGTCACCTAAAAGGAGTACAAAAAGGTAGCTTAGTCTTGTGCATATTCGAAGTGTACAAAGATCCGGGCCAAGTGGAACTTAACCCGGCTCTAGGTGTGTGCATATTCGAAGTGTACAAAATCCGGGCCAAGTGGAACTTAACCCGGCTCTAGGTGTGTGCATATTCGAAGTGTACAAAATCCGGGCCAAGTGGAACTTAACCCGGCTCTAGGTGTGTGCATATTCTAAGTGTACAAAATCCGGGCCAAGTGGAACTTAACCCGGCTCTAGGTGTGTGCATATTCGAAGTGTACAAAATCCGGGCCAAGTGGAACTTAACCCGGCTCTAGGTGTGTGCATATTCGAAGTGTACAAAATCTGGGCCAAGTGGAACTTAACCCGGCTCTAGGTGTGTGCATATTCGAAGTGTACAAAATCTGGGCCAAGTGGAACTTAACCCGGCTCTAGGTGTGTGCATATTCGAAGTGTACAAAATCCGGGCCAAGTGGAACTTAACCCGGCTCTAGGTGTATGCATATTCGAAGTGTACAAAATCTGAGCCAAGTGGAACTTAACCCGACTCTAGGTGTGTGCATATTCGAAGTGTACAAAATCCGGGCCAAGTGGAACTTAACCCGGCTCTAGGTGTGTGCATATTCGAAGTGTACAAAATCCGGGCCAAGTGGAACTTAACCCGGCTCTAGGTGTGTGCATATTCGAAGTGTACAAAATCCGGGCCAGGTGGAACTTAACCCGGCTCTAGGTGTGTGCTTATTCGAAGTGTACAAAGATCCGGGCCAAGTGGAACTTAACCCGGCTCTAGGTGTGTGCATATTCGAAGTTATCAAGGAGCTACGTTAGTTTTCTAAGGAGCATCCGGCCGAGTAACAAGTTACTGCCCCGGAGGCTCGGGGACTAATGGTTATATCACTAATATCTACAACATCTTAAGGAACAGATGAAGTAACGTACCTCCATCATCCGACCTGCAAGGTTAATGGCCTTAGCGGCAGTATTCATCTGCGCAAAAAACTCGGCGGGACTGAACTTCTCCAGGAGATCGTCGTTGTGGATGAACTCCGCCTTGTTCCAGTTGTTTACAAACTCGACCAAGGTCGGAGGGTATCGCTCGCCGCTGAGCATGTGCGGCGCCACTAAACCCTTGGCATGCGCCTCCCTCCTCTCAACCTGAGCAAGGGCCAGGCTGGTGTGCAAAACAAGTTGTTGCACATCAGCTGGCTCGGCAGGGGCGTCCTTCAGTGGCGGAGTCTTCTTCGGGAGCATGGACGTGAGCGTGCGCTGTCCAGCCTCGATGGACGCTGCCCTAGTGGTGTCAGAGGTCTTTTTTCCCTTAGGTTGCTGCTGAGAAGTGGAAGTTGTAGCAGCAGATTTACCCTTGGGAGCGACCTTGGTGCTTTCTCATCGAGACTGAGAAGACTCGGGCGAGGCGGAGGGGCTTGGTGCTGCTGCTGTTGCTTTTGCTGCTGGTGCCGGAGTTGGTGCTGATACTGGTGCTGGTTTCTTCTTCGGTGGAGGTACTGAGGGAACCTCGGTGGTAGCTGGTTGCGGCGGAGCCTAAGTAGTGGTGGTCGTTGTATCGACAGAGCCGGTCTCCCCCGCTCCAAGGTTGCCCTCTTCTTGATGAGGTGGGCTAGAACCCGGAGCAGCCGCTGAACCCTCCGGGATTGGGCTCAGCGGGCGTGAATCCTCGCCGCGAGGGGGAGAAGGGTTGTGTCGAAGTGGGGAGGCAATGCCGGATCCACTTTGTGGGACCTCCACCACGGCCCTGCCAAATCAAACATTGTTGAATAAGAAGATGTAATAAAAGAAGGTCAAGTAAATAGTAAAGGGAGAAGAGGCTTACTCATCCGACGTCAGGGGCTCCTTGGGCTTCCGAGCCCTCCGAGCTGTGGCGTTGGTTGCAGGCTTGGTGGCAGTTTTGTCTCCGGACTTCTTTCACCTTTTGGCGGGCTGAGAAGGTCCGGAGGAAGAGGTTGATGCGGCTCCCCTTTTCTTCTTCGGCGCAACCGGAACAGGATCACCCACGGCAAGGGGAGGATCTTCATGGATCTGCCCACCGGGGTTAGCTGATGCCGGAAAAGCATAAGAAAGGGGGACAGCGTCAAATGCTTCCATCACCTCAACATTCGAATCATCCTCATCGTCGGGCCAATCTCTAATAGAAGAGATTTTACCGGTGGGTCGCTTGGTCGCATCCAACATCGGAAGGAACACCTCCTGATCAGGTTCTTCCTCGTCCGAGGTGTCCTGGTCAGGCGCCCATTTGAGGGTAGGGTCGGTGCCATCCTCGATGGTTTGCTGAAGAAACGTCTAAGGAAAAGGAAAGGAAACGGGATTAAAATCTACAACAAAAAGACCGACATATGATTCAATTCGAAATAGAGTTTGGGGTGCCAGACTTACCGAAGGAGGAAGCCTATCCCGGCAAAAGTGTTCGATCCCCCACGTCCACTCAGAGGAGAAGTTCTTGTGGGTGGTGAACAGGGCCTTGACCCGGTGGTAGATCTCTGTATTGCTTAACTCGAAAGACGAGGTCCGGTTGGGGTCGCAGCCCCAGCTCATGTGGCACACTTTATGTGTGCGTTTCTGGAGGGGGGAGATCCGGTTGCGGACAAATGTGATCATGGCGTCCTCGTTGCGCAATCCGAGGTCCTTCGGCTCCTTGAACCTCTTATTAACTTGGTTGGCCAACACTGTGGGCTTCTTGGGGATAACGTCCCACAACTCCGGGTTAGGAGGACCCGGAGTATAGGGGCGCAGCCGGATCAGATCTTCGGTGGTGCTGTTCCGGACATAGAAGAAGGTCCGGGCCCATCCCTTGCAGGAGTCCAGCCCAGTAACTCGGGGGAAGACAATTAACGCAACACCGAACTGCATGAGTTGTTTGTCCTCCGGATCTAGTTCTACATTCGGAATTACATTCCGGTGGAGGCCAAAGAACCGGATCCATAGCTCCTTTGTGGGCCATAATTCGGCATAGCCCTCGATGGTGGAGGCAAAGGCGGAGAGAGATGTGATGGCGTTGGCTGGAAGGTGATGTGGCTGGAGCTCGTATGTGTTCCACCAGTCGTGGAAAAAATCGCTAACTGGCAAACCGAACCCCCGCTGGAAGTGTGATAGGAACACAACATACTCACCCGGATTGGGTGAGGGGGCAAGCTCGGAGGAGGCGAGGCACGCGGCGACGCCCTCCGGGATACGCCTGGTCCGGTAGAGCCAATCCAGGTCATCCTGGCAGACCCAGGAGCCTGCCCACGCGCCGCGGTCGGTGCTCGCAGCATATTCCTCCATCTCTTGCTCGGCGACGGCGAGCTCCTCCTCAGTCATGTCGATTTCACTACCCTCACTGGCGCTAGCGGTGGTGGGTGGCACTGGCCTAGACTAGCAGCGACCCGTGGCGGAAGAGATGCGCGGAGGCAGCGGCGACGCTGGCGAGCGTGGAGGCAGTGCGGCAACGGCGCTGCTACTCAGGCGCGATGGCGGCGGTGCTGTCGCGGGAGAAGAAGAAGAGGAAGTAGAGGCAAAGGGGCACGAAAGTGGGGAAAATACCCAAGCGGCGCGCCCCTCCCCTATTTAACCACCCCCGCGAGGGGGTAGTGGGATCGTGTTGTGCGGGTGTGCCACACGGTGTAGCCGTGTACAACCCGGTTCAACCAATCAGCTGTGAGCCACATGGAGGACCATAGGTCGTAACAGATCCCATGACGTGACGCAATGATACTGTTAACGAGGAGCCAGGCGTGACGTGACGTGCGCATAGTAACTCCTGACAATAACTGCGGCGGTTACTGTTGCTGGCCCTTAAAATGAGACAAGGTAATGATTAGCCTCCATGTGGGGAAGCGTACGAGAGAAGGAAGAACAACCCGGATGGGAACGTGGTAACCCGGCGGGCAAGTGAAAAATTTGGAATGTGCCAAGGGAAAGTAAGTCCATGATATCCGAGATAAGGGGTAACTCGGAAAAGGAACACAGAGCTCAGTGAAATTGAACCTGTTGTGGCCTTAGCGGCTAAGGCAGCTAAGACCGCACCAGCTTCGGGGACTAATGTTGGGGGGATACCCCCGGGTAGGGTCACGCCGGGGTATAAATGCCAAGTTAGCCGAGGTTCGGCAAGGTCAAAGCAAATGCTGGCCAAGTCACCTCAAGGCAGGCCGGATCACGGAGTAACCTGGACCAGGGACGTCCACCTTACTTGGTCTCAACCGACTTAAGCCGTATGTCGGTAAGATATATCTAACTTGTATGCAGGAACAGGTATGGCCAGATCAACTATGCAGGATCCGGGTTATATCAAGATTGCAAGAGAAGGAAGGTATCTCGCTGGTCAAAAGGTGGCTACTGTACGCGGAGCATGAGTGAAGCGAACAGAGGCCGGACCACCGAGGCGTGGCCGACAAAGGTGACGAAGCCAATGTCGGGTGACGCAGGCGCCGTAGAGGCTCACGTAGTCTCTGCATGGGTGACGCGGGGGAAAAGTAACCCGGTCGGCTTACTATTTTGGGAGGAGACATATTCCCTGGAATATGCCTCCACGTATGCCCTAAGTGGAGACCTAGACACCCCTATATAAGGAGGGCTAGGGATTCTGTAGAGGGGGTTGATTTCTGGGAGATTGCTCTGCGGGCTAGCTAGTGGCGAGAGTAAGAGAGTTCTTTCTTCCTCCTCTCCCTAATACAGCTCTAGGAGCATTTGTAATCTATGACGGAGAATCAAATACAAAGCTTCCGTGTGTGGAATCACCACACTATCCCTCCCTGGATTCCCCTAGTGCGTTTAGTCCCCACATTTAGCCTATGCATGGCATCTGCCGTGACACCACCACGACATGATGGATACATGGAAATTAGTCTTCCAAGCAACAAACACACAAGAAAATCATATTCAACTAGCCATGGATCACAATGCAAGTTTAGGGAATCCAAATAGATACATACATGACTAGTAAGAGGAGTTAATATGATTTAAGCATTACATCAAGCAATTTGCAGGCCATGGAATAAAACGTAGATGCACCGAATAATCAAAAGTAGGATAACATGGAGGAGAATAGAGAGCTTATTGGAAGCTGATTGGGGAGGTGAGTGAAGGGTTTCTGCAGCAGATAAAAAAATTACTACGTTGGAACACCCTACCGCCCAGGATCTATCTAGTAAGTAATGCAGTAACGGAGGAAAACAGTGGTAACATACCCTTTAATACCGAGAGAGTGTTACGCTCATGTAGGAGCGTGGATGATGTAGTCGTACCCGTACGACTTCAAGGTCGCGAAGCTCCTCACACGTCACCCCTTGTCTAGGTCCTTGCACGACAGTTAGGTCACTACTATTGGTAGCCCCCCTCCTCCCCAAGTTATCACACACATACGATGCAAGAGATTGACTCTCGGACTCTGATCCCTGCCGAGGTTGCAGAAGTATACCTCCTGACGGGAATCCCTAGAGCACAATGGTGTGCCGCAGTGGTGTTGACTTTGCGTGTACAGTCCTTCTCCGAGAACGTGCCACCGCAAAGGCAACTGAGAGAGAGGGGGATTTTCTCTAAGGAAAAGTGACTTAGTGAATATCTTATTGGTGTATCTTAATACCTCCCATGGGTACCCCTTTATACAGGTGGATGGAGGCGTACCCTCCCATTTGGGTGTCCCGTGTGGGACTAAAAATATAAAGGAAAAGGGAAAAACTGGGGTGTTGGTTGGGTGGGCTTGAAGCGGTGGCAGGGTGGGCCACCAGCCTTATGACGGCCCAGCACAACCACCAGCAGACATAGCGGCATGGCCTGGTTAGCCATTGCCCGGGTGGGCTGCACGACGCGCGCGCGGCCCGCTAGCGCACATCGCAACAGCTAGCAACGCAGAGCCCCGGTGGGCCAGCCTCTATCGCATGGCAGCCCAGCACGCCTGGCACCCGCGACTCGCTCTGCCTGGGTGGGATGCCAACAGCTCGTGCACGTGGCCCGTAAGCGACGCGGCGGATGCAACGCCTCACCAGATAGGTCGGTTGCACATTCGTGCATCCCAACACGTGTCTTCCTGGCTATTTGCTTGGGCCAGGTCAAAAACCAACCCAATAGCAGTTGTTTGCTGTCCTTTTTCCCTGCAGTTTCCTCCTGGGTCAAAACCCTCTGGGGTTTTGGCCTAATTAGGAAGTTGCACTATATATTTATTTAATATAAGTTAATTCATAATTAACATATTATAAATTGCCATTTATCTGAAACTCCTTTCAGCCTCTTTCTTTCTCCGAACAACTCGGATCTCTCCCAAAATAATTATTTTTATCTCTCATATGTGATTCCATCTTACAGGAAGATCTCTAAGCATCATAGTCCCCTTAAGCGTGTTTCCCTATGGTTTGGGAATGCCATAGACATGATCTCGATCAATGATAAACAGCGGGGTCGGGATGCCTATATTTACCCCTATGCAGTTCACGAATCACCATTGTGTTGAACCTTAAACGATATATCCAATTCCCTTTGTTACGCGATACAAGACTTATCAGAGATCTGATTATTGGTATCATGATATCTTGTTCAATATCATTTCCAACAAGTACGGTTTTACTCGTTCATGTGAAATTCCACCCCTGTGACATAGTCATGCGCTGCGCAGCTTATGGATGTAATTCACCGAGTGGGTCCAGTTTATCTTCCCATCACACAGGAGAACAAATCCTGATCTTGATGCATAGGCCTCAACCTTTCCCTTCGGGCTACTCAACATGAACCTTTATGGTCACCCAGTCACGGACATGACGGTTGATGCAGTCAAAGAAATCATCCAATAACGGTGATTAATATGATCTCACGGTCTAAGGATCAGGACACTCCGTTTCTGACAATTGCAACGTGAACTAAGTGACATGGTCGTGTTGCAACAATCATCGGTGGGAAATATCCATCACATCACTTCAGATGATATGACTTTATTATCAGTTGGCTTTCAACAGCACCATGATCAGGAAAGCTTGATCATCAGCTGCCTAATGAACTAGTTGAATTAGAGGCTACTAGGGACCTGGGTTTATTTATATACATTTGTATGAATGTTTCCGCTTGATATAGTTATAGCATGATATAAAACTATTATGAACTAATGAGAGATGATAATAAACCCCTTTATTATTTGCCCCTAGGGCATATCTCCTTCAGTGGGTGGCCGGTGGAAGGAGCAACAACTCAGGGAGGTGGGAATGTGGTTAGTGGCGGCAGCATGGGGAGGTGGTCGCGGTAGCAGCACCACCTCATCCTATGTGCCTCCCCATTGCCATTATTAGTGCTGCGGTGACCTCCCTCTTCACTCATCACTCCCATCACCCACGGTCGTCGCTGATTGCCATCGCCGCATCGCCTTTGGTCGTCTCCTTCAGACACCAGGGCTACCTACCCGTGACTCGTTCTCACCTGCCCTCAGTTGCTAGCCATGGTGCGGCCGTCCACGGAAGAGAGCACGAACATGGAGAATGTTCGGTAGGTGTGTATGTTCCCGTGCATCCCTTGTTCGTCGGGTAGTCCGTGGTCACCAAGAGGAGGGGAAGAGGGGAGGCGGTGCGTGACGGCTGGGTGTAGGGTGAGGAGCGGAGGCACCAGACAAAGGCAGGATGGTGGGTCGCAGCAACGCCGACGGAGAGTGTCATGGGGAATTAGGGATGGTGTACGGCAGCGACGGATATGGCCTTCTTCTCTCAGGCGCTAGAACATAATCATCGGAGATGTGATTATTGGATATGGAAAACCGTGGGGTGGAGGGAGTGGGACGTGGTTAGTGGACAATAAAAAACAAACCAGGGGATTGGGACGGATGAAAACAATCCGACGTAGTGCGATGGTCGGTAGCAAATAGAACCTCGAGGTTCTTTTATATAGTAGAGATTGTTGGCATGTGGTAAGGCTGACATGCTCAATGCGCTCCAGGTTGTGTTCTTCGTCACAGACAAGCATTTTGACGACCTAAACTCCACGCTCCTCGCGCTAATCTCGAAGGACTGCACCGCTCACGTGAAGGATTTTTTCCCAATTAGCCTTACCAACAACTTTGGCAAATTGCTCCCCAAAATCCTTGTGTTGCGCCTCGCTTTGAAGATGTCCCACCTGGTCCTAGAGAACGGAAGTGCCTTCATCAATAGGTGTTGTATCCAAGACAAGTACATCATCATGCATCAAGTTGTTGCCAGGTTAGACTGGTTGGTCACAGTGGAGAGTAACGTAGGCTAGTAACATGCAAGTGAAGAGTAACATACAAGTGGTGTCCAAGTAGAGAGTTACTAGTCTATGTTACTATCTGTCATGGTGGTGGCACGGCAGATGCCATGGATAGGCTAAATATGGGGCCAATGTACGCTAGGGGAATCCAGGGAGGGATAGCATGGTGATTCCGCGCACAAGTGTTGATGTATTAGCTCTATCAATGGTGGTTACAAGTGCTCCTCGAGCTATTCATGAGAAGGAGACAAGGTCTCTTACCTCCCACAACTAAGCTATAGAGTTCTACCTTAGACAGAGAAAATGATCGATCCCCCTCTATGGAGATCCTGGTGCTCTTTATATAGGCGAACTCGGGTTACAAAGTTAGGTCATACGTGGAGGCATATTCCCCGAATATGCTCATTGGTTAAAGCTAGATGCTTCTTTATTCGCTTTAATGGTTCGCCCGGACTATGGACATAACCCTCTATGTACTCCATGCCTTTAAGCGTCACCAGACACGGACTACGTTAGCCGACACTGCCCGCGTCATCTTGGTTGGCCATGCCCCGCTAGTCCTTCCCTCTTCTTGCTTCGCTCACGTTACAGTGGTCAGAGGTCAACTTTTGACCAACGGGAGATTCCTTCTTTCTCTTAGAAGCCAAGTTGTAGCCGGATGGCGCCTGGCTAACCCGGCTACGAGGGTACCTGCACAATTGGTAGACAAATATGGCCGACATATATTTCATGCCGGACGGATTAATGCTAGGCAGATACCCACCGGGCCGGGTTACTCCGGAAGTCGGCCCGCCTTGAGATGACCCGGCCAGCACTTGCTTTGACAGTGCCGTACCTTGGCTAACTCGGCCTTTATACCCGGCGTGACCCTACCCGGGGGTATCCCCCCAACATTAGTCCACGAAGCTGGTGCGGTCTTAGCAACTTCAGCTGTTAAGGCCACAGCAGGTTCCCCCTATCTGAATTTGCGCTTCTTCAGCCGAGTTACTCCATAATCCGGACCCTTTGCCTTGATGTTCCCTTGGCTTTTTCCAAGTTATTTCTCGTTGGTCGGGTGTCTGCCCGCATATCCGGGTCATCTTTCCTTCTTCCATACGCTTCCCCACGTCCTACGTGGAGGGTAATCATCACTTTGCCTCATTTTAAGGGCCGCGCTAGTTTACTGTGCCGATTATTGTAGTAATGTCAGGAATAACTGCTCCGCACGTCCCGTCGTGGAAGCGCCTTGTTAACTGTATCATTGCATCATGTCACGGGATCCTCTTCTCCTTGTGCCCTTGTTGTGGCTTGCGCTTGATTGGTTGATTTGCTGCGTACACGGCCACATCGTGCGGTTGGGCCGCCGCAATGGATCCCACTACGTGCCCGCGACACGCGGTTAAATAGGGGGCAGGGACAACCTTGGGGAAGTTCCCCACTCCGTGCGCTCCCCTGCCTATCTTCTTCTCCACTGCAACGCCTCCGCCGCCATCACTTCTGCGCCAGTGCTGCGCCGCTGCAATCGCGCCCAGCCGCTCCTAGCGACCGCGTCGCCACCTCCATTCGAGTCCTTCGCCACGAGGCCCTATGCTTCTAGGTTCCCCGCGGCCGGCTACCTCTTCTCTGATTTTTTCCTTGAAGACCTTGACCCCACCATGACCGAAGAGGAGGCCACCATCGTCGCCCAGGAAGAAGAAGGGGAGGAAGCCCCTGAGCGTGGCGGCTGGGCTGGTGCCTTCGTCTGTCAAGATGACATTGACTGGTTGTATGCCACGCGTCGCATCCCTACGGGCGTCGCCTGCCACCTTGATGACCCACAAGTATAGGGGGTGTATCGCAGTATTTTCGATAAGTAAGAGTGTCGAACCCAACGAGGAGCAGAAGGTGCTGGCTAGTGGTACTGATCAGGAATTATCTGCAAATACTTAGCAAACGGATTTTTAGGGTTTTTTGATAAGGCAAGTAAACAAAGTACGAGTAAACAAAAGATAGTAGGAATAAATGCAGCAAGTGGCCTTATCCTTTATGCAACAAAGGAAAAGCCGGTTGTATTACTTAAGATGACCAAACGTTCTCGAGGACACATAGGAAGACTGTCAAGTGCTTTCGCTTCATATAGTTGATTAATCTTCTTTAGCTTGCAAAGTGTTGTGTGGGTGAACCTGTGCTAATGTACCGACCTTCCTAGGACTAATACATACTTGTGATTATACCCCTTGCAAACATCCATAAGTACAAGAAAGAAATTAAGGCAGAAACCTAACCACGGCTTTAAACTCTAAGACCCTTACGTCCCTTGTGCAATGGTTTCCTAACGGGGTTCAGGTTTCTGTCACTCCGGCAACCCCTACGATTAGTAGCCAAATACACAATGCATTCCCCTAGGCCCATATAGGTGAAGTGTCATGTAGTCGATGTTCACATGACACCACTAGAAGAAGTACACCACAACTTAAATATCAAACTATTGAATCTTTCTCAACACAATTCCACTACTAACAACATGACTTCTCCCATGTCCTCAAGAACAAAACGAACTACTCACAAGACATCATATGGATCATGATCAGAGATGGAATAATGATGTATAAAAGTCTGAACATAAACAATAATTCAATGGTTCACTCAATAGCATCAACTACAAAGAGTAATCAACACCGGTGAAAGTTTCCCCTATGAACTATGCAAGATTCAACCCAATTGTTACAGCAATATGGAGATGATGATGAGGGTGATGATGGTGATGATGGTGGTGATGATGATGATGATCCCGATGAAGTGCAGCTTGATGGTGGTGTTGATGGCGAAGATCTTCCCTCTCCGGGAAGGAATTCCCCCGGCAGAAATCTATCTGTCGGAGAGATCTTTCTCTCTCGGTGTTCTCCGCCCCGCAGAGGCGGCGGAATCTTTCTGTGGTCGTCCCCCGAGTCTTAGGGTTTAGGGAGGAATATATATGCTAGAGGAGAGAGCTAGAGGTGGGCCAGGGCGGCCACACCACCTGGTGGCGCGACCTAGGGTGGCCTGCGCTAGGGGGTGGTGTGGGCCCCCTGTGGCCCATCTCCACTCCCTCTTCTGGCAGCCTTCGTCTTCTGGAAAAATAGGATTTTCCGTATATTTTCCCGGATTTTCTGATCTTCGCGAATTTTTCCTCCAATCAGTATCTTTTCCATCAGAATCCTGACTGCAGCGGTCCATGCTCTAAAAGCCATCGGCCATGCAAAAACAGATGAAATAACATAAGTATCACCTCTCAATACGAAATATATCAATGAATAACAGTGAATGATGACATAGAATAGTGATGCAAAATGGACGTATCAACTCCCCCAAGCTTAGACTTCGCTTGTCCCCAAGCGAAAACTGAGCTCAATAAACATGGCCTCAGGTTTATGGCGTGAAGAGTCGATAAAAGAATACGGACAAGAAGCTTCACATTCATCAATACATATATCATAATAGAAGACAACTCACTATTATACAATTTTACTTGCAATAAGTAAAGGAAACACAATAAAGATACATAAAGTGAATCATAATTGGTAATGGCAAACTTAGCTCTTGGTCGAGGAATAGTTGATAATTTTCTAGAGTTCACAAATAACTGATTTTCAATGAAAGCTTTCAAAGTAGTAAACACCAAGATAAGAGCAATCTGCAAAACAAGTAACATAAGAAACATGCTTGAATAAATCATCATATGAATGAATGAAACACAACAACTCAAAATACTTGCTGAGATAGAAGGGAATAGGTTTACTGACTCAACTAAAAAGTAAAAGAGAGGCGCTTCACAGAGGGAAGCAGGGATTTCAAGTTTCATAAAGAGCTCCCAAAAATTATGATACTTATTAGCTTTCATCTCGCATTGCCCCTATCATAGGCATCTTTAGGTGGTTAAGGTTAAAGTGATCAAATATGAGGATATGCTTGACAAGTTGTAAATTGAAAATTTCATGTCCCTTGAATACGAGGGCTGCTCCTCATGCTACTCAAGTTTAGTCACCGGCAAGTTCTTGTCATCGTAAGCACATGTGTATCATGGAGAACCGCAAACGGGGTACCCCTTCCCCGATGATACGGAAGAATCCCCATATCAAAATGACAAGGCAAGCAGACAACAAGCATCTCAGCAATCTTCTTATTTACCATGGGAATATGGTGCTTTTTTCTCTCTTTCCTCTTTTCATAATATCTCTTTTTTCCTTTTCTCTTTCTCTCAATCTCTAACTCTTTTTTTATAAGAATAATGCTTCATAGATGCTCGTTATGGTTACGCTGCAGGTTTCCACCATGACATCATGGATTAAACCAGCGGCCCAGGCATTTCTCTAACACACATGCATAAGTCCATGGACTTACAAGCTCCCTTTTCATTTCACACCGACAACATCCATAGACAAAAGAACATGATATCAACTACGTACAAAGTACCAGTGCAATGTTGAAAGCGTTCCCCATGATATCATGGTTCTGCTAATTCACAACTTACAAAGCGCAAGCATATACGCAACACAGATGGGCACAATGGTTCAAGTTTATTAAATGCAAGAAAGTAAAGTGTGCCATCAAGTTCGTGAGAGCTTTAATCACTAATTTTCACATAACAAGTTTAATTTGGGAGGTAGATGAAAACATGAATTTACTTGGAATAGCAATAATGCTAATAGGTAGGTATGGTGGACACAAATGGCACAGGTTTTGGTTTTGAGGATTAGATGCACGAGAAGAGTTCCCTCTCAGTACAGGTTTTTGGCTAGGAAGGCTGGGTAGCTAGTATAAGAGTTGAAGGAAACAAACAAACATACAAGTGATAAAAACAAACATGCAATCTTCCTTGGAAGCACAAAAGATCTTAACTAGAGAATACTAACTTATGAGCAAATCAAGAAATAAAGATGATGAAATTATTTTTCTTTAGAGTACTTCTATCTTTTTCATTCAACTCTCAAAAATAGTGATGCTACTGACCGAGCCAGGTTTGACAAAACCAACTAAATTAACTCAATGATCCCAAAGTGATACCAATACTAACAACAAGATCAATCATATAACTACGAATTGAAAACTAATATAAGCTATGCAAAAGAGTAAATGATAGAACTTCTCATTAATACTCCATAACGGCAACTCACACCAAGGGATACATATCTAACGATAGAGGGGACACTTCCATAATGCAAACCATCCTACATGATAACTTCTCTATTCATGATATGACTCTACTAAAAAGGTAAAAAGATAGAAGATAGTGATGTGATACCGCGGCACTCCCCCAAGCTTGGAACAAACCAAGGGGATGCCAAACCTGATGACGAATTACTCCTTCGGTGGTGGTGGTATCCTCTCGATGAGCTTCTTGACCAATTTCCCCAAGTCCTCAATCTTGAAGGTGAGGGTACGAATCAACTCCGAGTTGTGCTCGATGCGGTGCATGATCATGTCAGATTGTGGATCCCAGCTCTTATGATTCTTTTTCCATTCTTCCCTCTTGGAGTCTTCTTTTCCTGCATGGTTATGGATAAAGGTATGGAAGGGACTTTTGGTGCTTGGAGAAGGTGTCCTTGGTGCCAAACAGTGACGCGTAGGTTTCCCTCCAGTTGACATCTGTGTAGTCCTTCTGATCCTGGCAGGGTTTGGCACCACTCCAATTCTTGAAATGGTGGTGTCGGTGTGCTTTGCCTCCTCTTCACCTTCGCTCTTGATCTCCTTCTCCTGCCCAAGGTCTTGGAGATCCTCCTCCATAGGCTCCTTTCCTTTATCCTTGGCAGACACCATTGTGCTTCTAAACCTACAAAGAGTATGTCCTGGCAGAAACAGATCGAAACAAAAACAGGATGCAAACACAATATGCGAACCTCAGGGGATCCGGGGGATTATATATTACGAAGTTTCAGAACAAAAGGAAGGTACTAGGAGAAAACGAGTCGGAGGCGAAGTCTGGGGTGGACTCACCACCTGGTGGCACGACCAGGGGTGGGCCCACGCCACAGGGTGGTGTGAGCCACCCTGGCTCCACTTCCGTCCCTCTTTCGCTTTGTAGCTTTCCTTATTGACTAAAAACTGCAAAAATATAGTTGGATTGTATTTTCGCGGAACTTTTCTTACCAGAACTGTTACCTATTTGAAAACAGACTATGCAGGTCTCTGAATTTGGTATTTAGTAGATTCTTCCGGAGTCACCACTTGAATAACATCAATATCTTCATCTTCATACACTTATTACTTGAGTCATGAAACCTTTCTCTTTCTTATTACACCATTATCTCCACTACCTGGAAATTTCTTTCACACAAAACTTCACACAGTTCTCATTAGCAACATTAGTATAGATGAAGTGATAAAACCTTTTGAGTCCAACTTCAACTGAAAACCATAAAAACATAAGCTACTATAGCAACTCCTTCCAAAAACCCAAAAAGAATTCAATAAGGAAATCGAATAAAGAAGCAAATGCAAGAGTGGCAAAATCTGTCAAAATAGACCAGCAGGTAAATATCAATTTTTTCAAAAAATCTTCTGTTCCTCAAATCAAAAAGTGCAAAACTAACGAAAGTTAAATAACAACCTAGGGCAGAAGCACAAAAATTACAGCTCAATCCGACATATAGAGATCTCTCACGAATTTTTACGGTGAAGCACAAAAATCTGTTTCGGGACAGCAACTTCCCCAAATATTACTTCTCTCTCATTAGAGGTTGATCTTGACACAAAAACCAAACAAAAAGGATAAGGAGCGGTTATAACCAAAGTAATAACTTCCAAGACTCAAAGAAACAAAAACAAACTGAAAGCAAAAATAAATTGGGTTGTCTCCCAAAAAGCTCTTTATTTATAGCCATTAAGATGGGCATGATAATTTCAAAGATGCTCTCATAAGAATATGAATTGAAGTGAAAGAGAGCATTAAGAAGCAAAAATACACATGTTTAAGTTTAACCCACTTCCTATGCAAGGGAATTTTGTAAACAAACAAGTTGTTGAAACCAGAGGCTACAAGCATAGGAAGACAAAAGAAGTGCAACATAAAAACTTTCAACATAAAACGAGGTAACTTGATATTATTGAGATGCATAAGAACACTTTTCCCTCTCTCATAATAACTTTCAGTATCATGCATAAACTTAACAATATAGCTATCACAAGGGCCATCGTAACAATGATCACTTATTCTAACAGAAAACACAGGAATACTAGCTCTCATAACACTACTATGTGAAACAATATTAGAAGTATCCTTACAAAGGATAGTGTGTCCCTCTTCTACGTACTTAGTAACAAAGTCTTTCACATTTGCTATTGTGGGTTCATCAACTAGCTGTTTATCAGGTTCAACAGCTTTACTTGTACTTTCATTAATCATACTAGCTATCATAGAATGTTCCTTTATCTTAACTGGGAAAGGCATTTTCTCAATATAAGGTTCAGGTAAGATATGATTAGTAGTATAAACTTCAGTATTTCTTGCGGGAACACTCTTAGCAATATCTTTATAGGTTCATGATACTTATTCCACTTCTTTTTAGGTACTTCAATGTAGGAAGCAAAAGCCTTAAAGTAAGTTGCAATAGCTTGAGAGTCTAGACCATAAGCATTTTTAATATTTTGAAAGCCATCAGTTCCCATAAAAGATTCAATGCATTCATAATCATATTTATACCTAACTTTCTACCTTTGTCATTCTCCCAAGCTTCATCATTGTCTTAAATACGGTCCAGAAGATCCCATTTAGCTTCTTCTTCCATGCGAGTGAATGATCCAGCACAAGAAGCATCCAATAAATCCTTATCATGTAGAGAAAGCCTTGCATAAAAGTTATTGATAATAATATTGTTGGGGAGCTCATGAATCGGACATTTGAGCATTAGTAACTTCAGTCTCCCCCAAGATTGAGTTGTACTCTCTCCATCAAGAGGCCAAAAGTTGTATATTTGATTCCTATCTTTATGAAGCTCACTAGGAGGATAAAACTTTGAATAAAAGAGAGGCACTATTTCCTCCCATTCCAGAGCATGACCATTCTTCAGCAGCTTATACCATTCCTGAGCTCTTCCTTTCAGTGATAATGAGAATAACTTCTTCTTAACTTGATCTGTAGTAATACCTGCACACTTGAACAACCCACATAATTTGTGCATAAAGAGCAAATGATCACCGGGATGGACAGTTCCATCCCCAACATAGTAGTTATCCATAACACGATCAATAATTCTTGTAGGTATTTTGAAAGCATCATTCTCAGCAGGTGGTGGTTCGTCTACTACCTTAGAAGTGGTAGTAGCATTACCAAATAAGAAACTCAGCGAATTATCCATAACAAAAATAAAGCAACTAACAGAAGTAAACAATACTCACAGTAGAAGTTTCATTTACCAGTTCCACTCTCCAATAGCGCTTCACTCCCCGGTAACGGCGCCAGAAAATAGTCTTGATGACCCACAAGTATAGGGGGTGTATCGTAGTATTTTCGATAAGTAAGAGTGTCGAACCCAACGAGGAGCAGAAGGTGCTGGCTAGTGGTATGGATCAGGAATTCTCTGCAAATACTTAGCAAACAGATTTTTAGGGGTTTTTGATAAGGCAAGTAAACAAAGTACGAGTAAACAAAAGACAGTAGGAATAAATGCAGCAAGTGGTCCAATCCTTTATGCAGCAAAGGACAAGCCGGTTGTATTACTTAAGATGACCAAACGTTCTCGAGGACACATGGGAAGACTGTCAAGTGCTTTTGCTTCATATAGTTGACTAATCTTCTTTAGCTTGCTAAGTGTTGTGTGGGTGAACCTGTGCTAATGTACCGACCTTCCTAGTACTAATACATACTTGTGATTATACCCCTTGCAAACATCCGTAAGTACAAGAAAGTAACTAAGGGAGAAACCTAACCACAACTTTAAACTCTAAGACCCTTACGTCCCTTGTGCAATGGTTTCCTAACGGGGGTTCAGGTTTCTATCACTCCGGCAACCCCTACGATTAGTAGCCAAATACACAATGCATTCCCCTAGGCCCATATAGGTGAAGTGTCATGTAGTCGATGTTCACATGATACCACTAGAAGAAGTACACCACAACTTAAATATCAAACTATTGAATCTTTCTCAACACAATTCCACTACTAACAACATGAATTCTCCCATGTCCTCAAGAACAAAACGAACTACTCACAAGACATCATATGGATCATGATCAGAGATGGAATAATGATGTATAACAATCTGAACATAAACAATAATTCAATGGTTCACTCAATAGCATCAACTACAAAGAGTAATTAACACCGGGGAAAGTTTCCCATATGAACTATGCAAGGTTCAACCCAATTGTTACAGCAATATGGAGATGGTGATGAGGGTGCTGATGGTGATGATGATGGTGGTGATGATGATGATGATCTCGATGAAGTCCAGCTTGATGGTGGTGTTGATGGTGATGATCTTCCCTCTCCGGGAAGGAATTCCCCCGGCGGAAATCTATCTACCAGCGAGATCTTTCTCTCTCGGTGTTTTCTGTCCCGCAGAGGTGGCGGAATCTTTCTGTGGTCGCCCCCAAGTCTTAGGGTTTAGGGAGGAATATATACACCAGAGGTGGGCCAGGGCGGCCACACCACCTGGTGGCACGGCCTAGGGTGGCCCGCGCCAAGGGGTGGTGTGGGCCCCCTGTGGCCCATCTCCACTCCCTCTTCTGGCAGCCTTCATATTCTGAAAAAATAGGATTTCTGTATATTTTCCCAGAGTTTCTGATCTTCACAAATTTTGCCTCTAAACAGCACCTTTTCCATCAGAATCCTGACTGCAGCGGTCCATGCTCTAAAAGCCATCAACCATGCAAAAAAAGATGAAATAACATAAGTATCACCTCTCAATACGAAATATATCAATAAATAACAGTGAATTATGAGATAGAATAGTGATGCAAAATGGACGTATCACACCTCGCCGCTCAAGAGATTACTCCCTCTCCAAATACTGGGGAGTATGTTGTTTTTCTTTCTCATTTCCAACACGGCTTTGGTTTACCTGTTTCTGATTTCTTCCATGATTTTATTACCCCCTATCAACTGCAACCACACCATCTCCTTGCCAATGCCATTACCTCTCTTTCCTCTTTTGCCTCCGGCATTAAGGGGTACGTCGGCCTCTGGCCCTCTAAGGAGATGTGGATCAAATTCTTTGGTCTGCGGAAAAATGTTGTCCCTGACAAGCACCTCGCCCCCGCCGAAAAACACTTAACCCAATGCAGTCCCGCCTCAATCTCTCCCCGTAAGAACTCCGCTTTTCCCCGGGTCACCAGCCTCGAGTCCTGCAAAGGCTAGGCCCAGACCTTCTTCTATGTCCGGAATACCATGGGTGTAGACTTGATCTGGCTCCTCCCTTTCAAGCTTAGTGTCCCAAACCCCTCTCTATGGCAGAAGATCCCAAAGCGACCCACGGCTCTGGCGAATCAGGTTGACCGTCGGATCAAGGAGATACTCAAGAAGAAGTTGCGGGGTGAGGACATTATGATCACCTTCGTCCGCAGCCGGGTTTCCCCCCTTCAGCGGCGCACCCACAAGATTTGATATCTTAGTGGCCTCCTCGACCCCCACCGGACCTCCTCCTTTGATCTTAATAAGTCCGAGGTGTTCCGCCGGGTTAAGGCCATCTTCAATGTGGAGAAGGAGTTCTCCGAGTCTTGGGAATGGGGGCTTGCACCCTTTACCTGGGCCAATCCTCCTCCTAAGGTAAATTCCTCTCTTGGTATCCTTTCCGGGTTCTTGCGATATGCTAGACAACTTTCTAACTCAACCATTGATGCTTTTGCTCTCAGCTATTCCTCCAGCAACCACTTGTGGATGGCAAAGAGCTGGCGAGCAAGTGGGTGGCGGACCGTGCTGAGCCGAACAAGGTGGAGCCTGAATTGGAGAGGTTCTTGCCTACTCCGTACACCACCAAGCGTACCTCTGGTAAGGCCTCTTCTCTAAGGGATTGGCCGGATGACGATGACTCGGGTGTTGAGGTACTTGATCTGGTGCCTATCTCTTATGCATTTCTGGTTATGTATGAATCTTCAGCCAACCCGGCCGGTCAGGTCCTCGAGGTTCCCCCTCTCGCCACGGGTGATCCGATCCCTGCCCCTTCCCAGAAGCGCACGGCTACCTCGGCCGCAGCTTCGGAGGCGCCACCGCCCAAGAAGAAGCAGAAGAAATCCGGGGTCAAGGCTTCGGCCAAGCCCGAGGCCAAGAGCACAGTCCGGAGGGCACCCAAACCTCGGACGGCCCCAACCTCAGACGAGTAAGTCGTTGTTCCTTTCCTATATGCCTTTGAGTTATTTTGTCTCTGCCTTTGCCTTTTATCTAATTTTCTTCCTCTTCCTGACTCGCTGTTCTTTCATTTCTGTAGTGCTCCCAGGGTTATTCCCCAGAGAAGCCCCAACATTTCTTCTTCGATCCGGAGCGGTTCTTCTCCCCCCGTGACGATGATGTTCGCCCGTTGAGTCCTATCCACGAGGACTCCGCGGTTGCGCCTAATCAGAGCCCACCTCGTCATGAGGAGGGCAACATCGACGTGGGGGGCAGCGGAGCGGCTAAGGAGACAACAATGTCGGATCTCCCCAGTTCTACTGCTTCGCCGCCACCGTCCAGCTCTGAGATGCCAGCTTCATCGGCACCGCCCCCAATAATTCCTTCTTTGGCTTCAGTTTCTTCAGTATCAGTACCAGCAGTACCAACACCAACACCATCAGCACCAACAGCAACACCAGCAGCAACATCAGCACTAGCAGCACCAACAATAGCACCAGCAGCAGCACTAGTACCAGCAGCACCAGCAACAGCACCAGCCCAGTACCAAAGCCAGCAGCAACAACAACAACAGTCGCAACCAAGCCCTTGAAGAGGTCCCAATCCACTGCCTCTGGATCTAAAGTGTCCATTAAGGACATCTTTCAGCCAGCCTCCACCGCTCAGTCCGGCTTTGCGGCCTCTACTCTTCTTCAATGGCATGTCTCATTCAGCAAGAGTAAGAAAGCCACCGAGCCTACTAAGGATTCTGCTTCCGGGTCTCCAGCTGTCGGATCAGAGGGAAGTAAGCAACTGGTTCTGCATACCAGTCCCGCTACTGCTCAGTCCGCGAGGCGGGAGGCCCACGCCAAGGGCTTGGTGACGAGGCATTCTCCTAGCAGCGAGAGCTATAGCCCGGCGCTTATTGAATATGTGGACAACTGGAACAATGCTGAGTTCATTGACCCGCAAGCCGATCTGCCAGAGAAGTTTGGCTCGGCAGAGTTTAGCGCTCAAATGAACTCGACCACCAAGGCTATTTCTCTGGCTGGCCGAACGATGGAGGTAATCCTTTTCTTCTGCTATGCTGCTTTATGTACACATATACTTACGGGTATATCCACTAGTCCCCGAGCCTCTGAGGAAGTAATTTATTACTCGGTCGGATGCTCTTAGAGATTTAGTGTAAGTCCTTAGCATTTTCAAATAGCTATAGCTATAAACTTAGAGCCGGGTTAAGTTCCACTTGTCCCGGATCTTGCGTACTTTGAATATCCACACACCTAGAGCCGGGTTAAGTTCCACTTGGCCCGGATCTTGAATACTTCGAATATCCACACACCTAGAGCCGGGTTAAGTTCCACTTGGCCTAGATCTTGAATACTTCGAATATCCACACACCTAGAGCCGGGTTAAGTTCCACTTGGCCCGGATCTTGAATACTTCGAATATCCACACACCTAGAGCCGAGTTAAGTTCCACTTGGCCCGGATCTTGAATACTTCGAATATCCACACACCTAGAGCCGGGTTAAGTTCCACTTGGCCTGGATCTTGAATACTTTGAATATCCACATATCTAGAGTCGGGTTAAGTTCCACTTGGCCCAGATCTTGTAGACTTCGAATATCCACACACCTAGAGCCGGGTTAAGTTCCACTTGGCCCGGATCTTGTAGACTTCAAATACCCACACCTAGAGCCGGGTTAAGTTCCACTTGGCCTAGATCTTGAATACTTTGAATATCCACATACCTAGAGTCGGGTTAAGTTCCACTTGGCCCGGATCTTGTAGACTTCGAATATCCACACACCTAGAGCCAGGTTAAGTTCCACTTGGCCCGGATATTGTAGACTTAAAATACCCACACACCTAGAGTCAGGATAAGTTCCACTTGGCCCGAATCTTGTAGATTTCGAATTACCTTCTTTTACCTGTGTACTAACAGTGGCTCATTTTGTAGATCACCACCAACCGCCGAACAGCTGAGTTCCAGCGCTTGCTGGACTCATACAAAGATCTTCATGCCAGATATGGCAAGTTGTTGGTGGATCACCAGAAGAAGGGTAGGTTCCTTCGCTTAAGCCTTTTTCATCTATCTTCCTTCGGGATATTCTCTATCCGCTTTAACTTATTATCTGAACTATGAAGCCGAGCTTGAGGCTGAAAACATTATCATGTGCAAAAATCTGGCTAAAATCCAACGTAACTTATCTTACTCTCTTGGCCACTGCGCGTTCTTCCCTTGACTTGGTAGATATTTATACCTCGGTTCTGCCAGGTTAACTCATTATTGCAGCTACACTTGAAGATAGCGTGCCCATTCCTGATATGATGACACATTTTCTTGAACAAGCAGGGAAGGACCAAGCTAAACTAAAGAAAAAGGATGATGAGATTGCTCAGCTGCGCCTCTAGAACTCAAAGATTACTCGGCTGAACGCTGAAATTCAGAGGCTCAAGGACCTCCACAAATCCCAGCTGGATAAGGCTGACATGAATTTGCCAAGGAAAAGGAGAACTTGACCACTCAACTCTCCAAGGATAAGGACTTGCTGCAGGAAGCCGACATAAGACTTATGTCGGTGACCTCCGAATATGAGAAACTCCAGGCCAGCAACGCAGATGTGTATGCCGAGCTTTCTCGCATCCTCTTCCATATTTATCGTGAGTTCCCTTCCTATTTTTCCGTTCTTACTTCTCTGGGTTATGTATTGTTGCTCACTGAGATTCCTCATTCTATTCTTAGGCAAGTTCCCTGAGGGCGACTCTATTGCTGTCAGTGTCGTGGCCAGGTCTCGCTGGCAACGAGGTATTCCAACAGGTCCTTCCACCGAATCAATCCCTTACGAGACGGAGGATCTGTTGGTGAGCCTCACTGCTCGCATGGAACTGGTGAGGAACTATGGCGCAGATATCATGCTGGCAGCAATGCAGATGTTTAATTCTCCCAAGGGAAATGTTGCTTTTATAGAAAAATTGATGGAGTGTGAGACTCAGCTGAACCTGTGGCGGGAATCCACTGCACGGGACGGAGCTAATACAGCGTTGCAGTTTGTACTGTCCTGGTATGAAGAGCTGGATCTCAATCTGCTTGAGCGCTTGCGCACCGGGTCAAAGTGGTCCAATGATCTGGAGTGCATTGCGCAGCGCAAGGCTCGAGCCAACAAGCTCATCCAATATGCCTTCTGCCACGCTTGGAACGAGGAGCCGAGCTATCTTGATGTATTCGATGATGTCGAGGTTTCTGAGGGCGCAGATAACGAGGAAGGTCAAGACGAGGCCTCCGAACTTGGCGATGATGCCGAAGATTCGGGAGATGAGGAGGTCGATCCTGAAGATGAAGCCGAGGCCAGCACCCGACCCACAGACGCCTAAGTACCTCCTCTGTTGGCCGATAATTCAGCTTTTGCTCCTACTCCTTGAGCGTGAAAACACTTAACAATATTTGTTAGATCCCTGGAATGCCGGGTGAATATGTATTTAAGCACTTTGTTTTTATTTTGCTACAATTGATGTCATTTGCTACTAAGTTCTAAATGTTGGATTATCGTGGGCGTAGTCCCCGAGTTTCCTTTTCTTGTTCCCCCAATTTCATGACTCGGCTCGCGTCTACCTTGATTTGGTTTTCTGACTTATGAGTCTGAGGTTCAAAAAATTGACTTAACAATACTTGAAACTTTGAGATTAGCTCAAAATAATCCGGTGGGTGACGAGTAAAGTAAACAAGGGGTTAGTCCAAATAATAAATGTTGGCTTGATCATGTTTTTTCCCTTAGTCATTTTTCGTGTGCTTTGCAATTCAAACCTTGTTCTCTTGCCTGCCATGAAGCCAATTCTTGTTGGACAACAACAAAGTCGAAGAGTTGAGTTTTTGGTGCTCACACACTACTAATCCGGCTGAGGTGTAAGCAACTTAAGCTAGCCGATGTATATGAGACACAAAAGCAGGAAAAACACTTATTATGGCAGTCCCCAAGTTTCTGCTAGGGGTGCTGAAGTTTCATTAAAAAACTCATCACCGACATACATACCGACATACGAGTAGCTCGGATACATTCACCTCTTTGTCAAGTGTAAAAAGGACAAAGTAGTGCTACATTCCATGGGCACTTAGATTCCTCTGCCGACCTGTCCGCCTTGTTCTTCTCCTGTGGTTGTGCATCAATAAGATAGTAGGAATCATTGTGCAAAGCTTTGCTTACAATGAAAGGTCCTTCCCATGGAGGGGATAACTTGTGCATGCCAGCAATGCGCTGCACCAGCCGGAGTACCAGATCACCTTCCCGGAAGACTCGGGGGTTTACTTTCTAGCTATGGTAGCGTCGGAGGTTTTGCTGATATATGGCGGATCTGGACAAGGCCAGTTCTCTCGCTTCTTCCGGCAGATCAATGTAGCATCCCATCTGTCTAACATCTGTAATGCTACATGGTCTAATAATAAAATGCTACTTCCTACATATAATTGTTGCACCATAATTATATCATGCTCATGTCATCATGCCACCTTGCAAGGAGCATCATGTAAAACCCTTTTCATTTGGTTCTTATCTCATATGCATTTATTAATTGTATTTGCCTCTTGATACATTGTAGTTGGTTCTTGATATATTGTTAATTCCCAAATTGAGTTGGGGGCATATCTTTTTCAACTCCACCACCTTTCTTGTCACCACCCCATAATTCCACCATCCAACTATATGTGAGCTTTGCATTTTATTTGGTTTTACCTCTAGCTCATGTGGGTTGGGATGGATCCACTTACAATTCCATATGCTCCCATATATGCACCATGTTGTTTCCACATTATTGGTATATGTGGAGAGCCACATGGCCACCTTTGCATGCTTCGTGAATGGAACCATTGTCAAGCTTCCATAAGGATTGTTTTGGAATATTTGCTCATGTTGGAATATTTTTGAGGATATTGTGCACCTAGTGGAACATACACACTAGCATGTCCCAAATTATATTCACATAGGAGCATCTCCATCTACTCCACATGGGACATCCATTTTAATTCTTTTGGCTTGGCCTTAGATCCATATTTTTGGAATGCATGTGAATCAAGGCCATGAGACTTTATTTTTGTTTTCACCAGAATAAACATGGCATTTAATGATTATGCATGGGCCATACAAGGTCACCCCATCTTTTTCACCTTTGGTTTTTCGTTGTTTTTTAGTGGATCATGGTCTTGTGGGATTATGATAAGCTAGCTCTTATATTTTGTTGAGCTCAACCCTCACCATCTTGTGGTTTTTCTCTCCTCATCATGTGCACCACAAGCCTCACCACCTTGGTCTTTTGTTTCCCTTACCCACCAACACATCCATGCATGACAATGTGTGGCCATATCAAAATCTTACACCCAAAACCCTAGCCTCTCTCTCCTTATCCATCACCACACCCCTCCACCCTTTGCTTGATCTTGTTGGCATGTGGAGAAAACCCTAAACACCCTAACCAACCCTCTCACCCTACCCTCTCTCTCTAATCCCTCTCACAAAACCCTCTCACCCCCATCTCCTTCACCTCATGCATGATCTTGTGAGATCATGTAAAAACCCTAAAACCCTAACCCCACCACCTTACCCTCACCTTACCGAGCCACCCTCCTACCCTAACCCATTCCACCCTAACAACCCTAACCCGAGCTACCCCTCCAAACCTAGCTAAACCTTACCAAGCCTCCCCTCTCCTCTCTCTCTCTCTCGCTGTAGCCTGGCCCCATCCGAGCCTCTCCTTCCCCTCTGCCAGCCCCATCTGCAGCCACCCCTGCCCTGGCCCCGGTCCACGTCGAGCACGTGAGGGAGAGGAGGAAAAGGTGGCCACCCGACCACCTTTATCCACCCGAGCCACCCCCACCGTCTCCCTCTCCCCTCTGCATATCTACTCCCTTCCCCCTGCCGTGCAGACCCCAGATCCCTCCCCAGGCCGTTGCGCCGCTTCCCTTCCTTCCTATCTTCACCTGCCACCATCTCCTCCATCGCCGGCCGCCTACCTTCGGCATCGGCGACCACCACAAGCTCACGGAGGCGGGCGAGGTCGTTGAGGTGTCGAGGAAGCTCAGCGAGGCCCCGGCGTCGCCCCTGTGCACGGCAGCGAGGAGGAGGCGATCTACAACCACTGCAGGCCGACAAGGCCGAGCCAAAACCCTAGCCGCCGGCCGCCTCCTACGCCGCCGATCCGCTGCTTCCCCGGCCGCACCAACCCCACCGACGCACCCCCGGTGAGGCCCGGATCCCCCTAGACACCTTCCCCCTCGCCGTCGTTTCCTGGTCGTGCCGATCGCTCCGTCGAGCACCCTCTATGCACCGGCGTCGCGGTTGGTTTCCTCGCCGTGGCGTCACAGAAGCATACCTAGCCGCGTTCCCCTTTCCCTCCAACAAACACCAGCCAGCCGTACTCGGATGTGCTTACTTCTGTGGCATCTTATGCCAATTTGCTTCTTGTCCGTACTCGGATCTTGTTTCCCGCTTCCGCTTGATACTCTGATGTTTGATGTATGAGGAGATATCCTAAAATATTATCTCTATCTAGGATATTTGGATCTTGTCGTATGGCGTTGCAATATTTCTATTTCTTTTAGATGGAATGGCTCTGAGAACTATTGTATGGTAGCTTGCATACATACTCACTTGTGTATGTATTTGATCTCTTCGCCTGTTGCCTACGCCGCTCGCTCATGTCCCGATGTCTTGGAAGTGGTTAGGACGGCCGACGGGTCTACACGTGGGTTGCCCCTGGGCCCTGGTGTACTATTTTAACCACTTCCGGTTCATCCAGGCTTGAACTTAGAGTGTAGGGTCCAAGGTTGTTACAGTTGGTATCAGAGCCATCCCGCCCTTTAGGGTCTCAGCCAAATGGTCGTTGTCAGTCTAGCAAATATTTTGGTAGCTATGTATACTAGGGAAAAACCAAACGCGAGAGTAGGACTGCTTCCATTTTTCTTCTTACCCACCCACCCACCCTTTTCTGGTAAGGAAGTGTAACGTTTTCAATCCTCTTCTAAAGTTCAAACTAGGATTCACGTGTTCAGGGTTCCGTAGTACCATAGGTTGTGTGTGTGTGAATTCCTTGTCTATCTGTTGCATCCAACTTGTTATCGCTATCTGCCTTTTGGTTATCAATTGTTGGTACATTCCATACCAATAGGCCTTTGTAAATCGACGCGATCTATCTGATTCATTGTATACTGGCGCGATCTGTCTTACTCTTTGTTATCCGACGCTATCTTGTTTGGGGTGTTTGTTTCCGTAGTTGCTAATCTTTAGGTTCATCTTCAGAAAGAAGGAAGTTGGGATATGTGTTTTACTTATTCATGTGCGGAGTAATGATTTGAGTGCAGGATGGAGTCGCGACCATACCACTACTTTTATCATTCGCTCTTGTATATTGAATTGGTAGAGTTACTAATCTTGATTCGTTAAGTGGGTTTGCGCATATAGTGGTATTTTAATGCTGAAATTTGCGGAAATTTTTTCTTTGTTAGCTTGTGTACCACACTCCTTGTTCAGTCGTGTGTGATACGCTTAATATCTTCTAGGTGCTTTGAACTTTGTTGATATTTTAATATCATCTTAGTGATTTGTATCCTTTAAATCTTGGTTAATTCCATTTTGGTACTATTTTGGATTATTATTATTCTCCATTATGGTACTGACTTGAGTTTTATATCAATCACAGGATGGCACCACCACGCCATTCTGAGGAGGACATACCACCTAAACTGGGTGTTGCGTTGGCAAGTATTGCTAATGCCTTGGGAACAATGCAGCAGAACCAGCAGCGTTTTGAAGAAAGTGTCAGGAGGAATGAGTTTGTTCCGCTACCTCCACCTCCCAAGCGAGGAGACATCAAAAGCTTTCTGAAGTTCAACCCGCGCCACTTTGAGGTGTCTGATCAGCCACTGGACGCTGATGATTAGCTGTGTGAGATGTCAAGGTTGCTGATGACTGCTGATGTTCCAGAGCAAGAATGGGTAAAATGTGCCACTCACCTTCTAAAGGGAGACGCAGCTCTATGGTGGGAGAATTACCTGAAGGCAAACCACTCTGGTTTTCAGCCTACTTGGGAGCAGTTCACTGGGGCTTTCAAAGAGCAATACCTGTCAGAAATTGTCATGGAAAGGATGAAAGAAGTGTTTCTCAACCTCAAGCAGGGCAATGACAATGTCAATACCTATATCAGAAACTTCATGAATCTTTCTCGGTATGGTGGAGATGAGATCTCTGATGACAAGAAGAAGAAAAAGAGGTTCAGGCGAGGGCTTAATGCATCTATCAAATATGCAATCACTCATGCAAGGCCGGGGTCTTTTCTAGAACTCCAACATACAGCTCTACAGGAGGAAGCAAGTAGGCAAGTGTTTGAGGAGTCCAAGAAACACAGTCGTGATGCAGCAAGCTCTTTAGCTATGACAGCTCCTTCTAAGCGCCGAGTGTGGGTTCCTAATACCGCACCGTCGCTCCCGGCTCCACCAAGAACTACAAGCTACGCAGCAAGGCCACCAAACTCCTTCACCGCGGCTCCTAGGGGCTACAACCACAACTACCCGGGAGCGCCTGGCGGAGTCCCTGGCTACGCTGCTCCACGTCCACCAGGTGCTTGTTACACCTGTGGGAACACTGGGCATCAACACTGGAGTTGTCCCATGAACAACAAAGCTCTTCCTCCACCACCCCCAAGGCCTGCAGCAAGTTCTTCTATGGTTCGTGCACCTCCACCTCGGGCTCTCAACATCAACACTAAGCCCGGGTCTACTGTTGCTCGTGCCAACTGTGTCAACGACACTCAAGCCGAGCATGCACCTGGAGTTGTGATGGGTATGCTTCCTATCAACTCAGTTCCTGCACGAGCTTTATTTGATTCTGGTGCATCACATTCATTCGTGTCATACAAGTTTGCAGAGAGTAATGGGTTACCTTCTGATGCTTTACCAACTCGCCTCATGGTGCAATCGACTGGATCAAACATGAGGGCTTCTAAAATCAGCCATGGCAATCAAATTGAGATTGGTGGTTCTTCGTTCCCGGCTTCCTTAATCATTCTGGGCAATTCTGACATTGATGTTATCTTGGGCATGGATTGGTTGACAGCAAATGCAGCTGTGATTGATTGTGCTGAACGCTCGGTTTCTTTAAAAATTCCTGAAGGCCATATAGTCTATTCCCCAAGTCTGACTCCTACAATTCAGCTTTTCTCTTTGGCGGCTCTGAATGATGATGCTATGGAAGCTATTCAGAGTGTTCTGGTGGTCCGTGAGTTCCCAGATGTTTTTCCTGAAGAGTTACCGGGTATGCCTCCTGATCGAGAGGTCGAGTTTGTGATTGAGCTTGAACCTGGTACCGCTCCTATCTCCAAGCGGCCTTATAAAATGGGTCCTGCTGAGTTGGCTGAACTCAAACGTCAGCTTGATGAACAAGAGAAGTTGGGTTTCATTCAGCATAGTACTTCTTCTTGGGGTATCCCAACCATCTTTGTGAAGAAGCGAGACAAGACTGATAGACTTTGTGTTGACTATCGGGCTCTCAATGCTAAAACCATCAAGAATAAATATCCCCTTCCGCGGATTAATGATCTCTTCGATCAGCTAGCTGGAGCTATGGTTTTCTCTAAGCTTGACTTGAGAAGTGGATATCATCAAATCAAGATTCGCAAAGAAGATGTTCCCAAAACAGCTTTCACAACCCGCTATGGCCTGTACGAGTACACGGTCATGTCTTTCGGTCTCACCAATGCACCTGCCACCTTCTCGAGGCTTATGAACTCGGTTTTCATGGAGTATCTTGATAAGTTCGTTGTGGTCTATCTGGATGACATCCTAGTCTATTCTAAGTCAAAGGAAGAACATGAAGAACACCTTCGGTGTGTCCTAAACAAACTTCGTGAGAACCGCCTGTATGCAAAGTTCTCCAAGTGTGAGTTCTGGCTGCCGGAAGTCACCTACCTTGGTCACGTCATCTCTGCCAAGGGCATTGCCGTCAACCCAGAAACTGTTCGGACAATTGTTGACTGGCTTCCACCCAAAAATGTCAAAGAAGTCCGGAGTTTCCTTGGTTTGGCTAGTTACTGCCGTCGCTTCGTTCAGAATTTCTCGAAGATTGTGAAGCCTCTTACCGATCTCCTCAAGAAAGGCAAGAAATACCTTTGGCATCCTGCATGGCAAGCAAGCTTTGAAACACTCAAAGAGAAGCTCACTTCCACACCAGTCTTGATTCCTCCAGATACATCAAAGCCTTTCCAGATATTCTGTGATGCCTCCTTGCAAGGATTGGGTGCGGTCCTTATGCAAGAAAAACAAGTTGTTGCTTATGCCTCTCGACAGTTGAAGACGCATGAGATCAACTATCCTACACATGACCACGAACTCGTAGCAGTTGTCTTTGCTTTGAAAGTATGGAGGCACTACTTGCTTGGCAACCGTTGTGAGATCTTTTCTGATCACAAGAGTCTGAAGTGTATCTTCACACAACCAGATCTCAACCTTCGTCAGAGGAGGTGGATTGAAGCAATTAATGATTTCGATCTCACAATCAACTACACTCCAGGCAAAGCTAATGTCATGGCCGATGCTCTCAGCCGAAAAGCTTATGTCAACAACCTCATGGTGGAAGAACAACAGCCTCTCTTGTGCGAGGAATTCTGCCAACTCAACCTTAAAATTGTGGATCAAGGGTATCTTTTGAATCTTCTGGCAACCCCTCTCTTGGAAGAAAAGATTCGTGCAAGTCAGCGAGGTGATGCTTATTCCAAAAACATCATCTCCAACATTTAGCTGCCGAGGTATGAGTCCTTCCACGTCGATGATCAAGGAGCTCTATTCTTTAAACACCGGATGTTCGTTCCGAACGACCTGGGTTTGAGAGAGCAAGTTCTTAAGGAGGCGCATGATTCTGTTCTTTCTATCCATCCTGGCAGCACAAAGATGTACATGGACCTGAAAACACAATATTGGTGGCCTGGGTTGAAACAATGTTGTGCCAAGTATGTCTCTGACTGCGATGTCTGCCGCAGAGTTAAAGCTGTCCATCGGAAACCTTCCGTTCTTCTTCAGCCATTGAAGCCTCCGGAATGGAAATGGGAGAAAGTAGAAATGGACTTCATAACTGGCTTTCCAAGGTCATAGAAAGGCAACAATGCAATCTTTGTTGTCATCGACAGGCTTTCTAAAGTGGCTCACTTCTTGCCCGTCAAGGAAACAATTTTGGCAATTCAGTTGGCTGAGCTCTATATCAACAGAATTGTCTCTCTGTATGGGGTTCCCCTTGAGATCAGTTCAGACCGTGGAAGCATCTTCACTTCCAAGCTCTGGGGAAGTTTCCAAAATGCTTTGGGAGCAAAATTGAACTTCAGCACAGCTTACCACCCTTAGTCGCAAGGACAAGTTGAAAGGATCAATCAGATTCTGGAAGATATGCTTCGTGCTTGCATCATCTCTTTCGACATGAAGTGGGAATAATGCGTTCCTTATGCTGAATTCTCTTACAACAACAGCTTCCCGAAAAGTCTAAAGATGGCACCATTTGAGGTTCTCTATGGCTGCAAATGTAGAACTCCGATTGGTTGGCCGAGCACAGGTGAAAGAACATTGTTTGGTCCCGACATTATAACTCAAGCGGAGGAGAAGGTTCACATCATTCTTGAAAACCTGAAGGTTGCTCAAAGTCGCCAGAAGAGCAACTATGATAGGAAGCACACGGACATGGAGTATGTCCTTGGTGATCTCGTTTACCTTCGTGTCACTCCCGTGAGAGGCACGCACTGTTTTGGTATCAAAGGAAAGCTGGCTCCTAGATACATTGGTCCTTTCAAAGTTCGTGGAAGAAGAGGAGAAGTCGCTTATGCTCTTGAGCTCCCTGAAAAACTCAAGGTCCATGATGTTTTCCATATCTCTCAACTCAAGAAGTGCTTCAAGGATCCCGGCAGGACCGTGGACCATGAACTCATTAATCTCCAAGAAGATCTGTCTTATCAAGAACACCCCATAAAAATCCTAGAAGTCGCAGAAAGAAGGACTCGCAACAAGTCCATCAAGTTCTGCAAGGTGCAGTGGTCGCACCATTCCGTTGATGAAGCCACTTGGGAACGCGAGGATGAGCTCCGTGCCAAGTATCCTGCCCTCTTCGTGTCTTCTTCTTCTTCCTAGAATCTCGGGGCGAGATTCCAGTTTAGTGGGGGAGAGTTGTAGCATCCCATCTGTCTGACATCTGTAATGCTACATGGTCTAATAATAAAATGCTACTTCCTACATATAATTGTTGCACCATAATTATATCATGCTCATGTCATCATGCCACATTGCAAGGAGGATCATGTAAAACCCTTTTCATTTGGTTCTTATCTCATATGCATTTATTAATTTTTATTTGCCTCTTGATACATTGTAGTTGGTTCTTGATATATTGTTAATACCCAAATTGAGTTGGGGGCATATCTTTTTCAACTCCACCTCCTTGTCACCACCCATAATTCCACCATCCAACTATATGTGAGCTTTGCATTTTATTTGGTTTTACCTCTAGCTCATGTGGGTTGGGATGGATCCACTTACAATTCCATATGCTCCCATATATGCACCATGTTGTTTCCACATTATTGGTATATGTGGAGAGCCACATGGCAACCTTTGCATGCTTCGTGAATGGAACCCTTGTCAAGCTTCCATAAGGGTAGTTTTGGAATATTTGCTCATGTTGGAATATTTTTGAGGATATTGTGCACCTAGTGGAACATACACACTAGCATGTCCCAAATTATATTCACATAGGAGCATCTCCATCTACTCCACATGGGACATCCATTTTAATTCTTTTGGCTTGGCCTTAGATCCATATTTTTGGAATGCATGTGAATCAAGGCCATGAGACTTTATTTTTGTTTTCACCAGAATAAACATGGCATTTAATGATTATGCATGGGCCATGCAAGGTCACCCCATCTTTTTCACCTTTGGTTTTTCGTTGTTTTTGAGTGGATCATGGTCTTGTGGGATCATGACAAGCTAGCTCTTATCTTTTGTTGAGCTCAACCCTCACCACCTTGTGGTTTTTCTCTCCTCATCATGTGCACCACAAGCCTCACCACCTTGGTCTTTTGTTTCCCTTACCCATCACCCCATCCATGCATGACCATGTGTGGCCATATCAAAATCTTACACCCAAAACCCTAGCCTCTCTCTCCTTATCCATCACCACACCCCTCCACCCTTTGCTTGATCTTGTTGGCATGTGGAGAAAACCCTAAACACCCTAACCAACCCTCTCACCCTACCCTCTCTCTCTAATCCCTCTCACAAAACCCTCTCACCCCCATCTCCTTCACCTCATGCATGATCTTGTGAGATCATGTAAAAACACTAAAACCCTAACCCCACCACCTTACCCTCACCTTACCGAGCCACCCTCCTACCCTAACCCATGCCACCCTAACAACCCTAACCCGAGCTACCCCTCCAACCCTAGCTAAACCCTACCAAGCCTCCCCTCTCCTCTCTCTCTCTCGCTGCAGCCAGGCCCCACCTGAGCCTCTCCCTCCCCTCTGCCGGCCCCAGTTGCAGCCACCCCTGCCCTGGCCCCGGTCCATGTCGAGCACGTGAGGGAGAGAAGGAAAAGGTGGCCACCCGACCACCTTTATCCACCTGAGCCACCCCCGCCGTCTCCCTCTCCCCTCTGCATATCTACTCCCTTCCCCCTGCCGTGCAGACCCCAGATCCCTCCCCAGGCCGCTGCGTCGCTCCCCTTCCTTCCTATCTTCCCCTGCCACCATCTCCTCCATCGCCAGCCACCTACCTTCGGCATCGGCGACCACCACAAGCTCACGGAGGCGAGCGAGGTCGTTGAGGTGTCGAGGAAGCTCAGCGAGGCCCCGGCGTCGCCCCTGTGCACGGCAGCGAGGAGGAGGCGGTCTACAACCGATGCACGCCGACAAGGCCGAGCCAAAACCCTAGCCGCCGGCCGCCTGCTATGCCGCCGATCCGCTGCTTCCCCGGCCACACCAACCCCACCGACGCACCCCCGGTGAGGCCCTGATCCTCCCAGACACCTTCCCTCTCGTCGTCGTTTCCTGGTCGCGCCGATCGCTCCGTCGAGCACCCTCTGTGCGCCGGCGTCGCGGTTGGTTTCCTCGTCGTGGCGTCGCAGAAGCATACTAGCTGCGTTCCCCTTTCCCTCCAACAAACACCAGCCAGCCGTAGCGGCTTCCGCCCCTCCGCGCAAGCGAGCGCTCGCGGGTTCGATCCCCCGCAGCGACGCGCGGTACGCGCCGTCAGTTTTGTCAAACAAGTGCCCCTGGAAGAAAAACAGTAGCGTTGGCCTCTTTGCAAATCCCCCCCCCCCACACACACACCTTTTTACCGGCTCAACCCGCGCTCCCCCAGGTCCCACTTGGCATCGGCTGAGGCCGTTTTACAAAAAGGCACCTGAGTTTCCTAACCCCTCAACCCGCGCTCCCCCGATGTGCCGCGTGGCAAGCCCCCTCTCTCCCGCTGTCGCGTGGGTCCGTTTCACTGCCGGACCCACCTGACTGTCACCGTGGCTCACTTCAACCGCGGTGAGAAAAGTCGGTGGCGTGCTGTTTTCCGCCAGCTCAACTCGGGCCCACCCATCAGCGACTGTGGCTGGCTATTGCTATGTGCAAAAACCCTCTGAGTTTATCTATTTTTATAAAATGAATTTCAGAAATGTTTAAATATGAATTTAAATTCTGTTTTAATAACTTTTAATTGCTA
Organism: Avena eriantha; assembly: GCA_910589775.1. Lineage (NCBI taxonomy): Eukaryota > Viridiplantae > Streptophyta > Magnoliopsida > Poales > Poaceae > Avena > Avena eriantha. The sequence continues at coordinate 159,249,868 of OU342741.1, read as the reverse complement.
ATTAGAAATAATACAAATAATATATGTTTTTGAATCAGAAAAATGTGAGGAATTCAAATATGCTATTCAAAATATTGTTTGAGCACTTTAAATTTTCGAGATGATTAAATTTGCAATAAAATGCCTTTTCTCAATTAATTAATAACTTTAGTTCCACAATTCCAAATTTAACAAATAATATGTCTAAATCGATCAGCACGACAAGCCCGTTCTAACTATGCATTCCATGTTCTGCATTGCACCATGCATCATATAAATATTAAGTGGACAGCAAGTGTTATGGGAGCTAAACATGACTAAAACTTAATAAAATGCTTTATTCTTGTACCCCACGCCTCACCCATGCCATGCTACATTATTGCCATGTAAATTGTGCATCATTCATCATGGCATGCTCGATTGCTTGTCGCATTTTATTCATATGCTTCTGCACTTTATTTATGTTGGCCCTTGTTTGTTTGGTTCTTCTTCGAATAGACGTCGAGCAAGGGAAATATCAGGAATCCTAGGAGTACTACCCAGATCCGTCTCCCGCTTCAACTGAGCTGCCAGGCAAGCACTACCACATGCTTGCATACATATAGTACCTATTGCGTCTATATTATTCTTGCATCATTGAGTCGCGATTGCATTAAATTGAATCCCAAGTACTGCATAGCCTTTACTTTTAAACCCCACCGAAGCTTGTTCCTCCATCCCATGAGCCATTACTACAAAAGTTGTTTGAGCCATGCGAGTCGTAGAACAACATGTGTAGGGTATGTGAGTGTCTGATGGATAACGAGGTACCTAAACAACTTAACCTGAGTAGTAATGGGATAACTAATGAAATTTGGTGGCATGGGTTTTGGTGGCATACCTCTGACATCCATTACATTTCCTCACCAGATCCTCTGCTTGTTCCAAAGCATTTGGCCAATAAAATTCATGCCGGAAAGCCTTTGCCACTAATGCTCTTGAAGATGCATGATGGACACATTCTCCTTGGTGGATATCCCGGAGTATGTCAAGCCCTTCTTCCGGATCAATGCATCGCTGCAGCACAGTGGTTACACTTCTTTTGTATAACTCAGCATTGCTAATCGTGTACACCTTTGCCCTTCTCTGGGTTTGCCTTGAGAGTACCGCATCATCCGGCAAAATTCCCTCCTTTAGGAAATCAAATAGTGGCTTAGCCCAAGTGGGTATAGGCCGGGTGGGAAAAAGTTATTCATCGATTTCCATCGCCTCCACCGACATAACTCCTGTCAGGTTTAGCTGAACAGTCCCCGGGTTTGCTGAGGCAGTCCTCGGGTTTGCTGAAGTGCCTCCCCAATCTATTTCCATAGGTATAGCTTTTAACCCGGAGAGAGCCGGGATATAGATTGACTCGGATTCTGGTGATGGTGTAATAGATGGTTTCATTAAGTGTTCCAAAGCAACATTTGGCGGTATTGGTTGCCGGGATGAGCCCAACTTGGACAGTACGTCGGCTGCCTCATTTTTAACTCGAGGTACGTGATCGAATTCACACCCCTCGAAGAATCCACTTATCTTTTGAACATTAAATCTGTAAAGGGCCATGTTGGCATCCAAGGCATCCCAATTACCAGATACTTGCTACACCACCAAATCCTAGTCTCCAAAGCACTGTATCCGACGTATTCCTACTTCTTTGCCACTTTGAGGCCATGCACAAGTGCCTCGTATTCTGCAACATTGTTTGAGGCGCTGAAGTGGATTTGGAGGACATATTTCAATTGATCTTTCTTGGGCGAGGTAAGTACTACTCCGGCGCCCAGTCCTTCTTTCAGCTTTGATCTGTCAAAGTGCATTCGCCAATAATTGGAGTCTGGCAGAGGTGGTTCATACTGCATCTCGGCCCAATCCACAAAGAAATCCGCCACAGCTTGTGATTTGATCGCATCTCTTCTGTCGAACTGTGGTGCATATGGGGCTAGCTCAATTGCCCACTTCGCTATTCGGCCGCTAGCATCTTTGTTGCTCATAATTTCTGATATGGGCGCCTCACATATCACTTTGATGGGGTGTTCCTCAAAGTAGTGCTTGAGTTTCTTGGCCGACATATACACGTCATACGCCATTTTTTGGTAGTGAGGGTAGTTCTATTTTGAGGTTGACAATACCTTGCTTAAGTAATACACCGGCCTTTGCACCGACTTTCCTTCCTCTTCCTGCTCCACTACAATTACTGCACTAACGACTCGGTTGGTCGCGGCTACATAGAGCAACATTGGCTCCTTGGCTAGTGGCGCGGCTACTATTGGTGTTGTGGACAACATTTTTTTAACTCATGGAACACACTATCTTCTTGCGGTGTCCATGTAAATTTATCTGCCTTTTTATTAACTGGTAGAGGGGCAAGGCCTTCTCTCCCAACCGACATACGAACCGGCTATGCCAGTCAACGAGTGAACTTCTGCACATTGTTAAGGCATTTTGGCAGTTCCATTCTCTCTATAGCCCCGGTTTTTGTCGGGTTAGCTTCAATACCTCGGCTGGACACAAAAAAACCAAGTAATGTCCCCGCAGGCACACCAAAAGTGCATTTTTCCGGGTTAAGCTTCATCCGGAACCGTCTTAAGTTCACGAATGTCTGCCGGATATCATCAAGGAGCGTATTGCTTTCCTTAGTTTTTATCACAACATCATCCACATAAACTTGCACATTCCGACCTATTTGGTCATGTAAACAGTTTTGCATGCATCGTTGGTATGTTGCTCCTACATTACATAATCCAAACGGCATAGTGTGATAGCAATAAGCCCCGTATAGGGTAATAAACGCAGTTTTTATTTGATCATCCGGATTCAGGGGTATCTGGTGGAAACCCGCATATGCATCTATGAATGACAATAACTCACGCGTTGCAGTTGAATCTATGACCTGATCTTTCCTTGGTAGTGGGAATGGATCCTTTGGACACGCCTTATTCAAGTTCGTGTAATCAATGCACATACGCCATCCACTGCCACATTCGGATCATCCTTCTTCTTTTCCACCAGCACCAGATTAGAGAGTCAATCCGGGTAAAGTACTTCCATGATAAATCCGGCTACAAGGAGCCTAGATATCTCATCTCCAATGACTTTTCTCCTATCATCAGGGAAGCGGCAGAGAGGTTTCTTCACTGGCTTAGCCCCAGGTCTCACATTCAAAGAGTGCTCGACCAACTCCCTCGGCACACCTTGCAGATCCTGTGTGGACCAAGCAAAGATATCCCGATTCTCACGGAGGAAGTTGACAATCTCGCTTTCCTATTTGCCGCCTAACCCTGCACCAATGGTTATGGTGTGCTCTGGGAACTGATCATCGATTGGCACTTTCTTAGTGTCCTTGGTTGCTTCAAACGACACACTTCCATGCGGGTTGGTCAATGCCGGTATATGTTGTTGCGCGGACTGAGCCAATGCTGCCACTTCCTGTATCCTCCTATTTTCTTGAGCTATCACGAGTGACTTGGCTAAGTTAGATCCGGCAGAAGCGCACTCGATCGAATGCCTGAAGTCCCCTGATATGGTTATCCCTCCCCTTGGTCCAGGAAGTTTCATCTTCAAGTAGATGAAATGAGTACTTACCATGAACTTGCTCAAAGCGGGTCTGCCGAGTAACGCATGATATGCGCTTTCCAAATTTACCACCTCAAATTCCAAATTCTCAGTCTGGAAATTGTCCCTTGTGCCGAACAACACATCAACCCGGACCTTACCAATAGGCTCACAGGAGATACCAGGCACGATGCCATGGAAAGTGGTCCTAGTTGCCTGAAGCATATTCTCTGATATCCCCAACTCGTGCATGGTATCCTTGTACATGATGTTAATGCTACTGCCATTGTCTATCAGGACCTTGGAAAACCTCACATTGAGATTCTGCCCGATGAACGTCGGATCCAGGACCAGTGCGTAGGTCACTAGACTTGGCATGATTTTCGGGTGATCCTTGATACACCAAGTAATTTCCTGATCTGACCAAGGCATATACCTCACAACAGCCGGCATTACCGCATTTACCTCCATATGCTGGCGCTGCAAGCTCTTCCGGTCAGTTTCTTCCGTGGTAAAGACATAGTAGCTTTGGTGATGCTCCCTGTACTCGTTTCGCCCCTCATTAGCGCGATAACCTTGGTCTTGTTGTTGGTTGTTATTTACCTGATGCACCGCATCCCTTCTTTCCTGATTTTCGTATCTCGGTGGAGGTGGAGGCAACATTAGTTGTTCTCCATTCCCCCTGTGAGTAACGGCTGCCGAGGTGCTTCACTCTGAGGCGCTTCGTTCCGAGGTGCCTGAGCATTCCCCGAACTACCCTGTTCTAGCTTCCTCATCCACTCACACTGCCGGGTCGTATGATTCGCCCGACTATTCGGATTTGGCGTATGAAATTTGCAAGGTTGGTCCAACATAGACTCGAATGTATACCTCGGACGATCCTTTCGCTCCTGCCATTGCTTTTTCTGCGATGGGGTCTAGGGCTTCTTGCCTTCACCCTTTTGCTGCGAGTTCTGTCCTCTAGTTTTCTGGCGTTGGCTAGCTCCAGCATTGGGATGATCTCGGTCTACCGCTGCCACCTGATGCGAGTTATACCTGTAATCCGGATGCTTGTCCCTTCTCTTTCCTCGGAAATTATTTCTCCTTGATGACCCGGAGCCATCTCGGTTGTAATACTCCTCATTCGCCTCTATTGACATTAGCTCGGGATGGGTTGGATCTCCCGGAGCATACGAATCTGCGATCCGGATCGTCTCAGCTAAAGTGGTTGGCATATCTCGTTGTAATCTTTGCCACAACATACTTCCATATCTACAGCCTTGGGCGAACCAAGCAATTGCTTGTGATTCAATTACCCCCTCCCATGAGTTGCTCACGTTGCACCACCGAGTCAGAAAGTCTTGAGCAGGCTCATTCGGCCTCTGCCGGCATAACGCCAAAGTCTGTGGCCTATTGGGCCTCTTGTAGGTGCTTGAGAAGTTGCTAACGAATAATTCCTCGAAATCCAACCAACAGCTGACACTCCGTGGTGGCAAGTTGTTCAGCCAAACTCTCGCAGGTCCTTCCAACATCTGAGCCACATACCTCACTGCCCATCTCAAATTTCCCGTTGCAATTTTGACTGCTGTTGCATAGTCAGTAAGCCAATCTTCTGGTTTGTTGCTACCATCGTAGGTCTTTATTCCTCTGGCCAATTGGAAGTTCAGAACTGGCGGTTCCCTCATGATCTGAGGTTTGAAGCATGCCGGGCCTGGAGGTCCTTGTACCTCGATCATCTCTGACCTATACATCCGGTCAAGCTTCAGCCTTGCATCATATGGCTGCAAGTTTCTGCTTCCCAGCCTTGACCCAATCACGTGGTGCTCCAGTCTTTGGTACCCATCATTGACCATCGTCGAGTAAACATCATTGTATCTTCCTTGATTCGGATGATCATTTTGTTGTTGTATCACTTTGCTAGCACTTCTCTCCTGCCGAGGTGCGTATTGCTGTTGTTGCTGCCGATGTACATTTTTCCCTGATCCCGTCGGATCATGCTATCCAGCATTGCCATTGGCAGCGTTCCTTTGACCGGCATTGTCTTGGTCGCGGTTACCTCGGCCAGCTTCACCTTGGCTGGTACTGTAGCGATCCTCATCAACTTGCACTGCTTTGCCATTTCCATCTCTCACCGGGTCATACGGGACCATCTGCTTGTCTCTTCTCCCAGAGGTTACCAGTTCTTCTCTCCTTGGGTTATGACCTGGAGATGATGCGGTTCCGGTGGATTTGGCCGGGTTATTTTTTGCCGAATGAACCACGTGCGACGCTCCAGGTGGCACCGCGTTTGCCTTATTCATTTCTTCGTTTTGCTCGCAAGCCACCCTCAGCAAGTGGTTCACACTCTCCTGTTGACTTTCCCGGGCCTCTCCGGTTAGACCCTCTAAATCGTATGCAGCTGCGTTTGCCGCCCTGAGGTTCTTCGCTGGGGTACTGTACCTCTCTAGTCCTCCTGTTACAATCATGGCTGTCTGACCCGGCCTAGGTTCATACTCCTTGTCAATCTCAGTGGTTAGGTTTCTACCTCGGATTTTCACCCCATCTATGCGGTTTGCCTTTGCATATTCCCTCAGAGTGGTGTTCAAAGACTGTTGTAACTCCGCTACCTTCTTCGCGCCAGCTAGCATTTTCTGCCTAGTTTCTTCTAACTCAGCTTGCACCTGAGCCAGATCTACTATAAGAGCTATCGGCATTGCTAGGCTATTTATTGCTTGCTGGAGTACATTCTTTGGCCTCTCTAGCGGTGGAAATCTAGACCTTGCATGTTTTGGTGTGACTTCTAGATCTAGCGTCGGGTCCTTGCTTGCTCCTACGTCTGGCGCGGCCATCATGACCTCAACGCTGCTAGCGGGGCGAGCGATACGCACACTGCGAGCTGCGCTAAGAGGTGGTTCGCCACCCTTGACGACGTGTCACAGATGAATGCATGACTCGTCCACGCCGACATAGATCTTATGCATGCCAAGCTTGATGAAGAAGCTGTTGCACGAAGGAGGGTGCCTGCCGAAGCTCCCTACGTTGTCGCTGACGTAGTCTAGCGCTCCAAAGCGCTGAACCAGGCCAGAGACGACGCGCTCGCCGGTTCTAGAGATGCTTCTCGTCCAGATTTTCACCCCTGCTAGCGCCGCTAGCCCCACGGTGGCGCCAACTGTCGTGGTGGTGGCACGGCAGATGCCATGGATAGGCTAAAGATGGGGCTATGTATGCTAGGGGAATCCAGGGAGGGATAGCATGGTGATTCCACGCACAAGTGTTAATATATTAGCTCTATCAATGGTGGTTACAAGTGCTCCTTGAGATGTTCGTCGGAAGGAGACTAGGTCTCTTACGCCCCACAACTAAGCTCTAGAGTTCTACCTTAGACAGAGAAAATGATTGATCCCCCTCTATGGAGACCCTGGTGCTCTTTATATAGGTGAGCCCGGGTTACAAAGTTAGGGCATACGTGGAGGCATATTCCCCGAATATGCTCATTGGTTAAAACTAGATGCTTCTTTATTCGCTTTAACGGTTCATCCGGACTATGGACGCAACCCTCTACGTACTCCATGCCTTTAAGCGTCACTAGACATGGGCTACGTTAGCCAACACTACCCGCGTAATCTTGGTTGGCCATGCCCCGCTGGTCCTTCCCTCTGCTTGCTTCGCTCACGCTACAGTGGTCAGAGGTCACCTTTTGACCAAAGGGAGATTCCTTCCTTCTCTTAGAAGCCAAGTTGTAGCCCGACTGGCGCCTGGCTAACCCGGCTACGAGGGTACATGCACAATTGGTTGAAAAATATGTCCGACATATATTTCATGCCAGAGGGATTAATGCTAGGCAGATACCCACCAGGACGGGTTACTCCGTAAGTCGGCATGCCTTGAGATGACCTGGCCAGCACTTGCTTTGATCGTGCCGTACCTCGGTTAACTCAGCCTTTATACCTCGGCGTGACCCTACCTGGGGGTATCCCCCCAACACTATCTTTATAGTGGAGAGTAACATACAAGCGTCATTGATATGTCCATTTTGCATCACTATTCTATATCATAATTCATTGTTATTCATTGATATATTTCATATTAAGAGGTGATACTTATGTTATTTCATCTGTTTTTGCATGGTTGTTGACTTTTGGAGCATGGACCGCTGTAGTCAGGATTCTGATGGAAAAGGTGTTGTTTGGAGGCAAAATTCGTGAAGATCAGAAAATCCGGGAAAATATACGGAAAATCCTATTTTTCCAGAAGACAAAGGATGCTAGAAGGAGGAGTGGAGATGGGCCATAGGGGGCCCACACCACCCCCTAGCGCGGGCCACCCTAGGCCACGCCACCAGGTGGTGTGGCTGCCTTGGCCCACCTCTGGCTCTCCCCTCTGGCGTATATATTCCTCCTGAAACCCTAAGATTCGGTGAGCGACCATAGAAAGATTCCGCCGCCTCTGTGGGGCGGAAAACACCGAGAGAGAAAGATCTCTCCGGCAGACAGATTTCAACCGGGGGAATTCCTTCCCAGAGAGGGGAGATCATCGCTGTCAACACCACCATCAAGCTGGACTTCATCGGGATCATCATCACCATCATCACCACCATCATCACCATCAACACCATCATCTCCATCTCCATATTGTTGTAACAATTGGGTTGAATCTTGCATAGTTCTTAGGGAATCTTTCCCGGTGTTGATTACTCTTTGTAGTTGATGCTATTGAGTGGAACCATTGAATTATTGTTTATGTTCAGATTGTTAAACATCATTATTCCATCTCTGATCATGATCCATATGATGTCTTGTGAGTAGTTCGTTTTATTCTTGAGGACATGGGAGAAGTCATGTTGTTAGTAGTGGAATTGTGTTGAGAAAGATTCAATAGTTTGATATTTAAGTTGTGGTGTACTTCTTCTAGTGGTGTCATGTGAACGTCGACTACATGATACTTCACCTATATGGCCCTAGGGGAATGCATTGTGTATTTGGCTACTAATCGTAGGGGTTGCCGGAGTGACAGAAACCTGAACCCCCGTTAGGAAACCATTGCACAAGGGACGTAAGGGTCTTAGAGTTTAAAACTGTGGTTAGGTTTCTACCTTAATTACTTTCTTGTACTTATGGATGTTTGCAAGGGGTATAATCACAAGTATGTATTAGTCCTAGGAAGGTCGGTACATTAGCATAGATTTTGCCACTCTTGCATTTGCTTCTTTATTTGATTTCCTTTTTGAATTCTTTTTGGGTTTTCCGAAGGAGTTGCTATAGTAGCTTATGTTTTGATGGTTTTCATTTGAAGTTGGACTCAAAAGGTTTTATCACTTCACTTATACTAATGTTGCTAATGAGAACTGTGTGAAGTTTTGTGCGAAAGAAATTTTCAGGTAGTAGAGATAATGGTGTAATAAGGAAGTGAAAGGTTTTATGACTCAAACAATAAGTGTATGAAGAAGAAGAGATTGTTGTTATTCAAGTGGTGACTCCGGAAGAATCTACTAGATACCAAATTCAGAGACATGCAGAGTCCGTTTTCAAATAGGTAATAGTTCTGGTAAGAAAAGTTCCGCGAAAATACTATCCAATTATATTTTTGCAGTTTTTAGTCAATAAGGAAAGTTACGAAGCGAAAGAGGGATGGAAGCGGAGTCAGGGTGGCTCACACCACCCTGTGGCGCGGGCCCACCCTCGGCCGCGCCACCAAGTGGTGTGGCCACCTCGGACTCCGTCTCTGACCCGTTTTCTCCTAGTACCTTCCTCTTGTTATGAAACTTCGTAATATATAATCCCCCAGATCTCCCGAGGTTCGTATATCGTGTTTTCGTCGTGTTTTCGTTTCGATCTGTTTCTGACAGGTAAGTCTCAGATTTGGAGCCACAATGTCTTCCTCTGGATCAGCCAAGGAAGATTCTTTAGAGGATATCATCAACCCATACATGAGAAAGTTGAAGATTCATCCCAAGGAGTTGTTGCTTGAAGATGGGGAGGTCCGGATAAAAGAGGTTCAAGTCCCTAAGGGTGAACGAGGTCTGGAAGACAGGATGGAAGCACTGGAGCAAGAAGTCTTTAGGTACAAGAAGATGGCGGAACGCGAAGTGGATATTATCCATAAGATTTGCTCCGAACTCATCATCGAGCACCAAAAAGAGACTGTTGAGCTCAAGGATGAAGTCCTCTCACTTCGCCAAACAACCAACAAACTGCAAGCATAGCTCTACGATGTTCAAAATCAAAACTATGAGTATGAGGTTAGGTTTAAACGCATAAGTGCTGCTGCAAGTTTTAGGATGCTGGAGACCACGATGTACTTTGTTGATGGGAAGCCCTTACCCTGAAAGTCAGACGATGATGAGAGGATACCACCACCACCGAATGAGTAATTTTTCATCAGTCTTGGCATCCCCTTGGCTTGTTTCAACCTTGGGGGAGTGTCACGGTATGATATCACTATCTTCTATATTTTTACCTTTTTAGTAGAGTCATATCATGAATAGAGAAGTTATCATGTAGGATGGTTTGCATTATGGAAGTGTCGCCTCTCTCGTTAGATATGTATCCCTTGGTGTGAGTTACCACTATGGAATATTAATGAGAAGTTCTATCATTTACTCTTTTGCATAGCTTATATTAGTTTTTAATTCGTGGTTATATGATTGATCTTGTTGTTAGTATTGGTAGCACTTTGGGATCATTGAGTTAATTTAGTTGGTTTTGGCAAGCCTGGCTCGGTCAGTAGCAACGCTATTTTTGAGAGTTGAATGAAAAGATAAAAGTACTCTAAAGAAATATAATTTCATCATCTTTCCTTCTTGATTTGCTCATAAGTCTAGTATTCTCTAGTTAAGATCTTTTGTGCTTCCGAGGAAGATTGCATGTTTGTCTTTATCACTTGTATGTTTGTTTGTTTCCTTCAACTCTTATACTTGCTACCCAGCCTTGCTAGCCAAAAACCTGTACTGAGAGGGAATTCTTCTCGTGCACCCAATCCTTTAAACCAAAACCCATGCCATTTGTGTCCACCATACCTACCTATTAGCATTATTGCTATTCCAAATAAATTCTTGTTTTTATCTACCTTCCAAATTAAACTTGTTATGTGAAAATTAGTGATTAAAGCTCTCACGAACTTGATAGACACTTTACTTTCTTGCATTTAATAAACTTGAACCATTGTGCTCACCTATGTTGCGTATATGCTTGTGTTTTGTAAGTTGAGAATTAGCAGAACCATGTTGTCAAGGGGAACACTTTCAACATTGCACTGGTACTTTGTACCTAGTTGATATCATGTTCTTTTGTCTATGGATGTTGTCAGTGTGAAATGAAAGGGGAGCTTGTAAGTCCATGGAGTTATGCATGTGTGTTAGAGAAATGCATGGGCCGCTGGTCTAATCCATGCTGACATGGTGGAAACCTGCAGCGTAACCATAATGAGCATCTATGAAGCATTCTTCTTATAAAAAAAAGATATTATGAAAAGAGGAAAGAGAGAAAAAGCACCATATTCCCATGGTAAATAAGAAGATTGCTGAGATGCTTGTTGTCTGCTTACCTTGTCATTTTTATATGGGGATTCTTCCGTATCATCGGGCAAGGGGTACCCCATTGGCGGTTCTCCATGATACACATATGCTTACGATGACAAGAACTTACCGGTGACTAAACTTGAGTAGCATGAGGAGCGGCCCTCGTATTCAAGGGACATGAGATTCTCAATTTACAACTTATCAAGCATATCCTCATATTTGATCACTTTAACCTTAATCACCTAAAGATGCCTATGATAGGGGCAATGAGAGCTGAAAGCTAATAAGTATCATAATTTTTGGGAGCTCTTCATGAAACTTGCAATCCCTGCTTCCCTCTACGAAGGGCCTTTCTTTTACTTTTTAGTTGAGTCAGTAAACCTATTCCCTTCTATCTCAGCAAGTATTTTGAGTTGTTGTGTTTCATTCATTCATATGATGATTTATTCAATCATGTTTCTTATGTTCCTTGTTTTGCACACTGCTCTTATCTTGGTGATTACTACTTTGAAAGCTATCATTGAAAACTCATTATTTGTGAACTCTAGCGAATTATCAACTATTCTTCGACCAAGAGTTAAGTTTGCCATTACCAATTATGATTTACTTTATGTATTTTATTGTGTTTCCTTTACTCATTGCAAGTTGAGTTATATAATAGTGAGTTGTCTTCTACTATGATCTATGTATTGATGAATGTGATGCTTCTTGTCCGTATTCTTTTATCGACTCTTCACTCCATAAACTTGAGGTCATGTTTATTGAGATCAGTTTCGCTTGGGGACAAGCGAAGTCTAAGCTTGGGGGAGTTGATACGTCCATTTTGCGTCACTATTCTATATCATAATTCACTGTTATTCATTGATATATTTCATATTAAGAGGTGATACTTATGTTATTTCATATGTTTTTGCATGGTTGATGACTTTTGGAGCATGGACCGCTGTAGTCAGGATTCTGATGGAAAAGGTGCTGTTTGGAGGCAATATTCACGAATATCAGAAAATCTGGGAAAATATACGGAAAATCCTATTTTTCCAGAAGACGAAGGATGCCAGAAGGAGGAGTGGAGATGGGACACAAGGGGGCCACACCACCCCCTGGCGCGGGCCACCCTAGGCCGCGCCACCAGGTGGTGTGGCCGCCCTGGCCCATCTCTGGCGTATATATTCCTCCCAAAACCCTAAGACTTGGGAAGTGACCACAGAAAGATTCCGCCGCCTCTGCCGGGCGGAAAACACCGAGAGAGAAAGATCTCTCCGACAGACAGATTTCTGCCGGGGGGAATTCCTTCCCGGAGAGGGGAGATCATCGCCATCAACACCACCATCAAGATGGACTTCATCGGGATCATCATCACCATCATCACCACCATCATCACCATCAACACCATCATCTCTCTCCATATTGTTGTAACAATTGGGTTGAATCTTGCATAGTTCTTAGGGGAAACTTTTTCGGTGTTGATTACTCTTTGTAGTTGATGCTATTGAATGGAACCATTGAATTATTGTTTATGTTCAGATTGTTATACATCATTATTCCATCTCTAATCATTATCCATATGATGTCTTGTGAGTAGTTCATTTTGTTCTTGAGGACATGGGAGAAGTCATGTTGTTAGTAGTGGAATTGTGTTGAGAAAGATTCAATAGTTTGATATTTAAGTTGTGGTGTACTTCTTCTAGTGGTGTCATGTGAACGTCGACTACATGATACTTCACCTATATGGGTCTAGGGGAATGCATTGTGTATTTGGCTACTAATCGTAGGAGTTGCCGGAGTGACAGAAACATGAACCCTCGTTAGGAAACCATTGCACAAGGGACGTAAGGGTCTTAGAGTTTAAAGCTGTGGTTTACTTTCTTGTACTTACGGATGTTTGTAAGGGGTATAATCACAAGTACGTATTTCTCCTAGGAAGGTCGGTATATTAGCACAGGTTCACCCACACAACACCTAGCAAACTAAAGAAGATTAATCAACTATATAAAGCGAAAGCACTTGACAGTCTTCCCATGTGTCCTCGAGAATGTTTGGTCATTTTAAGTCATACAACCGGCTTGTCCTTTGCTGAATAAAGGATTGGGCCACTTACTGCATTTATTCCTACTGTCTTTTATTTACTCGTACTTTATTTATTTGCTTTATCAAAAAATCCTAAAAATCTATTTGCTAAGTATTTGCAGAGAATTCCTGATCCATACCACTAGCCAGCACCTTCTGCTCCTCATTGGGTTCGACACTCTTACTTATCGAAAATACTGCGATACACCCCCTATACTTGTGGGTCATTAGTCGTCATGCAAAGTATCATTTATTAGGTAATAGACTCATATGGTCTTGGTATGTGTGGTTAGTAACTAGCTAAGTTACCACCTTCCTCTCTTTCTTCGTTAATTATTATGCATGTCACCAATTTGCTTTGTTGGTATTGTTGGCATTGTATAAAACATGCATATTAGGCTGGTCATAGTGCTAAGTAACTTAGACTAGTAAGTTGCATATGCTAGTTCATGTTACTACCTTCATAGTGGGTAGTAACATGTGTGTTGTGTCATGCAAGGTCTAATTAATTAGGTTGTAGACTCATAATGTCTTGGTATGTGATATTATGGTAAGTAGCTAAGTTACCACCTCCCTCTTTTTTTTTATTAATTATCATGCCATGTCACCAATTTGCTTAGTTGGTAATGCAGGTACATGCATGTTACTAGTCTATGTTACTCTCCACTATGACATAGAAAAATCATAGTGGAGAGTAACATAGACTAGTAACATACATAAATTACTAGTATATTTACTATTTTCATAGTGGAGTGTAACATACAAGTGATGTCATGCAAAGTATCATTTATTAGATGATAGACTCATTTTGCATTGGTATGTATAACGTTACAGTAACCATGTTACTCCATCTTCCTCTCTCTTCATTAACTCGCTGCCACATAACCAATTTTGCTGAGTTAGACCCTCAGTTACTCTGCAGTTACTTGCATTAGCTTTACTAGCTAAATTACTCCCACTATGACTAGCCTAATATAATATGTTACCATCACATCATACTTTCCAATAAAAAATGAAACTACAAATTAATTAATAAAATTTTGTGTTATCACACATACGACACTCCCCACTATAGAGATTGTAACATAGACTAATAGCATATATATGTTGCTAGTCTTAGTTACTCACTGCTATTACTAGTCTTACATTGCAAGCTCATGGCACTCCTTATAAAACTCGATGTGGCAAAAGCCTTCGACAGCTTGGCATGGTCGTTTATGCTAAATGTGCTGCGGCAGGCTTTGGCAGTAGGTGGATCAAATAGATTCTCCTCCTTCGCTCGGCAACCACCAGGGCTTTGGTCTGTCTTTCGGCAAAAGCGCCAACCCGACCCTCACCCCCCACCCCACCCCCCCCCCCCCCCCCCCCCCCCCACGCGTTTAGTGGGCCGATGTCCTTGCTGATCTTAGAGCATCTTTAATGGAGCCCGTAAAAACTCGACCCGTATATCACGAGTACATGCCATAGAAAAGGTGTTTACGGATCAGAAAAATGACGGCATGGAACGGTTCCTTTTTACAGATTGCGTTTGAGGGCTCTGTTCCGCGCAGGCAGCCTCTTGATCCGTGCCCGACACCGCATCTAGGCCAACTGCGGCCCAAGCACGGCACAACGTGGTGTCCTCTACGTCGGTGTAGTTCACGACCCTCTTCTTCCTCGGTGCAGCTTTGGACGCATCGACCTCGATCACCTCCATGTCTCCCTCGGTCACCTCCTCATCCTCCTCGTGTTCCTCCTCGTCAACCTCGGTCACATCAATGTCTCCATATGGACCAAGTGGAGGCTCGAAAATACGCACCTCCGTCGCGTTCAACATATCCAAGAAAGAAGTATGGCCCGTGTTGCTAAAATCATCGCTAAATGAGCTACTAGGCGGTCGAATACAAATCAAAATGGGAAAGTTGTATCTTCGTACCTTGCTGGCAAATCGACGAGCACGCGCAAGGTGTCGCTGCCATTGTCGATGTGCGCTGTCGGAGGGGCGGCAAGAGGCTGCGAGAGCCCGCTATGGTGAGTCATCTGCTTCGTCTTGGAAACCTTCACACCATTCGCCCCCTTCGGACCCACCGACTACGTTTTAAGACGCGCCTTCATCGACTTCGGAGCCGGCGCAGATGAGGGGGGCGGCGTAGCCGCGAGTGGTGCCAGGGCAGCACCTGCTTGCGGGACGACGTGCGTATCGACGCGCTTCCTCTTCTTGACGCTCGTGGCCGCGCCCATCTCGATGACATCGGCGTTCATCAGAATACCTCCAGTCGCCCCGGGAGCTACGGTGACCACGGAAGGTGGGGTGGCGAAGATGGCTCCAGCGGTCGATTCAGTGTCCGCGACATCAAGATCTATCGGCTCCGTCATGGGGGAAGGTGAGGGGGCGGAGATCGGTGGCGAACGGCGGGTGAGCGGGAGTGGAGGCAAGCTGAAAAGTCCCTCGCAAGCAAACAACCGGTATAGTGCTGGTTGCGTATGGGCCGGCCTCCCAGCCCTCGTTTGTAGGGGTCGACGAGAGAAAAGTGGGCCAGCCCTCAAAAAAATTTCATGGGCCGCCTGTTTTAAAGGCTCCGGTTTGTGCCTCTTCAACCCATGAATCCAAAAAAAAGCGATTATTTTACGAGTTTAGTCCTTTTAAGGGCTTCATTAGGGCAAGTTTAAGGCTAAGCGCTTGTCTAGGCGCTTGAGGTGAGGAAAAACGGAAATTGATCCTAGCGTTCCGACGCGAGGGTCCAGAGCTCCAACGCTGTCCTCTAATATGATTATATGAAGCATTTATCTCTCCAACCGATCAGATCCGATTTTCATGCGGTGAGGCAAATTCCAAGGAAGCGTCTGGCACAGCAATTTACATCGACGGCTATATCTAACTGCCTGCGCTTAGCGCCATCCGATGCACGTGCCCTTAGAGATGCTCTTACCGATGTTGGGATCAAACACCGTGATGACCATGTCTCCCTCGCACGGATGACGCTGTGGATTTTGCACACCTGGACGAGCGCTAGTTGGTCGCGGTCTTATTTGGCTGCCGATAGCGGTAGATCCTCTTTCTAATGGACTTTTATCCTCTCCCCTTCGAGGTTAATACAAAACACGCATATCTCATGCAGGTACTCAAAAAAAACATGGGAAGATGGTTTCAGATATGGAGAAGTTGCAATTAAATGGACAATTTTAGAACTCGTAAACAGACAGCAAGGGAACATCAGGACCCAGGGATCTTTTGGGGGCAAATCAGTCAAAAAATGCTACAAGGGGTCATGCACGCCCAGCTATGACAATCCATTACAGTGGACATGTCTTCTACTTTCGACGCTTGTACCTGACAAAAAGAAATATAAAACCCAGTTTTAGAAATGATGGGGTTCCTAGTGTTTTGAACTGCCAAATGGCATATATTTTTTGTCTTCTCTCCATTAGGCAGCAAAATTTGGAGCAAGTAATACATCGTTACATACCTTGATTTGCTCTTAAAAGAGTTCTTGGATTTCTTTGCAAAAGAGCTGTCCTTTTTCTTCAAGGAGCGGCCCTGTTTCCATTCACTCATATCATTCTGGAACAGTTCATGCATTTCCGCTTGCCTAGTCTGCCCCTTTTCAGAAGGTTGTTTTGCCTTTTTCTCATTCTTCCCTTTGGCAGCACTGATACCCTTTTTGCCCATTGCCTTCATTGATTTTGCCCTACGATATGCCACATCAACTACAGACTGGCTATCGTTTGCTTCCTTCCCTCCTTTGCTTTCCTGCAGGAAACTCATTGAAACTTAGGAGGTGAATATAGCTCAGTTATTACAATATTATTACATGTATGAGGTCAACCCGAAGTATGAGTTATTACAATATTATTACATCCATGGAACAGATTGAGAGGGGTTTCCTCTGGGAGGGCCACGAAGTTGCCAAGGGCGGGAGCTGCCACGTCAACTGGCGAGAGTATGCAGGCCGACCTCGCTCGGAGGCTTGGGAGTACACGACTTGGAGCACCAGAGCACCGCGCTATGGCTACGCTGGAAGTGGCTGAGCAGAACAGACTGCAGCCGCGCCTGGAGCGGCCTTGACTTGCAACTGACCCCGGAAGAGCGTGACCTCTTCTTTGCTTCCACCCACCTTCACGGAGCTGGGAGATGGTCGGACCACTAAATTCTGGGAGGATCGATGGATTCAGGGGCGATCCATCCGCGAGATCACGCCCCTACTGTTCGATTGCGTCCCCAAGCGACGCCGCAAGACGCGCACAGTTGCTGACGGACTGGGCATGAACGATGGCGCAGGACATTCAGGGTGTACTTGGCATCGACGAGGTGGGGCAATACCTACAGCTGTGGCAACTCATCGCCCCTACAACCCTGTCTGCGGAGCCGGACAAACTCATCTGGAAGTGGACAGCGACCGGAGAATACTCAGCCAAATCCGCATACCTCGCAGCCTTCCATGGCTCGACCAGCTCGGCATCCTGGAAGCTCATCTGGAAAACTTGGGCACCAAACAGTGTCAAGTTCTTCCACTGGCTTGCAGACATGGACCGCTGCTGGACGGCAGAGAGACTTGCCAGGAGACAACTGCAACACCACCCAAGATGCCTCCTCTGTGACCAAGCTATGGAAACAATGCAGCACCTCACCGTCGGCTGCCCCTTCTCCCGCCAGATTTGGCATGAGATCCTGGCCTGGTTGCGTATGGCTTGCTCGCCACCAACCCAGGAGAGCTCACTCCTCGAATGGTGGACCGGCAAAGGAGAACACCCCAAAAGCCATGCACAAGGGTCTGGCTTCAGCAGCGTTGCTAGTCCCATGGATGATCTGGAAACAACGCAACGACTGCGTCTTCGAGTGAGCAAGGCCATCCGTCCCGGCACTGGTCGGCAAGATCAAGGAGGAAGCGGCAGCCTGGATCCTGGCAGGAGCTAAAGGCCTTATACATAGTGCCGACGACATGGGATGTACACTGAACCCACCCGTGTGTGTATGTGAGTGTGGGAGTGCGTTTAACCTCCTAGGAGGCTTGTAATCTGACTCTGCCTTTTCAATATAATGAAACGCAAAGAGCTTTTTGCGTTTTCTCAAAAAAAAAGTACCAGTCTAGATTTCTTTTAATGAGGTCAACCCTTGGAAATGAATTTTACTGACAGTAGCCCTCAGAAGCTGCAAAAGAACAAAATACTGAAAGAACTAAACCTGTGTTTTCCCCTCATCTTCTCTGTCGTCCTCTAGCATCTCCCGCTGTGCCTCTAATTTTCGGCGTTTCTTCCTAGGTAGATTTTTCTGCACAGCAAGAGAGAAGTCAACTAAACTATATCTGATGCACATTGCCAATTTAATCAAATATCACATTAATAAGCACACCTCACGCTCTCTTCTTCTTTTCTCCTTCAGATGAAGATCTTCGGCTTGCTGAGCACTAACAACTCCGGAACCACTTTTAACTTGATCCATGGATTCCTTGATGGAGAACAAAGCCAAATTTTAATCATATTACTGATATATACAAGATTGACAGAGATATATGCCTAAACTCTGAATTACTAAGTATGAACAATTCCATCATCATGCATAGGAAGAAAAAAAAAGCTACTCTCTCCGTTCACTATCATTTTTCCAAAACACATATGTGGACATGTTTTCGTATGTAGGTTCACTCATTTTTTAGTGTACTTTGAAATATCTAAAAGGTCTTACATTAGTGAACGGAGGGAGTAATTTATATAGAGACAACCAAGCATGAGGAAATTTATAGGGAAACATTCATGTGGAAATCTATGGAGCCTGGCTTATTAGTGCATCAGGGCAGCATGGGAAAAGATAACAAATTTTGAATAGCAGTACAAATAGCAGGCTGAGGCATGATATATGCACTTGTCCATCATGGTTTTAGATAAGAGTGGCAGTTTAATTATATTCCAATTGAACATTTGGTGTTGTACATAGTTGTAAGAGCTGCAGCTATATTATTCACTTAATATTTCTCTCTAAGAGTGACAACTATGGTTACCAGAGGTATAACAACAAGCATCAACCTTGTATTCATATATACTCCAGAACAACAGAGGTAATAGAGCAAGTAAGAGACTGATGCTTTAATCTTAGAAGCCAACAAAAATCAGACAAATAAAAGCACCCATATCACATTCATCATATACTATAGTCACAGAAAATACATGGGGAAATGAAAGAACACAAAGCAGAAAATGTGAAGTGTAAAAAAGAAGCACAGGTCCAGTGGTATATTTCTAATCTAACACATATGAAGCAAAGATTTTTCGGTGCAACTGGCATCAGATAAACATATAACATTCAATACAAGAATAAGATGAACCTACTTTAGCAGCCTTAGCCAAAGTCTTCTTTTCCTTTTCAGTAGCAAACCAGGTTCTCTTGGGGCGTGAGTATATCTCATCCTTGTGAGCTATCATATTTTCTGCCTGATAGTTACGCAATGGCAGAAAAAAAAGGTATAAATATAGATATACATATAACTAATTCTGATCCAAAGAAATAATGATAATTTTTAACTTAGTGAAAATCAAAACTTCTAGAAGATATCACCTTTGTTGCTTCCATTTCAGCTTTCCTTAATGCCATTTCCTCCCTACAATAAAAGAGTATAATAAACTATTAATAGCCGTTCAGGAAAAAGCGTACAATAAGAACCATGAAACTAACCTTTCTTCCAGAATTATGTTAGAAATTTGATGTTCCAGTTGTTCAATTAATTTTGCACAGTCAGCCACAGGTTTCTCCGCAACAATGCGACTTTTAAGCTGTGAACCAGCTTTCTTTGCCTGAAATATAATTCACAGATACTAGTCACACTCATTGCATACATTAACATATCTGTGATTTGAGTATTCAATTAAGCACTTTAAGGCTGAAATAGCAAAAGGGATGTAGCCCCACCTACGGTCATTACCACGTCAAGGTCTCTAACTTATGCCAAGTCGTCATGGACTCCAAAGCTGAATCCTATCCTCTATGCGAATCGACTTCCTACCCTATTGAATGGTATACTACTTCATACTCCGTCCCATGACCATGATAGGTTAACACCGACAAGTACGGAGACAAGGAGGAAGCCCGGAGCATCAAGCCCAACAAGACGGAGGCTTGGAAGAGGAGACAGAAGAAGCAGCAGCAGAAGCACCGGAGTCTCCGCCCAGGACTCCGGACCGGACTCCGGACCCCTGCCTGGAGCTCTCTGTCCACCACCCTGGAGACGAATGTATCAGCAGAATTTTTGGATTAACTTGATTAATCATCCTAACCAAGATCGATTGTTGGATTACAAAATGGGTTTTTATTCTGAGTTTTATTCTCAGATTCTACCTGAGGGGTTTTCAATCGTTGTAGAAATCCCATTCTCGCTACGAGAATTATCTTGTCCGAAAGAAAAAGAAATACCAAAGTTTCAGAATTTACGCTCTATTCATTCAATGTTTCCCGTTTTAGAAGACAAATTTTTGCATTTGGATTCTATTTCACATATAGAAATACCCCATCCTATTCATTTGGAAATGCCCCGGAGAGCAACGACCCGACCGGAGTCTCCGTCTACCCCGGAATCTCCGGCCCTCTACTCTGGCCATACGCACCGGAGTCTCCGAACATGGACTTCGGCAAGGACTCCGCCCCCACTTCCAGAAGCTACAGCGGGGACCCCCGAGTCCACCCCAGAGACTACCCAGGAGTCTCCAACCCTCTACAACGGAGTCTCCGGCCTAAGTGATGGGCCTGCGTGCCAACAGCTGGGCCCTTGGCCCATGTAACCCCTTATTCTGTTCCAAACCCTAGTTTTATGCCCAAAGTACCCCTATTCTAGTGGCTGGCCTATTAGAGCCCCCACCCCTTATTGTACCCTGGAGGCATAGATGATAGACTAGAAGACAACCCCCTTTGTGGAATCTCTAGCTTTGCCCCATCCCCCTTACAAAGGGAACCGACTATCGTCACCAACCTCGTTGGACTTTGCATAGCGCATCCATCGTTGTACAAGGCCTACGTTTGCGAGAGCGTGGGCATAGATGTCAAGACCCTCTCCAAGGTGTTCTTCCCTCTCCGCTTGGGATTGACAGGAGCACGTTGACCGATCTTTCCTTGCGAGGATTCTACCGGACCAGTGGCCGCCGGGCGGGGGCAATTGGCCTTGTATCGTGTTGTGTCGGTGTGGGTGTTCATCGTGTTCTTCGCGAGGTCTGTGTTCGCTTCCGCTACCTTCTCTCTTTCCCTCGTGTTCTCCCTCGATTTGACCAAGAGATCCGTGAAGATCAGGCCACCCTTGAGGTTAACCCTTATCAAAAAGGCAGAATGCAAAGGAATAAAATACGTCACACATGGTATGTTCCAACATTTTTTTAAACAAATTACTAGTTTTGACATCATGGAAATGACCAATAGCCGCCATAAGTAATGGTAACAAAAATGATCACCAGGTCTTCTTTAGAATCTACAAATTAGAATGGAATACAAGCTGCAGTTGTCAAGCCAAGGCTTGAACGTACATTGAACATGTGACAACTAAAACCTTTTGATCAATAGAACTCAAACACTTCCATGAACACATCTATGATCAACTATAGAATAAACAAGGTTGCAGATAACAAAATATTAAAATACTTACGATAGCTTTTAAGAGGGATCTATCATCATCAGTAACAAATGTCACAGCATAACCTTCCCTGCCTGCTCGAGCAGTACGACCAACACGATGAAGATAACTGTAATGGCGTAAAACAATAGACATCTATGAAAAACAAACATAACCAAGTGAAAAAGTTCATCCATAATATAGGATTACCTAAAACAAAGAATGTCATTAAAATTGGCAGTCTGCGGTATGATCGTTAAATAAAAGTTTTGGACGATCCTGTGCAGTCAAGCAATTCTAAAGGTACACAAAATGGAAAACAAGAGTGGGCCTTTCAAGGTAGACCATGGCAAGGCTGGCTGCAGGAATTGGCGAGGTTTAAGGGGTACATGGTGCAAAAGGATAACAGATAATTTTGTTACCTCTCTTAGAACACCAGGTGAAATAGAGGAACAATATATTGAGCTGAACTTTTCTGAACAAGTTTTCAGTTGAATTTACAAAGATCCATGCTACATGTTCTGCACAAAGCTAATGGAGCTGGTAGTTGGTATTGAAATAAACCATGTAGTACAAGCAAGTTAGAAATCTGGTTACAGGATCAAGGCTGATTCATGTGGAGGCCGACAAACAGACCACCAACACATGCATAATTTTTTCACACAACAAACTTTTTCCTAACCAAATGAAGAGGTCTGAAATGCTTCCAACAATTATCAGCTGTAAAAAAAACTGCATCCAGTGTCATACGTTCTATAACCATCATCACTCATGAGTACAAACCAAAAAAAACTCTAAAATTGCCCATTCAGTGCCATACGTACTATAACCATCATCGCTCATCAGTTTAAACCAAAAAAAACTTCAAAATTGCCTATTGCAATTCTGGAAATGAAATTTGAATAGATACGCCACAGTAATGAGAACCCCACACCACCACTGGATCATATATGTCATATGTAGAAGTTCAAAAAGGATCTGGACTAAAGGCACTTAAGTATGTATTATGTTGAATTAACAACGCCTTCATCCAGCAAAGTTCTAGCACCAAAACCAGATATTGAATTTGTGAGCAATTAATGAAGCACAGAACTCCAAATATAGATATCAACTCAAAACAAACAATACTCGTTGCAAACACCGTTGCAGCACTGAAGCATGGATGTAACCTAAATAGCAGCAATACCAAATTACTACAACGGTGTAACTGTCTTCACATATTTGCACTTACGTTGTGACGTCACGTGGGCAGGAAAAATTTATTACAGTTCGAACACCAACGATATCAATACCCTACAAGTAAAAAATAAACACTTCATCAATAAAACACTCAAAAAAATCAACAGAAGTACTTTGTTTTACATGCCCATTTTAATTTCTATTATTTCTTTGTTGAAATACACCTTCTGTAGTATATGATACAAGACATCAAGACAGTAAGAAATGAATTATACAAAATTATTGAAGATCTGAAAGAGAAGACAGAAAATAAAAAGTCACTTACACGAGCTGCAATATCAGTTGCAATCAGGATATCCGCTTCTTGCTTTTTGAATTGTTCTAATGCCTACATACAAACAACTTCTATAAATTTGTGAAGAGACATGATAACTTGCATCAAACAGAAATTTCAAAACTAGGGAATTTGGCACATGTCGTAGTTTGCATGTAACAAGACAGTTACATCTTCCAATTTTAATTTAGGCCAATTTCGAGCTTAGATTTGTGTTATGTACGTGTATAGCACATGGCCAAAACATCAATGACTTGGGAGAGGATCCCCATAACTCACTGTTAGGTAGTTTATCCGTTAACTTAGGAAAAATCCTAGGAACGAGAGTTAAGTCCAGATCCACCTTGTGGATCAAATAAGTCGTCCTAAGACTATTGTGAAACTTAGGAGTTGAAAAATCAAGCAAGAAAATGGAAGAATAATTCTTCTCCCTTACACGTTGCCAGCTAAAATCCAGTTTAAGATCCATTATTTAGAAGTAAAAGTGGAGTGGAATATTCCCAAAATGCTCGGACAAGCCAAGATGACCAAACGTGAATTCAGTGTCATGGGTTGGAACCCAGACCCTAGCACCTAGTCAGAGAAAGGAAAAGGGTAGTCCTAGGACTGGCTCACCTAAATTGTGGAATTTGGATGCATGCCACAGTTAGATTGTTTAAGAAGGTGAGATCCATCGATGCCTCACCAAGTGACTAGGCTAAATACTAAGTATAGTAAGTAACGTGTCATTTTAGTCCATAACAGATTTCATACACAATCTGACAAGCTATAAATTATAACATTGCTATAAGCACCTTTCACTGTGGTGATGTTGGAAAATAATGAATTCAAAACACAAGAGATAACAGACTACAATGGAAGTAAAGAAAACATGGATCTTAAAGAAACAAAGAGTTCACTACACCAAAGCTAACATGGTAGAAATTAAAGGTTGTAACAAATAAAATCACCTCTAGCCGCTGTGCCTGTGTAAGGTTGCCATGAAGTTCAGCAGCTTTCATCCCAGATAGACCAAACATTATTTTTAATCTGTGAGCAGAATGCTTTGTCCCACTGCAAAGTGGCATGCAGAACGAACAAGTTAAAAAAGATATGGTATGGTTCAGTAGAAATCAGGTCACAACTATTGGATATTAGTCCACTAGTCAGGGCAAGTCCAAGGACTCGACTCAACTTTGCGGTTCAAATAACTTGGTGACCACCATCTATCTCAAGTCTCAACAATCATGTGTAAGAAGTAACATATCAATTAATAGTGCCATCAGAAGTACTACCTCCGTTCCTAAATACATGATGATTTGGTAAATAGCCTACCAAAACATCTTATATTTAGGAACAGAGGTAATATGTCACAAACATAATGGAGAAGTGTGGCAGAACAGTGCATTAATCGGTATTATGTATTTTACATCCTGTTAGACACATGGCCTGTTCACTGCAGACTGCACTAGTTTATCTTGAACATGCCTTGGCTAGCAGAATAAGGAGTAAACCCAGCTATCTATACTGTACTACTCGAGAAAATGAAGCTACAGAACAGGCAGAAACTTAAAAGGCAGACATGTCTCAGAACACGAACCTAAAAATGATTACTCTTTCCTTGAAGGTCTTCAAACAGAGAGCAAGCAGAACAGCTTCTTGATTTGCTTCACGTGATCGTCTTATTCTAACTACCCTGTAAGAAATGGAGAATAAAGATAAAGAATAAATTATATATAGATCTGACAATATGTAAATACTGAGGTAACCAAAAACTGTTAATCACAAGACAGCCGTTTGAAAATATTGAACACGCAAGAGACCAAAAAAAAATACAACCAATCAAGAGAAGGATGGGAAAGAGCATACTCTTCGGTTAATGTTGCAGGGCGTTTCAGCGATGGATCGGCTTCAAGACGAACTGGTTTGTTTAGCGAAAGTTTCACAAGTTCATCAATTTGCTCTGTCATTGTAGCAGAAAAAAGCATTGTCTGCCTTCTTTTAGGACACATGCAAATCTGCATTTATCAGCAAACAAAAGCACAATAAGGACGAACCCATTGGAAATGTTGTAGATTTTCAGCGTAACAGCAGGAGATTTTTAACACAGCCATCACATCTCCCAATTGTCTAAAGTAAGATGGCCAACGAATAAATCTTGTGATTGTTTGAGAATAATCAATTCAACTGCTCTGCCAGTCAAACTCAAATGATAAAACAGTTACACAGACCAAATAAAAAGCTACACAGTGACGAGAAAATAAGAAATTAGCAGCACAGAAGTTTGGCGCTTACCAGTTCATTAATTTCAACACTGAAACCCAATTCCAGCAAACGATCAGCTTCATCAAGGATCAAAATCGCAAGATCTTCAAGCCCAACAGAAAGAGAATTGCGTAGATGATCTATTATGCGGCCAGGAGTAGCAACAACAATGTCAGGATTTGACCTTAAAGCTACCTCTTGTACCTGCGGAAAGTATATAGCATACCATCAGCATGATATTAACGCGAGAGTATCTACCAGCATTCAAGCAAGAAACTACAGAATAAACAGTAATGTACTGCAGAAGAAGCATCAAGCGGTCATAAATATTAGTGACTGTCATTCCAAATTCGAGAATTGAAGCTTATATAAATACCAAAGATCAAAGGTCACAGTACAGTTGATGTGATTGGTGGAAAGGGCTTGCCGGACATGACATCTGTCAGTTTCACGTGTAATTAATATTTACATATTTGAGTAACATGATTATTATGGAATCGTGTTTTGCATGACGTCAAAAAAGAAGGCAACTTGCATTAAACAAAACTTCCGGTTCTTTTTGTCTCTTCTGAAGCAGCCTTTTACCCTAGCATGTCAGATTCGAATTCACAAACACGTGATAGAAACACAGTTTAGGAAAACAAATTTATGACAAATGGATAAGAATGAACGCCTTGAAAACAGGCCAGCTCCATATGCAGATATGACTAGAAAAGGATTAGAACATATGCAGGTGTCTTCTAATTCAGGGATGAAAAGTTGTGTGTTCTGCAGAGAAATGTTAACCGAACCAGAAAGGCTGCAGGCATAACCTGAGGAAAGGTTGAACAACCAAATAAAAAGATGCAAGAGATTACCTTAGTTGGAAGTCCACCAACTATGAGACAGCACCTGATATCTGTAAACTGGGCTAATTTTTCAATCATACTGTGGACCCTGAATTTATTGGAGTACGAAAAGTTAGTAAAAAATAGCATTGAAACACAAAACGCTATAATAGTGATGATGAAAACTAGCATGTGATACATTTCAGGATTAAGATAATGTGCTTTGCACCTATAAGTCTAGAACAGGTGGAAACTTCTATACTTAACTACTGAGAAACTGTCATAGCACCTATTTCAGCCAGTATTACTATGACAAGGAAATCATGGAAAAATGGTGCAATAAATTGACAGCTCATCAGATGCTCTGTGGCACAGACACTGCTCAAGATAATCTAGGTGGCTGATAACAAGAGGATAAAGGAGAACTGATACAAAAGAAATAAGATCTATATGACTTAGACCGTTAGCGAGGTGGTGAGGGAGGCCTCTCCTGGTCCTGGGATGAGCAGGTGGGGAATGTGCTTCCATTCTATGGAAGAATAACAAGGAAAAACCTTGTTTGTGTAGTTTATTGCTTACCCTTTGCTTCTTTTGAGAAGCAAGGAGTAGAGGACACAGCCTTCACACGTTCAGTTGGATTCAGAGCAACGAGAGTGGGGTCTTTGTGCATAAAGATATATCATTGGTCCATAGTGCTAACTAATACTGTATGTCACAGGTTTGAACGGATCCTATCAACAAATTTGTAAATTTCTTTCAGAATATTTGTATTCTTTACTCATAAAAAATATATTCCCTCCTAAACCGTGCATAAACTAGCGACAATTAAATCAGATCGGAGGTTGTACATATTGATGCAATACAAAAAAAACTACATATTAGACGAATCCATGAACCAGATTTTCTTTTAACTTATTGCCTAATCAACACCCGAAATCGAGTCGATTCCGACACCCTTTGTTCAGAAGTCGCCGCCTAAACGGCGTCCAGTCACGCTGGAGCCGACGACTGGGAGCGACGCCCAGGGAAAAAAGTCGTCGCCCCGCTCGCCTGGCCGGCCTGGCCGGCGTCTGGGTTGGTTGGGACGCTTGTCCAAGTCAATTGGCGGGATTTGGGGGGGGGGGGGGGGGGGATTAGCGCGCACCTGTGAGGGGTAAGGCAAATCGAGCGAGAGAGAGAGGGAAACGACCACCACAGAAGAGAATCAAGCGGGAGGGAGAGGGAATCTGAGCTCTGTGTTGTCGCCACCACCGAGCTTCACCAGTAAGTCTCCTTCCTCTGCTTCACTCCTCCGCCTCCCTCTCCCTTTTCCTCTCGTGCCGCCCCTCTCCTCCCTATACTGCGCCGCCCCCGCTGCTCTTCCTCTCCTGCGACGTGTGCCACCCCTCTGGCCTCTGCAGCCTTGCTCCTTCCTCTTGTGTGCCGCTCTGCTCCTCCCTCTCCCGCCGCCCCCTCTGTCCTCCCTCTCGTCAGTCTCTGTTAGTCTGCTCCTCCCTCTCGTCAAGATCTGAACTTATGCTACTGCTAGTTGTTATTTATGTTTCTATAAATCTCCCAATTTGCTATCATATGATGCATAATTTTATTTTCCTGTCATATTATATATTATTATTTATTATTACGCCCAACGCCCAGTTGTCGCCTAAGCGGCGACATGTCGACTCGACGAATTCCGAACAAAGCCGACACCCATGTTGGAGCAAAACTGACTTCAGCCCTTCAATGCACGTTAAACGAACTCCTTATCATAGTGTCTTGCTAACAGCCCAACAGTCCAAAATCATCCAAACAATGTGTTACACAACAAGTGATGCCACGTCCAAAGTGCAGATTAAAGCATATCACCGGAACATCGATAATTAACCGATAAACCAAAAGGGCAACGAAATAGCTATTAGACAAAAGAGGCAATGGGTTGAACCTTAGAGAAAACCATAGTGGAGCATAAATGATTCATGAGCTAACATGAAAGATGGTTATAGAAACAAGGAATATAAGGAACTTACTGAGCAGCCAACTCTCTAGTTGGAGTAAGAATAAGCACCCTAATAGCAGGTATACGCTTTGGCCGGAAAAGTAGACGCTCCAGCACAGGCAGAGAGAAAGCGGCTGTCTAATTTCAGGAGATCAGTTAATATTAATAATTCAAACTTCGAAATGCTCCATACAGGGGGTTCTGTGTTCATTAGAGATACCTTCCCTGACCCTGTTATAGCGCTGCCACATATATCCCGTCCTGTTAATGCTAAAGGTATGCATGCAGCCTGGAAGACGCAGAGTATTTAGCAAAAAGGAAATCGACAAACAAATTAACTAACGATAATGGATAACTCAGGTAGTGAAAACTGGAAACTATAAAATAATATGTTTATTGTTCAACTACAGTCTACAGGTACATGTCGCGAATCATAATTGCAAATTTTGGACACTTCGGCCCTAAACTATCAACTCCATGAAAATGCAAGGAGTTATGGAAACCTGGAACCTGCTACTCGCCAAACCCAAGTTTATTACATTATATCTCACAGCTGATAAGAAAAGCAAAAAAAAATGAGGAAAGTAATTAATATATTCGATTGTCACTAATTTTAAATGTTCCAACTGAAATATAACAGTTGGTACCCTTTATGGTTCCCCATAACAAGGTTGCACGTCTAAGTGTAACTGGATTTGAGACACAAACAGAAGTTTAACAGCATGCCGGCATTGGAAACCATAGCTCAATTAATGCAACCACTGCCTACAGATTGGTGGCGGCGCTACAGACAAGACTCAGCTATCTGACACCACATAAATTGATTCTCAAGTTTTCTTGACTTTGTGCATGGCTCGCTATTTTTTCTTTTAAGTGTGCAGGTCAGCAAGCAAAAGAGTGCCACCATTGACAATGATCTAGCGAGGTAGTCTCACGAATTTGCTCAGTACTAAGTAGCCTTCTTCTGCCTGTTTTATTTATTCGATTAGCTTTTTTTCTTGATGCATTATTTCTCTCTGTATTGCTGAAGCTATTGCATCGTCAGCCTCACTTTTTTACTCTCTTCAAAATTTATGTTAGAAAAATGTGATTTTGAACTGAAGGTAACTGGTGGGGCCATTTTTGCTATACCCGGAATTTCATATGCTCTTGAGGTTTGGCTATGCTTTTGTGTTTATAGAACAGAATTATAATTTATTAAAATCCTATGGTTTATGCCAAGTGTTTGATACTTCTTCCATGTGATTGGTTCGGAATTGTGGGGGGCTGCACAGAGAATTTCAGGGGGCGTTTCACATCTGATTCTGGCACTGTTTATCAATTGGCCTTTTGAAGTTGTTTTGAGTAGTGCCCACAGTCCGATGCTTCTTCTTGTAGGTGGTGTTCCTAGGTTTAGTTGATTTTTACAAGGTTATTTAGATGGGCAGGCTTCTGCGTCATCATTGTTTGGGTTCATCCAATCTTGTTTTTTATTCCATACAAAATTTGACCGATATTCTTTTTTGTGGGTGCTGCAGTTTGATTAATATGCAGATCACACACTTTGCTTAAGATTACATCCAAGGTCTACTATATGTTTACTTTGATTTTTGACATGTCCTCAAGATGTAGTAATTATTCATTTGTCATATCCCTGGAAGCAACAAGCAACAAATACGAACTGCAATGCAGCTGTAGAAGTAGAACCTGAGATACTTGTGTACATTATACTCCACCATTTTGCAGCATTAAGCCAGAGAAACATCAATTCAGCAATGTTAAGTAGTTGAGGTAGGACGTGAATTCAGTAGGATGGCCGCGGTAAATCTCTCGGAACCGAGAAAATGTGAGTCAGAAAGACGATGGTATCGAATGCGAATCCTTCTGGGCACATAAGAGAAAATGGAAAAAGGCGAACTAGGACTAGGGTTACATAGGTCGATTGATTTTGAGGGAGAACTTGGGTCGCACCAAAGTTCTTCATCCAAAAGTTGATTTTATTTTCTCCCATTGCAACGCACAGCCATTTTTACTTAGTATAAACTATATATTTCATAGTCCACATATATTGTGAAGGTCTTCTAATTCACCATAGGATGTGACAAATAGTCATGGTGGAGCCCGGGGTCCAGGTAGCCCGGCTAGTTTTCTTCACAAACTTCAAAAAGTTGAATTCAAAAAAAAAAATCGAAAAAAAAATACCTGCATGTAGCCAACTAATCTGCTCTAGCGGTGTGCAAATTTTCATCTCAGAACACTTTGTTTTTAGGCTCAATAAAAATGACAAAATCGCACAAAATGACAAATTCTCCACACTAGCGTACTGTGTGGCACTGTTCACCGACGACGAAAAATCAATTGGTCATTTTTTCTGAGCCTAAAATACAAAACATTTCGAGCTGAAAATTTGCACACTGCTAGAACACATAGTTCGTTACACGCAGGTGTTTTCTTCGATTTTTTTTGGCACTTTTGAATTCAACATTTTGAAGTTCCAAAAAAAGGGCTCACTTGAGCCCGGGTTCTATAACACCGCTCTCGCTCCGATGACTGCTATATCAGTTATTCTGATGTAACCTATGTCTACAGAAAAAGGGGCCATGATTCGTTTTTTGTGTAATTCTACAGGAATTTCACTAAACCAGAATGCAGGCGTGCAATACCTGCTGAACTATCATGCCAAGTGTGCCATGTTTATGCTCATTTTCAATTTCGCCAAACCAGAATGCAGGCATGCAATACCAGCTGAACTATCATGCCCAACACGCCATGTGTTATGCTAATTTCACACAAAGTGCCATTTAAGTAGTTAACCATACCATGAAACAATATTGTTGAAAATTTTAAATATGCACCACTACAGTTTTGAATCATACGACGACAAACTATATTGTGAAATACCATCACAGAAAATAAGAATATTTCAAGATATATCGCAAATTCATTATCAGGGGGCTTAGAGATTGAAGGATGGCCCTACAAGCCATTTTTGGGAAAAAAAAATTTGATATATCTGATAGACAGAAGGTGGCACTCTTTTCATATCATGTTACTCACAGCCTAGAGAAGAATTGCAGGCGCAAACCTGAATAGGTGTTGGTTTTTGGTAGCCAAGTGCTTCACAAGCTCGAATGAGTGGACGTGATAAGTTGAGCTCAAGAAACGAATTTGCACTGAATGACGCTCCTTCAGACGACGCAAAAAACTTAGAAGGATCCGGAGTGCCACTCTTTTCAGTTGTATCTTCTTCCTGTGATTACAAGGCATAAGAATCTCGAAGCTTGTAATGCAAGAGATTTTCAACTAACCAAACTACCCTGATGGCTTGCCCTCCTAACGAATTGAAGACAAAGTACAAGCGGATTGGCAGCTAGACTAAACAGAAAAGGGTGGAGAACTCAAATGGCATCAAAGCTCACCTCCTGCGCAGCCTCTTCTTCTTCCCCATCCTCTTCCTCCTCCTCTTCTCCTTGCTCATGACCATTCACTTTGCCATCCCCCTCCCCGCTATCTTCCTCGTATACCTCATCCCCCTCGCTTTCTTCGCCGTCGTCGCTCTCCTCTAGCTCGTCCTCCTCGTCCCCGCTCTCCCCTTTCACCGCCTCATCGTCGCTATCATCATCAGCATCCTCCTCCTCGCCATCTGAGCCATCAGGCATAGAGGGGTTGCGTCGGCCCCTGAGGGCCTGGGAGATCTTCTCATCGATGGAAGTGGTGCGGCGGCTCGCGTGCTCCGCCGCCACGGACTGTGCGTACGTGGAGAACTCCCACGGCGACTGCGCTGGCTTGCTCCGCGCGGAAGACGCCGCCGCCTCGTCGTCGGAACCGTCCGGGTCGAAGCGGAAGTCGGGGTCCATGTCGGAGAGAGGGGTTCTGGAGAGAAGTGCGTGGTTCTGGAGGCGGAGGCGGCGGCGGCGGCGATTTAGGGTGTGTTCGGTTGCTGCAACCGGGAACGTTTGGCTAGCTTAGCTGGGCCAGATTTATCTAGCCCGTTCCAGCTAGAGCTGCTAAAAGCAAAGGTTTGGGCCAGAGGGTGTGTTTGGTAGCCCGTGTCGGAGAATAGCTATCTGCCCTTATACAAGCTGACCTTAGCTAAGCTGACCTTAGATTTTCTCATATGTTTGATACGTCGTGTTTGTTGAGATAAGCTCAGTGTGTATGTTGTTTGGTGGTTTGTATGTGGTGAGAGATGCTGAGGAGGTTAAAATTTACATAATGACCCCTGAATATAAAAATTAAAAGCAATCGGGTCCCTGTGGAGGCGTTGGCCGTGTCTGGCTGTGCAGGCATCGCCCGTGGCTGGCCATGGCGCCGTGGCTGGCCGCGCTCGTTGTGGAAGAATGGTGACGGCGGCGTCCTACATCGAGGAGGCGGTGGCAGCGCTCGTCGAGGAGGATGCGGTGACGCTCGAACAAGGAAGGGCAGTGGTGGCCTGCATCGAGGAGGCGGCGGCGACACTCGTCAAAAGGGCGGTGGCGTCCTGCATCGAGGAGGCGGCGGCGACCGCGCTCACCAAATCATGTGCTGGGAGCTGTGGGAGGCGGCGCGACATGCTGCTGCTCACTGCGGCGTGACCTGCTGCTGACTGCTGCTTAGGCGTCGCGAGAGAGGAGAGCCGGTGCGGGAGGAGGAGCTTTGACGACGCAGGAGAGGAGAAACGGGAGGGTCGGCGCAGGAAGAGGAGCTTCGGCGACGACGGGGCCCAACATCCCTTGCTCCTGCTAGGCCGGTGTGGAGGAATCGAGGAGGTGCCGGGGGCCGGTCGTTGCGATTGGAGTGGTTCAGGGGAGGGGGAAATGGGGGTGGGGTGATTGACCCCTACTGGATTCGGTCCAGACACGGGGCGCGACGGTGGATTTTCCGGGCGAGCTCAGCCCTACCCACATGCGAAGCTCGTTTCCAGCTTCACAACCGGGCAGGGCTGAGGGGGCGTTTCTGTGCGAGGTGGGCAGTGCTGAGGGAGCAAAACCGGGCTAACAAACATCTAAAAGTAGGTTGAGGTCGAATTTTCTGGATTGGACCGAGCTATCAAACACACCCTTAGCGTTTGGTTCGCGGGAACTCTAAGAATTAACCGTTTGTATATATCCAGGATTGAGTCGTTTGCCAGTGGGGCGAGCCAACTCGGCTGGCCTTCATCGGCAAGCTTTTTTTTTTGGCAGTTATGGCCAAGATTTCCATCATAAGCTTGCTTTATTTGCCCTACCAAACGATCGGCCTTGCGTAGCTAGGCTAGGGGCTGGCCTTGCCTAGGATCCGAACGCTCCCCAAGTGGGTATCTAGAGCCAATTCTTGTGTTCGGTTGTCAAACACAACGGAACCAGATGGTTTCTCGAAAATGAATATTCCCCTTATGAACGAAGCACTCCAATAATTTAGAATATGTAGCCGTTGTTAATTATGATTTTGAGATTAAAAAGGCCATCTGCCACTGTTAATTATGATTTTGAGACATTCTGTTCTGCTCTCCAAATTCCTCCAACCGAACAAAAACTGATGTTAATTACGATTTTAAGATTAAAAATGTCATTAGGCATCATTAATTACGATTTTGAGATTAAAAAGGCCATTTACCACTGTTAGTTACGATATTGAGACAAGATTAATTTTAACCTCGCTCTGTTCTACTCTCCAATTTCCCCAAGCGAACAAAAAATGGAACCATTATGTGCCTCCTTTTTATCCAGACCGAACACAAGAACGGAACCGACTCATTCCAGTGGAATGGAACCATGGCATTCCATTCCACTTCGTTCTCGAACCGAACACACCCTTAATCCAGGGTTTTGGTTCGAGGAGCCGCTGAAGATCGAGGACGTCGGATTGGCCTTTTGCGCCGTTAGTGATCACAGGTCGATGGGGCGCATGATGGGCTTTCTGTCGGCATCGGTGACTACAGCCCAATGGGCATTCCGTCCTCCTTAATCGCAAGATACCCAAACTGCCAAACCCACAACCACGAGTAAAATTGCGCTGGTCGCTGCTTCTTGAGCCAACCTAGGACCGTGCGACGGCCGTCTCTCCACTCCACTAAACCCTCAGCGTGGCGCGACTTGTGGTAGAAGCCGGCGCCGGTGCTCTCCTCCTCCAGTGACGGTGGATCCGATCCGTCGCTCTATTTGGCTGCCTCGACATTTCGGAGTTGCGCCACATCAGGCCCCATCACAAACAAGAAATGGAGCGAATCGGTAGTGGTGAGAAGCACCTCCAGGACTGCACCGTCTCCAAGTTTGTCAACTCTCCCTCTCCTATGCCGAAAATTTTGATTCCTAATGTCTCATCCACTTCTATCGGCCTACTGAGGTTTGAGTTTCCTGGACGCTGCCCACCTAGTGTTTGTTGCAATGCTTGAACCCCAATAGTTCCCCACTCTTTTCTATTTTTCCTTTGAGGGGAAGAGAGGTCAGAATAGCGCATTTAGCGCCTTTGGGGTATGACTTGGAATGGGCAGTTCTATTATGCCTGGTTCATGCTGTTGGGGTAGTATTTCTTTATCCATGTTGTAAGGTCCAATGTAAAATTAGAATCTGAACTTGTGAACATTGTAGGATTTAACTTTTACCCATAGATGCTCATTAAGCAAACCATGCCCTAGTTTATTGGGGGAGGGCTGGAGGAGGAGGCGGCGAGGGTTTAATCCAGGGCTTTGGTTCAGGAGCCGCCGAAGATCGAGGACATTGGATTGGCCTTTTGCACCGCCAGTGATCACAGGCTGATGGGGTGCATGATGGGCTTTGTGTCGGCATCGGTGTCTATAGGGCAATGGGCATTCCGTCCTCCTTAATCGCAAGATACCCAAATGGCCAAACCCACGACCACGAGTAAAATTGCATCAGTCACTGCTTCTTGAGCCAACCTGTGATCGTGCAACGGTCGTCCCTCCACTCCAGTGAACCCTCAGGGCGGCGCAACTCGTGGTAGAAGTCGGCGCCGACGCTCTCCTCCTCCAGCGACGATGGATCTGATCCGTCGCTCTATATGGTGCCTCGACATTTCAGTCGCGCCACATCAGGCCCCATCGCAAACAAGCAATAGAGCGAATCGGCAGCGGCGAGAAGCACCTCTAGGACTGCACCATCTCCAAGTTTGTCAACTCTCCCTCCCCTATGCTGAAAATTTTGATTCCTAGTGTCTCATCCACTTCTATTGACCTATCGAGGTTTGAGTTTTCCGTGCGTTGCCCACCTAGTGTTTGTCGCAATGCTTGAACCCCAATACTTTCCCACTCTTTTCTGTTTTTTTCTTTGTGGGGGAAGAGAGGTAAGAATGGCGCATTTAGCACGTTCGGGGTATGACTTGGAATGGACAGTTCTATTATGCCTGGTTCCCTAATGTTGGGGTAGTATTTTTTTATCCATGTCGTAAGGTCCAATGTAAAATTATAATCTGAACTTGTGAACATTATAGGATTTAACTTTTACACATAGATGCTCATTAAGCAAACCATGCCCCCAATTTCTTTCCCGTCAAACTCCCTAACCATCACTGCAATTTTGTATGGCTTGCGGCATCGTGTCTTTGCTTTGCCAACTCAATATTTTATAGTTAGCAAATATGGGAATTCATACCTTTTTTAAACTAAACAACATTGGGAAGAGGAGTACACTGCTCTTGGACACTCTACGGTGAACTTACAATGGGTGAGTGAGCACTATGATATATTTCGAGGGGTTTGACAATTTGCCACACTTTATTTTGT
Source organism: Avena eriantha (assembly GCA_910589775.1). Taxonomy (NCBI): domain Eukaryota; kingdom Viridiplantae; phylum Streptophyta; class Magnoliopsida; order Poales; family Poaceae; genus Avena; species Avena eriantha. Next base: position 159,213,977 of record OU342741.1, on the reverse strand, counting down.
AATTTGGTTATTTGCCGCACCCTATGTCACTCACATGTGGTGGTCAATATGGAAAATAATCAAATTTTAGAGAAAAGCGCGGCAAATATGCAAAAATCTCAATATATTTTTAACATCTCGAGTTAAGCAAGTTCATAAGGCTAGCCCCTGCATCTTTCTACTCAAGTTAAAGCTCCAGCCCCCATTTCCACGATGAGAAGGTAGATGCAGTTCTACTTTAATGCTTGATTTTATCACAATTTTTAAGAAAAATAGATATGATTCATAGATATACATGGTGGCGACTGAACTAGAGTTGACTTTATGCTAAGGTACTAACATAATGATGAACTAATAAATGTATTCAAAGCTATTTGGACTTGACATGGTCATATATGCTATGGGATGTGAACTGGCATGCATATACTTGGAAACTTATACTCCTCCGTCCGGAAATAAGTGACTTGTATTTGTTTAGGTTCGATTTATCTATACATGTTTTAGTATATAGATACATTTGAATCTAGACCAATCAAAGTCAGTTATTTCTAGACGAAGGTAGTATGTTAATTGGATTGTGTAAACAATGTCTCGTTAAAAGTCAAGTGAACACGCACTGTTGATTATTTTTATATTTTATCTTTAAGATGATATAAACTTACCATTGTGTACCAAATTTAGCACCAAAAAATGATCATGCATCTGTAGATTTGTGAGCTTTGCAGATACTCTCTCTGTTTTAAAATATAAGATGTTTTAGATTTGTGAAGCAAATGTACCTAGAGTTCTTTTAATGTGTAGATTTACTCGGTTTGGAGTTAATCTAAACACTAAAAGAAGTCTAGATATTTTTTCTTCACAAATATAAAATATGTTTATATTTTAAAACGGAGGGAGTATATGTCAAGAAAGATAGGCTATAACAAGCAGCTCTCTTTGCGGCAGTTTTGCTTTTGAGTATGTTGTGCTGACACAACTTCACATATGCATGCAGTGCCCTCGGAACTTGGGTCTTCTCTTGTTGTTGGTGCTCTCCTTGCTATTTCTATGGGCATAAAGAAGAAATCCTTTGCTCCACTAGAACTATGCTTGACATCATCATGAGCATTAGCCAACGGGAGAGGGGGCATGCGGAGCGGAAAATGAAGCTTTTGGAAGTGCAAAACCTTTCGGCCAATGCTTCAATAGAGGGTGAAAACTTGACCCAGTCCTACGGCATTGCGGACAAGTGAAACACTCTTATTGTTTTTCTTTTCTGAATTCCATGGTTTAAATGCCATGACTCCTCTGCTCCTGTGTGAAATGAAACAGACGATCTCTGAACTTTGGAAATCTTTGTTGTTATTCCTATTTCCTAATAATATGTATTGAGCGATGATCAGTTTGAGCCCGTGTTAATCAAGAATACTGCTCCCTTCGTCCTAAAATAATTGACTTGAGTCTGTCTAGATTCAGATGTATCTCAAGTCACTTATTTTCTCTAAGTCAGTTATTTTGGGACGGAGGTAGTATGTTTTAAAACATTTTTTTATATCGTTAAGTTGATGTTCTTTGTTTCTATGTGGGTAGGTTGTTTGACATGTCATGATCATATGTGTGACCCTGATCTGGATGGCATGAAATGTTGGTATGCTTAAGTATCAACCAGCTGTGTGATGGGTAGATTATCTAGATTCACCTTTCCTTTTCCTTTTACATCGAAAATAGAATGAATCTCACCATACATCTAACTACAATCGATGTTTTAAAATACTACACCACCAATAATCCATCCTATCATGAATGGTGTTGTGCTTTTTCTACAATCATCTTTTGCTCTCAAATTGTTCGATCCAACCATTCCATCCAACAAACTTGCGTTCTTAGTTTCCTATAAATTTGCAATTTTACTTTCTATTGCATGCAAATAGTTGGCACCAAAAATCCTAACTTGGCTCTTAGGGCAAATCCAACAGCCTGGCAAACTGATGGAAGCCGTCTGATTCTATCAGACCGGACAGGGAAGGCTCAATGGTGCCCCGCAAACGGAAGGCGCAACACGGACAGTCTGTTTCCCAACATTCTCAGCCTAAATTAGGGTTAGCTTTGCGGTCTAGCCGACAGCCTGCACATTTGCATCAAGGTCCCTTTTGTCCAGCTCGGGCCCTCCAGTCACGACATGCAACTCTCCCCCCCCCCCCACTTTCACCCAGCTTCCACCCATTGTGCAAGCTCCCCCCCTGTCGTGCCTCCCGTCGTGATAGGGCAAAGGTGTCCGATCTTTCTATGAGATGGTGATAATTTGATTTGGATGGAGTTCGGGCTTGACGATCTGCCTACACGTGCAAGCATGAGCGCCAATGCAATCTCTAGGTCAATCTCCTAGAGGTTACCGATTGAAAGGGCAATATGCCCTTATCCATTATTTTGGTTAATTGATTACACCGATGCTACAATGTAGGTTAATGATTGCCTACTAGTGTGTACACAGGTTTTAGTCCGCAAACGATGGTGAGACGTTGTGTGAGACCCCCAATTTGATACTCAAGAAAAGAGCCGGAGATACCAACCGGTGCGTGTAGTAAGGGGGCCTACCGGGGGATATGAATCCAATGGTGGCTAGTTGTTCATCACGCCGCTTAAATAGAGAGTGAATCGGCTAGACACGCCATCGTTAGCAAGCGAGGGTGTACCCGAGCGATTTGTCGGGCACCGTAGCAGGTGCTACTCCTAATTTCTTTGAAAATTTGCATATTATGCAAAGATTCAAAGCCGGATTAGTTAGTTACAGAATACCTTGCGGTCAATTGTTTTCTTTACTTACCACGGAAACATATGAGTGTCCCCGTCAACTATTGCACAATTAATTCGATGCCATATTTGCATGAAGGAGCTCCGAGCTTTTGCTCATACTCCTCATACCCCGTATGGAGCCAGTATCGACCATCGCTTATCGTGGGTAGTGTACCAATACTACCCGAGAGAGGATTCGGTACTCAGCTTTAAGTACTTATCCTCTACCAAACCATTGCCTTCTTGTCTATTGTTGCTCTCATATCCCATGGACTGCCAGTCCACCCTTTCTTTTGTCAGGAATGTAAAGTGTTTACTGTTGCCCAAGTGGATGGTGAAAGCAACTCACTATTTGTGAATGGCTCAAGCTGGCCACAATCTCTTCCAACTTACTCAACAAGGGCCAACTAAAGGGGTCGGTTGAAAGGGCGCCAAAAGTCCAACAGTATCGCTACTGCACCCTTTTGGGGTTGTTCCCTCTCTCCGCTCACCTAAACGTAGGTCATCCTTGGTCCCCTCAGTCATGAAAACATAGTGGTAGTCTTATCCTCTTTGACTAGACAGATTCAAAGACAACCGAGACATGATATGAACAACTCATCGCAAACAATAGGTTCAATGGTCACTTTACGCTTTATCTTGATTCTGCTTTTTTCATGGAATTGGCTTCCTTTAAAAGTGTAAACCAAATAGTGGACTCTCGTATCTAAGGTATTGCATTCAAAAGTAAGGAATAAGTTGTTCCTTATTAGTTATGTACTTCCTCTCGAATACGAATAGTGCCTGTCAATTAAGGAAGACTTGATGGTTACTCAAATCAAAGATAAACAGATTTCTAACTATTAAAATCTTTCGGATTTGGCATTTCGAACGGATTATGTATATGATCATACCTGACATGCTATTCGCATGAGGATTGGACTATACAAGATGAGGTTTTCCTCATCCGAATCCAGGGTTTCATTGCCCTGGAACCATACATGACCCGAATCCCATACATGGGATTCTCCTTTATCGAACTTGTATTCTTACTTGTTTTGAGGTACATAACTCTTAATGGGCGCCTTCGGCCTTACTTAAAATATGGTACTATATCTAAATATACTGATGAGGGGGAAAAGGTTCCCCCCCCCCACGATGCTTGGCCTATCGTCCTCTCACCTCCCCTTCCAAACTGGATCAACCCCCTACCCCCATGCTTGGGGGGTTTTGGAAGACATACTTTATAAACGAAACGGAGTTGAGTTTTCTTTCGTTCGCTTGACTTCCCCAACCCCTATCAAGGGGCTAAGATAGATATTATAACCTTTCTTCCCCGGCTTGACTTGACACCTGCGGCTGCCCTGGGCCCTAACTAGTTGATAAAACAAATCTGAAAAGCTAGCATCTCTCCATTTGTCCGATCTTACGCTCCCTACCCTACCCTATGTCCGATTAGTTCTCCTTTATCACTTGAATAGATATCCTATTCCTCTTATGGCCTCCCATAAGTCAGCCACTCCTATAAGGCACTTTGTGATGCTTCGATACTCATTGCGCTCTTATCTCTCGCTCTCGATCCATTACGACCGTTGATGGCCCAAAATATATCGAGCTCGTTGGGGAACCCCAAGAGGAAGGTATGATGAGCACAGCAGCAAGTTTTCCCTCAGTACGAAACCAAGGTTATCAATCCAGTAGGAGCAAGGAAACACCCCAAAGGTGTTGCTAGCTGAACGTTGGCAGGGCGCACTACCGGTGCCAGCAGCAACGTGGAGACCTGCACAACACAACCACATAACTTTGTCCCCAACTTGCGATGAGGTTGTCAATCTCACCGGTTTTGCTAAAAATAAAGGATTAAACGCATCGAATGAAAGGAAGTAATAGTTTGCAGAAAGTAAACACAAAGCAGTAAACAGTTGATTGTAGATTGAATGTAAAAGAAAGGACCGGGGTCCATAGTTCACTAGAGGTTGCTCTCCTTAAGATAGATAACATGGTGGGTGAACAAATTACAGTGGGGTAATTAACAAACATCGAGAAAGCATACAAGCATATACTAATCATCTTGACTCCTTTGAGACTTGATTGGGCACTACAAAATTATACATAGACCGACATCCAACTGCATCTATGACTAATAATCCACCTTCATGTTATCATCCGAACCCCCTCCAGTATTAAGTTGCAAGCAACGGATAATTGCATTACGAATTGCGTGTAATGTAAACAATATGATTGTTCTATGAACAAAAGGAATGTTGTTTTCTCCCTAGTAGCAACAACACATCTAGTACCTTAGAGATTTCTGTCACTTCCCTAGATTACCAGAGGCATGAACCCACTATCGAGCATAAATACTAACTCTTGGAGTTTCTAGCATCTACTTGGCCAAGATAGCTACTAACAACGGAAAGCATGCAAGATCTCAAATAACAAAGACATGATAGAATCAATAATCAATCTGAAATAGCATCTCAATATCCATCGGATCCCCGCAAACACAACATGCAGAATTACAAATAGATGATCTTGATCATGAACGGAGCTCACAAGATCTAAACATGAAAGCACAAAGGAGGAGAACCAGCCATCTAGCTACTACATGGACCCGTAGTCCAGAGATGAACTACTCACGCATCACACCGGAGGCTTGCATGATGATGAAGAAGGCCTCCAGGGTGAATTCCCCTCTCTGGCAGGGTGTCGGGAAGAGCTTCAGATCCCTCCTGATCTAGGGATAGAGATGACGGCGGCTACAGACTCTTTCGTGGAATTTTGATCATGTACTTAGGGTTTCTATATCAGAGGCAATATATAGGCGGAAGGAGAGGCCGAGGGGGTGCCTAGGCTGGCCACACCACCCCCTGGCGCGGGCCAGGCCTGGCCGCGTGGCCAGATGGTATGGCCGCCCTCTGGCCCTTCTCCGTCTCGTATTCTGGCTCTAAGTGTCCCCCAGTAAAATGATGACTTTGGCTTTTGTCCTGTCCAATTTCGAGAATATTCATTTTCTGACTTTCCTAGAACCAAAAACAGCAGAAAATAGGCAGCTGGAATTGTGGCTCTTGTTAATAGGTTAGTCCAAGAAATCATATGAAAAGTACTCCAAAGTGTGGACAAAACACAAGAAAGTAGATAAAACCAAGCATGGAAAATCAAAAATTATAGATACATTTGCAATGTATCAACATCCCCAAGCTTAACTCATGCTCGTCCTTGAGTAGGTAAGTGATAAAAACAAAGAATAATTTTTGAGGTGACATGCACCATCATAAACTTGATCAAAGTATTTGTAAAACATTCAAAGCTGGGATCATAGTACTTCAACCATAACATGAAAGACAAAGTTCTAGCAATAAGACAAAGAAACTATGTTGCAACATGAAAAGGCACAAACAAAAGATTCATGAATAACAATTCTTTGCAAGACGTTTGTTTGTTTCACATAAAGAAACATAGCATAGTGGCATTCAGCTTGCCCCTCATAGAGTAGCAAATATAAATGCATAGGACACCTTCAAAGTTTACAAGAGTGACTAGATACAAATAGTTTAAAACAAGCAATATCAAGGTATGCATCAATCAACAAGTCTTGGGACAATGCACATAGAACTAAGAATGGACATTATGCTCTCAAAGTAAGTGCATAAAGATAGAAGGTGGAGACTCAATATATAAGTTGAAGAAATGCCTTCATAGAAGGAAGTAGGGATTCAAGTCTCATAAAGAGCTTCCAAAAATTATGGTACTTAATAGCTTTCAGCTCTCATTGCCCCTATCATAAGCATCTTGAAGTGATTAAGGTTAAAGTGAACAAACTATGGTGTATATGCTTGACGAAGTATAAGTTGGAAATCTCATGTCCCTTGAATACGAGGGTCGCTCCTCATGCTACTCAAGTTTAGTTACCGGTAAGTTCTTGTCATCGTAAGTACATGTGTATCATAGAGAACCGCCAACGAGGTACCCCTTGCCCGATGATACAGAAGAATCCCCATATCAAAATGACAAGGTAAGCAGACAACGAGCATCTTAGCAATCTTCTTATTTACCATGGGAATATGGTGCTTTTTTCTCTCTTTCCTCTTTTCATAATTTTTTTTTTATTTTTCTCTTTTTTTCTCAGTATCGGACTCTTTTTTAAGAAGAATGCTTCATAGACAGCTCATTATGGTTACGCTGCAGGTTTCCACCATGTCAGCATGGATTAGACCAGCGGCCCAGGCGTTTCTCTAACACATATACATAACTCTATGGACTTACAAGCTCCCCTTTCATTTCACACTGACGACATCCATAGACAAAAGAGCATGATATTGATGACCCACAAGTATAGGGGGTGTATCGTAGTATTTTCGATAAGTAAGAGTGTCGAACCCAACGAGGAGCAGAAGGTGCTGGCTAGTGGTATGGATCAGGAATTCTCTGCAAATACTTAGCAAACGGATTTTTAGGGGTTTTCGATAAAGCAAGTAAACAAAGTACGAGTAAATAAAAGACAGTAGGAATAAATGCAGCAAGTGGCCCAATCCTTTTTGCAGCAAAGGACAAGCCAGTTGTATTACTTAAGATGACCAAACGTTCTCGAGGACACATGGGAAGACTGTCAAGTGCTTTCGCTTCATATAGTCGATTAATCTTCTTTATCTTGCTAAGTGTTGTGTGGGTGAACCTGTGCTAATGTACCGCCTCATCCAAGACTAATACATACTTGTGATTATACCCCTTGCAAACATCCGTAAGTACACGAAAGTAATTAAGGTAGAAACCTAACCACAGCTTTAAACTATAAGACCCTTACGTCCCTTGTGCAATGGTTTCCTAACGGGGGTTCAGGTTTCTGTCACTCCGGCAACCCCTACGATTAGTAGCCAAATACACAATGCATTCCCTAGGCCCATATAGGTGAAGTGTCATGTAGTCGATGTTCACATGACACCACTAAAATAAGTACACCACAACTTAAATATCAAACTATTGAATCTTTCTCAACGCAACTCCACTACTAACAATAAGACTTCTCCCATGTCCTCAAGAACAAAACGAACTACTCACAAGACATCATATGGAGCATGATCAGAGATGTAATAATGACGTATAACAATCTGAACATAGACAATAATTCAATGGTTCACTCAATAGCATCAACTACAAAGAGTAATCAACACCGGGAAAGTTTCCCCTATGAACTATAGCAAGATTCAACCAATTGTTATAGCAATATGGAGATGGTGATGAGGGTGCTGATGGTGATGATGGTGGTGATGATGATGATGATCCCGATGAAGTCCAGCTTGATGGTGGTGTTGATGGCGACGATCTCCCCTCTCCGGGAAGGAATTCCCCCGGCAGAAATCTGTCTGCCGAAGAGATCTTTCTCTCTCGGTGTTTTCTGCCCCGCAGAGGTGGCGGAATCTTTCTGTGGTCGCTCCCCGAGTCTTAGGGTTTCGGGAGGATGATATACGCTAGAGGGGAGAGGCTGGAGTGGGCCAGGGCGGCCACACCACCTCCAGGCACGGCCTAGGCCTGCCCGCGCCATGGGGTTGTGTGGGCCCCTTGTGGCCCACCTCCACTCCATCTTCTGGCATCCTTAGTCTTCTGGAAAAATAGGATTTTCCGTATATTTTCCCGGATTTTCTGATCTTCGCGAATTTTGCCTCCAAACAACACCTTTTCCATCAGAATCCTGACTACAGCGGTCCATGCTCCAAAAGTCATCAACCATGCAAAAATAGATGAAATAACTTAAGTATCACCTCTCAATACGAAATATATCAATGAATAATAGTGAATTAAGACATAGAATAGTGATGCAAAATGAACGTATCAACTCCCCCAAGCTTAGACTTCGCTTGTCCCCAAGCGAAACTGAGCTCAATAAACATGGCCTCAGGTTTATGGAGTGAAGAGTCGATAAAATAATATGGACAAGAAGCATCACATTCATCAAAAGCATAGATCATAATAGAAGACAACTCACTATTATATAACTCAACTTGCAATAAGTAAAGGAAACACAATAAAGATACATACAGTAAATCATAATTGGTAATGGCAAACTTAGCTCTTGGTCGAAGAATAGTTGATAATTTGCTGGAGTTCACAAATAGCTGGTTTTTCAATGAAAGCTTTCAAAGTAGTAAACTGTAGCATCCCATCTGTCTAACATCTGTAATGCTACATGGTCTAGTAATATAATTGCTACTTCCTACATATAACTGTTGCATCATAATTATATCATGCTCATGTCATCATGCCACATTGCATTTGAGCATCATATAAAACCCTTTTTCTTTTGGTTCTTCTCTCATATGCATTTATTAATTGTATTTGCCTCTTGATACATTGTAGTTGGTTCTTGATATATTGTTAATGCCTAGATTGAGTTGGAGGGCATATCTTTTTCAAATCCACCACCTTTCTTGTCACCACTCCATAATTCCACCATCCAACTAAATGTGAGCTTTGCATCTTATTTGGGTTTACCTCTAGCTCATATGGGTTGGGATGGATCCATTTTACTATTCCACATGCTTCCATGCAAGCATCATGTTGTTTTCACATTTTTGTTATGTGGAGCCACCTTTGCATGCTTTGTGAGTGGACCCTTTTTCTAGCTTCCATATGGATGGTTTTGGAATTTTTGCTCATGTTGGAATATTCTTGAGGATATTATGCACCTAGTGGAATATACACACTAGCATGTCCTAATTATGTTCAAATATGACCATCTACTCCACATGGAACACCCTTTTAAATTCCTTTAGCTTGGCCTTAGATCCATATTTTTGGAATGCATGTGAATAAATGCCATGAGACCTTATTATTGTTCTAACAAAATAAACATGGCATTTATTACTTATGCATGGGCCATGCAAGTCACCACCATGTTGTTCTCCTTTGGTTTTCTTTGTTTTGATTGGATCTTTTCTCTAGTGAGCTTCCCTTTTCTCTCTCATACCTCCTCATCTGGATCTTTGTTGTCCTTGCCATGTGCATCAAGCCTAACCCCTCTCCTTATCCATCATCCCATCCATGCATGATCATGTGAGATCATACCCAAAAAATCTAAACATCTCTCTCTCCATCTCATCTACCACCACCATGGGTTCAACAAACACTCACTCACCCCCTCTCTTTTTCTCACCACCACCACTACCAGGCCGAGCCTCCCTGTACACCCCCGGCTCGACCCACAACTCTCCCTGTCTAGACCAGCCTATGCCGAGCCACTATGCCCCTCTTGCAACCCTAGCCGAACCCCATTCCTTCCTCCTTTGGCTTGGGCCAGCAACCACAAGACCCCCCCAAGTTGCTCCTCTCTGACCCGTCTCCCCTCTCTTCTGTTGCTACAGGACAAGAGACAGAGGGAGGGAGGAGGACCTAGCCCGATCACCCCCTCCTCTCCTTTTACAAAAGCTACCACCCTCCCCATGTGCTCTATCCTCCTCCCTCATCTACCCCACACCTCACCCCACCTCAGGCCCTATCCAGGAGGCGCCCAGATCCCTCTATCCCCCTTGCTCTTCCCCTAGCCATGGCCATGGTCTTCCTAAACCCTAGCCTCGGCCTCGGTTGTTAGCCGATGGAGAGGTGGTGCGCAGAGGTGGGGATAGACGGGAAGCGCTCCTACGTCGTTCTCACCGTCACCTCGCACCAGGAGCTGCCCCGGAGCGCGCCTGAGGAGCCTCGCCACCGCCGCGTTCGAGCTGGACAGTCGCCGCTGCCGCCAAGCCCCATCGCGGATCACCTCCACCTCTGCCTCTAGAACCGCTCGCGTGAGCCTCTGGTGAGCCCCTCTACCCGCCGGACATGATCTTCTCCTCCCTCTCATGCGGTATCGCCACCACACTCCGTCGAACGCTCTGCGCGTCGTCGCCGCCGCCACCCGCTGCACCTGCGCGCGCATGTACCCTCTGTTCTTTACGATTTTCCCGTTGCTGGAGACCTCCTTCGCGAAATCCCCAAACACCAAAAACGTAGCCCTAACTTTCCTCTTCAAAACGACTACCTATACGCCCAAAACCATCCACCATAGCTCTCGCCATCTTCTCCAGAAGATCACGGTTTTTCCCTGTCAAAATCTGCCTTCAACACGTATTTCCCAATCGGTGATTGGCCTCTGTTCATCACCAGATCTCGGACAACCTGGTCCACCTCTGACGAAACCCCTAAGACGAAAGTTGTAGGCCTTAGTCATCCCTACACTTTTGGTTTTTGTGGCTTCGCGAGATTCTTGATGGTTTGCTCGCAATCTTCTCCGAAACATCGGTCCAGCTAGCTACAGATCTGTTTCAGTTTCGACAGTTCCGGTTCACAGCCAGACCCTTTTTCTAAAAACACCCCTAGGAGAAGTTGTCCATCATAGACCAGGCCCCCCACGCCCCGGCTCGCCCACGTGTCCAACTCTCGCTGGCCGCGCTCGCGCTGTGGTCCCGCCGCCCGGAGGCCCACCTGTCATCCTTTGTGGCTAGGAAACCTCGAGGTGAGAAAAGTCTAGAGAAAACCCCCACCTTACCCATCGCCAGCTCACTGCCCTGAGTCAGCGGGCCCCATGCGTCAGCGTCTGTGGCTAGGTTCAGTTGTGTGCGAAAAGTTCGGTGACCTTTTTCTATAATAAAAATAATTCCAGAATTTGTTTATATGATTTTAAAATCTAGAAATTAATATCTTTATTTTGGTAATTCCAAATTTGACAAATAATATATGTTTTTGAATCAGAAAAATGTGAGGAATTCAATTATGCCATTCAAAATAATGATTGACCACTTTAAATTTTCGAGATAATTAAATGGCAATAAAAATGCCTTTTCTTAATTAATTAATAACTTTAATTCTACAACTCCAAATTCGACAAATAATATGTCTAAATCGATCAGTGCGACGAGTCCGTTCTAACCATGCATTCCATATTCTGAATTGCAGCATGAATCATATAAATATTAAGTATACAGCAACTTATTTGGGAGTAAAACATGACTAAAACTTAATAAAATGCTTTATTCTTGTACCCCACACCTCACCCATGCCATGCTACGTTATTGCCATGTAAATTGTGCATCATTCATCATGGCATGCTTGTTCTCTTATCGCATTTTACTCCTATGCTTGTGCACTTTATTTATGTTGGCCCTTATTTGTTTGGTTCTTCTTTCGAATAGACGCCGAGCAGGGGAAATATCAAGAATCCCAGGAGTACTACCCAGATCCGTCTCTCGCTTCAACTGAGCTGCCAGGCAAGTACTACCACATGCTTGCATACATATAGTACCTATTGCCTCTATCTTATTCTTGCATCATTGAGTCGCGTTTGCATTAAATTGAATCCTAAGTACTGCATAGCCTTTACTTTTAAACCCCATCGAAGCTTGTTCCTCCATCCCATGAGCCATTACTACAGGAGTTGTTTGAGCCATGCGAGTCATAGAACAACATGTGTAGGGTATGTGAGTGTCTGATGGATAACGAGGTACCTAAACAACTTAACCTGAGTAGTAATGGGATAACTAATGAAAGAGGCACCGGTGAGCAATATTTGTTATTTGGTTTTTCATGCTCACTTGTGTCCCGTAGGATCCCGAGTACTTGATTCCTCTTCCTAGACTATTCGCACTATCCACATCCGAGAGGCCTTATGGACCCCCCGAGCCAGAGCTTGATTCATTTCTATTTCTTGGGGCCACAAGTAGTTTGGGGATTTATTACTATCCTGTACTTATGCCATGCTTTACTGCTTTATTTAAGATTGTGCGAGGAGCACCTGTACTGTTTAAGAATGCGGAATGTTTTCGTGGTATCGACAAGCCCAGTCACATTTTCGGGTTCCCAGTCGTTTACAGCCATTGTCGCAAACCCTAGGTCCGTCTCGGAGCCGGCCAACTTCGTTGCGGGTAGCTTATTGGGGTGTCCCCCTGAAATATTTCTGAATCCTGTGATCGCTTTGTCGTGAATGCCTCGTTGGGTTTTGAGTTGGTTTTTCCGAGGTTGATCGAGTGTGTGTTGCTATTTGTGCACCCCTGCAGGGTAAATCTTTCTAAAAGCCGTGTCCGCGGTTATGGACGACTTGGAGCACAGTTTCTCGATCATAGACAAGTATAACTAAAGTACCGCTTTTAATCTGACTAAATGCTTGTATAGTAAATAGTGCAATACTCATGGAATGGTTAATAAAACTGCCAACGGATGGGTTGTTCGTCCGCTTTCTCGTTGGTAAGCGAGAAGGAGGATGGATCTGTTACTTTATACTGTTATAATTGTTGTTCCTAATTAACGGACATCCGTCTATCAATGGTTAGGCGGATGGTTAGCGAGTATCTATAGACTTGTTTGTTATTATCTTTTGCTGCAATTGCGTCACCCTAGGTTATGTCCCCTTTAGAGGCATAAAGACTTGCTGAGTACCCCTAGAGTCTCACACGATAAATTGTTTGATTCAGATGAACAGGTGTATTCGCAAGATGGATACTAGGTGGAGGAAACAGATGATGTTGGCAACGATCACTCGGTGTAGAGATTCTGGGGAGGGGATCCGCGAGATCTGTGGGCGGGATGTGTTTATTTATGTGGCATCTTATGCCGATTTGCTTCTTATCCGTACTCGGATCTTGTTTTCCGCTTCCGCCTGATACTCTGATGGTTGATGTATGAGGAGCTATCCTAAACTATTATCTCTATCTAGGATATTTGGATCTTGCCGTATGGCGTTGCAATATTTCTATTTCTTTTAGATGGAATGGCTCTGAGAACTGTTGTATGGTAGCTTGCATACATACTCACTTGTGTATGTATTTGATCTCTTCGCATGTTGCCTACGCCGCTCGCTCTTGTTCCGATGTCTTGGAAGTGGTTAGGACGGCTGACGGGTCTACACGTGGGCGGTCCCCTGGGCCCCCACTGTACTATTTTAACCACTTTCGTTTCATCCAGGCTTGAACTTAGAGCGTAGGGTCCGAGGTAGTTACATAAACATCAAGATAAGAGCAATGTGCAAAACAAGGAACATAAGAAACATGATTGAATAAATCATCATATGAATGAATGAAACACATAAACTCAAAATACTTGCTGAGATAGAAGGGAATAGGTTTACTGACTCATCTACAAAGTAAAAGAAAGGCCCTTCGCAAAGGGAAGCAGGGATTGCAAGTCTCATAAAGAGCTCCCAAAAATTATGATACTTACTAGCTTTCAGCTCTCATTGCCCCTATCATAGGCATCTTTAGGTGATTAAGGTTAAAGTAACACAACTAAGAGGATATGCTTGACAAGTTATAAATTGGAGTCCCATGCCCCTTACTTATGAGTACCGATCCTCATGCTACTCAACTTCAGTCATGAGCAAGCTCTTGTCATTGTAAATACATGTGTATCATTGAGAACCGCCAACGGGGTACCCCTTGCACATGACACAGGAGCTATCCCATAATCAAAATGACAAGAAAAGCAGATAGTGAGCATCTCAGCGATCTTTTTATTTGCTATTTGCATAGGTTTTTATTGAGGATGCTTCATAGAATGCTCACTATAGTTATGCTGCAAGTTTCCACCATGATTAGGCATGGCTTAGGCTAGCGGCCCAGGCGTTTCTCTAACACACATATAAACTCCATGATCTTACAAGTTCCACTTTTATTTCACACCGCCAGGATCCATAAGCAAAAGAACATGATATCAACTAGGTACAAAGTACCAAATGAAGTGTTGAAAGCGGTCCCCATGATACATGGTTCGACTAACTTCAACTCATAAAGCGCAAGCATATACGCAACAAAGAAGGACCCAATGGTTCAAGTTTATTAAATGCAAGAAAGTAAAGTGTGCCATCAAGTTCGTGAGAGCTTTAATCACTAATTTTCACATAACAAGTTTAATTTGGAAGGTAGATAAAACAAGAATTTACTTGGAATAGCAATAATTCTACTAGGTAGGTATGGTGGACGCAAATGGCATGGGTTTTGGTTTAAAGGAGGTGGATGCACGAGAAGAATACCCTCTGAGTACAGGTTTCTGGAGGTTGGGTAGCAAGTACAAGAGTTGAAGAAAACAAATAAACATACAAGTGATAAAGACAAACATGCATTCTTCCTTGGAAGCACAAAAGGTCTTAACTAGAGAATACTAAACTTATTAGCAAATCAAGAAAGAAAGATGATGAAATTATTTTTTCTCTAGAGTAGTTCTATCTTTTTATTTTCAACTCTCAAAAAGGTGTTGCTACTGACCGAGCCAGGTTTGCCAAAACCAACTAAATTAACTCAATGATCCCAAAGTGATACCAATACTAACAACAAGATCAATCATAAAACCACGAATTGAAAACTAATATAAGCTATGCAAAAGAGTAAATGATAGAACTTCTCATTAATATTCCATAACGGAGACTCACACCAAGGGATACATATCTAACGAGAGAGGGGACACTTCCATAATGCAAACCATACTACATAATAACTCCTCTATTCATGATATGACTCTACTAATAAGGTAAAAAGATAGAAGATAGTGATGTGATACCGCGGCACTCCCCCAAGCTTGGAACAAACCAAGGGGATGCCAAACCTGACGACGAATTACTCCTTCGGTGGTGGTGGTAATATTTTCTTAGTTGACGTGAGGTTATCTTCCAGCATCTTGCGAAGCCTATTATTCTCCCATTGAAGCATGTCCACCTTCCTCTGCAAGTCTCGGTACTTTTCGCAGAACTCCTTAGTGACTCGTAGGGCTTCCGTTGATGCAGGGCAAGTAACAAAAGGTACCAGCCCCTGCTTGGGGTCTTGGAGGTCTTCCTCCATAGGCTTCTTCCCTTTATCCTTGGCAAACACCATTGTGCTTCTAAACCTTCAAAGAGTAAGTCCTGGCAGAAACAGATCGAAACAAAAAACACAATGAAAACACGATATACGGACCTCGGGGGATCCGGGGGGTTATATATTACGAAGTTTCATGTCAAAAGGAAGGTACTGGGAGAAAACGAGTCGGAGGCGGAGTCTGGAGTGGACTCACCACCTGGTGGCGCGACCAGGGGTGGGCCCGCGCCATAGGGTGGTGTGAGCCACCCTAGCTCCGTTTCCGTCTCTTTTTCGCTTCGTAGCTTTCCTTATTGACTGAAAACTGCAAAAATATAATTGGATTGTATTTTCGCGGAACTTTTCTTACCAGAACTGTTACCTAGTTGGAAACGGACTCTGCAGGTCTCTGAATTTGGTATCTAGTAGATTCTTCCGAAGTCATCACTTGAATAACTTCAATATCTTCAACTTCATACACTTATTACTTGAGTCATAAAACCCTTCTCTTCCTTATTACACCATTATCTGCCCTTCCTGGAAATTTCTTTCACATAAAACTGCACACAGTTCTCATTAGCAACATTAGTATAAGTGAAGTGATAAAACCTTTTTGAGTCCAACTTTAACTGAAAACCATCAAAACAAAAGCTACCGTAGCAACTCCTTCCAAAAACCCAAAAAGAATTCAAAAAGGAAATCGAATAAAGAAGCAAATGCAAGAGTGGCTAAATCTGTCAAAACAGACCAGCAGGTAAAGATCAATTTGTTAGAAAATCTTCTGTTGCTCAAATCAAAAAGTGCAAAACTGATGAAAGTTAAATAATAACCTGGGTCAGAAGCACAAAAAATTACAGCTCAATCCGACATACAGAGATCTCTCGCGAATTTTTACGGTGAAGCGCGAAAATCTGTTTCGGGACAGCAACTTCCCCAAATCTTACTTCTCTCTCATTAGAGGTTGATCTTGACACAAAAACCAAACAAAACGGATAAGGAGCGGTTATTACCGAAGTAATAACTTTCAAGACTCAAAGAAACAAAAACAAACTAAAAGCAAAAACAAATTGGGTTGTCTCCCATAAAGCTCTTTCTTTATAGCCATTAAGATGGGCATGATAATTTTGAAGAAGCTCTCATAGGGATATGAATTGAAGTGAAAGAGAGCATTAAGAAGCAAAAACACACACACATTTAAGTCGAACCCACTTCCTATGCAAGGGGATTTTGTAAACAAACAAGTTATTGAAACCAAAGGCAACTTGCATAAGAAGGCAAAAGAAGTGCAACATAAAAACTTTCAGCATAAAACGAGGAAACTTGATATTATTGAGATCCATAAGAACACTTTTCCCTCTTTCATAGTAACTTTCAGTATCATGCATAAACTTAACAGTATAGCTATCACAAGGACCATCATAACAATGATCACTTATTCTAACAGAAAACACAGGAATACTAGCTCTCAGAGCACTACTATGTGAAACAATATTAGAGGTATCCTTACAAAAGATAGTGTGTCCCTCTTCCTCATACTTAGTGACAAAGTCTTTCACATTTGCTATCATAGGTTCATCAACCATTTGTTTATCAGGTTCAACAGCTTTACTTGTACTTTCATTAACCATACTAGCTATCATAGAATGTTCCTTTACCTTAACTGGGAAAGACATTTTCTCAGTATAAGGTTTAGGTAAAACATGATTAGTAGTATAAACTTCAGTATTTCTTGCAGGAACACTCTTAGCAACATCTTTATAAGGTTCATGATACTTATTCCACTTCTTTTTAGGCACTTCAATGTAGGAAGCAAAAGCCTTAAAATAAGAAGCAATAGCTTGAGAATCTAAACCATAAGCATTTTTAATATTTTGAAAGTCATCAGTTCCCATAAACGATTCAATGCATTCATAATCATAATTTATACCTGACTTTCTACCTTTGTCATTCTCCCAAGCTTCAGCATTGTCTTCAATACGGTCCAGAAGATCCCATTTAGCTTCTTCTTCCATGCGAGTGAATGATTGATACATTGCAAATGTATCTATAATTTTTGATGCTCCATGCTTGTTTTTATCCACTTTCTTGTGTTTTGTCCACACTTTGGAGTACTTTTCATATGATTTCTTGGACTAACCTATTAACAAGAGCCACAGTGCTAGCTGCCTGTTTTCTGCTGTTTTAGTTCCAGGAAAGTCAGAAAATGAATATTCTCGGAATTGGACGGGACAAAAGCCAAAGTGCCTATTTTTCCAGAAGACTCACGGAGCCAGAATACGAGACGGAGGAGGTCCAGGGGCTGGCCACACCCCCCCAGGCGCGGGCTAGGCCTGGCCGCGCCAGGGCCTGGTGTGGTGGCCCTAGGCACCCCCTCGACCTCTCTCTTCGCCTATAAGAAGCCTTCTGACCTAAAAACTTAGGGGGGTTTGACGTTTTTCCACAAAAAGTTCCGCTGCACCGCCGCCACCGAAGGGGAGATTCGGGGGACAGAAAGTCTCTGTTCTGGCACCCTGCCGGGACGGGGAAGTGCCCCCGGAGCCATCTCCATCGATCCCCACCATCATCTTCATCGACCATCCATGTTTCTTCCATCTATGAGTGAGTAATCCCCCGCTGTAGGCTATGGGGATGGTAGGGATTGGATGAGATCATTCATGTAATGGCATCAGATTGTTAGGGCATAGTGCCTAGTATCTCTATTAGTGCTTTATGACTTTGTTGCAACTTTGTTGTGCTTAATGCTTATCACTAGGGCCCGAGTCCCATGATTTTAGATCTGAACTTATTATTGATTCATCATGATAGTATTGTTTTGGGTCTTATCTACAAGTTGAATACACATGTCGTTGTCCGGAACCTATGGTCCCGAAGTGACAGAAATCGGGGTAGCCGGAAGGGAAAGGCTTTGATGTGAGGATCACATGTGTTCACAGAGTGTTAATGCTTTGCTCCGGTGCTCTATTAAAAGGAGCACCTTAATTGCCAGTAGTTCCCTAGAGGCCCCGCTAAAAACGGCCTGGCAGGACAAAAGATGTTGTGCAAGTTCTCATTGCGAGCACGTATGACTATATATGAAACACATGCCTAGGATTGTCTAGTACTTGGGTGCTTTATCTTATTTATCTGCAATTGCCCTATGTTCTGATTGCTATGTGAATTGTCTTGTCCATGCAACGCCCGTCCATCCATCCCTATGCCTACCGCACTCGAATCCCACCGTTTACTGCTTTTGTTACTACTGTCTTTGTTTTGCTACTTTTGTTACTTTACTATTCCTACTACAAAACTGTTGCTACTGATAAACTGCTGTGAGCAAGATTGTTTCCAGGTGCAGCTGAATTGACAACTCAGCTGTTAAGGCTTGTAGATATTCTTTGGCTCCCCTTGTGTCGAATCAATAAATTAGGTTTCACTTCCCTCGAAAATACTGCGATACACCCCCTATACTTATGGGTCATCAAGACTATTTTCTGGCGCCATTGCCGGGGAGCTAAGCTTTATTTATCAAGTTCACTTGGATTCACTATTGTTCAAGCTAAGTTTATTTCTTCCTTGTTTGCTTCTTCCTTTATTGAAAATACAAAAAAAATAGTTCCTACTCTAGTTGTTATTTTCGTTGGTCTATTATTGTCTTGCTTTATCATGCTTGATGTCAATGGTTGGTTTCTTTGAAACTGAATCTTATTGGCAAGGTGGGTTCACGGAAGATCAAAAAGATTATTATAAGGAACACCGCTTGTCAACAAAAGGGAAACACTTATGGGAACAAATTGATAGATTGTATACCATTGCTAGGAACGTGTGCTCTACTTATAATGTTACTTATTGCTGTGATGAGTCTTGTTGCCGAAAGAGGTATAAACACCTCCCTTTTCAATGTGAGTATAGTGATAATGATACCATATCTTCGTATGCTAAAGGAATTTATGACTTTTATGATGCGGAACAAATTGAAGAATTTATTGCTTGGAAGGGTGCTTTTGAACTTGCTAGTTTGCTTGAAAATATTGATGATTCACCTTACAAATATGAGGTGTATGGTATGCTTAAATTTTGCTTTGATAATTACAAGGATGAAAATGACTATATTCTTGAATATTTTAATAGATGTTTTCCACAAACAGAAGAGACTAATGCCTTGCAGGATCCTATGGAAGAAGAAATTGATGAACCTGAAATCTCATTAGATGAAAAAGAGGAGGAGATTGATGAACAAAAGGAGGAAGAATGAATTAGATACCCATGCCTACATTCTAATGAGAGTAACTCTTTATCCCTTACATTATTTGATTGTCCCCTTGCTTACTAAAGGAGATTGAATGTTATGTTCCTGAGGTTTCCCTTAATAGTGTTTATAATAAAGCTCTAGTGCTTGTAGATCATGAAGAGCATGCTTTATGTGATAGTAATATTGTTGAGTTTATTCATGAGGCTACTGAAAATTATTATGAGAGAGGAAAATATGGTTGTAGATGTTTTCATGGTATAGAAACAGCTCTCTATGTGCTGAAAGTTTTGAAGTCACTCTTGTTTTATCTTCCTATGCCTGTCACTTTGTTCTTTGCGAATTTATTTTCATACACATTCCTATGCATAGGAAGTGGGTTAGACTTAAATGTGTTTTGAATGCTTCTTGATGCTCTCTTTTACTTCAACTCATATTTCTTATGAGAGCATCCTCTAAAACTTTTATGCCTGAAGATGATAATATGTCTATTATTCTTGGGAGACTTTTTCTTAAATACTGCAGGAGCTATTATTAATTGTAATCAAGGAAACGTGACCTTCAATGAACACATTGTCTATTTCCTCAATAAGATTGAAAGGACTTATGGATTGAATTCAATTGAACATGTTGAGGGCATTCAAGTTGGAGAAATATATTGTCCCATATGAAGAGAAAAATGTGAAACTATTATGATTGGGACCATTGCTATCAAAGTTGAGGTAACATAATCATTAGTGGGATACAAAGTTTTGTCTCATATGGAATTGTTTTGGTAACAAGACCTGATCAACCTTGTTAACAAAAGGATTTGATTGAACAAAACAATGTTTTCACCATGATTATCTCCGCTTACTTCTATTCTATCCATTTTAGTTTTTGCTTCTTATGCCTAACTTAAAGGTGTTAAAGAAAAGTACTTGTTGGAGATAACCCAAGAGTTTTAGATGAGTCTTGGAAGTTATTACCTCTGTAATAACCGCTCCTTATCCTTTTTATTTGCTTTTGTGCCAAGAGTAACCTCTAATGAGAGAGAAGTAATGATTGAGAAAGTTGCTGTCCTGAAACGGATTTTTGTGCTTCACCGTAAAAATTCCTGAGAGAGCTCTGTACGTCGGATTGAGTTGTAATTTTTTTTGCTTCTGCCCCAGGTTGTTATATAACTTTCATTAGTTAAACACTTTTTGATTTGAGCAACATAAGGTCTTCGAAATTTTTTGTCTTTACCTGCTGGTCTGTTTTGACAGATTTCTGCCATTTTCTGCATTTGCGTCTTGTTAGTTCCTTCTTGAGTTCTTTTGGGGAATTGGCCTTTTTGAGGAAAGTGCTACAGTATCTAGTGTTCTAATGGGAGTTTATTTGGTGTTATAACTGAACTTTAATACTTATTTATCTTAAGTACACTAATGTTGCTAATAAAGATTGTGTGAAGTTTTGTATGAAGGAAAAATTTCAGGTGTATGGAAGGAATGAGTAATGAGATGAAGGATGGACTAAAGCTCAAGCTTGGTGATGCCACGCGTGTCACCCCAAGAAATATCCAAAAAGTACAAGCGTCAAAGCTTGGGGATGCCCAAGGCATCCCCTTCTTCATCAATAAAAATCTCAGGTTTCTTCCAAACACTTCATTTTTATTGTTTCATGCACAGTTGTGTTGTTCTTAGAGCGTCTTCTTTTTCGTTTTCGTTTTGGTTTTTAGTTTGCGTGGTTTGCTTAGTTTGCTGAATAAATTGGTTGGACCCCCTCATTCATACATCGGTGTTCAAATAGTCTGGTTTGGATTGGAAAAGAGTAGGAAAGCTCATGCTTAAGTGGTAAAGAGAGCTTGTTTTTGACTGTGGCCTATGCTTTGTCATGTCATGCTTGATATTGTTTTGGCTTTATGCTTAGTATTCTTTGCTGTAGCATGACTTGTTATAAACAATTGAGATTGCTTAATGTGCCTTGGATGAATCATGCGTTGTTTTAGCATATTAAAGCATAGTATAGTGGTATTCTCCTTTGGTGTTTTATTTGGGTTGACTTGGCACATGCTCACACCATGATATGACTATCTCAAGTCACCATAAGCCTTTATGATCCTTTAGTTTTCAACTTGTAGTATCACTTTATGCTTTGATCAATGATGTTTTGTCGCTCTGCATGATTATGGCCATTATTGCTCTCTTAGTTTGTCGCTCCCAGTCTTTTGCTAGCCTGCACAACAAAGTATGAGTTCCACTCATGCATCCAACTCCCTAAACCAAGTTTTTCAAAGAGTCCACCATACCTACCTACTATCTTATGATATTCCAAGTATATTCATGCTTTTGTTTACCTTCCACTTGTTATGAGAAAACTATTGATTAAAGCTTTCACGAACTTGATGGCACACTTTACTTTTTGCCCCTAATAAACTTGAACCATTGGGTCCTTATTTGTTGCGTATATGCTTGCTCTTTATAAGTTGAAATTAGCAGAACCCTGTTTCATGGGGAACGCTTTCAACATTGCACTTGTACTCGGTACCCCGTTGATATCATGTTCTTTTGCTTACGGATCCCGGCGGTGTGAAATAAAAGTGGAACTTGTAAGATCATGGAGTTTGTATGTGTGTTAGAGAAACGCATGGGCCGCTAGCCTAAGCCATGCCTAATCATGGTGGAAACTTGCAGCATCACCATGATGAGCACTCTATGAAGCATCCTCAATAAAAACCTATGCAAATAGCAAATAAAAAGATCGCTGAGATTCTCATTGTCTGCTTGCCTTGTCATTTTGATTATGGGAAAGCTCCCGTATCATGTGCAAGGGGTACCCCGTTGGCGGTTCTTAATGATACACATATACTTACAATGACAAGAGCTTACTCGTGACTGAAGTTGAGTAGCATGAGGATCGGTCTTCGTAAGTAAGGGGCATGAGATTTCGGTTTATAACTTGTCAAGCATATCCTCTTAGTTGTGTCACTTTAACCTTAATCACCTTCAAGATGCTTATGATAGGGGCAATGAGAGTTGAAAGCTATAAGTACCATAATTTTTGGAAGCTCTTTATGAGACTTGAATCCCTACTTCCTTTTACAAAGGCTTTTCTTCCACCATTACATTGAGTCTCCACCTTCTATCTTTATGCACTACTTTGAGAGCATAGTGGCCATTCTTAGTTCTATGTGCATTGTCCCGAGACTAGTTGATTGATGCATAACTTGTTATTGCTTGTTTGAAACTTTTGTATCTAGTCACTCTTATGAACTTTGAAGGTGTCCTATGCATTTATATTTGCTACTCTATTGAGGGACAAGCTGAATACTTTTATGCTATGTTTTCTTTATGTGAAACAAACAAATGTCTTGCAAAGCATTGTTATTCATGAATCTTTTGTTTGTGACTTATCATGTTGCATCATAGTCTCTTTGCTTATTGCTAGAACTTTGTCTTTCATGTTATGATTGAAGTACTTTGATCCCATATTTCAATGTTTTACAAATATTTTGATCAAGTCTTTGATGGTGCATGTCACCTAAAAAATTATTCTTTCCTTTTATCACTTACCTACTCGAGGACGAGCAGGAGTTAAGCTTGGGGATGTTGATACATTGCAAATGTATCTATAATTTTTGATGCTCCATGCTTGTTTTTATCCACTTTCTTGTGTTTTGTCCACACTTTGGAGTACTTTTCATATGATTTCTTGGACTAACCTATTAACAAGAGCCATAGTGCCAGCTGCCTGTTTTTTGCTGTTTTTGGTTCCAGGAAAGTCAGAAAATGAATATTCTCGGAATTGGACGGGACAAAAGCCAAAGTGCCTATTTTTCCGGAAGTGATCAAGTGGCCACACCCCCCAGGCGCGGGCTAGGCCTGGCCGCGCCAGGGCCTGGTGTGGTGGCCCCAGGCACCCCCTCGACCTCTCTCTTCGCCTATAAGAAGCCTTCTGACCTAAAAACTTAGGGGGGTTCGATGTTTTTCCACGAAAAGTTCCGCTGCGCTGCCGCCACCGAAGGGGAGATTCGGGGGACAGAAAGTCTCTGTTCTGGCACCCTGCCGGGACGGGGAAGTGCCCCCGGAGCCATCTCCATCGATCCCCACCATCATCTTCATCGACCATCCATGTTTCTTCCATCTATGAGTGAGTAATCCCCCGTTGTAGGCTATGGGGATGGTAGGGATTGGATGAGATCGTTCATGTAATGGCATCGGATTGTTAGGGCATAGTGCCTAGTATCTCTATTAGTGCTTTATGACTTTGTTGCAACTTTGTTGTGCTTAATGCTTGTCACTAGGGCCCGAGTGCCATGATTTCAGATATAAACTTATTATTGATTCATCATGATAGTATTGTTTTGGGTCTTATCTACAAGTTGTATACACACGTTGTTGTCCGGAACCTATGGTCCCGATGTGACAGAAATCGGGGTAGCCGGAAGGAAAAGGCTTTGATGTGAGGATCACATGTGTTCACGGAGTGTTAATGCTTTGCTTTGGTGCTCTATTAAAAGGATCACCTTAATTGCCAGTAGTTCCCTAGAGGCCCCGCTACAAACGGCCTGGCAGGACAAAAGATGTTGTGCAAGTTCTCATTGCGAGCACGTATGACTATATATGGAACACATGCCTAGGATTGTCTAGTACTTGGGTGCTTTATCTTATTTATCTGCAATTGCCCTATGTTCTGATTGCTATGTGAATTGTCTTGTCCATGCAACGCCCGTCCATCCATCCCTATGCCTACCGCACTCGAATCCCACTATTTACTGCTTTTGTTACTACTGTCTTTGTTTTGCTACTTCTGTTACTTTACTATTCCTACTAGAAAACTGTTGCTACTGATAAACTGCTGTGAGCAAGATTGTTTCCAGGTGCAGCTGAATTGACAACTTAGTTGTTAAGGCTTATAAATATTCTTTGGCTCCCCTTGTGTCGAATCAATAAATTGGGTTTCACTTCCCTCGAAAATACTGCGATACACCCCCTATACTTGTGGGTCATCAATGATCCAGCACAAGAAGCATCCAATAAATCTTTAACATGTAGACGGAGCATTGCATAGAAGTTATTGATAATAATATTGTTGGGGAGCTCATGAACGGTACATTTGAGCATTAGTAACTTCAATCTCCCCCAAGCTTGAGCTGTACTCTCTCCATCAAGAGGCCAAAAGTTGCATATTTGATTCCGATCTTTATGAATCTCACTAGGAGGATAAAGCTTTGAATAAAAGAGAGGCACTATTTCCTCCCATTCCAGAGCTTGACCATTCTTCATCAGCTTATACCATTCCTCAGCTCTTCCTTTCAGTGATAATGAGAATAACTTCTTCTTAACTTGATCTGTAGTAATACCTGCACACTTGAACAACCCGCATAATTCGTGTATAAAGAGTAAATGATCACCGGGATGGACAGTTCCATCCCCAACATAGTAGTTATCCATAACACGATCAATAATTCTTGTAGGTATTTTGAAAACATCTTTCTTAGCAGGTGGTGGTTATCTACTACCTTAGCAGTGGTAGTAGCATTACCATCTAAGAAACTCAGTGAATTATCCATAACAAAAATAAAGCAACTAACAGAAGTAAGATATACTCACAGTAGAAGTTTCATTTACCAGTTCCACTCTCCAATAGCGCTTCACTCCCCGGCAACGGCGCCAGAAAATAGTCTTGATGACCCACAAGTATAGTGGGTATATTGCAGTATTTTCGATAAGTAAGAGTGTCGAACCCAACGAGGAGCAGAAGGTGCTGGTTAGTGGTATGGATCAGGAATTCTCTGCAAATACTTAGCAAATGGATTTTTAGGGGTTTTGATAATGCAAGTAAATAAAGTGCGAGTAAAAAAAGACAATAAGAATAAATGCAGCAAGTGGCCCAATCCTTTATTCAGCAAAGGACAAGCCGTTTGTATTACTTAAGATGACCAAACGTTCTTGAGGACACACGGGAATATCGTAAAGTGCTTTCGCTTCATATAGTTGATTAATCTTCTTTAGTTTGCTAAGTGTTGTGTGGGTGAACCTGTGCTAATGTACCGACCTTCCTAGGACTAATACATACTTGTGATTATACCCCTTACAAGCATCCGTAAGTACAAGAAAGTAATTAAGGTAGAAACCTAACCACAGCTTTAAACTCTAAGACCCTTACGTCCCTTGTGCAATGGTTTCCTAACGGGGGTTCAGGTTTCTGTCACTCCGGCAACCCCTACGATTAGTAGCCAAATACACAATGCATTCCCCTAGGCCCATATAGGTGAAGTGTCATGTAGTCGACGTTCACATGAAACCACTAGAAGAAGTACACCACAACTTAAATAACAATCTATTGAATCTTTCTCAACGCAACTCCACTACTAACAACAAGACTTCTCCCATGTCCTCAAGAACAAAACGAACTACTCACAAGACATCATATGGATCATGATCAGAGATGGAATAATGACGTATAACAATCTGAACATAAACAACAATTCAATGGTTCACTCAATAGCATCAACTACAAAGAGTAATCAACACCGAGAAAGTTTCCCCTATGAACTATAGGAAGATTCAACCAATTGTTACAGCAATATGGAGATGGTGATGAGGGTGCTGATGGTGATGATGGTGGTGGTGGTGATGATGATGATGATCCCGATGAAGTCCAGCTTGATGGTGGTGTTGACGGCGATGATCTCCCCTCTCCGAGAAGGAATTCCCTCGGCAGAAATCTGTCTGCCGGAGAGATCTTTCTCTCTCGGTGTTTTCCGCCCCGCAGAGGCGGCGGAATCTTTCTGTGGTCACTCCCCGAGTCTTAGGGTTTCAGGAGGATGATATACGCCAGAGGGGAGAGGCTAGAGTGGGCCAGGGCGGCCACACCACCTCCAGGCGCGGCCTAGGCCTGCCCACGCCATGGGGTGGTGTGGGCCCCCTGTGGCCCACCTCCACTCCATCTTCTGGCATCCTTAGTCTTCTGGAAAATAGGATTTTCCGTATATTTTCCCGGATTTTCTGATCTTCGCGAATTTTGCCTCCAAATAGCACCTTTTCCATCAGAATCATGACTGGAGCGGTCCATGCTCCAAAAGTCATCAACCATGCAAAAATAGATGAAATAACATAAGTATCACCTCTCAATTCGAAATATATCAATGAATAATAGTGAATTAAGACATAGAATAGTGATGCAAAATGGACGTATCAGATATCAACTAGGTACAAAATACCAGTGCAATGTTGAAAGCATTCCTCATGACAGCATGGTTCTGCTAATCCCCAACGAATAAGTGCAAGCATATACAACATAGACGACACAATGGTTCAAGTTTATTAAGGGCAAGAAAAGTAAAGTGTGCCATCAAGTTCGTGAGAGCTTTAATCATTAGTTTTCTCATAACAAGTTTAATTTGGAAGGTAAACAAAAACATGAATATACTTGGAATAGCAAATGCTAGTAGGTAGGTATGGTTGACTCTTTGGAATAACTTGGTTTAAGGAGTTGGATGCATGAGTGGAACTCATACTTGGTTACGGAGGCTAGCAAAAGACTGGGAGCGACAAACTAAGAGAGCAATAATGGACATAATCATGCAGAGCGACAAAACATCATTAATCAAAGCATAAAGTGATACTATAAGTTGAAAACTAAAGGATCATAAAGGCTTAGGTGACTTTGGATAGTCATAACATGGTGTGAGCATGCGCCAAGTCAACCCAAATAAAGCATCAAAGGAGAATACCATAATACTATGCTTTAACATGCGAAAACAACGCATGATTCATCCAAGGCACATTAAGCAATCTCAATTGTTTACAACATGTCATGCTACAACAAAGAATACTAAGCATAAAGCCAAAACAATATCAAGCATGGCACAACAAAGCATAGGCCACAGTCAAAAACAAGCTCTCTTTACCACTTAAGCATGAACTTTCCTACTCTTTTCCACCCCAAACCAAACTATTTGAAAACCAATGTATGAAAGAGGGGGTTCAACAATTTATTCAGCAAACCAATCAAACAAAGCAAACAAAAAGCCAAAACCGAAACGAAAAAGAAGACGCTCCAAGAACAACACAACTGTGCATGAAACAATAAAAATGAAGCGTTTGGAAGAAACCTGGGATTTTTATTGATGAAGAGGGGGATGCCTTGGGCATCCCCATGATTTGAAGCTTGTACTTCTTGGATATTTCTTGGTGTCACACGCGTGGCATCCCCAATCTTGAGCTTTAGTCCATCCTTCATCTCATTACTCATTTCTTCCATACACTTGAAAAATTTCCTTCATACAAAACTTTACACAATCTTTATTAGCAACATTAGTGCACTCAAGATAATAAGTCTTAAGGTTCAGTTCTAACACCAATAAAACTTCCATTAAAGCACAAGTTACTGTAGCACTTCCCTCAAAAATCTCAATTCCCCAAAAGAACTCAAAAAGAAACCAACAAGAAGCAAATGCAGAAAATGGCAGAAATCTGTCAAAACAGACCAGCAGGTAAAGACGAATATTTTCGAAGACCTTATGTAGTTCAAATCAAAAACTGTTGAACTAACTAAAGTTACATAACAACCTGGGGCAGAAGCACAAAAATTCACGCCTCAAAAGGACGTTCAGATATTTTACACGAATTTTTACGGTGAAGCATAGAAATCTGTTTCAGGACAGCAACTTTCCCAATCATTACTTCTCTCTCATTAGAGGTTACTCTTGGCACAAAAAGCAAATAAAAAGGATAAGGAGCGGTTATAACTGAAGTAATAACTTCCAAGACTCATCTAAAACTTTTGGGTTATCTCCCAATAAGTACTTTTCTTTAACGCCTTTAAGTTAGGCATAAGAAGCAAGAAAAAGAATCAAGTGTTCTAAACGAAGAAGCATTAAGATTGATACCAGAAATATATCTTCAACAAGGTAAGGTATCTCATCCAAATAGGTTCTAGGGGATCCTCTCTCAATACTCTTGGGTTCACTATTTTCATCAAATGGGTTTTTAGGAACAGTCCAATCAAGATTCTTTTCTATGGCTTCATGCATTGCCACTAGTTTAAAGGGTGTTGGTATCTTAATCTCCTCCCCATTAGGTTCAGTTTTCTTCATCTTTTCTCATGTACCAACAACATCTACACATGAGCCTAGCATATTGAAACGTTCAAAGACTTCTTTAGCTTCCTTGGCAACATCATAGAATTCCTTAAGCAAAGTTTCTAGAATAAAATCTCTCTTTTCAGGGTCCTCAATTTCTTTAGGTTTAAGAAACATTACTTGCATTAAGGGGTTAAGGTTAACAAACCTAGCTTCCAACATGTGAATTAAAGAAGCTATAGAAATTTCATAGTTTGGAGCAGGTTCTGCAAGGGATCTATCCTCAGTATCCTCATGTTTACTAACATGATTAAAGAATTCTTCAATATTACCTTTTCCAATTATAGAGCCACTACCTATTGAAAGGTCTTTCAGGGTGAATTTAGGGATCAACATGGTGAGCTAAGAAAGAGGTAACACCTATAGGGGGACTTAATTTTTGTGTGTTTTTAATAAAGAAAGCAAACTTGTAAAACTTTTTTTTTTTGCGTTTTTGATAAAGAAACAAGCAAACAAAGCAAAAGTAAACTAAGCAAAACAAAAACAACAAAGTAAAGAGATTGGTTATGAGGGATTCCCCTTGTGAAGATGTCCTTAACTCCCCGGCAACGACACCAGAAAATATGCTTGATGGCCCAAAATATATTGAGCTCGTTGGGGAACCCCAAGAGGAAGGTATGATGAGCACAGTAGCAAGTTTTCCCTCAGTACAAAACCAAGGTTATCAATCCAGTAGGAGCAAGGAAACACCCCAAAGGTGTTGCTAGCTGAACGTTGGCAGGGCGCACTACCAGTGCCAGCAGCACCGTGGAGACATGCACAACACAACCATAGAACTATGTCCCCAACTTGCGATGAGGTTGTCAATCTCATCGGTTTTGCTGAAAACAAAGGATTAAACGTATTGAATGGAAGGAAGTAATAGTTTGCAGAAAGTAAACACAAAGTAGTGAACAATTGATTGTAGATTGAGTGTAAAAGAAAGGACCGGGGTCCATAGTTCACTAGAGGTGGCTCTCCTTAAGATAGATAACATGGTGGGTGAACAAATTACAACGGGGCAATTGACAAACATCGAGAAAGCATACAAGCATATACTAATCATCTTGACTCCTTTGAGACTTGATTGGGCATTACAACATTATACATAGACCGCCATCCAACTGCATCTATGACTAATAATCCACCTTCAGGTTATCATCCGAACCCCCTCCAGTATTAAGTTGCAAGCAACGGATAATTGAATTACGAATTGCGTGTAATGTAAACAATACGATTGTTCTATGAACAAAGGATTGTTGTTTTCTCCCTATTAGCAACGGCACATCTAGTACCTTAGAGATTTCTGTCACTTCGCCAGATTACCAGAGGCATGAACCCACTATCGAGCATAAATACTAACTCTTGGAGTTGCTAGCATCTACTTGGCCAAGATAGCTACTAACAACGGAAAGCATACAAGATCACAAATAACAAAGACATGATAGAATCAATAATCAATCTGAAATAGCATCTCAATATCCATCGGATACTCGCAAACACAACATGCAGAATTGCAAATAGATGATCTTGATCATGAACGGAGCTCACAAGATCTAAAAATGAAAGCACAAAGGAGGAGAACCAACCATCTAGCTACTACATGGACCCGTATTCTAGAGATGAACTACTCACGCATCACACCGGAGGCTTGCATGATGATGAAGAAGGCCTCCAGGGTGAATTCCCCTCTCTGGCAGGGTGCCGGGAATAGCTTCAGATCCCTCCCAATCTAGGGATAGAGATGACGGCGGCTACAGACTCTTTTGTGGAATTTTGATCGGGTACTTAGGGTTTCCGTATCAGAGGCAATATATAGGCGGAAGGAGAGCCGAGGGAGTTCCTGGGTTGGCCACACCACCCCCTGGCGCGGGCCAGGCCTGGCCGTGTGGCCAGGTGGTGTGGCCGCCCTCTGGCCCTTCTCCATCTCGTATTCTAGCTCCAAGTGTCCCCCGGTAAAATAATGACTTTGGCTTTTGTTCCGTCCAATTCTGAGAATATTCATTTTCTGACTTTACTGGAACCAAAAACAGCAGAAAACAGGCAGCTGGCACTATGGCTCTTGTTAATAGGTTAGTCCAAGAAATCATATGAAAAGTAGTCCAAAGTGTTGATAAAACACAAGAAAGTAGATAAAACCAAGCATGGAACATCAAAAATTATAGATACATTTGCAATGTATCGACCGCTCACTTTACTTAAGCGATCTAGATGTTTTGACTGTGCACTTTCACTCGCTCTATCACTGTCGTGGAAATGGCCACGGCAGTCACTGCCACTGGCAGCGATTGAGTGTTTCGTGAGGAAGAGTTGGCGGCCATTTGCGGTGCGAGATGGGGGCGGATGCACATGGGTTTACCCAGGTTCGCCCCCAGAGGGTAAAGACCTACTCCTACTAGATTAGATTATTGGAGAGCGAGTTACAGGGATGGCGAGCTCGGAGGCTATGCAGCGAGTTGCTTGAGTGGGTGTATGATGGAACGTGTTTGTCTAGGATACCCTAGGGAGGTTTATATATGAGGCACCTCGCTAGGGTTTACAAGCTGCCACCGAACAAGATAAGGGTTCAGAGTATTTGACCTAATCCGACTGGGCTTCTGTTACGCTCCTGGGCGTCCAATCGCTAGTCGACAGGCCTCTCCTTCCGTTGTAGTCTAGTCGCCATCCTCCAGGTGCACTCACAGGCCCTTCGGCCCAATCGGAACGTCCTGCTGGGCATATCCCCATCAGTAGTCCCCGAGGCCATCGTTGATGCAGGCGCAAGCGTCCCTTTGGCGCTCGGAGTAGGCGAGCCCAATTTGGGTGTCCAGTCGAGTCGGCGATGGACTCCATCAGAAGCAAGGAGAATTTCTCCATGTTTCCATTCGCCACCCCATTGAATGTTACTGCTACCAAGTCGTCGTTCCAGCGAGTGGAAAAGCCTAGCGGGTAGCGGGTGAAATAAAAGAGTTGGACCGTCAAATCCGGTCAAACTATCCGTTGGAATTTCCAACGGTAAATTCGGCGCAATTACCGTGAGCAACGGCTATCCCGATTTTGGCGGGTGGCGTTCCCATATAAGGGGAGTGATGGTTCAGCTCTGCATACCTTCTCCGCATTCTTCATTCTCTCTCATTCGTTCTTCCTGTCTCCAATCTCCCTGCCTACATCCTTCCGACTCGTCTTTTCCGCATCGTACGATTCCACATCCTACCCGATGGAGCCTCCCAAAGGCTTATGGGGAAAATCCAAGTGTACCATAGCCCAGCTTAAATCCTTCGAGGATGCCGGAGTCCTCCTCAAGGGGAACTGGCAGGTTCCCCTCTCCTCCGAGACCGAGCCGAAGCCGCGACCCGGCGAATTCATCTACTTCTCCAGCCATCTTGAGAGGGGTCTAGGATTCCTCACTTCACTCTTTTTCCACCACTTCTGCGCGTATTACGCGATCAAGCCATCGGATCTCGGTCCGCACAGCATCGAGCAGCTGGCGATCTTCGTCGCCTTCTGCGAATGCTATCTTGGCTGCAGGCCATACTTCCCGCTTTGGTTGGAGCTCTTCCACGGCCGCATTGGGCGCGAGGCGTCCAGTGGTTTGATGTTGGCCACAGGTGGCGTCACATTCCAACTGAAGCCGAAGGCCAATTTCGTCAAGCTCCTCCTACCGAAGAAGGCCGCCAGCGAGTGGAAGAAGAGCTGGTTCTACGTAAAATAATCCACTCCCTCCGGTGAGGTGGCGCTTCCCGAGTTCGTCGCCAAGAGGAGCGAGCCTCGCCGGTTGGCGCCGAAGAAGCTTCCCGAAGACCAGCGGATGGCCGTCGCGGAAATGATGGACCAGATCCAGAAGCTAAAGGACCAGGGGTTGATTCCGATCAACCTCTACAACTGTTGGCTCGGGCGGCGCCTGGTTCCGCTGGTGGCTCGGCTGCACTGGATGTATGAATACAGCGAGAAGCATGACCCATCCCGAACCAGTAAGGAATCATGGGAGGCCGGGGACTACAAGGCCGCCCTAAAGAAGATCACCGACGCAGAGTTCACCAGTGTGGCGGTCGGGCTCGCCCCATACACTCCTGTGAAGAATGAAGCCCCCACAGTAAGTTCTCTTCCCAGTCTCTATGTCCGTACCTCAGTTCTCAATCTCCGCGTTTGGTGTTTTACTCGTGGTGGTTCTCAGCTTTTTCAGGTGTTGGAGGGATGGCTCCCTCTTCTCGATGAAGAGGTTCCCCAGGAACTGGAGGAAGATTCTGAGGGAGACTCTTCTGATAGCGACGGGGAGGAGGAAGAGGTTCCTCCCCCAATGCCTGTGGCTCGCAAGACCCGCATGCAGAAACAACGTGAGTTCGAGGCGAGTCGCAGCCTGGACGAACACGACGGAGGCGACGAGGTCGCACAGGAGCACACGTCCCGGCGTACTGCTACGCCGTCGAAGCCCACACGTAGGCCCAAGTCGCCAGCGAAGAGGCCCACGTCGCTGTCCAAATCGGCGGTGGTGTTTGAGTCGGATAACGATTCCGATGACGAAGGTTCCCTTGAAGTCTCGCGCAAGGCCCCAAAGGATGCAATCCCGACACGAGGATTGACCACGGCAGATGCTACAGGGTAGCTTACATAGAGGAAAGGGCAAGGCGACGTAGGAGAATCCGGGAGCGAGATTGGCACACGATGTACCCAGGTTCACGTCCCCTCGGTGGAGGATCGCTACGTCCTGCTACCAATCCAGTATATGATCATAGATTGGTTTACATGGAGCTGCCGGAGGTGGAGGGAGAGACTAGATCTAATCTCATGTGAGATAGAGATGTGGGAGAGGGTGTCCTTGGTGGCTTTATATATGCAGCCAGTTAGGGTTTACAAGTGCACTAATGGGCTTTGTATTGGAGTCACAGTCTTGGGCCTTCAGTCGGCGTGGCGTCTGGGTCCAGTACGCGCCAGTCGCCGTATTCGGCGAGTCGATCCGCTCTGGCTTGGCTTTAGTCGGCTCGCTCCAGCTAGCGACTCCGCTTCATGGGTATACCCCGATTCGTATTCCCCCATCAGTAGTCCCCGAGCGCGTCATGGATTCGACGCAGGCTTGAGGCAGGGCACGGAGAGTCTTGGCGATGGATTGTGGTGAATCGGCAACGAGCTCCTGAATAGAGGAAAGAACCGTTAAGCGGGAGGCGGTCGGCGTGAGCTAGTCGGTGAGAACCAGTCGGCGAGAGCCAGTCGGTGAGGGCCAGTTGGCAAAAAGCGCAGGGAGGCGGTGAAGCCGCCAATTGCAGTGAGTCCCCGACCGTGGAGCGTGCCGAGTCCCCGAGTGCGGCGAGTGGCGAGGTCGGACGACCGACGAGTGGCGCTGTCTGGAGTGCACCGAGTCCCCGAGCGTGGCGAGTGGCGAGGTCAGACGACCGGCGAGTGGCACTGTCTGGAGCGAACCGAGTTCCCGAGCATGGTGAGTGGCGAGGTCGGGCGACCGGCGAGTGGCGCTGTCTGGAGCACACCGAGTCCCCGAGCGCGGCGAGTGGCGAGGTCGGGCGACCGTTGAGTGCTGCTGTCTGGAGCGCACCGAGTCCCCAAGCACGACGAGTGGTGCTGTATCTAGCGCGCCGAGTCCCCGAGCGCGGCGAGTGGTGAGGTCGGGTGTCCGGCGAGTGCCGCTGTCTGGAGCGCACCGAGTCCCCGAGCGCGGCGAGTGGCGAGGTCGGGCGACCGGCGAGTGGCGCTGTCTGGAGCGTGCTGAGTCTCCGAGCGCGGCGAGTGGCGAGGTCGGGCGACCGGCGAGTGGCGCTGTCTGGAGCACGCTGAGTCTCCGAGCGCGGCGAGTGGCGAGGTCGGGTGACCGGCGAGTGGCGCTGTATGGAGCGCACCGAGTCCCCGAACGTGGCGAGTGGCGAGGCCGCGCGACCGGCGAGTGGTGCTGTATGTAGCACGCCGAGTCCCCAAGCGCGGCGAGTGGCGAGGTCCGGTGACCGGCGAGTGCCGCTCTCTGGAGCGCACCGAGTCCCCAAGCGCGGCGAGTGGCGAGGCCGCGCGACCGGCGAGTGGTGTTGTATGTAGCATGCCGTTTAGCTGAGAAGGAGAAAAAAGTACAACTGCAGTAAGGTGTATTTATGAAATATATTGAACATTTATAAAAAATGCGATTCGTAGATGTTGAAATAAAATGCATGTTGTTAAATAGATCAGTTAGTAGTATGAAAGATTTGTGCGTATCTTTTCATGAGTAGGCAGACCTCCAGCATCAAACGCTTGTTGAGTAACAGGGACGTGATGCCAGACTATTGAACCCAAAGACAAGGTCGGCCTTTTGGTACCCAGCCTCACTACTTCGACGGACGCGAATAAACAATAGACAAAACTGAAACCGATCCCAAGTATGATTTTGGTCCCTCAAAGGGTCTTATGCGACTGCATGGTCGGCTTTGGAGAATGAATGAAGATGCATATATGTTTTGGACTTATAGCATGTACGAGTGTAAAGAAACTTAGCTGTTAGCATGGCAGGTCCGGGACGGCAAGTCAGCGACAAGCGAGTTGGCGAACGTGGCGAGTCCGTGGCGAGCGAGTCCCTCAGCGTGGAGGAGTGCATGATGCCGAGTTCGCGGCGGCGAGTCCCCGAGCGTGGTCCCGAACCAGCTTTTGGAGATAGGCCGATCGAGTCGAGCTCGGCCGTGGCGGTGGGCGATTGAAACTGGTGTAAAGAATAGTCGCCAGATCGCCTCGTCTCTATGGATTAACTCTTCCACGGTATGCACATGAGAAACCAAAAGTACAAAAGATTAGTTTAGTCTTAATAAAATAATAAACCAATAAAATAATCACTGATAGAGATTTAGATTGAATAGAGACACATGGACGTATGGCCATATGCGTTTCATTTTCCGATGCGTGTACAACATCGCTTCACATCCTTGCTTGTTGATACGGCGATGGTGACCGTTTGTAATCAACGCTGGTTTAGTTATTTCTTGGTGAGCCATGATTAGATCATAAGGCGGCGGCCGTTACTGCCGTACGCGAATAGCACTCTTCCTGTTTTGCTTCAAGAATTCGATTCTCCAAAGAATCCTACACGGCAACAGGTCACGTGCAGCGCATCAAGTCCAAATAAAATAAATAAATTGCAAAGTAGTAATTCGTGAGATAGGATGGGATTAAGAACTCAGCTGTTGCGTGGTTTCCATGCGAGATTTCTCAAGTGGACGTTGCGTTGGACGGCGATCGACCAGAACCAGCTCGACGCGATCCGGTAGGTATTGATGGAGAGGGATCTCGCCCGAATTATCACCTCCAAGCACCGCTTGCCCCACGGTGGGCGCCGCTGTCGTGGAAATGGCCACGGAAGTCGTGCCATTGGCAGCGATTGAGTGTTTTATGAGGAAGAGTTGGCGGCCATCTGCGGTGCGAGATGGGGACAAATGCACATGGGTTTACCCAGGTTCGACCCCCCGGAGGGTAAAGACCTACTCCTGCTAGATTAGATTATTAGAGAGCGAGTTATAGGGGTGGCGAGCTCGGCGGCTATGCAGCGAGTCGCTTGAGGGGGTGTATGATGGAACGTGTCTGTCTAGGATACCCTAGGGAGGTTTATATATGAGGCACCTCGCTAGGGTTTATAAGCTACCACAGAACAAGATAAGGATTCAGAGGTTTTGACCTAATCCGACTAGGCTTCTGTTACGCTCCTGGGCCTCCAGTCGCCAGTCGCCGGGCCTCTCCTTCTGTTGTAGTCTAGTCGCCATCCTCCAGGTGCACTCACAGGCCCTTCGGCCCAATCGAAACATCCTGCTGGGCATGCCCCCTTTGGCATATCCCCATCAATCACTAGTAGCTCACTCAGAGTGCTGGCTTCCCAAGGGTCTAAGGAATCCGATATCTATTCGTGTTCCTTCAAATCCCTGATCTCCACTCACCAATGGAATACCTTCCTACACTTCGTTCCTGACATCACCCCCGCCCCCAATCTTGGGGGTTCTCTAAAACAAGACAAGAAGAATAACAAGACTTGGAAAAGAATGACAACTAAACTAAAGGGATAATAGGTCATTCACTTCCTTAAGAGAGTAAAGTCTAGTGGCGCCTGCAGCGTGCCTGGGCACTATGGCACCCATGGGGTCTCTTCTTTACAGGTCTTGCCTCACTCTTTTGAGTTCATCTCATACAATTCAAGGACCGAGTGACACTTATGTGTTCACTCTTGTTGATTCGGCATTGAGTCACTCTTTTGAGTTTGACTCTTTGTCTACTTCTGGCTCGAGCTCTCCTTCGGGTCCTCTCCCCAATTTAGTTTTGGAACTAGACTTCCTTATTATTCCCTTACGGGATTATGAAGGCATGTCATTCATGATAGTGAAGAAACACATAGATGACTACAATATTAGGGTTGTAGTGAGTCGGACACATGATAAGCCGACATTGCCTTTGAAGGGACCGAGACTAGACTAGAATATGAATGACAATATAAATGTTATGAAGGGAATGAGATAACAAATGGATGTGTTTATTTGCTCCAATGAAGATCAAGTCAGCTGGTTAGCGAGCATATCCATCTCATTTCACTTCATGACTCCATGTGTTTGTCAACATTATGCTATTAGTATTTTGGGGAGATCAAGGTTAGCTGATGGGGCCCCTATTCTGTGCGAGAGGAATCGCGCACACGTAAGGGGAAAATCGTGCACACGTGTATGTAGTATCAGCCTCAAAAGATCCTTTGCAACTCATTATTGAGATGCTTTGCAAATCACTCTTGAATTTGTCCATTCGATCAAGGAACTACTTCCTATCTTTTTATGGAATTTATTGAGTAGTTGGGTAAACCCAACATTAATCAAATGCACATGATATAATCAGCTAGAAACCTTTCCTAAGTCAGTAGCCCATACCTTTTATAATTAGCAGCCTTTCCTTTAATGATGCATCATGCAATAGCACAACAACTATTGACTTGATGGTTACTCAAATCAAAGATAAATGGATTTCTAACTATTAAAATCTTTCTGATTTGGCATTTCGAACGGATCATGTATATGATCCTGACATGCTATTCGCACAAGGATTGTACTATAAAAGATGAGGGTTTCCTCATCCAAATCCAGGGTTTCATCACCCTGGAACCATACATGACCCGAATCCCATATATCGGATTCTCCTTTATCGAACTTGTATTCTTACTTATTATCGTGGTATTGCCGATGAGTATGCCATTGATGGGTCATCACAGTGCATGTTTAGAGACGTGGGGTAAGGCGGAGAGTTGGCGGGTATGAGGTAACACAACTTACTCAGGTTCAAGTCCCACAATAGTGGCGGAACTCTACTGCTGTTATAAATCACTATAATGGCAATACGCCGAGTTACAGAGATCGATTTGCTGTGCGAGGTGTTGTACGTTGGATACTCCAATCGTATGAGTCATGCCCTAAAGGCTCCCATAGGTCCAGTTTATAGACACCAGAACCTAGGGTTACAGGGAAAGTACCTTGCCGGACAAGGTAAAAAGCCCTACACTACTACAAACTAGTCTTTGTGTCTTACACTCCAAGGCTCCGAGTATGTCGGTGACTCCTGTGTAGCCTTCCTTTATCCGGCAGGGGCCTCCCTTCTGGATCCGTCAAACTAGGCCGCCCAGCAGGCCATGGGCCATGCTACCAACTGTGGGCCACCTGGGTTAGCCGGATTAGATACCTACTATGGTGATACCCATTTGGCAAATCCCCAACAGTAGCCCCGGAAAGACTTTGAGATATTGCGTCGTCTTGCTCTTTGGTCTTGAATGCTCCGTCTAGATGATGCTGGCAATCCGTCAAGAATTATCTCAAAGGCCTCCCAAAGAACCCTGCAATCCTCTCCGTCTTCTTGATGTAGCCAGATATTCTTTGAGTTTTCATTTCTAGAGCCGGATATCTTCCGTCTTCGATGGAATCTTCAGATGTGACCTCTGCACTGCAACGGTCAGAATATGGCGTAGGCTACAACCTACGCTACCTCGAAACTCACAGAAGGCAGTGAATTAATCATTAGCTATTCTTACGCGCGCAAAATCTGAAATGTTAAAGCGGCGAAGACGGAGGATGTGGCGAAATTACCGCACACGCTCATCCCCATGTCGGCAACACTTCGTCTGTTAGATATTTCTGCACGAATCTTGACACCAGGTCTATATAAATTAACTGTGGCTTAGGCTTTTACTTTTACCCGCATTCTTCCCTGTGTCTTCATATTCCTCCAGTCGCACGACCATTCGAGCTCTTCAATGGAAAACCCTAACCAGAGCTTTCCCCTTTCTCCACCTTCCCTCGCCTATGCAATGGCCTCCAGCAGCTCTACTCCCTCAACAGCGGCGACTCCCAAGGCTTCAACGGAGCCATCCCAGGGAATGACCGTCCCACCAGAGGGGGTCGTCGTTCCTGTCTCCGCTGTGGTGGAAACTACCAGCGGTGACCCAAAACATGCTGCATCATAAGTTGCAGAAGAAGAGGGTGACTCCCACAAGGGAGTGTGGAGGGGCTCTGACCTCTCCGCTGAAGATTTGCAAGAACTCATCGCCGAGGGGTATCTCCCCGCGACGGAGGGTTTGGCCTGGTGGATGGCGCTGGCTGGCGAGGTGACTCCTTCTCCCCAAGCCAGAGAGAAGGTGTACCTCAAAGCTCAGCTGGTGCATGGCGTAAGCCTACCAGTCTCCGACTTCTTCCTGGATGTCCTTCGTTACTTCTGGGTACTTCCCCACAACCTCTCTCCCAACAACATCCTCGTACTTAGCAACTTAATAGCTTCGTGCAAAGGATATCTAGGAATCAAACCTAGGTTAGATCTGTTTGTTTACTTCTTTACCATCAAGAAAGAGTCCATAGAATCCAAGGATGAGCTTGGAATATGCAGAACTATTAGCTTTAAGATCTGACCTAGTCGGCGCTTCCCCGACATCGTGGGCCACGAGTCTTGCAAGAACTGGCAGCACACATATTTCTATGGCCCAGACATTCCCCTGCCCAACTATCTTGAGACGTACCCCGACTTTGTCGATGGGGCTGCCATCGAAGCACCCACCTGGAGGTCCCAAGCCTCCCTCCCGTCTGATGAGTAAGCCAACCGCGCCGTAAGGCGGATCAAATGGCTCATAGACAGAGGTCTGACCGGCTTGGACCTAGCCATGTGCTGGTTCACTAGGCGGATCCAACCTCTGTAGCACTGCGCCGAGCTAATGTGCATGTACTCCAAGAACCGGAAGGATCCCATGTTTATTTCACAAGACAACTTCTCCACTAACTCCATCAAGCTCCGGCTAAAGGACATAGTCAAGGTGAAAGACAGGAAGCATGGCTTCAAGATCACCTATGACATGTTTGAATGCGGCAAGTTCCTAGAGGTAGCTTCTGTTTCTTTGTTGCTCGTTATTTATACTCTAAGGTTTTTCCATCTTGAAGTCACTAAGCTAACACTCCTTTGCCTTATAGCTAGCGACCTTGGCGGCAGATCAGATGGCCTCCCAGGTCTATGATCCCAAGCTTAAAGATATCCAGGTGGTGTCAGACGATGATGCCTCCAAGGATCCTTTGGCTTTGGCAGCGCGAAAGCGGAAGAGCTCCACCTCTGACACTACTGTCGATGGCAAGACGGAGAAGAAATCAGAGAGTGGAGTCTCCAAGAAATCCACTGCCGCCTTAGAGGCGGAGAAGAAGAAGTCTACCAGCATCCCCTTAGCTAGGTCATCTGCTGTAGTGTAAGTTCATTCATTCCCCAACATTAATTTTTGTTGCACCTATTCAATTCCTGTACTTATACTGAGTATGTTTCAGGAAGAAATCTGGTGTTGGCCTGAAGCGATCCTCCAAAGACGTTGGAGGGTCAAAAAATATCCGTGATATGCTAACCAAGGATATGGCAGCCAAGTCTTCTCCCGCCACTGCTCCCCCTACTCCTGCCGCCAAGCCTGTTATAGGCCCCACTGGGCCTTTATCCCCCGTCATCCCTGACACCTCCGTCGTGGAGATTGACATCGATCTGATGACAGATGTCTCAGGTTCTGCCGACATGGATGTTGTGCCTAGTGGCCAGACAACATAGGAGAGTACCTCCTCTAAAATGGCTAAAGATGCCATCGAGAAAGGGAAGCAAGTAGTGGGAGGAGCGGAGGCAGAGGCGGCCAAAGCGACGGACGAGGCGGGAGTGTCTGAGCCATCAACTGCCATAGTTACACAGCAGGCGGCCAGGCGTCATCCATGCCTCCTGCTTCGACAACTCCTTTGGCTTTAACTCCTCCGACTTTGTTCCTAGATGATCCCACCAAACAGGTAGATGCTATATATAACAATGCTCGGACCTTCCACAATTCATATGCTCATTTGGCCAACAATCTAAAGGTTATTGCCATTCTAAGTTTCTGAATTTCACTTCTTTTACTTTGTAATATATCTCACTGTAGCCCTCAAGCTGTTGGGCAGAAAACCATTGTCTTTTGGCCTGAGTGCTCTAGAGAACTAAGTGTGAAACTTGTTAGTGTAGCCCCCGAGTTTTTGGTTTAGAATGAAAATTCAAACTAGACACTCTAAGAGAGAACACTTGCTAATTAAAAATCTGATATTCTAGCCCCTCAGCGTTTAGTTGAAACTAAATAGTTCCGGCTACATGCTCTAGAGAAACTAAGCATGTTGTATTTTTTGCAGAATGAGAATAGCTGGAGAAAAGTCGCCAATGAGAGATTTGATAAGCTGCAGAAGGATCTGGATCTTGAAAAGGGTAAAATAGCCTTCCTGAAGGAACAAATCAAAAATAGCCAGAGTCTGTTTTCTTTTAACAACTCTTTATTTTTCTCATGGCTCAGTTATCTTCAACTTCTCATAATGCTTCTCATTTTCCGTCTTACAAAGGCCATTGCCAAAGCCAAGAGCATCGTCGAGCAATCCAAGCATATCTAGGAGCTTGACGATGAAAATAAAATTTTGAAGAAAGACTTGGCTAAAGCTGTCAAGGGCCATGAGCAGGTGATGAAGGCCATGCAAGAGTCTGTTGACGCCGAGATGCAGTGCATGAAGAATGAAATTGTGCAGCTCAAGGAATAGAATCAAGGTGCCAAAGAGCAGAATGAGCGAAACCTTGAGGTGTTCAAGAAAGTTCAGGAGGAGCAGGACATCTTGGTGGAGGCTTGCAAGAAAGCCGAGACAAGCATATTTGGTAACCTTCCCCCGAATTTGTTAATTTTTGTAAGATGGATACTTGTATTATTGTACTCATGATTTTTGTCTCTAACGAAAACACAACCCCCATTGGTTTATCCAACATGGGTGAAGGTGCTTTGGAGCCAAAAGAATGCATGATTCTTGCTGCAACTTCATCAACACCGCCATTTCCCAGGACAAGGAGATAGCCCAGCCCCTCGGCATCAACATCAAGGCAGCAGAATCCGCGGTCAAGTACTCAAAAATCATGCGCCAAGCCCCCGAGAAAGTCAAGGACTGGAAAGCCTCTTGCGTCCGGGCTGGTGCAAGGATGAACTTGTCTTTGGTCAAGGCGCACTATGACAACGCCGACATTGATATGGTAACCTCTGGCATGCCGAAGTTTGACGAGGAAGGAAAGGAGATCGATAGGGATGCTATTTGTAACTCCCTCGTCGGCTACGACACCAAGGTTGCCAAGATGGTCAAGGCAGATGTCTTCGTGCCTACCAAGGAGATGGATGAGGATTTGTCATATTCTGAGTCTAACCCTTGCCCTTCCAAATTTCGTGAACTCTCTAGGCCTGGCTCTCCTATTGATGATGTGGCCACCAAGTCCCCTATAGCAGAGCCATAAAACAATGTTTGTATTAAATGTATATCTGCAATGTATATGCAGAAAAAACTAAGTAATTTTTAAGGCGGAAAAACTTGTACTCAAGTTTCCTGCTACTTATTTGTTTCCAGCATGTCTATATTTTTTAAGCAAG
Organism: Avena eriantha; assembly: GCA_910589775.1. Lineage (NCBI taxonomy): Eukaryota > Viridiplantae > Streptophyta > Magnoliopsida > Poales > Poaceae > Avena > Avena eriantha. The sequence continues at coordinate 159,171,261 of OU342741.1, read as the reverse complement.
TGCTGGCTTATCCATTATTCTGGTTCGTGTGCTTGACCTTTCGTGAGACGGAAGACTCGCATCACAGAACTATGCTCTTAGGTGATGATGCTTAATAGCACCGTCAAGAACCTAAGAGCAAAATCGCCGATTTTGAGTGCCGAGAAGTCACTACTCCAAAATCCACATAAAAACTTCAGAAAACGTGTAGACTAGAAAACTTAAGCTAATGCCCGTAGGCCGAATTTTCACAAGTGCAAATGCAAACTTGCGCATAAAAGGTTTATATGATCCAAAAATGAATAACTAAAGGAGGTAAAAGACTCAGAAATCATGAGTGAACCAAATGCTTTATTTCATTGATCATATAAGAAACTTATTACATAATATAAAATATGCTAAGTGTAAAAGGGACATAGCTATGGTATGTTCCATGGCTGATCTGTCTCCGGGTAATCATCATCGGAGTCACGTTGCTTGCGCTTGCGATTTTTTGGCCTATCTTTCAAATCGCGAATATCGACGAGGCAATAGGAACCATTGAGCAATGCTTTGCTTATGACAAATGGTCCTTCCCAAGGCGGGGATAGTTTGTGTGATTTCTCCTGCTTGAGTCTAAGCACCAGACGCCCCCTCTTTAAACGAGCGATGCCTAACGCGGCGACTATGGTAGCCACGTAGCTTCTGCTGGTAGATGGCGGATCTCTGGCATGTCAGCACGTGCTCTTCCTCGGGTAGGTCCACAGATAGGCATCTGGATTCTTCAGCTTCATCCTCCCAGTAGGCGGCGGCTCTTGGTGCATTGATGGCTCTCAAATATAGTCATTTACGTCCACATTTAAAATGGATATTGTTCATAATTTTGATAAAATATCTCTCTAAACCCAGCCACTAATGCCTAATATTTAGAGAGGTATGTAATCCTTTATTTTATATTTTTCCTGCGTAGATAATGTTGTTTGAAGATGGGAATCACTACATTAAAGTCAAAGATACGAGACTTCCAACAACTAGAAGAAACTAGGAGCCGTAAAGCGGAGGCAGACGCTTTAACGACTAATATGATCGGAGCAAAATTCCGGCCGTATAGCTCCGGTCGTACAGTTGGCAGCACCACCATTAGGTTAAACATAACAACTTTCGTGAAGGGACCCCTATAAAAAGAAGCCTCGGGCGATGAGAAAACAAGCCAGACCTCGCCAAAAAGTCTCTGCCACAGATCACCAGGCGCCTCTAGATCTCAAAACCCTTCTCCATCTCCATAGCCATATTCCACCACTTGTAATAGTAGATATCTTCTCCGATTGGCGACATTGTAAGACTATTGCTATCAATCTTATGATTTTCATTACGATGTTTGTGATTGTTGATCTCATCTCTATGTGTGAGTAATTCTTCTTGGGCTAAGGGCTTCGGCCTAGCCATGTAGCGTTTGTGCATGTTCCTTATCATAGATGGGATCATGTATTAGTTTGTATGACATGATAATTATTGTATCCTCTCCTGCCTCAATCCAAGGACTTGTCAGGTACACAAGACCCTGAGGGTTGATCCAGGTATAGGGAGTATGAGTAATGACTGATCTGCAGGTTGGGAACCCCAGGGATAGAAGGGGTAGTATGACTATATATGAGGGATTTACTTGGGATTAACGGTGACATCACTATGCATATCATTAGTTCTCTTTCTTCTATGGATGAGACTAGTAGGTTATTGATATAAGTGGTTGCGGAGGCAATAGCAATTATGGATGCACTAGCCACATATAATTTATCTTGCTCTAACAAGTACATGCATACTTTATTTTTATCTTTTATTCCCATCAGATGTTTTGCACAGCTACAGGTGAAACCGAACGCCCTAGGCCCTCTCTCTCCATCATCGACAACAACAAAAAGACACAAGCTATTAGTCCGGTAAAAACACAAAAGGAATTCTAAAACTCCCGAAGGTCCGTTGAAGTATCTTCACTGTGCATTCGCTTCCCGAGGATTCGATAACCTAGGTCTACTAGGGAAAAAGAATCTATAATGCATCTATAATCCGGATTGAAGGTATCAACCCTTTTTCTAGCACCGTTGCCGGGGAAGCAATAGCTACCCTGGTGAGGTTATTAGGAACCTTGCTAGTTTTAATTATTGTTTTTAATTTTGTTAGTTTGCTTTCAGTCTTTATTTGATAAACCAAAAAACTTAGTTAGCCTTTAAATTCTTGCTTTTACTATTATAATTCTTTGTTTAAGAAAACCCAAAAACATAGGAAATATGGCTGAAAAGAAGCTTGGGGAGTTTGCTACTCCCAACAATGATTATTTGCGTACTCCTATTACTTAGCCAGCAATTTCTCTGATGACTATGAAATTAAGCCCCATTATTTAAGCTTGGTTCAACAGAATCAATTTGGAGGCTCTGATGTTGAAGACGCAGGTATGCACTTGAATACTTTCACTGAAATATGTGATATGATGCGTATAAAATACGTTGACCCCGATGCGGTCAAATTGCATTTATTTCCTTTCTCTCTAAGAGGGAGAGCAAAAGAATGGTTGCTATCTTTGCCTAGAAATACTATTACATCATGGGTGGGATGTACTTCTTAATTTATGACTACATTTTCCCACCTGCAAACACTATGCAACTCAGATCTAATATTACTGGCTTTAGACAGGAAGAGCATGAGCCACTAGCGCTTGCATGGGAGAGGATGAAAGAATGCTTAAGAAACCGTCCTAGTCATGGGATGGAAGATTGGTTAATCCTACATTTATTTTATAATGCTCTTAATCATGTTTCTAAGTCTATGCTTGATACTACAGCTGGTGGAACATTTATGGGTAAACATATTACCGAAGCAAAACAACTGTTAGACAATATGCAAGACAACCATGCTCAATGGCATGTGGATAGATCAAACACAAAGAAGGTGAACTCCACCTCACCACAAGAAAATAAAGAACTCAATGGTAAGTTGGATGAGCTCATACTAGCCGTAAAAGGTAAGGAAACCCAGGTAAGAGCCACCCCTGAAACAAATATTGAAGAAATAGACTTCGTAGCTCGTAATGATTATAACCCTGCTTGGAAGAAGAGTTACAATCCTAACTTTTAGAAATATTATTCTAGTCCTGCAGGTAATTCTAATAATAATATGGGAACTAGTAATGGTAGTCTCCAAGAAACACTTAAGTCTTTTATAGACTCACAAAATGAACAAAACAATATTCTTGTTAAAATAACGGAGAACCATGATGCCATGATTGGTAAATTATCTAACCAAGCTGTTAGTTTGAGAAATGATTTGCAGGCCCTCCAAGAAAGAACAAGGATCGTTGAGGCACAACTAGGCAAGATAACCGAGAGTCAAACTCTCATTTTAGCTAAATTTGTAGGTAAAGCTAAGCCCAATCATGTTGAAAAACTCAAAATGATGAGGATCCAAAGGGAGGAGCCTGAAGAACTTGATTATAGTAACGCCCCTTCACCAAGCTACACCATCAAAGACCTCGTAAAGAGGATCAACGTCAAAGTTTCGGTAAGTGAAGGTAACGATGAAGCCATGTATCAACACTTTGTTGATCAAGTAGCAATTAAGGTTCTTGAAGAGGAATACAAGAAAATCGCTGAAAAGTTACCTGTTAAACTAGATGACATATTTGAGCCAACTATTAAGAAAAAAATTGGAACCAATAAGATAGCTGCACTTTGTGATTTAGGTGCAAGCATCTCAACAATTCCAAAGAGTCTTTTTAACAAGTTAAATCTTGGCTCCTTTGAAATCACTGAAATTAAATTGCATCTAGCAGATTCTACCTACAAACAAGCTGTAGGAATTAAGGAGAACACTTTAGTTTACATTAAAGGTTGTCCTGCTCTAATTGACTTTCTTATTATTGACATGCCTGAAGATACTATTGCTCCTACAATACTAGGTTGTCCTTTCTTGAGAACTATAAAGGCTTTAATTAACCTCCATGAAGGGAACGTGAAGCTGCAATTGCCTTCGCGAGATCCTTTTGTTATCCATTTCCCTAGGAAAAAGAAAGCCAAACATGACGAAAAGGAGGCCATCACTTTCAGGGCCAATTACTTTGGAGTGGGTGTTCCACTCACCTAGCCCAAGTGAGTATCGTCAAGGTCAAGCTATTGATCGTAAAAGAGCGCTGCATGGGAGGCAACCCATGTTAAATAAAGGTTTGAGTTAAGTTTTTAGTTTATAATTTAAGTTTATGTTTAATAAAGAGTGCTAGAAAACTCCATTTGAGGAGAATAAGTTCGATAGTACTTAAAATTCTGCTACATACATGCTGTTGTTGGTCGATAATATTTACTGTCAATTTTCTGTCATAAACAAGGTATATCACTAAGTTATAGGAAAAGAAGAAATTCTCGAAGAAACAGAATTTTTTGATGCACACAAAGAGTTTAACAACCAACTATACGACAGGAATAAAAATTCCGGCCATATACTACTGGTCGTATAGATATCTTTGCCATCGACAATTTTTCTTTAAATGTACTAAGAGTTTAACGACCAACTATACAGCGGGAGTGAAAATTCCGGCCATATAGCTCCGATAGTATAGATATCGGTGCCTCCGTACAAATTCTTTTCTAATATACTGAGAGTTTAACTACCAACTATATGGCAGGAATAAAAATTCTGGCCGTATAGTTCCGGTCGTATAGATATTGATGTCTTCGTATATTTTCTTTCCCAGGGACAGACAGTTTGATGACCAAATATATGGCGGGAACATTTTGTTCCGGCCGTATAATTGCACCCGTATAGCTGCGCTGCCAGGAGGAAATCCTAAATTTTTGACAGAAGGCCAACTATACGGCAGGAACACAATGTTCCGGATGTATAGTTGCGCCCATATAGGAACGTCCGACCACAATATCGCACGGGAAGGTACCTCCAACTCCAAAACTTCAATCATTTTTCTTTCTTCTACCTCCAAACTCTCTCAAAACCTCAAGAGATCTTCATCTCTACTCAATTTCGTTCGATTTCCTCGCACACGAGTGATCTACGGTATGTTTCTCCTCCGATCCTCCAATTACTTTTTGCAAATTCATCTCCGATCTATTGTCATTAACAATCTAGGGTGAGACCTACTATGAACCAATTGCCATGATTTTCTTGCCTAGATTATTATTTTTGAGGAGATTCTTTAGTGTGCTATGATGAAGATTATATTGCACTTACTGTTGTTGGATCAACAAGTTTTATTTTTGTCTTTCTTCAATGTTTTAGATGATGAACACAAGGATCCAAACTCGTGCTTGTGCCACCGCTAGCACTTCTCGGGCTACCGCTCAGGAACGCATGCGGATAAGGTTCAATGATGAGCCCCAACATGATCGCTTCGACTTGATCAAGTACCGCGAAGTGAAGGCCACCAAGTGGGCTTGCCCTATTATATTGAACCAACTCGGTATTTCTGATGACTTCAATTTACTTTGCAGTAGAGCTGGCCTGCAAAACTTTGTGTACAATGATGTGCCTACTTATCGCCGCTTAACCATTGAATTTTTAAGTTTGTTGCAGAGCACCGTTAAACAATAGCAAGGAGAGGACACTATTTCTTTCTGACTAATGAACAACAACTACATTTAACATTAGATGAATGGTGTGCATGTTTTAATTTTCCAAACAATGATATCCATGCCTTACGTGCATCCTTTACTGGCTTAGAACCTACCCCTGAACAATACTATAATGGAATGAGTTTCACTAGTAGAGTGAACACGGGAAAAAATTCAACATCCTACAATTCGCTATTTGTTCTATGTTATTGCTAACACCTTGCAAGAATTTAATGAGTTCACAAGACTCAACGAGGAGGACATCCTAGTCCTTGCAAAGTCTCCTTACATCAACTGCGGCCTGTCACTCAACTTGGGCGCCATCCTTGTGCGATACTTGGAGCACCAAGCCTCCCAAAGCCAAGACCAATCACAAGTGGAGGCATCATCACCGTGCTTGCCACTGCCCTAGGCATCGAACTTGGTGACTTGCAACCCATGCTAGGTGAGACACGTGTTTGTTTCTCTACCTTGAAAGCTTGTGGAATTCTCACTAGGAGAGGTGGTGTTTATTATCTGCATATTGCTAGAACTGGGTGTTTCTACCCCACTCCTTTGCCTAATGGTCTTTTCTCCATCAAGGAAGGACGTTTGCTATATGACTTGTAGGTTGAGCAACACCAACCCGAGGAGGAGATTCTGGAAGAGGATGAGGACCAAGAGGAGCAGCCACAAACCCGGTTCGCCACATACCAAGATTTCCATGGACTTGGAGGGACTATGGAGAGGATGCATAGCCTGTCTTTGAACCTCCGAGAATCAACTAGTAACCTGTCAACTTAATTCGCGAACTGGAGTAATGACTTTTTCTTGCCACCACAATGATTTGAAGGGCTTGCAAAAGCCTAAGCTTGGGAAAGTTTCCTCATGTATCTTTATTTGGTGTTTATTTGCTTTTATTTTGAGGTTATGTTTTTATATTGAGTTTGTAAGCACTCGTGTTGGTTTCCCCAACACTTTATTTTCTAGTTCTTTCTATTTGCTTTGAGATTTTCTAGCCGAGCTTTGCCGCCAATTTTCTATTCTTTTCCCTCCCTTAAAAAACCACAAAAAGATTTCTCCATTTTTCCTTATTTTCCCTCTTTCTTTTTTCTTTCCGCCTGGAGGTTTTCATATGTTTGCAGGAGAGTGATCGACTTCGAGTTTCCAAGAAGCAAATAAAAAAGGAAGAGAGAAGTGGAACCAAACATGAGAGGTATGCCTTATGACTCCCCACTTTTGAAGTTTGAGAAACCCATGCTAGTTAGTAGTAAATGTTGAGGTATTATATTGGTGGAGTGAATCCTTGTATTGTAGTACCATTTTTCGTTTGCATGGGTATTTAATTGGGTATGTTTTGTTCCAGCTCTTGTAGTTAATCAAGCCTTGCCTAAAAATTGCTAAATAATTGTAATAGGAAAAATTCTCACAATTGAAGGCTTGGGTGTTGTAGTGCTCAGTATTGAAGGTTTATTTCTAGAGACACTCAACACCACTGAAAATGTTGATTGACTTGATAGCTCTCTTGAAAGGATTTGTTCGATTGAATTAATGTTTAGCGGTTTTTGTGAGCATGCCAAAGTTTGACTTGTTAATTGTAAGAATGATATAGCTTTATGCGTGTCAAACTTCATGGGATGCCAACAACTCCGCTGGCCTACGAATGATCTTCATGGAGGAAACTCCCAGATTTTGGCTATGAGTTGATTAAACACTTGTAGCAGCAATGCTATAGTGGGTAATATTCTTGGCACTCCCGGGTAGCTATAATCATGATGGAATCACTCCTCTTGCTATTATGAGTAATCATTATGCAAAAGGAACAAAAACCTTAGTGATGCCATGAGTGTCCATCACAGCCCGATAAACTAATAAAAATCTTTGGCATGCTCTCAATTACTTAAAAACTGAAATTCTTGAAGGACAATGAATAGAAAAGTAGTGCTTGAAAAGTCTTGATTTATTGATGTGGGAGAACTGAGATACTCTAGTGTATATGCTTTTCATGACAACTCTCACACTCTTAATTTACATGATTATACTTTATTGTTCAGAGGCAAGCCTATGAGTTGATTACATGATATGGAATAAAGTTTACTCATTTGAATCATCCATGCTAACAATAATTTTGATGCACTATAAGGATGCATAAAATCCGTATGATATGCTTGCCATTACTCTATCTATGCTAAAGTTTTTCAGATTTATGAAGTGGAGGAAACATGAGCCTACCAATCATGAGTAAGATCACCATCTTGTTATTTCAGTTTAAATGTTGAGTTCCTTTTTTATTTTGGTTTTGTTGCTCGGGGACGATCAAGTTTAAGCTTGGGGAGGTTGATGGATCTGAAATATAGCCATCTACGTCCACATTTAAATTGGATATTGTTCATAATTTTGATGAAATATCTCTCTAAACCCTGCCACTAATGCCTAATATTTAGAGGGGTATGCAATCCTTTCTTTTATATTTTTCCTGTGCAGATAATGTCGTTTGAAGATGGGAATCACTACATTAAAGTCAAATATATGAGATTTCCAACAACCAGAAGAAACCAGGAGCCGTAAAGCAGAGGCAGACGCTTTCACGACCAACTATACGACCGAAGCAAAATTCCGGCCATATAGCTCAGGACGTATAGTTGGCGCCGCCACTGTTAGGTCAAACAGAACAACTTTCGTGAAGGGACCCCTAAATAAAGAAGCCTCGAGCGACGAGAAAACAAGCCACGCCTCGCCAAAAAGTCTCTGCCACAGATCACGAGCCGCCTCCAGATCTCAAAACCCTTCTCCATCTCCATAGTCATATTCCACCACTTGTAATAGTAGATCTCTTCTTCGATTGGCGACATTGTAAGACTATTGTTATCAATATTATGATTTTCATTACAATGTTTGTGATTGTTGATCTCATCTCTGTGTGTGAGTAATTCTCCTTGGGCTAAGGGCTTCGGCCTAGCCATGTAGCATTTGTGCATGTTATTTATTATAGATGGGATTGTGTATTAGTTTGTATGACATGATGATTATTGTATCCTCTCTTGCCTCAATCCAAGGACTTGTCAGGTACATAAGACCCCGTGGGTTGATCTAGGTATAAGGAGTATGAGTAATGACTGATCTGCAGGTTGGGAACCCCAATGACAGAAGGGGTAGTACGACTATATGTGAGGGATTTACTTGGGATTAACGGTGACATCACTATGCATATCATTAGTTCTGTTTCTTATATGGATGAGACTAGTAGGTTATTGCTATAAGCGGTTACGGAGGCAATAGCAATTATGGATGCACTGCCCACATATAATTTTTCTTGCTCTAACAAGTACATGCATACTTTATTTCTATCTTTTATTCCCATCAGATGTTTTGCACAGCTACAAGTGAAACCGAACGCCCTAGACCCTCTCTCTCCATCATCAACAACAACAAAAATACGCAAGCTATTGGTCCGGTAAAAACACAAAAGGAATTCTAAAACTCCCGAAGGTCCGTTAAAGTAACTTCACTACACATTCACTTCCCGAGGATTCGATAACCTAGGTCTACTAGGGAAAAAGAAGCTATACTACATCCGTAATTCGGATCGAAGTTATCATGCATCGTGGAGGATGTCGGATGGTAGGACGGCCTTTGCTCAATAAACCATGAAGAAAGGGGTCACGCCGAGGATCTGTTGGGTGTTGTTCTTAAACTCCACAATACAGATGGTAATTCCTCTGCGCAGGCTCCCGCTGCTCTATGTAGTGGTGCCTCTAAGCGTGGCTTGATTCGTGCAGAATTAGTCCATTGGCCCTTTCAGCTTGTCCATTTGACTGTGGATGTGCCACATATGCTAGGTAAAGGAAAATACCTTTTTCATGATAGTACTTCTCCACTTCTCCGAGAGATAAGTTTCTGGCGTTATCGATGATGATGCTGTGTGGGAGACCAAATCTCACCACTAGATCCTGGACAAATTTCAGGGTTGTTGCCCTATCGAGTGTTCTAATGGTTTTAGCTTCAATCCATTTTGTGAACTTGTCCACTGCTACTAGCAAGTGTGTAAATCCACAAGGTGTTGTTTGCAAAGGTTCCACCATGCTTCGACTGGGACATTTGGTTGCCTTGCGTAAAACTGACACCCAAGACATGTTTGTACCAACTTGTCGGCGTCCGCCTTGGCACTTAACCAGTAGAATCCTTGTCAGAAGGCTATGGCCACCAACGATCGGGGAGCGGTGTGATGCCCACAATCTCTGAGATGCATTTCTCTAAGGATGTTAATACCTTGCTGTTGTGAGACGCATCATATGAAAACTCCTGTGGTACTTCTTTTATATAATTGGCCACCAATGATGACGTAGTATTTTACTCTACGTACTATTTGCCGGCTTTCGACTTCGTCCATGAGCAAAGTTCTGTCTTATAGATAATCCATGAACGGTTTCGTCCAATCCAGAGAGGTCACTATTACTGAATTGACAAATCAGTCCACTCTATCCGGGTTGTTGGGGTTCGCTCCCTTCACGGATGGTGTCCGTAAATGCTCCAGGAAAACGCCTGACAGAATTGGTCGGTGAGCTGATCCAAGTTTTGACAATAGATCTGCCGCCTCATTCTCCTCCCTTTTGACGTATTTGACTTTGTAGCCGTCGAAGCACTTGGCTATTTCGTCTACTTCGTCCCGATATGCCGCCATCATAGGGTTACGCGTGTTCTAGGTGCCATCCACTTGCTGGGCAACCAAGTCGGAATCTCCACACCAAACTATGCGCTTGATGCCAATATCCTTGGCTACCCGAAGTCTGTGAATGAGGGCCTCATACTCCGCCATGTTATTGGTAGCGTTGAAGTGGATCTGCAGGATGTATTGCAACTTCTCCCCTGTTGGTGATTGTAGTAATACACCAGCCCCTAAGCCGTTGAGTAGCTTTTATCCTTCAAAGTGCATGACCCAATATTCGAGCTCTGGTACAGGGGTATCTTTTGGCAGTTCTGTCCAATCTGCAATAAAATCCGCCAATGCTTGAGATTTGATAGCGTGGCGTCTCTTGTAGGTGATTTCAAAGGCGGCAAGTTCAATGCCCCACTTTGCCACTCTTCCTGTAGCGTCGCCATTGTTGATGATGTCGGACAGTGGAGTTTTTCTCACTACTATGATAGGGTGCTCCTGGAAGTAATGCCTTAGCTTCCGTGAAGCAAGGAAGACTCCATAAGCTATCTTCTAGTAGTGCGGGTAACGCTGCTTGGATTCCGTCAAGACCTCACTTACGTAGTAAACTGGTCGCTGAACTCTGTATTCGTTCGTCGGTTCCTTATACTCCACCATAGTGACGATGCTTATTACTTGGTTGGTTGTCGCCATGTAAACTAACATAGGCTCCCTTGATACCGGTGCTACAATTATTAGTGCGGAGGAGAGTGTTCTCTTCAACTCGTAGAGTGTTGCGTCAGCCTCGTCCGTCCATATGAATTGGTCCGCCTTCTTGAGAAACTTGTCATAACCTTCTCTCTAAGTCAGCTGATGAACCGGCTTACTACTGCTACGCATCCTGTGAGCCTCTGTATGTCCTTCAAGCACGTTGGGCGTTTGATGTCAAGGATGGCCTTGATTTTCTCTGGGTTGACCTCGATTCCGCGATGTGAAATGATGAAGCCCAACAATTTTCCGGATGGCGCACCGAAGAAGCAATTGTTGGGGTTAAGCATCATGTTGTACTTCCGAAGATTGTCGAAGGTTTCTGCAAGTCGGCAATAAGGTCATTTGATTTCTTTGACATTACCGCGATGTCGTCCACATAAGCGTGTATGTTGCGACCTATTTGGTCATGTAGGCAGCGCTGCATCGTCCGCTGGTAAGTAGCACCAGCGTTTTGCAACCCAAAGGGCATCATAACGTAATAGTATGTGCCATAAGGTGTGGTGAACAAAGTGGCCAGTTGGTCCGACTTTCACACCTGGATTTGGTGGTAACCTGAGTAGGCATCGAGAAAACACAGAAGTTCTGAGCCAGCCGTCAAGTCAATGACTTGGTCAATGCGAGGCAAAGCAAACGGATCCTTTGGACACGCTTTGTTCAAGCCGGTGTAATCAACGCACATTCTTAATTCATTGGTGCCCTTTTTGGGGACAAGTACATGATTTGCCACCCATCAGGTGTGAATAACTTCTCGGATAAAGCCAACCTTAAGTAACCTAGCTATCTCTTTGCCTATATCCCTCCGTCTTTCATCACCAAAGCGTCGTAGAGGTTGTTTCACTGGTTTAGCATTAGGGTCAATATTCAAGCTATGCTCGGCAAGTTCCCTAGGTACACCTTTCATGTCGGCAAGCTGCCAGGCAAAGATGTCTTATTCTCACGGAGGAAGTCGACAAGCGCACTTTCCTATTTGGGATCCAGGTCCATGCCAATGGCGGTGGTCTTAGAGGAATCTCCTTCAACAAGCTCCACCTGCTTGGTCTTGATGGCGACCTTGAATGCGGGTTCAGTAGCATTGATTTGCTTCTTTGAAGCTGGCATCTCTGAGGCATCGATCTGGCTCTGGATCTCCTTGAACTCGTCACCATAGAGGACCGCTTCGGCGAAGGCGGCTTCGCTGAGCTCGCACTCCAGTGCCTTGGTGAAGCTTCCATCAATAGTGATGATGTCGTTTGGTCCGAGTATCTTGAGATTTTTGTAGACAAAGCATGGACTTGCAAGGAAGGAGTGGAATATGTCGCATCTGAAGATGACGTAGTACACGCTCTTGAAGGGCACCACTTCAAAGGTCATGCGTTCTTGGCGGTAATTGTTGACATCGCCAAATGCGACCGGAAGGGTGATGCAGCCTAGGGAATTTGCTTGTCGGCCAGGGACAATGCCATGAAACACAATGTTGCTTTTCCTTAGCTGGGTCTCCGTCAAGTTCATCTTGTAAAGTGTATCCAGGTACATGATGTTGCTGTTGCTTCTACTGTCCACGAGGCACTTGGTGAACTCTGTGCCGTCAATCAAGGGATTGATGACCATGGCATACTGGTTCTCTGTTGGGATAAGATCTAGATGATCCTTCCTATCCCAAGTGATTGGAATATTCGACCACCTGATGTACTAGGGAACCAGAGGAAGCGTAGCCATCAATATCCTTAGAGAGGTTTTCTAGGACCGGACGGTGGGAGTGCTAAGGAAAGTGTGGTATACTGGGGCCTTCTTCTCGAAGTTTTTTTTTTCCCTTTGCCCTCTCCCTTGTCAGCGGACTTGGGTTCCACGTCTTCATCCATATCACTTGAATCCTTGGACTCCTCCTCCTTCTTCTTCCCTTTTCCCTTTCCACGGGGTCTGGTCTTCTGACTTTGCTTGTAGCCAGACTCAGGGTCTTCCTTGAGGTCATTGACAAACTTGCATTGGCGGTTGGTGTGGGTGGCTTTGCCGTTTGCGTCGAGGTGGACGAAACACGGCATATCGCGGTACTCTTCATATGTTTTGGGAACGCGAGGCACTGAGGGTGTAGAATCACTCCTCTGCTGACCATGGCTAGCCCCCAGCCATGACCATGCTGTCTGCCTCCGCCTCTGCCAGCGAACGTTGTGGAGACCATGTCGGCTGCTTGCTTCTCTTTAAGCAGAGTCTTCCACTTGTTGTTATTGTTTTTCTGGCCTGGGTAGGGATTGCTATTGCCGGCAACAATCTGTGCGTGTCGTCATCAGCAATGGCAAACTCGCTAGCCATGGCGATCATTGCGTTGAGGTTGAGCTCATTGTTGTCTTGTTTGCGCTTTAACGTATGCCGGAGCAAAGTCCCCTTCTCTAGACCATCGATGAAGGTGGCCATAGCGGTTTGTTCATGCACCCCCACACATGAATTTTTCATATCCAGCCAGCGGGAAAGGTAAGCACAAGAGGATTCATCCTTTTCTTGTATGCACCACCGTAGGTCTCCTATAGTGCACATACGTTTGTACGTACTCTTGAAGTTCTTGGTGAACGCTTCATGCATGTCCAACCAATTGCATATTGATTTCTCTGGCAAGTCATCAATCCATTGTTGGGCGATGCTGGTAAGCATAAGTGGGAGGTACTTCACGATGACATTAGGGTTTCCCCAAGTGATGTGAATCGCTCCATTGTAGTCCTGCAACCATGTAACTGACTTGGCAGTGTCGTCATAAGGCTTGATGGTCTTGTCAATCTGGAGGACCGTGGGATAAGTTGTGTTCCGTATTACCGGTCCAAAACAATGTGGCCCAAGGTATGGGAGCTCCTATGCTTCTAGGATCTTGTCTAGCCATGAACGTGCATTGTACAGCTCCAGTTGCTTCCCTTTTCTGTCACGGGGAGGAGAGTTGTGGTGCGATCTTTTGGATTGCCATTTCCTCTGCCATGATGGCTGCTGGGTGGCGACGGTGGCGGGGGAGGTGGCGGCGGTGGTTTAGCCTTCTTGTTGCTCCCTCCATGCGACTCCTCACGCCTATCGCGATTGCTTGTTGGACGTGGTGCCTCCTTGTAGGATCTGCTCCTCTGTCCTTCAATTCCACTGCGCTAGCCGGCATGTCGGGGCTGCTCGCCCTGGTCGCGTATAATGATACCGACCTGGGGACGTCTAGGAGGTGGGATGCTTGTGCGGTGGCACGGCTATGGTTCCTCGTGACGCCGGGACGACGGGGGTGGCAGTGATCAACGAGGGCGGGCCTTTTCTCCATGGTCGGAAGATATGGGTATGGCATCAGTCATGTTACATGCATCCCTCCATCTTCGCTCCGTGGAGCCTGTGTGGGATCCCTCATCACGGGGAGATCTTGGCCTTCTGCGGCTATTCAGGGTTGACTGACAAAGCTTCGGGTTGGACTCAAGCCTCTACGAGGTGGCCTTTTCCTGTTGCTTGCATGCCTTGGCGATGAGGTCATACACCTGAGCAACTGCTTCTGGCGACCTGTCCTATTCTAGGAGGGTCTTGGCAACGGCAATGTTGTGGGTGGGAGTTGGTATTACTTGCCTCCCCTCTGAATCAATGTATGGGGTGGCTTTTGCCGGTTTGGTTCCATCATATCCCAACCTACGCTGAACGCCGGGGTCTTCGACGATGTGAGCTGGTGCTTTCTTTGCCTTGTGCTTCAGTAGCAGCTGCTTGTACTCAACCTCCATAGCTCTTGCCGCCTTGATAAATTGATGTGCCTTGTCCATGTCTTTGTCCATATGATCGCCCTGTTCTGCGATGCACTTGGCCTCTGCTAGGATTTCTGCACACTTCTCATCAAGCTCCGTAATGCTTCGAATATGGGCGACGGTAATGGGCTCAGCAAGGAGTGCACCGTATATCGCCTTGTCGGCGGGAGTAACCAATGGGTTGCCAGCTTCAGACATTGACGATGGCGGTGGCGGATTTGTTTGCTTGGCAGTATTGGGGCCCGTGGTAAGTTCCTGCGCCTGCTGCAGGCAGATAGCCGGAGGAGGCATGGCCTTGGCCGGAGACGGAGGCTCGGCGCCCTTCTTCGCCGCTGCCGCTCTGGTAACCGCATGTGTGGGCGGAGCGCTCTCACATTCCGGTTCCTGTCTGTCTTCTTCCATCACGCTCTCGATAGTGACTAGCACCTGGTGGGACGTGTTGGTTTTCTCGGCATGCTCCTCCTTGTCGATCTCCTGCTGGATCTCCCTCATAACAGCATCGTATTCCTTCGAGTTACCGTCTGAGCCACCGCCATCCATGTTGATGTCGGCGTATAGCGCGTCAAGGATGCAATCGGAGTTGGCTTTGGTGTTGTTGATGGCGGATGTGGAGGGTGATGGAGGTGGTTCATTGTTGTTGCTTCCTTCGGCTTCGGTCCCAGGCATAGCTTGGGTGTTCTCCTCAGTGTCCATGTATTCATTGACGCTTGCGACCATCTCGCCAAGGGTGAGACGGCCTACGGCCTGCCGTCTTCGGAGGGTATGCCGGCGAAGTGTTCCAGGTGTGAGCCCTTCCACAAAGTGGTAGACAAGTTCGTCAGCACGGTCACCCTCCAGGGTTTCTCTTACCCTCATCCATCTGGCAAGGTATTCACGGGGGGATTCCCCTTCCTTCTGAATGTGCTCGTCGATCGACGTAGAGCTCGTTGGGAACCCCAAGAGGAAGGTATGATGAGCACAGCAGTAAGTTTTCCCTCAGTTATGAAACCAAGGTTTAATCGAACCAGTAGGAGCAAGGAAACACCCCAAATGTGTTACTAGCTGAGCTTTGGCAGGGCGCACTACCGGTGCTAGTAGCAACGTGGAGACCTGCACAACACAACCATAGAACTTTGTCCCCAACTTGCGATGAGGTTGTCAATCTCACCGTGTTTTGTGGAAAAAAAGGATTAAACGTATCGAATGGAAAGAAGTAAAAGTTTGCAGAAAGTAAACACAAAGCAGTAAAAGATTGTAGATTGTATGTAAAAGACAAGGACCGGGATCCATAGTTCACTATAGGTGGCTCTCCTTAAGATAGATAACATGCTGGGTGAACAAATTACAGCGGGGCAATTGACAAACACCGAGAAAGCAATACATGCATATACTAATCATCTTGACTCCTTTGAGACTTGATTGGGCATTACAACATAATACATAGACCGCCATCCAACTGCATCTATGACTAATAATCCACCTTCAGGTTATCATCCGAACCCCCTCCAGTATTAAGTTGCAAGCAACAGATTATTGCTTTACAAACTGCGTGTAAAGTAAACAATACGATTGTTCTATGAACAAAGGATTGTTGTTTTCTCCCTAGTAGCAATAGCACATCTAGTACCTTAGAGATTTCTGTCACTTCCCCAGATTACCAGAGGCATGAACCCACTATTGAGCATAAATACTAACTCTTGGAGTTGCTAGCATTACTTGGCCAAGAAAGCTACTAACAACGGAAACCATGCAAGATCTCAAATAACAAAGACATGATAGAATCAATAATCAATCTGAAAAAGCATCTCAATATCCATCGGATCCCCGCAAACACAACATGCAGAATTACAAATAGATGATCTTGATCATGAACGGAGCTCACAAGATCTAAACATGAAAGCACAAAGGAGGAGAACCAGCCATCTAGCTACTACATGGATCCGTAGTCCAAGGATGAACTACTCACGCATCACACCGGAGGCTTGCATGGTGATGAAGAAGGCCTCCAGGGTGAATTCCCCTCTCCGGCAAGGTGTCGGGAAGAGCTTCATATCCCTCCCGATCTAGGGATGGAGATGACGGCGGCTACAGACTCTTTCGTGGATTTTTGATCGGGTACTTAGGGTTTTTGTCCCGAGGGCAATATTTAGGCGGAAGGAGAGGCCGAGGGGGTGCCGGGAGCGGCCACACCACCCCCTGGTGCGGGCCAGGCCTGGCCGCGCGGCCAGGTGTTGTGGTGGCTCCCTGGCCCTTCTCCGTCTCGTATTCTGGCACTTGATCACTTCCGAAAAAATAGGGACTTTGGCTTTTGTCCCGTCCAATTCCGAGAATATTCATTTTCTGACTTTCCTGGAACCAAAAACAGCAGAAAACAGGCAGCTGGCACTGTGGCTCTTCTTAATAGGTTAGTCCAAGAGATCATATGAAAAGTACTCCAAAGTTGGAACAAAACACAAGAAAGTGGATAAAACCAAGCATGGAACATCAAAAATTATAGATAAATTTGCAATGTATCAACATCCCCAAGCTTAATTCCTCCTCGTCCTCGAGTAGGTAAGTGATAAAAAGAAAGAATAATTTTTGAGGTGACATGCACCATCAAAGACTTGATCAAAGTATTTGCAAAACATTCAAAGCTGGGATAATAGTACTTCAATCATAACATGAAAGACAAAGTTCTAGCAATAAGCAAAGAAACTATGATGCAACATGAAAAGGCACAAACAAAAGATTCATGAATAACAATGCTTTGCAAGACGTTTGTTTGTTTCACATAAAGAAAACATAGCATAGTAGTATTCAGCTTGTCCCTCAATAGAGTAGCAAATATAAATGCATAGGACACCTTCAAAGTTCATAAGAGTGACTAGATACAATAGTTTAAAACAAGCAATAACAAGTTATGCATCAATCAACTAGTCTTGGGACAATGCACATAGAACTAAGAATGGCCACTATGCTCTCAAAGTAGGTGCATAAAGATAGAGGGTGGAGACTCAATATAATGGTGTAAGAAAAGCCTTTTGTAAAAGGAAGTAGGGATTCAAGTCTCATAAAGAGCTTCCAAAAATTATGGTACTTATAACTTTCATCTCTCATTTCCCCTATCATAAGCATCTTGAAGTGATTAAGGTTAAAGTGAACAAACTATGGTGTACATGCTTGACGAAGTATAAGTCAGAAATCTCATGTCCCTTTTATACGAGGGCCGCTCCTCATGCTACTCAAGTTTAGTCACCGGTAAGTTCTTGTCATCGTTAGTACATGTGTATCATAGAGAACCGCCAATGGGGTACCCCTTGCCTGATGATACGGAAGAATCCCCATATCAAAATGATAAGGCAAGCAGACAACGAGCATCTCAACATTCTTCTTATTTACCATGGGAATATGGTGTTTTTTTTCTCTCTTTCCTCTTTTCATAGTATCTCTTTTTTTTCTTTTCTCTTTTTTTTTCTCAATATAGGACTCTTTTTTTTATAAGAAGAATGCTTCATAGATAGCTCATTATGGTTACGCTGCAGGTGTCCACCATGTCAGCATGGATTAGACCAGCGGCCCAGACATTTCTCTAACACATATACATAACTCCATGGACTTACAAGCTCCCCTTTCATTTCACACCGACGACATCCATATACAAAAGAGCATGATATCAACTAGGTACAAGTACCAAGTGCAATGTTGAAAGCGTTCCCCATGAAAGCATGGTTCTGCTAATTCCCAACAAATAAGTGCAAGCATATACAACATAGAAGACACAATGGTTCAAGTTTATTAAGGGCAAGTAAAGTAAAGTGTGCCATCAAGTTCGTGAGAGCTTTAATCACTAGTTTTCTCATAACAAGTGGAAGGTAAACAAAAGCATGAATGTACTTGGAATAGAATAAGCTAGTAGGTAGGTATGGTGGACTCTTTGGAATAACTTGGTTTAGGGAGTGGGATGCATGATTGGAACTCATACTTTGTTGTGGAGGCTAGCAAAAGACTGGGAGCGACAAACTAAGGGAGCAATAATGGCCATAATCATGCAGAGCGACAAAACATCATTGATCAAAGCATAAAGTGATACTACAAGTCGATCGACGTAGAGCTCGTTGGGAACCCCAAGAGGAAGGTATGATGAGCGCAGCAGTAAGTTTTCCCTCAGTTATGAAACCAAGGTTTAATCGAACCAGTAGGAGCAAGGAAACAACCCAAAGGTGTTACTAGCTGAGCTTTGGCAGGGCGCACTACCGGTGCTAGTAGCAATGTGGAGACCTGCACAACACAACCACAGAACTTTGTCCCCAACTTGCGATGAGGTTGTCAATCTCACCGTGTTTTGCGGAAAACAAAGGATTAAATGTATCGAATGGAAAGAAGTAAAAGTTTGCAGAAAGTAAACACAAAGCAGTAAAAGATTGTAGATTGTATGTAAAAGACAAGGATCGCGATCCATAGTTCAGTTGAGGTGTATCTCCTTAAGATAGATAACATGTTGGGTGAACAAATTACAGCGGGGCAATTGACAAACACCGAGAAAGCAATACATGCATATACTAATCATCTTGACTCCTCTGAGACTTGATTGGGCATTACAACATAATACATAGACCGCCATCCAACTGCATCTATGACTAATAATCCACCTTCAGGTTATCATCCGAACCCCCTCCAGTATTAAGTTGCAAGCAACAGATTATTGCTTTACAAACTGCGTGTAAAGTAAACAATACGATTGTTCTATGAACAAAGGATTGTTGTTTTCTCCCTAGTAGCAATAGCACATCTAGTACCTTAGAGATTTCTGTCACTTCCCCAGATTACCAGAGGCATGAACCCACTATTGAGCATAAATACTAACTCTTGGAGTTGCTAGCATTACTTGGCCAAGAAAGCTACTAACAACGGAAACCATGCAAGATCTCAAATAACAAAGACATGATAGAATCAATAATCAATCTGAAAAAGCATCTCAATATCCATCGGATCCCCGCAAACACAACATGCAGAATTACAAATAGATGATCTTGATCATGAACGGAGCTCACAAGATCTAAACATGAAAGCACAAAGGAGGAGAACCAGCCATCTAGCTACTACATGGATCCGTAGTCCAAGGATGAACTACTCACGCATCACACCAGAGGTTTGCATGGTGATGAAGAAGGCCTCCAGGGTGAATTCCCCTCTCTGGCCGGGTGCCGGGGAGAGCTTCAGATCCCTCCCGATCTAGGGATGGAGATGACGGCGGCTACAGACTCTTTCGTGGATTTTTGATCGGGTACTTAGGGTTTTCGTCCCGAGGGCAATATATAGGCGGAAGGAGAGGCCGAGGGGGTGCCGGGAGCGGCCACACGACGCCCTGGCGCGGGCCAGGCCTGGCCACGCGGCCAGGTGGTGTGGTGGCTCCCTGGACCTTCTCCGTCTCGTATTCTGGCACTTGATCACTTCCGGAAAAGTAGGCACTTTGGCTTTTGTCCCGTCCAATTCCGAGAATATTCATTTTCTGACTTTCCTGGAACCAAAAACAGCAGGAAACAGGCAGCTGGCACTGTGGCTCTTGTTAATAGGTTAGTCCAAGAAATCATATGAAAACTACTCCAAAGTTGGAACAAAACACAAGAAAGTGGATAAACCAAGCATGGAACATCAGAAATTATAGATACATTTGCAATGTATCACGTCTCCTTGATTCTCGCGTGTAATGGGGAAAGTGGAGCGACGGTTCACCGCTTGCCTCACCATGTGTCCATCTTGATTTGTTCCAAACGTCTGACTACTGCACTTCTGGCTGTTGGATTGCATCTGCGATGAGGTTAAGTAGGGATTTCCCGTGCGGTAATTTCCCCCACAACTCATCTTCTTCCGCACGCTCTGCCTCCATTGCTGCTCTCTGCTGTTCCATTGGTCACGCCTCCATTGTTGCGCTGGATAGCCTCAAGACCTTCCCAATCTACTTTCTGTGCTCCCACCATAGTCGAAAGATGGGGAAGAAGAAGGGCGCCTCCATCGCTGGATCGGAGGCCGCCACCGTTGCAACCAAGAAGATGGGTGCCGCCACTACGGGTGTTGGTACTACTGCAGCTGCTAAGAAGAAAGGCGCCAGCATGCGCGTCACGAATGGATCATGGTGGCGGTCTATCGTCAAGGAGATAGAGCTCTTCAACTGGCACCAGGATGGCGCTCTCCCAGCTACTAAAGATGTCTGCCAGATGTTCGGCGACGAGGTAATCCCCGTCCCCCATCGGATTTCGGGTGATGTTTCTCGCATTTGTCATTCATGGCCTCTCTCTCCCCCTCCACAAGTTTGTGCGAGGGTTACTTCTGCTTCTACGGGCTCCAGCTCCATCAGCTAACCCCCAACTCCATTCTCCACATTGCTTGCTACATCACCCTTTGCGAGTGCTAGCTCGGAATCAAGCCACACTTTGGCCTTTTCAAAAAACTTTTCAAATTGAAGCGTTAGTCGGGCTCTAGGTCGGTAGTCTACAATATAGGAGGCAACGGGATCCATCTAGACCCCAATGTCCAATATTTATCCATCAAGTTCAATGCCTCTTTCCAAGGATGGAGGGAGAAATGGTTCTATATCCGCGACCAGAAATTCGACGACAAGCACTTCAGACTCGCACCTTTTGATTCCAAGGCAGAGTGTAAGAGGAGGAGGTCGTGGAAGAACGTGGTGATACCCGACGAAGCCAAAGAAACTAAGGTTATGTACAAGTGTGTCTGCGACCTTCAACTCATCCGAGGGAAGGAAGTGAGCGGCGTAGACCTCATTCGCACCTGGATGCGTTGTCGAGTGCAGCCGCTGCAGGCTAGGGCGCATCCGATGTGCTGCTGGAATGGAGTTGACGATGTCACTCGCATCTCCTGAGAAAATATTTCTTTGGGTGAAGTAGATAGGAGGTTTCGCATGCTGACCAAGTACATAGCCAAGGAGAAACTCCCTGGTGACTCAGCCGTGCCTCCGTTCTACTCAAGTCGGCCTAAACCTGAGGTTACTTTCTTGTTATATCTTCGTGTTTTTGATTGCTTGCTAGGTTTTCTATTATACTGACGCTGCTTCTTGTGTCAGGACTGGAAAGTGGCTACTGTTCTGCCTCCTCAGCCTGAGGGAGTAATCCCTCGCGAAGTAGAAGAGGAGGACGAATCGGGCTCCACTATCCCTGTCGCTGAAGAGCAGGAAGCCCCTGAGTCTAGCAATAACGGGACTGGCAAACGCTCCCAAAGCAAGGACTCATATGCTTCTTTGCCGATGATGCCGGAGGGTCCTTTGACTGAGGTGGAGGAGCCGATCCCCGCGGTGCCTGTGCGTGCCATGGCACCTTCTCCATGGAAGAAGCTAAGGTTGCCGAAGGAGCCGTCCAAAGGATTCTTTCGACCTTGATGACTTCGAATGGTAAGTTTGTACTTCTGCTAATTTGACCTTTTGCCTTGAAATCTTTTTCTCTGAAGTGTTTTTGTTTTAGCAAAACTACATCATCATCGTTCGATGACTGCCGCTTCGTGAAGGAGACTGGAGTTTTAGACTCCAAATATAAGGATGTGGCAGAGCAGTTGCATTCTCCCCAGGTGGCAGCCACCTCTGGTGCCAGTTCGTTGAATGGTGGCACCAGATGGTTTTCCGGACAACTATGCGGAAGGAAACTTTGGAGTCCCTGAAGGAGCATGCAAGTTTTCTTAACTAGGTTAGTCGAAATTAGGTTGTTGCTAATGCCTTTCTTCTTGCAACTTGTCTTGAAGGAATCAATTCGCCTTGCCGAACAAATTACATCGATAGGCCGTCAGCATGCCTTGTTGGAAACCCAACATCGCGCGTTCGAAGGTGAACTTGCACTTTTTATGTTTGAATTGTTGGCGCAGAAATTTTTCGACCTTAAGTTTTGTTGTCATCCTTTGTAGGTGAGAATAATGAGCTTCTCCGTCGCGTTAACTCCCTCGAGAAGGGTCTTGCCGCAGCGGAGAAGAAACGCGGCGAGGCACTCAAAGCCTTGGAATGCTCCGCCTAGGGGTCGAAGAAGCGCGAGGAGGAACTGCGTTCTGCTAGTGCTGATAGGGAGAACATGTTCGTGGAACAACTTCTCTCTATTTCTAAGGCACTTTAGGGTGATGCTGCAGCATTTTTTGCTTCGCATTTGCTGGCATTTGGCTGTGCTCATATGTGTCTTCTGTAGATGTTGTTGGTGTGAGATTCGATGCTCAAGCTTTGGCTTGCCAGGATGCTCTGGCCGGTGTTGTAGCTGTAGTCGAAGACCACAGCATCTCCGTCAAGGATGCCCTCGAGAATGCCAAAGGCATATTGGGGCATCTTCGAGAGGAGATGATCCCCAAGGCTGGGCTTATTAAAGATCTTGATGGCTTGGTGGATTCCTTCGCCGAGGGCGTGCCCATGGACTTCAAGAATGCTTAGAGGGGGGTCGGAGCTACCATGGGACTTGCAATGGCGCAAGCCCATGGTGTTAATCTGAACCCCAACAAGGTCTCCAAGGTGATGTCGGTCACTACAGATGGCCAGCGGGTAGTGTTTGCTCCCTTTGCTACTCGTTGCCATAAATATGGGCCTCAACTCATTGAGACACTCGCAAAGTACTCGAAAGAGTTGAGGCGGTCGAACACAGCGAAAGCCACAACATCAGAGGCTATAACCGAAAAGGCCGCAGCGTCGGAGGCTGCCACTGACTCGAGGAAGCCCCCGAGTGATAATGCATAGCTGTAGGTTGTCTCTTTGTAGTCCTTTTGTAATATTCTAGATTCTCCAGACTTCTCTTTGAATTGCGCTATGCTTTTGTGGGGCTACCCCTTTTAAGACTTGCTAAACTTCGATGTTTCTACTTTTGGCGTTATTATGAGTGGTTGGTCTTATCCGTCTATTACTATGCTTGGATAGGGTCCTTCGAGTAATCTATCTGACGTACCTCCCACCTATGAACCTGTGGCACAATG
The DNA here is from genome assembly GCA_910589775.1 of Avena eriantha. Lineage (NCBI taxonomy): Eukaryota > Viridiplantae > Streptophyta > Magnoliopsida > Poales > Poaceae > Avena > Avena eriantha. Next base: position 159,147,682 of record OU342741.1, on the reverse strand, counting down.
CGGTGACCCAACATGCCACTGCATGTGTAGTTCACTATAGTCGTTGACATGACATCCACAGAACACTATTCCGTAAATATCACATCCATTAGAGTGGTACAACAGAAACATTGTAGGTCCAAATTACAAACATTCACGCTTCATTATTATTACAATACTAGAAGTTTGAGACTTCAAGAGGTTCAAACTTACAAACCAAATAACTTATCTCATAAGTTCGGCGGAAGAACGAAAAACACAACAATAAAGAAGACGTGAGCTCAACAGCTTATTCTATATAGTTCGTGCTGCTCAGCTCAACCTAGGTAACTAGCTTCCGGCCTGACAACTACTCTGACTCGTTGTCTTCAGCTCCATAGTGTATCCCGTAATCCACTCCTTCGATTCCACCAGATAGGTCCGGCTCTTCATAGTAGACATCGTTCTGGACCTCCGTAGCATACACCTGGTCATCCTTCTAGCCCTCAAAGTCTAGCATGGGATTCAAAGGAAAGGATGAGTAACAGCGTTACCCAGCAAGTTCACTATATGCAAGGTGGGAAGTTTGATGCTCTATCTACCACCTTGGACCATAAGTCTTTGGTACTATGCAGTTTTAGTAAGCATTTCTTCAAAGATTGATTTTATTATCAAAAACTATGCCCATCAGCCTTCACAGGTTGACCAGAACTTCATGAAGTTCTTTCCTGCCGCGTTCGTAGCTCCTTCCTGGAACAGGGAGTAACGTGTCACAATTCTTACACTCTACAGAGGTGCGTTGCTTTACCCATAAGATACCAATTCCTTGTTGCACAACCGGGTGTACTTTCCCGTCCACAATTCCATGATGTGGGGCCCAGTAGATGATCCAAGCCAATCACCACCCCCTTCACGACCCTGCATGTCCCCTTGGTGTATGCCATACCGACATCTTGAATTATGGCAATGGTTAGTACAGACCGTCAGATGCTAGAACTATCATGGGACGTTGAGGGCTCCCACCCATACACTGCAGATCCTCTACGAATTATCAATAAATGCACGCTACGAGGATAAAAGCCACGACCTGGCCACCTGGATGCATGTGAGAGGAAGAAGATACAGCTGACTTCTCCACCCCATTCCAAATCTTATGGTTAACGCGTAATATACGTCGCTAGAATCACTGATGTAATGGGTTATTAAGTCCTAGTTGATTTGCAATTGGAATCTTAGATTCCCCTGCAATTCTTAGCATTTATCATCACTTAGGATGATAATACCATTTCATCTGTTTGGGAAAATACTTTTTTCTCTCCTTTAGAACATAAGTGATAAAACACAATTTTCAAATGCTTTCATAAAGACTCTTCAAAGGACATGAGCTAGTAATGCACTTGCCTTGTGACTGCAAGGTAGTGGAGTCGGATATTTCCACCTGACCATGACCTCCGGTTGCTACAGAAAACTATAATTTCCCGGTAAGGAAAATATTTAAAGAAGCAATATGCAATGCATATTAATGTCATGCGATGATATATTTTCTTTCTTCTTTGCGTGTTTTACCCATCTCATATAGGTTTTAAGTTTATTTTAATTAATAAAAGAAAAGCATTATTTAAGAATCAAAACATTCATATTATTTTGACATTTAGCAATTTTATAATAACTAGTATTATTTTAAGAGTTTAAAAATGAATTTATTTAATTTTTAACTCTTTTAAATATTTAACTAAAATTTCTTTAAGGAAATAAAACTTTATTTCTATCATTCATGATTTACTTTCTAAAAATACAAACTAGTATTTTCTATAATAGTACTTTCTTTTAGAATCTTAAAAATGAATTTTATTCAATTTTAAGTGTTTTTTATATTTTTTTATAAAATGTCAAAAGGAACATATACAATTTTAATAATAGATCTATATTTAATTATTGAAATTTATTATCTATTATTTTTATTGGATAAAGTATATTTTCGTGATTTCAGAAATATATTATTTGTATTTTTAGAATTTTTATTTATTTTTCTAGAGATGATTTTGTTTCAAGGGTATACTTGTAAATATTTATTTTTAGATATGTTCTTTGAGATATGGGCCCGGCCCACTGGGCTGGCCCAGCCCAACCAGACCCGGCCCACCTGACCTGGTCAAAGACCACCTGGGCTGTACTGGGCAACCCATTGGCCTAGTACCCCCACGCGCACTCTCTCTCCCTCACCCCTATCTCTCGCGACCCTCTGCCGCGCTTGATGTCACCGCCGTTGCTGCGCATGATTCCGGCCAAGTCCGGCTGCCATGGCTGCTGCCGTGGTACAAGACGGCCAAGACGACGTCGATGCACATCACTGTCCAAGCCGATTCGTCGTTGGTGCCCTCTTCTCTGGCCGTCCTAACCTCTGCAGGAGGTTAGGGTTCGCCGTGCTCTGGCGCTTCCCCGCTGATGCTGCGGTGCTCGTGGTGCTCATGGCGCCTCTCCAACATGACTGACACTGCTGTGTGTAGGCGCGGGTTGCATTGCCCCCTTGGGTGCTCCCCGTGCCGCCACCCCTCTGCCGTCGGCCTCCTCTCCGCTTCCTCTTCACATAAATTTACGATGACCTCAAGTAAGTTCTTCTACTTCTCTCTCTATGTTCTATCTTGCTCCTATCCATGACATGTGGCCACTTGTGGTGGATTCCCCATTTAGGGTTCATCCCTAAATTCCTAGGGTTCATATCCCTTGTAGTGATGTTTAGTTGGCTCCTTGGTTAATCCTGTATGTGCAAATCCTATGATGGTATCCAATGGTTGGTGTATTGCTTATTACTGTTGATTAAGATTTGCTACTCTGCTCTCTGTCAGATGACCACTCTCTTGTGCATGTTTTATTACTCTATTCTCTATCAGAGAACACTCTGCTGATCATGCTTGTGTTACTTTGTTCTCTGTCCTAGGCTGCTCTGTAGAAGCATGATTAGATTTCTATGGATGCTCATGTTGTTGTGGCTATGGATTTACTCTTATAAAGTTAAATTAACTATGCTTTGTACTGATGCCTGGTTAACTGTCACTTGTGAGACACTGCTATGTTCAGTCTCAGGATTTAATCCTGTTACTGTGTGAATCAAGTGTTGATGCTAAACATGCTCTGTGATTAATAAGAAGATGATTTACAATGATATGATTCCTATATACTTATAGGAAAATGATCAACTTAGTGATTTCTGTATAGTGGTTTAATAATAGATAGTGTTGATCTTTACTATCTGTGTTAAAAGAAAGTATTTTATTTATGATTCCTAAATCATTTAGGAAAATGATTATTTCTATTGAAGAAGATCTACTTGAGCTAGTACTCAAGCAAACTTGACCTTGCTAGGTACACAGGTGTTACCCTTGTAGGGATGTGCCCTGTACTAGCTGTTATGCTGTGTATCTATCTAGATAGAAATGGATTATAGGTCAATGATGTTGGTCTAAGACCTTGCCTGGGCAGAAACTCTTGCATAACCTGGCTGTTGATTAAGTGATTCCTAATCTTTCTACCTATCATATACTTGCAAGAAAATGAATGTGCAAAATAGAAAATGATTTGATCTACATGTTGGAACATACTCGTATGTTCTGCCTAATTGTTGCCTTCTACTTCTGGATTGTGGTAGCCTGGATTTATATTGGCTTCCTCTTGGCCTTGTCTTTCTCCTCCCGTGACCTTGCTATCCACCCAATGCTTCCCCTCCTCAAGTCACCATCTTAGCTGGTGATTCCTGGGTTTATTGTGGTGGAAAATGTTTTGATCTAATGCTATTATGGTAAGATCTGATGTTGTTCTTGTGCTATTCTTGGTTGTGCTGGTGAGAAGCTATTGTTAAGCTCACTGTGAAGTGAATAGTAGATCTTGCTTTGCTATATACGGCTGTAACTTGAGCTGTCCCTCTGCTCTCTGCTGTTGACACCTCAATGCATGCATTTAGGTGTGTAAGCTGCTTCTGTACTTGCTTTGGCTATGGATGAGATCAAGTAATTGGACTTTTACCTTCTACCTCTTTACCAGTTACTTGCCCTGGTGAAACTTACCACTTGTCTATTTGGCTTATATTGTGACACTAGAACTATTTACTTAAAAGAACAAATACTACACTTTGGTGAAACTTGCCCCTTCAAATTACTCTATGATGTAATATGAGAGTAAAACTAATCACTAACATTTTACTTTCTTTGTTTTAGTGTTTTATCTTATTTTGCAGGAACAAAGCCTGGATTGTCAAGATATAGTATAGCAATAGATAGATAGGTTGTGTGTAATTTCCCTTTATTCTTTATATAAAGAACCTTTAGCAATATTTCTAGGATGTAATAAAGATTAATTTTATTGGAATTTCTTCCTTGTAACTATTTGTCTTGGTGTAATGATGTCTATTTGTAATATTGATTATGGAATTAAGAAAAGAATAAGAATTCATTTCTTGTTTGAATTTACTTGTCTTAAATTCATATTTCTGTTTAATATATCTATAATATAATCAAACAATGTTAATACCTATTTTGGAAATTCACATAATGATTCTAACTTATAATTTTTCAAATGCGATTCAAATTATTTGAATTTCAAATGTGAATTCAAAAATGCTCCCCCAAAACACATAAATGCCTAAAGGTCATGTCAAAATTTATAGCGATCATCTCATAGAGCTATTCCTACCTCTAGATAGTGAAAGAAACTGTGATCTCTTTAGGTATTTGTTTGGTGATAAAAATTACCCCAATTTTACAGATGAATGCATGCATATGCACAAATTCGTATTTCTACCCTTTGTTAGTTCCTAAACGCTAGGGTGTTATAGACTTCCCCCTTAAATTAAAATTCATCATGAAGTTTGCTGATGTGTACCTGAATAGTTCACGATATGCTTCTTTTAAGTCATCCTCTTTCTCCCAGGTAGCTTCTCTCTCTAGGTGATGTTCCCATTGTACCTGAATAGTATTTGATTGCCCTGTTTCTCAACCTTTTCCAGTTCTCTTCCATAATTTTACAGGGTTTCTCCACACAAGTCAAATTTGCCTTTAATTCAACTTCTTGATGTGTGATTGCATCATCGGGAACTTTAAGACATTTTTTGCAATTGCGACACATGGAAAACATTATGAACTTGAGCCAATCTTTTTGGTAACTCAAGAACATAAGCTATTGTTCTGTTCTGACTTAGTATCTTAAATGGTCTAATATATCTTGGACTTAGTTTTCCTTTGACTCCGAATCTTTTAACTCCCTTCACTGGACTTACTTTGAGATATACCATATCTCCCACTTCTGGATGGCATGATCTTCGACTTTGATCGGCATAACTCTTCTGGCGACTTTGAGCTATCTTCAATCGATCTCTAATGATATCGATAACATCTTGCTTCTCCTTGATATAGTTTGGTGCAAATTCCTTGCTACTACCAGGTTCATACCAACATATTGGTGATCTACATCTTCTCCCATAAAGTACTTGATATGGTGCTGCTTTCAGACTACTTTGATAGCTATTGTTATAGGAAAATTCCGCCAATGGTAGATGATCTCCCCACGAACCTCCAAAATCTAATGCATAATCTCTAAGCATGTCGTCCAAGATTTGATTGGTCCTTTCTGTTTGGCCTCAAGTTTCTGGATGATAGGCTATGCTGAAATCTAACTTTGAGCCAAGTGCTTCATGTAATTGTTTCCAAAATGCTGAAGTAAACATAGATCCTCTATCTGATACAATTTTCTTGGGTACTCTGTGCTTACTTACTATCTCTTTGACATAGATTTCTACTAACTTCTTGGCATTATCCTTTTGATTTACCGGGATAAAATGTGCACTTTTCATGAATCTATCCACAATCACCCATATCATATCCTTCCGCTTCGGCGTCATAGGTAATCCTATGATAAAATCCATACCAATTTCTCCCTATTTCCATTCCGGAATTTCTAAAGGTTGCAATGGTCTTGCTGGACTTTGATGTTATGCTTTTACCCTTTGACAAGTGTGGCATTCAGATACATACTTTGCAATATCTCTTTTCGTGTTATTCCACCAGAATAATTCTTTAAGATCCATGTACATCTTCGTACTTCCAGGATGAATTGAATATGGTGTTTCATGTGCTTCTCGATGTATTACTTCTCTGATCTCCGGTACATCTGGTACACAAAGACGGTTTTCGAGCCATAAAGATCCATAATCTCCTAGGTGAAAAACTGATTTTTGTCCTTCGAAAATTCTTCTAATTTCTTCAGCAATATATGGATCATCAAGTTGATGTCGATAGATCTCATGACGAAGATCACTACTTTGCTCTTCTACAACCCTCATGGTTGCGAGGCCCACACGAACTTCTGTCCTTAAGAACTATATTTCTAATCTTTCCAAATCCATTTACAACTCTTTTGGTAATTCTCTATTGATGGGTTGAATATCCGTACTCTTTCGACTTAAAGCATCTGCTACTACATTTGCTTTTCCTATAGTATAGTTAATTGTAAGATCACAATCCTTGATCAACTCCAGCCATCTCTTTTGCCTCATATTCAGCTCCTTCTCAGTAAAGAAATATTTAAGACTTTTATGATCCTTGTATAGTTCACATCTTGGTCCATAGAGAAAATGTCTCCATCCTTTTAAAGCTAAAACCACTGCTGCTAACTCCAAAGCATGAGTTGGGTAGTTGACTTGATGTGGTTTGAGTTGTCTAGACCCATAAGCAATTACCTTGCAATCTTGCATTAGCACACATCCTAGTCCTTGTTTGGATGCGTCACAATATACTGTGTAATCTTTTCCGGTTTCTGGTATAGCTAAGATTGGTGCGGTTGTTAATCTGGTTTTCAGTTCCTAAAAACTTGCTTCACACTTATCATCCCATATGAATGGTGCATTCTTTCTAAGCAATTTGGTCATTGGTCCAGCTATCTTGGAAAAACCTTCAATGAATCTCCGATAATAGCATGTCGTGCCTAAGAAACCTCGAATTTGTTTCACATTGGTTGGTGGACAGATTTACAACTATTCCATCCTTACTGATCACATAACCAAGGAATTCTACCTTGTCCAACCAAAATTCACACTTGCTGAATTTAGCATACAACTTATGTTCCCTCAGGATTTGCAATGCTATTCTCAAATGATCAACCTGCTCTTCTTTATCCTTAGAGTATATCAAAATATCATCAATAAACACTATGAAAAACTTATCCAAATATGGCATGCAGATTTTGTTCATCAGGTTCATGAATATTGCTGGTGCATTGGTCAATCCAAAAGGTACAACAAGATACTCATGATGTCCATACCTTGACACAAATGCAGTTTTTGGAACATCTTCAGGTTTAATTTTTATCTGATGGTATCCCGATCTTAGATCAATCTTGGAAAACACTCCAGCTCCTTTGACTTGATCAAATAGATCTTGAATTCTTGGCAATGGATATTTGTTCTTGATGGCAACATTGTTGAGATTTCTATAATCACCGCACGTTCTTCGTCCTCCATCTCTTTTATCCACAAAAATTACCGGAGTTCCCCATGGGTGTCAACATCCAGATTTTTAGTCCCAGATGCCTGTTATGCCATACATCGCAATCCCAGGATTACCATTTTTGCGAGACATAACAGATTGGATATCATAGTACATCATCCATTTCAAACCATAATAAGGTCTTTACACGAATAAAGGATCTCATGATCCAGTCTTAGTACAAACAAGTAGCAGAACAAATAGTGTAGCGGGGGCTCCATCTTCAGTGTCACTGGCAATGCTAACGATGGGAGATGATCCTAGTTGTCATAGCCGTCCTGCTGTCCTCCTACAGGGTAGTCTCCCTCATAGTCCGGCCACCGGAATAGCCAGGGACAAAGCCATGAGTACTCTTTAAGTACTCGCAAACTATCACTAACAAGTAAGGTAGTTCTAATAGTGATGCTAAGTTCTAAGTTTATTTGTAAAGTTAAGTTTGAAACCTAAGCTGAGTTCAGAAACAAAGAAGATAAAATAAAGTTCTAAATCACCTAAGTGGGAACTTAGTTGTCATAGTCACAACTCTGTTGTGGTCAAGTCATGTCACAACTCATTTCATAAGTCATTTTTAAAACATCTGACAACGGAACAGTATGGCCACTCCAACTGTCCATAACCGTGGACGTGGCTATTCGAATAGTTTGACACTCTGTAGAGGTGGTACACTTTCACCACAAAATTCGATACATCTATCAGGGATAACCCTGAATCATCATACTTAGTATGCAGATAATCAAACATAACATTTCCTTTACACACTCTAGTATAAGCACCTCTACTATGAGCTTGGCCTCCCAGCCGTGGCCATCTGCCATCCTGGGCACTTCATAGGTGGACAACATCGAGAGGTAGCCTCAGCTCAAACCACTCCCGCAAGTGAACTAATACTAATGCATATAAAATTCCGGCTAAGCCTTACCCAATTCAGGTATTGTGGTTGTACGGTAAAATTGGGATGGTATCGCATCCGAACCCAACCATCAGTTTTTATAAAAGGGCTAAGGCTCATGCCTCAACATTTTCACCATCATAAACCAATTGTGTTTCTCAACACATGTCAAAACATCTCAATAGAATGACTCATCATTCCAAGGTTTTCATAAGTCATTTTCACCAAGTATTCCCATCTAAAGTGATCAAGTTTTTGGTTTAGCTCTGATCACTAAGTTAAGAGTTTTCACTAATGTGGGATGCTAATCTCAATCTCATGCCATAGAATGACATCTAAATCTAACTAGATGGGCCAAGTTTTATACTCTTTATGATATCTATAAACAAAGTAAGGAACGTTGGTAAAGTAAAAGAAAGTAAAGCTTGTAAGAAAACTTGGGATGGGTATAAATCAAAATGTATAACCAAGCATGCCTATTGCATCTTGCTTAGGTTATCTAGCTTGCAAGGTTTAGCTTGCATTGTTAATGATGGCTTGCAAATATTAGCTTGCCAATAATAGCTTGACTTGATTGGTGTAGTGGTTGAAATTCTCCTCGTCTTCTTCGGGGTAGAACTCCTCCTCCTCGTAGACTTGGTCGGTACTATCGTCTATAAATGTATACACAATATACAATCACCAAATAATACTTAACTAGTCTATTTAGTACACTAGCGCACATACTTGATGATCCAGTATCATCACAAACATCACAAGATTTAATAACTAGTTTCATTTATTTTATTTGAGAAAAGTAATTTCTACTCATTGAAATTAACTAAGATTTAATATTCTCCAATTAAAATATGGGATCATGTGGACACATGTCACCACCACATATTCCTATGTATGGGGATGTGATTTAAATGTTGGATCACATTTTAATAAGTTTAAGATTAATATTTAATGATTTAAAGTGACTAGAAATGCCTATATAGCATTATTTTGGTACTAGTCCAAAGTCACTACATGCAAACCTAAATATTATTACATATTCAGCTAGGTATATTCAAATGAGGATTTTGAGAGTTGGATTCAACTCAAAAACTATTATGGTTGATTTTTAAAAAATGTTTGAATGTAGAAAAGTCTCTGTTTTGTTATTTTTGCTATATGTGATCTATAACTGTTAATGATTTAAATCCAACGGGCTTGGATAAACATTTCAATTATCTTTCCAACCAAATTGGAATCATTCAATTTGGTTAAGTAAATCTTTCTGAATTGATTTTCAAACTAGTGGACAGAATCTAAATTAAGTGTAAATAGATAAATCTAAATTTGAATTATAGGGCTAGCGCGGGAATACTAATCGGCCGTCCCAGTTTCACTCCGCGGCGCAGAGGACAGCTGATAGGGGGGTCACGCATGTCAGCGGCTCTTATAACGCAAAGCGGTACGGGGCAATGTGGACCGCACGATTAGAACTACGATCGATGGCTGTGGCTCGTCGTCGATGGCGGACAGGTCGTCAGCGAGATGGAACCCTAGCGGCTCGGTGGGGGTGTAGTGGGGGCATACCAGGGCTCCGGCTAGTGCGGCGATGGGGGCGATCGATGGAGGAGGCGACGGCGGACTCAAGCGAGGTGACGGCAGCTCCTAGGGTGGATAAAATCGTTGGGCCCCTTCCCGCTCTGCCGCGGCGAACTCCGGCGCAATTCCAGCGAACGGCTGCTCGAGCGGCTCCAGCTAACGGTGGGAAAGGATCAGTGGTGAGAGGGGCGTTGAGTGCTGTGAAGAAATGGTGCGGGAGGGCTCCTTATATAGGCTCGACGAGGGGACCGAGAGGGCGACGATGAGCTCATCGGTGACGACGATACAAGGCTCTAGAGGCATGGGAAGGGTAGGCGGACGGTGGCTTGCCTCCTGGCGGTCAGCTACAGCTTGATGGCGATGCTAGGGGCGGTGGCAGGTGGTCGGGAAATGGCGATGCTCTACGCGGCAAAGGCGGTGCTCGACGCGGCGTGCGGTGGCTGCTGGTCACGCGACAGGAAGAGGGCGTGTCTGGGGGTGAGCTAGGGTTATGGCGGAGCGGCGCACACGAGCTGGGAGCAAGGCGCGGCTTGTGCGGGCCTGTCAGGGACGGCGCTTTGGCGTGAGCTAGGCATGGTGCAGAGGCGGTGGGCGCGAGCGATGTGAGGTGGTCCAGGGGCTAGCAACGCTTGGGGAAGGGACCATGGGCGGCGATGCTATCACGCCTACCTCCCTGGTGTGGTGGAAGAGGGCGGGGCATTCTCCTGCGACGTGGGCATGGTCGGCCGGTGATCATGGCGTCGGGGTGACGCGACACTGCTGCTCTAGGCCAAAGGGAAGTTAATTGGGGTCAAATGGCTCACCAAAACCTTGATCAAAACTGTGTTAGTTAGGCATGTTTGATTCTGATCATAAGGTGTTCGACACAAGGGCCGAAAGAGAATTTTATTTGAATTTTGAGAAGATTTTTGGTGGGTGCTTTGATCATATGATTGGTAGTCTATGGTTTCTTGGGATTGTTAAGTGGAGTTCATTTGAGTGGTTTTTGAAAAAGTGGGATCTAGGTACCTACACTTGATTCCATTTTCAAATGCCATTTTAAATTAGAGTTTAAATGTTTCTGTAAGAATTCAAAGTTGGCCTTGGTAGATCTTTACTTGTACTAGCAAGGGGTGCAAAGATCCATAATTATTTCTGTTTGAATTTGACTTCTAGGAACACCCAAAGTGGCCTAGTTGCTTAAAATGGCAAAAGTGACCATTTCCATTTATTAATTCTATTTGATTTCTTTTTCTTTGGATTTTGCTTGGCAATGATCTAGATGATGTGGCATTCATCTTTGAATCATTTTACAACCATTAGAACAAACAAACATGCCAATTAAAAACAATTCCATATTAATGCAACACACATATGCATGCTTAATTGTTTTTAATAATAAAAAGTTTTTGTTAACCCTGAATTGGGTGATTTGGATCTTGATAACCTTGATTTAAGTTTTGGGATGTTACAAACCTTCCCCCCTAAAAAAAATCTCATCCCGAGATTTAAGAAAGAAAACTAGGAACTAAAGAGATCTGGAAACTCAGTCCTAATGTAATCTTCTCGCTCCCAAGTGGCTCCTTCTTCGGTATGGTTGCTCCATTGGATCTTGAGAAATTTGATACTCCGGGTCCTAGTGGTTCTGTACGCTTCTTCCAAGATACAGATGGCCACTTCTCGATATGTCAGATCCTTGTTGATATCAACGGCTCGGTGATCAATGTTCTTGAAAACTTCGGTCTTCTCCGACACTTCTAGGCATTTGCGAAGTAACGAGATATGGAACACATTGTGGATGGCAGACATCTCCTTAGGCAGTTCTAGTTGATACGATACTTCTCCTCGGCGATTCAGAATCTTGAAGGGTCCAATATATCTGGGGGCTAACTTTCCTTTCAGACTAAAACGTTGTGTTCCCTTTAATGGTAAAACTTTGAGATACACAAAATCTCCAACATTGAAAGCCAGTCTCTCCTTCTCTTGTCAGCGTAACTCTTCTGTCTGGATTGGGCGGTCTTGAGGTGCTCACAGACTTTGTGAACCTTCTCTTTGGCTTCTCATAGGATGTCGGGTCCAAAATCTCACTCTCTCCTACTTGCAACCAATTCAAAGGGGTACGACACTTTCTTCCATATAAGAACTCTAATGGGGCCATTTGCAAACTGGCTTGATAACTGTTGTTGTATGAGAATTCTACGAAAGGCAGGCAATCTTCCCATTTTGATCCGTACTCTAGCACACAAGCTCTCAACATATCTTCTAAGATTTGGTTGACTCTTTCCGTCTGTCCATCGGTTTGCAGGTGATAAGCTGTGCTGAAATTCAACTTGGTTCCTAATCCTTCTTGGACTTTCTGCCATAATCTTGAGGTAAATTGGGTTCCTCGATCCGACACTATGGTCTTGGGGGTTCCATGCAAACTAACGATTCTAGCAATGTATAACTCTGCTAGCTTCGAACTCTGGTAGGTTGTCTTGACAGGTATAAAATGGGCTACCTTGGATAGTCTATCAACGATGACCTAGATAGAGTCATTTCCCCTACTAGAAGTAGGCAAACCGGTGACAAAGTCCATTCCGACTCAATCCCATTTCCATTCCGGAATCTGCAATGGTTGCAATAGTCCTGCGGGTCTCTGATGTTCTGCTTTGAGTCTCTGACAGATATCACACTTGGCGATGTAGCTTCCAATTTCTCTCTTCATCTTGTGCCACCAAAATTGCTCCTTCAAATCCTGATACATCTTCGTTCCTCCGGGGTGGATAGAATAAAGAGTATCATGAGCTTCTTGCATGATAACTTGCTTCAGCTCTGAATCTGCGGGTACACAGACACGTCCTTTATACCACAGAACTCCTTCTTCATCTTTGGTGAATACAGGTACCTTTCCTGTACCAATACGACGCTTGATTCCGTCGATACTTGCATTTCCCTTCTAGGCTTCCTTGATTTGGCTAATCAAAGTGGGTTGAAGTTCAATGCTAGCTAAATATACTTTGCTAACTAGCTCAGTTCTAAATAGCTCCAACTCTTCATGCAAACTTGGTTGCTTCTCCTTGATCATGGTGTTTAACCTACAGGACAATCTGCTAAGAGCATCCACTACCACACTGGCTTTGCCAGGGTGATAGTGAATGTCATGGTCATAATCCTTGATTAACTCTATCCATCTCCTTTGCCTCATATTCAGTTCCTTTTGAGTGAAAATATACTTCAAGCTCTTGTGATCTGAGTAAATCTCAAAGCGATTACCCATAAGATAATGACTCCATGTCTTCAAGGCGAAAACTACGGCTGCTTACTCAAGGTCATGGGTAGGATAGTTTTGCTCATGCTGCTTCAGTTGTCTGGACAAATATGCGATGACCTTGCCTTCTTGCATCAATACACATCCGAGACCAATCTAGGATGCATCACAATACACATCAAACAACTTCTTGATATCTGGCATAATCAATATTGGGGCTGAAATCAGTCTCTTCTTGAGCTCTTGGAAACTTTCTTCACATTTGTCGGTCCATTCAAATTTCTTGTCCTTCTTCAACAATTGGGTCATTGGTCTTGCGATGCTCGAAAATCCTTCTACGAACTTGTGGTAATATCCCGCTAATCCGAGAAATGCACGGACTTGGGTTTGAGTGGTTGGGACTTCCCATTCTTCGACATCTTTGATCTTGGCGGGATCAACAGCAACTCCTCCGGTAGATACAATATGTCCGAGGAATCCTACTTCTTTCAGCCAAAACTCACATTTGCTAAACTTGGCATACAACTAATGCTCTCTAAGGGTTTCAAGAATGATTCTCAGATGTTTCTCATGGTCTTCTTCTGAATTAGAATAGATAAGAATATCGTCTATAAACACAACGACAAACTTATCTAGAAAATTCATAAAGATCTTATTCATGAGATTCATGAAATAAGAAGGGGCATTGGTTAATCCAAAAGACATGACCGTATACTCATATAATCCATATCTGGTGGTAAAGGCGGTCTTTGGAATATCCGTTGCATGAATCTTAAGTTGGTGATAACCACTCCTAAGATCAATCTTAGAGAACACACTGGCACCAGTCAACTGATCAAATAGATCCTCTATCTTGGGCAATGGGTACTTGTTCTTGATGGTGACGTCATTCAGCTTCCGGTAATCTGTGCACAAACGGTTTCCTCCATCCTTCTTGTCGACGAACAACACGGGCGATCTCCATGGCGATGCGCTTGGTTAAATCAAGCCTATTGCCAACATGGCATCCAATTGCTTCTTTAGTTCCACTAACTCTGAGGGGTTCATGCTATAGGGTCTCTAAGCTATGGGTCCGGTTTCGGGGATCAGTTTAATAATGAACTCAATATCTCGATCCGGGGGCATACCAGGCAATTCATTTGGGAATACGTCGGGGTATTCACAGACTACTCTGACTTGGCCTATGGTGGGTAGAGCTAGACTCTTGTTGCACTTGAATTGACAGGGCAAGGTTTCAGATATATGCTCTACTGATATTCCAGAGGTACTGGTCATGGTGATGGCTTTCTTGGCACAGCCAATCAATCCTTTATGCTTCGACATCCAATACATTCCTAGTACTACTTCCAAACCTTTAGTTCCAAGTACTATTAGATTGGCATAAAAATCTATCCCATGTATTCTGATAGGCACAGCTTTGCTAATTTTTCTAGCTTTTGTGGTTGAACCGGGTATTTGAACTATCATGACATGCTTCAAGTTGGTTGGGTGAATCTTACTAGTGCATGCAAATTCTTCGGTGAGAAATGAGTGCGATGCTCCCGAATCAAACAACACTCTTGCTAAAACTGAGTTGACAGAAAACATACCCAGCACGACATCTGGCACTTCTTGGGCTTCTTCAGTGTTCATGTGGAAGAGACGGCCGTTGCGATTGTGAGGGTTCCATGGGGCGAATCTTCTTCCAGGTTGAACACGACGCTGCTGTTGAGCTAGGGCATTCACATTGGCAGTGGCGGCAATCTTCTTGGGACACTCATTGGAGTAGTGACCCTTCACTCCACACTCAAAACAAGTAATCTGAGACTTGTCTTTTGCTGCAACAGGCACAACATTGCTTCTAGTTCTCGGTGCAGTGTTGTTGTTGTTGCTGTTGGGCTTGGGCGGTGCACGGTTGAAATTGCTGGAGTTGCCGGGTGTAACGTCCCAAATCTTTAATCAAGGTTATTAAGATCCAAAGTACCCAATTTAGGGTTAACAAAAACTTTTTCTCATTTAAAAGATTTAAGCATGCATATGTGTGTTGCATTAAATAGGAATTGATTTGAATTGCCATGATTGTTGGTTCTAATGGTTGTAAAATGATTCTAAGATGAATGCCACATCATCTAGATCATTCCCAAGCAAAAACCAAAGAAAAATAAATAAAAAAGAATTAATAAAGGAAATGGTCACTTTTGCCATTTTAATCAACTAGGACACTTTAGGTGTTCCTAGCACTCAAAATAAAACAGAAACAATTGTGTATCTTTGCACCCCTTGCTAGTACAAGTTAAGGTGTACCAAGGCCCACTTTGTGATCTTCCAAAAATATTCAAACACTAAATTTAAATGACATTTGAAAATGGAATCAAATGTATGTATCTAGATCACACTTTTTCAAAAACCACTCAAATGAACTCAATTTGAAAATCCCAAGCAACAAGAGATGCTCAAGCTTACGATCAACAACTCCCCCAAAATTCATTAAAAAATTCAGAACTTTTCTTCATGCGGCCATTGTGTCGAGCACCTTGTGAGCAGAATCAAACCTGCCTAACTAATACTGTTTTGATCAAATTTGGTCGAGCCATTTGAGCACCATTAACCATCTTGGTCTCCCCTAGCCCCAACCAGGCCATAAACCAGCCACTCCCTAGTCCCTAGCCACAGTGCAGCACCACCCCGATGCCATGCCCGCCGGTCGAACACGGGCAGCTCGTAGGAGACCACCAGCCCCTCTCCGCCTCTCCAGGGAGGAAGGCATGATCACACCGCCGTCCCCTGTCCACCCCACGGCGACAGCTAACCCCTGGATCACTGAGGACAAGCCCCACACTAAGCCTTTGCACTACGCCAACACACTCCAGAGCGCCATCCCTGGCAAGGCAACACACGCCGCCCCTCGACCACAGCCCACGCGCGCTGCTCCGCATTGACCCCAGGACCCCGCCAGACATGCTCTTCTTCCGCCGCGTGACCACAGCCGCCGGGAACCACGTCGAGCACCGCCTCTGTCGCTCAGAGCGCGAGACGCTCCCGACTGCAATCCACCGCCCCTAGCACCGCCTTTAATCCCTAGCTAACCGCCAGGGAACCGCCCACCGTCCGCCTACCTTGCCCACGCCGATAGCACCTTGTGTCGTCGTCACCGACGAGCTCCGTCCATGCCTCTCTGCCACCTCGCCGAGCCTATATAAGAGAGCCTCCCGAACACCATTTCTTCACACCACCTAGCTCTCCTCTCACCACTGGTCCTTCCCCACCTCTCGCCGGAGCCGCTCGAGCAGCCAGCCACCAGAATTTCGCCGGAGATAGCCGCAACAGAGGAGGAGACGCCCCCGTGGATTTCGTTCACCCCCGGAGCTGTCGTGACCTCGCCTGAGCCCGCCATCGTCTCCTTGTTCAAACGCCCACATCACCAAGCTCGCTAGAGCCCTGGTATTCCCCCACTGCACCCTCACAGCTCTGCTAGGTTTCCGTCTCGCCGGCGACGTGTCCGTCGTCGACGATGAACATGAGCCGTAGATTCTAGTTCTAATCGTGTGGTCCACATTGCCCCGTACCGCTTCGCGTGTAATGAGCCACTGACAGGCGGGACCCCCTGTTAGCAGTCCTCAGCGCCGCAGTGTGAAACTGAGCCGGCCCGTTAGTGTTCCCGCGCTGGCCCTGTGATTCAAATTTAGATATTTCCTTTTTAGCTAAAACTTAGTTCTGTCCCATAGTTCAAAAATCAACTTAGAAAGATCTACCAAATCAAATTAAGTGATTCCAATTTTTTTGGAAAGATACTTTAAATCTCTATCCAAGCCCGTTGGATTTAAATCAATTAGAGTAATAAATCCCTCCTAGGAAAGATAACAAGACATAAGCTTTTTCACATTCAAACATTTTTCAAAAATCAACCATAATAGCTTTCGAGTTGATTCCAACTCTCAAAAATCACATTTTAATATACCTATCTGAATATGTAATAATATTAAGGTTTGCATGTAGTGACTTTGGACTAGTACCAAAATAATGCTATATAGGCATTTCTAGTCACTTTAAATCATTAAATATTAAACTTACACCTACTAAAATGTGATCCAACATTTAAATCACATTCCTATGTATTAAAATACGTGGTGATGACATGTGTCCACATGATGCCATATTTTAATTGGAGAATATTAAATCTTAGTTAATTTCAATGAGTAGAAATTACTTTTCTCAAATAAAATAAATGAAACTAGTTCATTAAATCTTGTGATGTTTGTGATGATAGTAGATCCTCAAATGTGTTCCTTAGTGTGCTAAATAGACTAGTTAAGTATTGTTTGGTGATTGTGTATTCCGTATGTGTTTATAGACGATAGTACCTATCAAGTTTACGAGGAGGAGGAGTTCTACCAAGAAGAGGAGGAAGAGAATTTCAACCACTGCACCAACCAAGGCAAGCCATCATTAACAATGCAGATATTGTTAGCAAGCTAGAATTATGCAAGATAACCTAAGAAAGATGCATTAGGCATGCTTTGGTTATACCTTTTGACTTATACCTACCCAAGTTTTACTTACAAGCTTTACTTTCTTTTACTTTACCAAAGTCCTTTACTTGTTTATAGATAACATAAAGAGCATAAAACTTGGCCTATCTAGTTAGCCTTAGATGTCATTCTATGGCATGAGATTGATATTAATATCCCACATTAGTGAACACTCTTAACTTAGTGATTAGAGCTAAACCAAAAACTTGATCACTTTAGATGGGAATACTTGGTGAAAATGGTTATGAAAACCTTGGAATGATGAGTCATTCTATTGAGATGTTTTGACATGTGTTGAGAAACACAAATGGTTTATGATGATGAAAATGTTGAGGCATGAACCTTAGCCCCTTCTATAAAAACGGATGGTTGGGTTCAGATGCGATACCGTTCCAATTTTACCATACAACCACAATACCTGAATCGGGTAAGGCTTAGCCGGAAGTTTATATGCATTAGTATTAGTTCCCTCGCGGGAGAGGTATGAGCTGAGGCTACCTCTCAATGTTGTCCACCTATGAAGTGCCCAGGATGGCAGATGGCCATGGCTGGGAGGCCAAGCTCATAAGAGAGGTGCTTATACTAGAGTGTGTAAAGGAAAGGTTATGTTTGATTATCTGCATACTAAGTATGATGATTCAGGGTTATCCCTAACAGATGTATCGAATTTTGGGGTGAAAGTTTACCACCTCTGCAGAGTGTCAAACTATTCGAATAGCCGCGTCCGCGGTTATGGACAGTTGGAGTGGCCATACTGTTCCGTTGTTAGATGTTTTCAAAATGACTTATGAAAGGAATTGTGACATGACTTGACCACAACATGATTGTCACTATGACAACTAAGTTCCCACTTACGTGATTTCAAACTTTATTTTATCTTTCTTTGTTTCTGAACTCAGCTTAGGTTTCAAACTTAACTTTATAAATAAACTTAGAGTTAGGTTTTCCTACTAGTACTACCTTACTTATTAGTGATAGTTTGCGAGTACTTAAAGAGTACTCATGGCTTTGTCCCTGGCTATTCCCATGGCCAGACTATGAGGAGGACTACCCTGAAGGAGGACAGCAGGATGGCTACGACAACTAGGATCATCTCCCATCATCAGCATTGCCTGTGACACTGAAGATGGACCCCACCGCTACGCTATTTATTCCGCTACTTGTTTGTACTACGACTTGATCATGAGATCCTTTATTTGTGTAAGACCTTATTATGGTTTGTAATGGATGATGTACTGTGATATCCAATCTATTATGTCTCGCAAAAATGGTAATCCTAGGATTGCGATGTATGGTATAACAGGCATCTGGGATTAAAAATCCGGGTGTTGACACCGGGGTGGTTGTTGTTGTTTCCCCCGGACTTCACATTTCCTCCGCTGTGGTTGGGGTAGCTTGGGTGAGACATTGGGGGCCGATTGTTCCGCGGGGCATATCCGGCAGACAGGTTGGGGCGATACTTCTGGTGACTATTTGATCCAGCTTGGTGCATACCTGGCGAGGGACAAGAATTTGTCACGGTACTCCACTACAGTCATTCTGCCTTGCTTTAGTTCTCTGAATTCATCTCTCATTCTGGTGACTAAACCCTGCGGCACATGGGTGCGGCTGAACTTGACTTTGAAGGCTTCCCACGTCATCACTTGACCATGGCTCATCGTGTGGGTGCTATTCCACCATGCTCTTGCATCTCCTGCCAGATAGTGGGTGGCAAACAGAACTTTCTCGTCTACATCCACTCCTGTGACTTCTAAGTTATTTTCCATGGTCTGTAACCAATCATCAGCATCCAACGGGTCTTCAGACTTGCTAAAGATTGGGGAATTGGTATTCTGGAAGTTTTTGAGTTTGGATCCATGATGATCCTGATTTCCATGGCCCTGATTGTTGTGATCCATCTGGGCGATCTGCTGCAGTGTGGCTAGATTTGCTTGGGGCTCTGCCCTACTAGCTTCGCGGTCTGCAATGAGCGTTGATGACCCACAAGTATAGGGGGTGTATCGCAGTATTTTTGATAAGTAAGAGTGTCAAACCCAACGAGGAGCAGAAGGTGCTGGATAGTGGTATGGATCAGGAATTCTCTGCAAATACTTAGCAAACGGATTTTTAGGGGCTTTTGATAATGCAAGTAAACAAAGTACGAGTAAACAGAAGACAACAGGAATAAATGCAGCAAGTGGCCCAATCCTTTATGCAGCAAAGGACAAGCCGGTTGTATTTCTTAATATGACAAAACGTTCTCGAGGACACATGGGAAGACTGTCAAGTGCTTTCGCTTCATATAGTTGATTAATCTTCTTTAGCTTGCTAAGTGTTGTGTGGGTGAACATGTGCTAATGTACCGACCTTCCTAGGACTAATACATACTTGTGATTATACCCCTTGCAAACATCCGTAAATACAAGAAAGTAATTAAGGTAAAAACCTAACCACAACTATAAACTCTAAGACCCTTACGTCCCTTGTGCAATGGTTTCCTAATAGGGGTTCAGGTTTCTGTCACTCCAGCAACCCCTACGATTAGTAGCCAAATACACAATGCATTCCCCTAGGCCCATATAGGTGAAGTGTCATGTAGTCGACGTTCACATGACACCACTAGAAGAAGTACACCACAACTTAAATATCAAACTATTGAATCTTTCTCAACACAACTCCACTACTAACAACATGACTTCTCCCATGTCCTCAAGAACAAAACGAACTACTCACAAGACATCATATGGATCATGATCAGAGAAGGAATAATGATGTATAACAATCTGAACATAAATAATAATTCAACGGTTCACTCAATAACATCAACTACAAAGAGTAATCAACACCGGGAAAGTTTCCCCTATGAACTATGCAAGATTCAACTCAATTGTTACAGCAATATGGAGATGCTGATGAGGGTGTTGATGGTGATGATGATGATGATCCCGATGAAGTCCAGCTTGATGGTGGTGTTGATGGCAACGATCTCCCCTCTCCGGGAAGGAATTCCCCTAGCAGAAATCTGTGTGCCGGAGAGATCATTCTCTCTTGGTGTTTTCTGCCCCGCAGAGGCGGCGGAATCTTTCTGTGGTCGCTCCCCGAGTCTTAGGGTTTCGGAAGGATAATATACGCCAAAGGGGAGTGCCAGGGGTGGGACAAGGTGGCCACACCACCTGGTGGCGCGGCCTAGGCTGGCCCGTGGCAAGGGGTGGTGTGGGGCCCTGTGGCCCATCTCCAGCCCCCCTTCTAGCTTCCTTCGTCTTCTGGAAAAATAGGATTTTCCGTATATTTTCCCGGATTTTCTGATCTTCGCAAATTTTGCCTCCAAACAACACCTTTTCGATCAGAATCCTGACTGCAGCGGTCCATGCTCCAAAAGTCATCAACCATGCAAAAACAGATGAAATAACATAAGTATCACCTCTTAATACGAAATATATCAATGAATAACAGTGAATTATGACATAGAATAGTGATGCAAAATGGATGTATCAACTCCCCCCAAGCTTAGACTTCACTTGTCCCCAAGTGAAACTGAGCTCAATAAACATGACCTTAGGTTTATGGAGTGAAGAGTCGATAAAAGAATACGGACAAGAAGCGTCACATTCATCAATACATAGATCATAAAAGAAGACAACTCACTATTATGTAACTCAACTTGCAGTGAGTAAAGGAAACACAATAAAGATACATAAAGTAAATCATAATTGGTACTGGCAAACTTAGCTCTCAGTCGAAGAATAGTTGATAATTTGCTGGAGTTCACAAATAACTGGTTTTCAATGATAGCTTTCAAAGTAGTAAACATCAAGATAAGAGCAAAGTGCAAAACAAGGAACATAAAAAAACATGATTGAATAAATCATCATATGAATGAATGAAACACATCAACTCAAAATACTTGCTGAGATAGAAGGGAATAGGTTTACTGACTCAACTACAAAGTAAAAGGAAGGCCCTTCGTAGAGGGAAGCAGGGATTGCAAGTCTCATAAAGAGCTCCCAAAAATTATGATACTTACTAGCTTTCAGCTCTCATTGCCCCTATCATAGGCATCTTTAGGTGATTAAGGTTAAAGTGATCAAATATGAGGATATGCATTGACAAGTTGTAAGTTGAGTATCTCATGTCCCTTGAATACGAGGGCCACTCCTCAAGCTACTCAAGTTCAGTCACCGGTAAGTTCTTGTCATCGTAAGCATATGTGTATCATAGAGAACTGCCAACGGGGTACCCCTTGCCCGATGATACGGAAGAATCCCCATATCAAAATGACAAGGCAAGCAGACAACAAGTATCTCAGCAATCTTCTTATTTACCATGGGAATATGGTGCTTTTCTCTCTCTTTCCTCTTTTCATAATATCTCTTTTTTTCTTTTCTCTTTTTCTCAATCCCTATATCTTTTTTATAAGAAGAATGCTTCATAGATACTTGTTATGGTTACGCTGCAGGTTTCCACCATGTCAGCATGGATTGGACCAGCGGCCCAGGCGTTTGTCTAACACACATGCATAACTCCATGGACTTACAAGCTCCCCTTTCATTTCACACCGACGACATCCATAGACAAAAGAACATGATATCAACTTGGTACAAAGTACCAGCGCAATGTTGAAAGCGTCCCCCATGACAGCATGGTTCTGCTAATTCACAACTTACAAAGCGCAAGCATATACGCAACATAGGTGAGCACAATGGTTCAAGTTTATTAAGTGCAAGAAAGTAAAGTGTGCCATCAAGTTCGTGAGATATTTAATCACTAATTTTCACATAACAAGTTTAATTTGGAAGGTAGACAAAACAAGAATTTACTTGGAATAGCAATAGTGCTAATAGGTAGGTGTGGTGGACACAAATGGCAGAGGTTTTGGTTTTAAGGAGTGGATGCACGAAAAGAATTCCCTCTCAGTACAGGTTTTTGGCTAGCAAAGCAGGGTAACAAGTACAAGAGTTGAAGGAAACAAACAAACATACAATGATAAAGACAAACATGCAATATTCCTTGGAATCACAAAAGATCTTAACTAGAGAATACTAGACTTATGAGAAAATCAAGAAATATGATGAAATTATTTTTCTCTTTAGAGTACTTCTATCTTTTCATTCAACTCTCAAAAATAGTGTTGCTATTGACCGAGCTAGGTTTGCCAAAACCAACTAAATTAACTCAATGATCCCAAAGTGATACCAATACTAACAACAAGATCAATCATATAACCACGAATTGAAAACTAATATAAGCTATGCAAAAGAGTAAATGATAGAACTTCTCATTAATATTCCATAACGGCAACTCACACCAATGGATACATATCTAACGAGAGAGGGGACACTTCCATAATGCAAACCATACTACATTATAACTTCTCTATTCATGATATGACTCTACTAAAAAGGTAAAAAGATAGAAGATAGTGATGTGATACCACGACACTCCCCTAGGCTTGGAACAAACCAAGGGGATGCCAAACCTGATGACGAATTACTCCTTGGGTGGTGGTGGTATCATTTTCTTAGTTGACGTGAGGAAATCTTCTAGCATCTTGCGAAGCCTATTATTCTCCCATTGAAGCATGTCCACCTTCCTCTACAAGTCTCGGTACTTATCGCAGAACTCCTTAGTGACTTGTAGGGCTTCCGTTGATGCAGGGCAAGTGACTAAAGGTACCAGCCCCTGATTGGGGTCTTGGAGATCTTCCTCCATAGGCTCCTTCCCTTTATCCTTGACATACACCATTGTGCTTCTAAACTTTCAAAGAGTAGTTCCTGGCAAAAACAGATCGAAACAAAAACACGATGAAAACATGATATACGAACCTCAGGAGATCCGGGGGATTATATATTGCGAAGTTTCACAACAAAAGGAAGATACTGGGAGAAAACGAGTCGGAGAAGGAGTCCGGGGTGGACCCACCACCTGGTGGCGCGACCAGGGGTGGGCCCGCGCCACAGGGTGGTGTGAGCCACCCTGGCTCCGTTTCCGTCCCTTTTTCGCTTCGTAGCTTTCCTTATTGACTAAAAACTGCAAAAATATAGTTGGATAGTATTTTCGTGGAACTTTTCTTACCAGAACTGTTACCTATTTGAAAAAAGACTCTACAGGTCTCTGAATTTGGTATCTAGTAGATTCTTCCAGAATCATCACTTGAATAACAACAATATATTCATCTTCATACACTTATAACTTGAGTCATAAAACCCTTCTCTTCCTTATTACACCATTATCTCCACTTCCTGGAAATTTCTTTCACACAAAACTTCACACAGTTCTCATTAGCAACATTAGTATAAGTGAAGTGATAAAACCTTTTGAGTTCAACTTTCAATTGAAAACCATCAAAACATAAGCTACTGTAGCAACTCCTTCCAAAAACCCAAAAATAATTCAAAAAGGAAATCGAATAAAGAAGCAAATGCAAGAGTGGCAAAATCTGTCAAAACAGACCAGCAGGTAGAGATCAATTTTTTCGAAAACCTCCTGTTGCTCAAATCAAAAAGTGCAAAACCAACAAAAGTTAAATAACAACCTGGGCAGAAGCACAAAAATTACAGCTCAATCCGACATAGAGAGATCTCTCATGAATTTTTACAGTGAAGCACAAAAATCTGTTTCGGGACAGCAACTTCCCCAAATCTTACTTCTCTCTCATTAGAGGTTGATCTTGACACAAAAACCAAACAAAACGGATAAGGAGCGGTTATTACCGAAGTAATAACTTCCAAGACTCAAAGAAACAAACACAAACTAAAAGCAAACATAAATTGGGTTGTCTCCCAAAAAGCTCTTTCTTTATAGCCATTAAGATGGACATGATAGTTTTAAAGATGCTCACATAGGAATATGAACTAAAGTGAAAGAGAGCATTAAGAAGCAAAAATACACATGTTTAAGTCTAACCCACTTCCTATGCAAGGGAATTTTGTAAGCAAACAAGTTGTTGAAACCAGAGGCTACTTGCATAAGAAGGCAAAACAAGTGCAACATAAAAACTTTCAGCATAAAATGAGGAAACTTGATATTATTGAGATGCATAAGAACACTTTTGCCTCTCTCATAATAACTTTCAGTACCATGCATAAACTTAACAATATAGCTATCACAAGGACCATCATAGCAATGATCACTTATTCTAACAGAAAACACAGGAATACTAGCTCTCATAACACTACTATGTGAAACAATATTAGAGGTATCCTTACAAAGGATAGTGTGCCCCTCTTCTACATATTTAGTAACAAAGTCTTTCACATTTGCTATAATAGGTTCATCAACCTTTTGTTTATCAGGTTCAACAGCTTCATTCGTACTTTCATTAACCATACTAGCTATCATAGAATGTTCCTTTATCTTAACTGGGAAAGGCATTTTCTCAATGTAAGGTTTAGGTAAAACATGATTAGCAGTATAAACTTCAGTATTTCTTACAGGAACACTCCTAGCAACATATTTATAAGGTTCATGATAATTATTCCACTTCTTTTTAGGAACTTCAATATAGGAAGCAAAAGCCTTAAAATAAGAAGCAATAGCTTGAGAGTCTACCCCGTAAGAATTTTTAATATTTTGAAAGTCATTAGTTCCCATAAAAGATGCAATGCATTCATAATCGTAATTTATACCTGACTTTCTACCTTTGTCATTCTCCCAAGCTTCAGCATTGTCTTGAATACGGTCCAGAAGATCCCATTTAGCTCTTCTTCCACACGAATGAATGATCCAGCACAAGAAGCATCCAATAAATCCTTATCATGTAGAGGGAGCCTTGCATAAAAGTTATTGATAATAATATTGTTGGGGAGCTCATGAATCGGACATTTGAGCATTAGTAACTTCAGTCTCCCCCAAGATTGAGTTGTACTCTCTCCATCAAGAGGCCAAAAGTTGTATATTTGATTCCTATCTTTATGAAGCTCACTAGGAGGATAAAACTTTGAATAAAAGAGAGGCACTATTTCCTCCCATTCCAGAGCATGACCATTCTTCAGCAGCTTATACCATTCCTGAGCTCTTCCTTTCAGTGATAATGAGAATAACTTCTTCTTAACTTGATCTGTAGTAATACCTGCACACTTGAACAACCCACATAATTTGTGCATAAAGAGCAAATGATCACCGGGATGGACAGTTCCATCCCCAACATAGTAGTTATCCATAACACGATCAATAATTCTTGTAGGTATTTTGAAAGCATCATTCTCAGCAGGTGGTGGTTCGTCTACTACCTTAGAAGTGGTAGTAGCATTACCAAATAAGAAACTCAGCGAATTATCCATAACAAAAATAAAGCAACTAACAGAAGTAAACAATACTCACAGTAGAAGTTTCATTTACCAGTTCCACTCTCCAATAGCGCTTCACTCCCCGGTAACGGCGCCAGAAAATAGTCTTGATGACCCACAAGTATAGGGGGTGTATCGCAGTATTTTCGATAAGTAAGAGTGTCGAATCCAACGAGGAGCAGAAGGTGATGGATAGTGGTATGGATCAGGAATTCTCTGCAAATACTTAGCAAATGGATTTTTAGGGGTTTTTGATAATGCAAGTAAACAAAGTACGAGTAAATAAAAGACAGTAGGAATAAATGTAGCAAGTGGCCCAATCCTTTATGCAGCAAAGGACAAGCCGGTTGTATTTCTTAAGCTGACAAAACGTTCTCGAGGACACATGGGAAGACTGTCAAGTGCTTTCGCTTCATATAGTTGATTAATCTTCTTTAGCTTGCTAAGTGTTGTGTGGGTGAACCTGTGTTAATGTACCGACCTTCCTAGGACTAATACATACTTGTGATTATACCCCTTGCAAACATCCGTAAGTTAGAGAAAGTAATTAAGGTAAAAACCTAACCACAACTTTAAACTCTAAGACCCTTATGTCCCTTGTGCAATGGTTTCCTAACGGGGTTCAGATTTCTGTCACTCCGGCAACCCCTACGATTAGTAGCCAAATACACAATGCATTCTCCTAGGCCCATATAGGTGAAGTGTCATGTAGTCGATGTTCACATGACACCACTAGAAGAAGTACACCACAACTTAAATATCAAACTATTGAATCTTTCTCAACACAACTCCACTACTAACAACACGACTTCTCCCATGTCCTCAAGAACAAAACGAACTACTCACAAGACATCATATGGATCATGATCAGAGATGGAATAATGATGTATAACAATCTGCACATAAACAATAATTCAACGGTTCACTCAATAGCATCAACTACAAAGAGTAATCAACACCAGGAAAGTTTCCCCTATGAACTATGCAAGATTCAACTCAATTGTTACAGCAATATGGAGATGCTGATGAGGGTGCTGATGGTGATGATGGTGGTGATGATGATGATGATCCCGATGAAGTCCAGCTTGATGGTGGTGTTGATGGCGACGATCTCCCCTCTCCGGGAAGGAATTCCCCTGGCAGAAATCTGTCTGCCAGAGAGATCTTTCTCTCTCGGTGTTTTCCGCCCCGCAGAGGCGGCGTAATCTTTCTGTGGTCGCTCCCCGAGTCTTAGGGTTTCGGGAGGATAATATATGCCAGAGGGGAGTGCTAGGGGTGGACCAGGGCGGCCACACCACCTGGTGGCGCGGCCTAGGATGGCCCGCGTCAGGGGGTGGTGTGGGCCCCCTGTGGCCCATATCCACCCCCTTCTGGATTCCTTCATCTCTTGGAAAAATAGGATTTTTCGTATATTTTCCCGGATTTTCTGATCTTCGCAAATTTTGCCTCCAAACAGGACCTTTTCCATCAGAATCCTGACTACAGCGGTCCATGCTCCAAAAGTCATCAACCATGCAAAAACAGATGAAATAACATAAGTATCACCTCTCAATACGAAATATATCAATGAATAATAGTGAATTATGACATAGAATAGTGATGCAAAATGGACGTATCAAGCATCTATAGAATTTGCAGCATGGGGTCCTGTGATGAGCTGCTCCCTCCTTGGTTTCCACGAGTCATCTGGAGATTGAGTTAGATAATAGGGTAAGAGGGAAAGTTCTAAGGTTCATGGTTTTGGTTTCAAAGCTAAAACT
Organism: Avena eriantha; assembly: GCA_910589775.1. Taxonomy (NCBI): domain Eukaryota; kingdom Viridiplantae; phylum Streptophyta; class Magnoliopsida; order Poales; family Poaceae; genus Avena; species Avena eriantha. Next base: position 159,119,967 of record OU342741.1, on the reverse strand, counting down.
TTGAGTTTGACTCAGGTTTGGCAACTAACTTCTTTCATTCATTCAAGCAATGCACACGATACAAACACACACACCACAACATGAAAGGAAAAACATATGGTTTTAAGAACCATTCTGTAAGCTAAGATACAATAGGACCGATACTTCTCACTCCTACGATAGTGCTCTAGTGCATCTACTCATCATTGATGAAGTCAGAGTCATCATCGTCGGTGTAGAAGTCCATGCCATCATCCTCCAGGTAGTCATCATCATTGCTGAGGTACGAGTGAATATCCCCCTGGATGTCTTCACCTTCCTCCTCTTCTTCTTTTGCTGCCAGCTGAGCTTCTTCCTCCTTGATGGTCTTCTCGAGGTCGGCCACCTTCTTGCAAAGACGGTCGATGGTGCGATCCTTCTTTGCAAATTGACGGCGAAGTGACTAATGATCCTTGACGAGCAGTGAGAACGTCTAGGCCTTCTGGGCGGCAATGGAAAGGATGTGGTTGGCGAATTCTCGAGCATTGTCCAATTCTTTCTGTCCGTCATACAGTAGGAAGTCAAGGTTCTCCACTTGACGCTTCAACTCCGGGTGACTTGGCATATCCAGGCATTCCCATAGAATAACGCCTTGCATAGTGAGCAAAGCGGGTTCCTTGGATCAGGTTGACATTCAGTGCACAAAGACGAGCGAGAGCTTCATGCATTACCCTGGCTAATCCATCTAGCCAGTTGTTCTCTCTCACGGTGAATTGAATCTTCTCGGAAAGTGGTGCCTCTATCTTGCCTCGAAGATCATCAACTACTAGCCATTGTAAATCTCCTCCTGGGGGACCATTGAGTTGAGCTCCGAAGAATTCTAGACGTGGGCGCTCCAATTAATCAGACAGTGCATCAAGATCCCTCTTGAAGATCAGTTGGCCTCCGTTGCCCAACTGGTAGAACTTGCAGTACTGAACTTCCATCTATAAGAATTTTAGGATGAGAAAGTTACTGAAGTGATCAAGTGTGTCAAAATTTTATGTAGTAATGTAAGAATTTTTTAGGAACATGTATTTTTTTGAGAGAAAGAATCCCAAGGGTAAGAGAGGAAATATGTTTTCATAAATACTCACTTCTTTGTTTTTGAAACTAAATTTTCGTTCGGACGTCCATTCTAACTAGGGTCTCCTATGGTCAGGATGGCTCTGATACCAACTTGTCAACACCCGGCTTTTTAGTCCTAGATGCCTGTTATGCCATACATTGCAATCCAGGATTACCATTTTTGCAAGACATAACAGATTGGATATCACAGTACATCATCCATTACAAACCATAATAAGGTCTTTACATGAATAAAGGATCTCATGATCCAGTCTTAGTACAAACAAGTAGCGGAATAAATAGCATAGCGAGGGCTCCATCTTCAGTGTCACAGGCAATGCTGACGATGGGAGATGATCCTAGTTGTCATAGTCGTCCTGCTGTCCTCCTTCAGGGTAGTCTTCCTCATAGTCTGGCCACGGGAATAGCCAGGGACAAATCCATGAGTACTCTTTAAGTACTCACAAACTATCACTAACAAGTAAGGTAGTTCTAATAGTGATGCTAAGTTCTAAGTTTATTTGTAAAGTTAAGTTTCAAACCTAAGCTGAGTTCAGAAACAAAGAAGATAAAATAAAGTTCTAAATCACCTAAGTGGGAACTTAGTTGTCATAGTCACAACTCTGTTGTGGTCAAGTCATGTCACAATTCATTTCATAAGTCATTTTTAAAACATCTGACAACGGAACAGTATGGCCACTCCAACTATCCATAACCGCGGATGCGGCTATTCGAATAGTTTGACACTCTACAAAGGTGGTACACTTTCACCACAAAATTCAATACATCTGTTAGGGATAACCCTGAATCATCATACTTAGTATGCAGATAATCAAACATAACCTTTCCTTTACACACTCTAGTATAAGAACCTCTCCTATGAGCTTGGCCTCCTAGCCATGGCCATTTTCCATCCTAGGCACTGCATAGGTGGACAACATCGAGAGGTAGCCTCATCTCAAACCTCTCCCGCAAGGGAAGTAATACTAATGCATATAAACTTTTGGCTAATCCTTACCCAATTCAGGTATTGTGGTTGTACGGTAAAATCAGAATGGTATCGCATCCGTACCCAACCATCAGTTTTTATAAAAGGGCTAAGGCTCATGCCTCAACATTTTCACCATCATGAACCAATTGTCTTTCTCAACACATGTCAAAACATCTCAATAGAATGACTCATCATTCCAAGGTTTTCATAAGTCATTTTCACCAAGTATTCCCATCTAAAGTGATCAAGTTTTTGGTTTATCTCAAATCACTAAGTTAAGAGTGTTCACTAATGTGGGATGCTAATCTCAATCTCATGCCATAGAATGACATCTAAATCTAACTATATGGGCCAAGTTTTATACTCTTTATGCTATCTATAAACAAAGTAAGGAATTTTGGTAAAGTAAAAGAAAGTAAAGCTTGTAAGAAAACTTGGGATGGGTATAAATCAAAATATATAACCAAGCATGCCTATTGCATCTTGCTTAGGTTATCTAGCTTGCAAGGTTTAGCTTGCATTGTTAATGATGGCTTGCAAGTATTAGCTTGCCTTGATTGGTGTAGTGGTTGAAATTCTCTTTGTCTTCTTCGAGGTAAAACTCCTCCTCCTCGTAGACTTGCTCGGTACTATCGTCTATAAATGTATACGGAATATACAATCACCAAAGAATACTTAACTAGTCTATTTAGTACACTAAGGCACATACTTGATGATCCAGTATCATCACAAACATCACAAGATTTAATAACTAGTTTCATTTATTTTATTTGAGAAAAATAAGTTCTACTCATTTAAATTAACTAAGATTTAATATTCTCCAATTAAAATATGGGATCATGTGGACACATGTCATCACCACATATTCCAATGTATGGAAATGTGATTTAAATGTTGGATCACATTTTAATAAGTTTAAGATTAATATTTAATGATTTAAAGTGACTAGATATGCCTGTATAGCATTATTTTGGTACTAGTCCAAAGTCACTGCATACAAACCTAAATATTATTACATATTCAGATAGTTATATTCAAATGTGATTTTTGAGAGTTGGAATCAACTCAAAAACTATTATGGTTGATTTTCAAAAAAGTTTGAATGTAGAAAAATCTCTGTTTTGTTATATTTTTCTATATGTGATCTATAACTCTAAATGATTTAAATCCAAAGGCCTTAGATAGAGATTTCAATTATCTTTCCAACAAAATTGGAATCATTCAATTTAGTTAAGTAAATCTTTCTGAATTTATTTTCAAACTAGTGGACAGAATCTAGATTAAGTCTAAATAGACAAATCCAAATTTGAATTATAGGGCCAGCGCGGGAATACTAATGGGCCGGCCCAGTTTCACTCCGCGATGCAGAGGACAGCTGACAGGGGGTCCCGCATGTCAGCGGCTCTGATAACGCGAAGCGGTATAGGGCAATGTGGACCGCACGATTAGAACTATGATCGACGGCTGTGACTTGTCATCGACGACGGACAGGTCGTCGGCGAGATGGAACCCTAGCGGCTCGGTGGGGGTGTAGTGGGGGCATACCAGGGCTCTAGCTAGTGCGGCGATGGGGGCGATCGATGGAGGAGGCGACGACGGACTCAGGCGAGGTCACGGCAGCTCCTGGGGTGGACGAAATCGTCGGGCCCCTTCCTCCTCTGTTGTGGCGAACTCTGGCGCAATTCCGGTGAACGACTGCTCGAGCGGCTCTGGCTAACGGTAGGGAAGGACCAGTGGTGAGAGGGGCGTTGAGTGGTGTGAAGAAATGGTGTTGGGGAGGGCTCCTTATATAGGCTCAACGAGGGGACCGAGAGGGCGACGACGAGCTTGTCAGTGACGATGATACAGGGCGCTAGAGGCGTGGGCAGGGTGGACGGACGGTGGCTTGCCTCCTGGTGGTCAGCTACGGCTTGATGGTGATGCTAGGGGCGGTGGCAGGTGGTTGGGAAATGGCGATGCTCTGCGCGGCAGAGGCGGTGCTCGACGCGGCGTGCGGTGGCTGCTGGCCGCGCGGAGGGAAGAGGGCATGTCTGGGGGTGAGCTAGGATTATGGCGGAGCGGCGCACGTGAGCTAGGAGCAAGGCGCGGCTTGTGCAGGCCTGTCGGGGACGACGCTCTGGCGTGAGCTGGGCACAGCGCAGAGGCGGTGGGCGCGAGCGATGTGAGGTGGTCCAGGGGTTGGCAACACTTGGGGAAGGGACCATGGGCGGCGGTGCTATCACGCCTACTTCCCTGGTGCGGCGGAAGAGGACGGGGCGTGCTCCTGCGACGTGGGCATGGTCGGCCGGCGATCATGGCATCGGGGTGGCACGGCACTGCTGCTCTAGGCCAAAGGGTAGATCTTTGATGGTCTGGTTGGAGCTAGGGGAGACAAGGGAAGTTAATTGGGGTCAAATTGCTCGACAAAACCTTGATCAAAATAGTGTTAGTTAGGCAGGTTAGATTCTGATCATAAGGTGTTCGACACAAGGGCCGCAAGAGAATTTTATTTGAATTTTGACAAGATTTTTGGTGGGTGCTTTGATCTTATGCTTGGTAGTCTGTGGTTTCTTGGGATTGTTAAGTGGAGTTCATTTGAGTGGTTTTTGAAAAAGTGGGATCTAGGTACCTACACTTGATTCCATTTTCAAATGCCATTTTAAATTAGGGTTTAAATGTTTCTGTAAGAATTCAAAGTGGGCCTTGGTAGATCTTTGCTTGTACTAGCAAGGGGTGCAAAGATCCATAATTGTTTCTGTTTGAATTTGACTTCTAGGAACACCCAAAGTGGCCTAGTTGCTTAAAATGGCAAAAGTGACAATTTCCATTTATTAATTCTATTTGATTTCTTTTTCTTTGGATTTTGCTTGGGGGTGATCTAGATGATGTGGCATTCATCTTTGAATCATTTTACAACCATTAGAACAAACAAACATGACAATTCAAAACAATTCCATATTAAGGCAACACACATATGCATGCTTAATTGTTTTTAATAATAAAAAGTTTTTGTTAACCCTGAATTGGGTGATTTGGATCTTGATAACCTTGATTTAAGTTTTGGGATGTTACAATGGGGATACACTTTCCTGAATAAAACCTTTTTCTGGCTAATTCATAAATTTGCTCCTTAAGCTCTTTTAGTTATTTTGGTCCCATCTTATACGGTGCTTGGGCTATTGGTGCTGTACTAGGTATCAGGTCAATAGTGAGCTCTATTTCTCGATCAGGTGGCATTCCTGGTAACTCTGCTGGAAAAACATCTTGGAATTCCTTCACTATGGGAATATCTTCCAATTTGACCTCCTTCATTGAGTTCAACTGCAGATCCACCATGATATGGCTATATTTATCCACCTGATAGACTATTCTTCCTCCACTTGGAGACTTGATTGAAACGGTTTTCTCCTCACAATTGATCTGAGCTCCATAGTCCGTCATCCTATCTATTCCCAACACTATTGCTATTCCCCTTAGTGGAATCACATAAAGATCCGCATAATAGGTTTGACCACAGATTGAGATAACTTGGTTTAGTTAATGGTTCTAACTACCACTATCCCTTCAACGGTAACTACGGTCATAGGTTTTTCTAACGGTGCCCTTCTAATCCCGAACTTATCAAAAAATTGTTCAGATATAAATGAAGTAGTTGCACCGGTATCAAATAGAACTTTTCTAAGATTGGTGAGAATATTGAGCGTGCCTATCACCGCTTGATCCGAGTTATCCACCTCCTCCAAGGTTGCGCAATTCAGCTTTCTAGTAGGCCTACCTCTCTTGCCGTTGTCATTTTTGCCATAGCTTCCACCTATGTTAGGCTTACCACCTCCGCCTCTTTCTTGACCATCGCCTGTTGTAGGCCAAAGTCCTGGTGGTTTGCTTGGGCAGTGTCAGGCTTAATATGCCCCTTCTGACCATAACCATAACCATAACCATAACATATGATTACTGGTTTCTTACATTCCCTTTGGAAGTGCCCTGGAATACCACAATTGTTGCATATAATATTCCTCTTGGGGTTGGACTGACCTCCACTACTATTGTTGTTAGTATTGTTGTTGTTATTGAAGGGTCGATTCCTGGGTTTGAACTCCAAATTAGGTTTAGGCTTACTTGCTTGAATCCTCTTAGTTTCCTTCTTTGCTCTCTTCCTTCGGTCCTCTTGGACATTCTTGTAATCATCCTCAAATGTGATTGCTGCATCAAGTAAATGTTGAAAAGTTGCTTTATTGGCCAGCCTCAGCTGCGTTTTCACAAATGGATTTAAACCACGCAGGAAATGTTTCTTCATCTTATCCTCAGTGCTCACTTCATCCTCAGCATAATGAGATAGTTGAATGAACTCCCGGATGTACTTCATGACACTGGTATAACCCTGTTGAAGCTCTTCAAAGTCCCTATGCTTCAACTCCATCACACTTTCTGGAACATGATACTCCTGAAATCTTTGCTTAAACTCCTCCCACGTATACTCCCTACCTGGAGGATGCATTCCTAGCTGATTCTCCCACCAAGATGTTGCAAGTCTAGCTAAGAGATGTGTTGCATACCTCAACTTTTCCTCATCATTGCATCCTGTAGTTTTCAACTTTCTCTCCGTATATGCTAGCCAATCCTCTGCATCCATTGGCTCAGGGGCTGATGCAAAAGGTAACAGCCTTGCATTTTGAAAGTCAGGAAGACTCACACCACGTCCTTCAGGTTCCCTCTGATGTCCCACTCGATCCATTAATCCTTCCATGAACTTGTTCTAGGACGCTTGCATCATTTGCATGTACTGCATAAAGTTCTATTCCATCAACGGCCTCATTGGTAGTGGTGGTAAATTTGCCTGCATTCTAGCGTCTTCATCTGCCTTTTCCTTAGTTTCGCGCTCCATGCGCTGATGTTCGGTCTCGTCCTCTACACCCGTTTCCATACCCCCTAGTACTGTAACATAAAGTGAACACTCATAATCACATCATGCATATGTGTTCTGAGATCAACTTCATGCACAGAACTAGTCACACAATGGAAAAATCCAAATAAGAACCAAATATGCATTTCACATATTATACATTACAACAACATAGTTAGTACAATGTCATTACAAGCCCATACCATCTAGGTATTACAACTCATGTGGATACTATCCCACTTATTTATTTACATCTAGTGCTCAGACTCTAACTCCCGTATCATCATTGAGATATTCTGTCTCAAGGTCACGCTCCCTAGAAGCTGCGACGTTCATCGTACATTCCTAGAGTACAACCATTCTGATGTGAAGTACGATGCACCGTATGTGGAACGACTTGCCTCTTTGATGGACACTACTCAGTATCAGAAGTATCTGGACTTGACACATCATCCACCTGAAGTGTGTCCATACCTTCCAACTCATCTGAGGTGTCTTCAAAATCATCCTCATCACTATCTTATTCAATATGCTCCTGCATTCCGACTCTTGAGTTATGAACAGAATATTCCACTTCCGATGCTCCCCAAGTACTCTACTAGGTACGATAGTCCTTAGCTATAATTGGATAGTGCATGTTATCTAGAGTAGGATAATGTTCTCGTAACTCAAACACCCTTTCTTTAGGATCTTCCTCATCGGACTCTACATCCTGGACATCTCTTCCATCAACGGAATAAGATCTCACTCCCATGCGACCAGTTTGCCCGGTGTCCCCAACTAAATCTTCCACAGGTATATGATTCTCGACAGATCCATCCATCGATCCGTACCTCCATCCTTCGGAATTTCCAATAGGTAGTTCCGAGTCCTCAGTTCCCCAAGAACTCTGTGGTACTGGATGACTAGTGCCCTCATCAGGATATCCAGTAGGTTCTGGTATAGGTGAGTAAGGATATGGTGTAAAAGATGCTGGATCTATAGGTATATCCTTAAAAATTGGGTTAACCCTTTCCACTGCTTCATTCTCCAGTTTAGATGCTAACTTCTCCCTTTGTTCAGGATTAGTTAAATCCTCTAGCATATCAATCTGATCCTTTACAATAACCTAATGTGTCTTATACAAAGACCCAACCATCAGTCGATACAAATCCATAAACTTGGAAGCTAGTTTTGGATGCTTCTTTACTAAAGTAAGATGATCTGGTTCTGGATCCTCGTCTATAGACCATGAGGAATCACGGAATACGTGCTTCCAGCTAACTCTTCTGCTTTGTGTTCCTGAACATTGGCTATCGCCTCCAAAATAGCAACATGGTATGCTTCTAGGTGACTTCTACCTTCACCCATAGGTAAATCATGATATAAACCAAGCTTTTTTGGTAGTTGGATGCTAACACGATATTTCGCTAACATTCTCCCATCATAGTATGTCATGGTATTGACTAGAATATTAGTTGTGCAACCAAAAACCCTCAGAATTTCTCGAAGATGTTCAGTTAAAGCCCCCTGATAATCATCGAGAGTCTCTTCTTTCCTTGCCAAAGTCTGTTTTGGGAACTTTGGTGCCATTTCCACTGTATCGAAAATATTCATAATTAGTAACCATTAATTATAATGATGCATCGTAATAATGAATTATCGCACTAAAAATATAACGAAACATTCCCAATCGAATATTCATCATATAATCTAGAGAACTCTTTATCGTTGTCCTAAGACTCCTATAGGTAGTTCCCTTTACTAGGTTTCCAACCTAAGGTCAAAGCAATTGCTCTCATACCAGCTGCGGTGACCCAGCATACCACTGCATGTGTAGTACACTATAGTCATTGACATGACATCCACAGAACACCATTCCGTAAATATCGCATCCCTTAGAGTGGTACAACACAAACATTGCGGGTCCAAATTACAAACATACACACTTCATTATTATTATAATACCAGAAGTTTGAGACTTCAAGAGGTTCAAACTTACAAATCAAATACCTTATCTCATCAGTTCAGCGGAAGAACGAAAAACACAACGTTAAATAAGACGTGAGCTCAATAGCTTATTCTATAAAGTTCGTGTTGCTCGGCTCAACCTAGGTAACTAGATTCCGGCCTGACAACTACTGACTCGTTTTCTTTAGCTCCATAGTGTATCCCGTAGTCCACTCCTTCGAATCCACCAGATAGGTCCGGCTCTTCATAGTAGATGTCGTTCTGGACCTCCATAGCATACACCTGGTCATCCTTTTGGCCCTCAAAGTCTAGCAAGGGATTCAAAGGAAATGATGAGTAACAACGTTACCCAATAAGTTCACTATATGCAAGGTGGGAAGTTTGATGCTCTATCTACCACCTCGGACCATAAGTCTTTGGTACTATGCAATTTTAGTAAGCATTTCTTCAAAGATTGATTTTATTATCAAAAACTATGCCCATCAGCCTTCATAGGTTGACCAGAACTTCATGGAGTTCCTTTCCTGCGGTGTTCGTAGCTCCTTCCTGGAACAAGGAGTAACATGTCACAATTCTTACACTCTACAGAGGTGCGTTGCTTTACCCATAAGATACCGACTCCTTGTTGCACAACCGGGCGTACTTTCCCGTCCACAATTCCATGATGTGGGGCGTAGTAGATGATCCAAGCCAATCACTGCCCCCTTCGCGACCCCGCATGTGCCCTTGGTGTATGACATGCCCACATCTTGAATTACAACAATGGTTTGTACAGACCATCAGATGCCAGAACTATTTTGGGACGTTGAGGGCTCCCACCCATATGCTGCATATCCTCTACGAATTACTAATAAATGCACGCTACGAGGATAACAGCCTTGACCTGGCCACCCGGATGCATGCGAGAGGAAGAAGCTATAGCTGACTTCTTTGGCCCATTCCAAATCTTATGGTTAACGCGTAATATACGGCGCTAGAATCACTGATGTCATGGGTTATTAAGTCCTAGTTGTTTTGCAATTGGAATCTTAGATTCCCTTGCAATTCTTAGTATTTATCATCACTTAGGATGATAATAGCATTTCATTTGTTTGAGAAAATACTTATTTTCTATCTCCTTTAGAACATAAGTGATAACACACAATTTTAAAATGCTTTCATAAAGACTCTTCAAAGGACATGAACAAGTGATGAACTTGCCTTATGACTGCAAGGTAGTGGAGTCGGATATTTCCACCTGACCTTGACCTCCGGTTGCTACAGAAAACCATTATTACCCGGTAATGACAATATTTAAAGAAGCAATATGCAATCCATAGTAATGTCATGCGATGATATATTTTCTTTATTCTTTGCGTGTTTTACCCATCTCATATAGGTTTTAAGTTTCTTTTAATTAATAAAAGAAAAGCATTATTTAAGAAATCAAAACATTCATATTATGTAAGAAATCAACAAATTCATATTATTTTGACATTTAGCAATTTTATAATAACCAGTATTATTTTAAGAGTTTAAAAATGAATTTATTTAATTTTTAACTCTTTTGAATATTTAACTAAAATTCATTTAAGGAAATAAAACTTTATTTCTATCATTCATGATTTACTTTCTAAAAATACAAACTAGTATTTTTCTATAATAGTACTTTCTTTTAGAATCTTAAAATGAATTTTATTCAATTTTAAGTGTTTCGTATATTTTTTAATAAAATGTCAAAAGGAATATATACAATTTTAATAATAGATCTATATTTAATTGCTGAAATTTACTATCTATTATTTTTATCGGATAAAGGATATTTTTGTGATTTCATAAATATATTATTTGTATTTTTAGGATTTTTATTTATTTATCTAGAGCTGATTTTGTTTCAGGGGTATATTTGTAAATATTTATTTTTAGATATGTTCTTTGAGATATAGGCCCAGCAGACTAGGCTTGCCTGGCCAAACCAGACCCGGCCCACCCGGCCTGGTCAAAGACCACCTGGGCTGTACTAGGTAGCCCACTAGCCCAGTACCCCCACGCGCACTCTCTCCCTGTCCCCTATCTCTCGCGACCCTCTACGACGCTCGATGCCGCCGCCGCTGCTACACACGATTCCGGCAAAGTCCGGCCGCCATGGCTGCCACTGCAGTACAGGATGACCAAGACGACGCTTCTGCACATCGTTGTCCAAGCCGATTCATCGTTGGTGGCCTCTTCTCTAGTCGTGCTGACCTCTACACGAGGCTAGGGTTAGGGTTCGCCGTGCTCTGGCGCTTCCCCGCTGATGTTGCGGTGCTCGCGGTGCTCGTGGCGCCTCTCCTCCATGACCGTCACTGATGTATGCAGGCGCGGGTTGCATCGCCCCCTCAGGTGCTCCCCGTGCCGCCACCCCTCTGCTGTCGGCCTCCTCTCTGCTTCCTCTTCAAATAAATTTACGAGGACCTCGAGTAAGTTCTTCTACTTCTCTCTCTATGTTCTATCTTGCTCACATCCATGACATGTGGACACTTAAAGTGGATTCCCCATTTAGGGTTCATCCCTAAATTCCTAGGGTTCATGTCCCTTGTAGTGATGTTTAGTTGGCTCCTTGGTTAATTATGTGCAAATCCTGTGATGGTATCCAATGGTTTGTTTATTGCTTATTACTATTGATTAAGATTTGCTACTCTGCTCTTTGTCAAATGACCACTCTATTGTGCATGTTTTATTACTCTGTTCTCTGTCAAAGAACACTCTGCTGATCATGTTTGTGTTACTTTGTTCTCTGTCCTAGGCTGCTCTGTAAAAGCATGATTAGATTTCTATGGATGTTCATGTTGTTGTGGCTATGGATTTACTCTTATAGAGTTAAATTAACTGTGCTATGTACTGATGCCTGGTTATATTGTCACTTGTGAGACACTACTATGTTCAGTCTCAGGATTTAATCCCGTTACTGTGGAATCAAGTGCTGATGCTAAACTTGCTATGTGATTAATAAGAAGATGATTTACAATGATATGATTCCTATATACTTATAGGAAAATGATTAACTCGATGATTTCTGTATAGTGGTTTAATACTAGATAGTGTTGATCTTTACTGTCTGTGTTAAAAGAAAGTATTTTATTTATGATTCCTAAACTTGGGTAATTAGAACTTGATAATCTTGATTAATATTTTTGGGGTGTTACATCCGCTGTCATCGGAACTGCTCCCAAAATTTCTTCCCTTGCTTTTTTCCATGTCGTTGCTGGTAGCCGAAGAGTTTTCCTCTCTCCTCCATGCAGTTCTCCACCTCTTCCTTGGACTATGCAGTTATCTGTCGTCTCTCCTCTGTTTCCGTGGTTCCCTTCATTGATGTGATTTCCTGCATTGTCATCCGATAAAATATCATTGGGGTCGAGGATATGATTACCGTTAGAGTCGCATGGTGTTGAGGCATTCCCGTTGACCATGCACACTTGGTGGCATGTTATGTGTGGGTTGACGATGTTGTTTTCTGCTTCAAAGGATGTACTGGTAATATTCTAGGATTGTAGTTCTGGCTAGATCTTCGCCATCCTTTTTCCGAAGTTGACGTTTTCGCTACTTTCTTCGGGTTCTGAATTTGTCGGGCTTGCTCTGCGTGATGGAGTTGGCTGAGGACCTGATCCGAGGGAGAGATTGCCATAAAGGCCATCAAGGTCCCCCAGCTCCGTCTCGATTTGCTCACTTTCTTTGCCTGCTTCGATCTGTGTTGTGACGTCCATGGAGGATCCAATGGATGATGCCGGTACCGCCATAGGCGTAGGTTTTTCCCCCGACGGTTCTGATGTGATCAGGGCCGAAAGGTTCGATTCTTGCAGGTCTTCTACTTGGAAGTGGAAGCTTCCGATGATTCGATCGGATCCGCCGTTGAAATCGGCGGATACCAATACAGGGGTGGGCGGGTGTGGTTATGCTTTTGTCGGGTTGATGCTTGGTGGAGAGAGGTCCGCCGAATCCATGGTTCTAGCATTCAGGTTTCCCACAGACGGCGCTAATTGACGAGGGGTAACCTCGGTAATGTCCATGGTGAAGTACTTAGGATTTCACGGAAAAGAGAACGCTGGGAATTTCATCGGATGTCAGGAAAACAATGGAGTCAAAGTCGCCTGAATATTGAGAAATCGCACTATTACAAGTTGCATGGGAGATTTCGTTACCCTCGCTTGGGCTCCCGTCCTATATATAATTGGCCGAGTCTCAAAGCTATATGCGGATAGGTTTTACATATGCGTAATTACAATACCAACACAATGTTGGTTCATAGTCGCTTTCCTAATACAATCAAAGTCTTTGTCGGCTGCTTCCTTGGGCGATCATCTGAAATCTGCATGGGTCGTAAGCCTTTTACCCAGTGTAGGGTAGCAAAGCATAAGCATCCGAGTAATCGTACCTATGTCAGATACTTAAATAGGATAGTCTTGCCGGGTCACTACAATGCCCCACCTCCACGAAGGGCTCGTCTCTCTCTCCTCCCTTCGGGATAGGTATGGTTTCCTTTCTTCAGAGTTTTATAAGAAGGAAATCTAACAGGAAAATCGTTCATGGCTTAGGAAGTATAGCTAATATCTATGTTCCGAATCCGGATTCTTTGATGTTTGTTAGTAAATTCCAGTCATTAGCTAGGAAAACACGGCTGAAAAGACAGAATAGTCCTCTTATTCCAGTAAAAGTAGTCAGAATCGATTAGATTCCTTCCAAATTTTCTTTCAAAAATAAAAAACGTGCCTTATTGAGCATAAGTCTCTTCCTTAATAATTCGAGGGGCACTTCCAGGGGAGGCCGACTTATGGGAGGCCGTAATAGGAATAGGATATACGTTCAAGAGATAGAGGAGAACTGATCGAACGGAGGGTAGGGTAGGGAGCGAAAGACTGAACAAACAGCGAGACGCTAGCTTTTCGAATTTGTTTTATCAACTAGTCAGGGCCCGGGCCAGCCGCAGGCATCAAGTCAAGCCAGGGAAGAATGATTATAATAACTGTCTCAGCCCCTTGATAGGGGTTGGGGTAGTCAAGCGAACGAAAGAAAACTCAACTCCGTTTCGCTTATAAAGTATGTCTTCGAAAACCCCCAAGCATGGGGGCAGGGGGTTGATCTAGTTTGGAAGGGGAGGTGAGAGGACGATAGGCCGAGCACCGTGGGGGCACCTTTTTCCCCTCATCAATATCTTTAGATATAGTACATATTTTAAGTAATGCCGAAGGCACCCTTAAGAGTTATGCACCTTTATCAACACTTATAAGCATGAACTTTCCTACTCTTTTCCAAACCAAATCAACTTATTTGAAACTATGTATGAATATGGGGGTCCAACCAATTTATTTAAGTAAACTAAGCAAATGAAAACTAAAAACAAAAATGAAGACGCTCCAAGAAAAACACAATTATGCATGAAACAATAAAAATGAAGTGTTTGGAAGAAACCTGAGATTTTTATTGATGAAGAAGGGGATGCCTTGGGCATCCCCAAGCTTTGACGCTTGTACTTCTTGAATATTTCTTGGGGCGACACGGGTGGCATCCCCAAGCTTGAGCTTTTGTCCATACTTCATCTTATCACATTATTCTTCCCTATACTTTAAATTTCCTCCATACAAAACTTCACACAATCTTTATTAGCAACATTAGTGTACTCAAGATAATAAGTCTTTAGGTTCAGTTTCAACACAAGTAAAACTTCCATTAAAACACAAGCTGCTGTAGCACTTCCTTTTAAAAGTTCAAGTGATCAAAGAGAACTCAAAGAGAAAGGGATTAAGAGGCAAATGCAAATAATGGCAGAAATCTGTCAAAACAGACCAGCATGTAAAACCCGATTTTTTTGAAGACCTTCTGTTGCTCAAATCAAAAAGTGTTAAACTAACAAAATTTAGATAACAACCTGGGGCAGAAGCACAAACCATTACAGCTCAATCCGACATATAGAGAGTTTTCACGAATTTTTATAGCGCAGCACAAAAACCGATTTCGGGACAACAACTTTCCCAAGCATTATTTCTCTCTTATTAGAGGTTATTCTTGGAACAAAAACCACATAAAAAGTATAAGGAGAGGTTATTACTGAAGCAATAACTTCCAAGACACAAAAAAAGATTCCTAAAGAAATTTGGGTTATCTCCCAATAAGTGCTTTTCTTTAACGCCTTTGAGCTAGGCATAAGAAGCAAGAATCAAGTATTCTCAAATGAAGAAGCATTAAGAGCAAATTTTGTTTTAATAGGAGAGGCAAAAGGAATATTCTCTCTCTTCTTAGGGAAGTGTTCTATAACTTTCTTGAGTGGGAACTGATATTTAACGGTGTCTTCTTTCATATCAATAATGGCACCAACAGTTCTAAGAAAAGGTCTTCCCAAAATAATAGGACAAGAAGCATTGCATTCAACATCCAAAACATAAAAATCAACAGGGACATAGGCATTGTTAACCATAGTAAGAACATCATTAACACTTCCCATGAGTTTCTTTTTAGCATTATCATCAAGTTGGACATTTAAATAACAATCTTCCAATGGTGGCAAATCAAGCATTTCATAAATCTTTCTATGCATAATAGAAACACTACTATCAAGGTCACATAGAGCTTTGAGATCAAAATCATTCACTTTCATATTAATGATGGGTTCCTAACCATCTTCTAATTTCATAGGAATAGAAGCTTTATGTTTCATCTTTTCTTCTTTATTTTTTATGAGAGCATCAGTAATGTGTTTTGTAAAGGCCATATTCATAGCACTAGCATTAGGACTTTTAGCAAGCTTTTGTAGGAACATAATTACTTCAAAGATATTGCAACCATAAAGATCAAAATCATAATTACCATCTAAAGTGGTAGAGCTATTGTTTCCCATATTTCGAAGAATTTCAGCATTTTTATTAGAGAAGGTTCCATTGGTTTTAGGCATTGTTGCAAAAGGAATAGGGACTTCATTGGGTTTGCTAGCTTCAACATTAGTGGTGGTGATAGTACAAATATTATTATTTCTAGCAATTTCATTTTCTCTTTCCCACTTAGCATGCAATTCAGCTAACAATCTAACATTTTCATCAATTCTAACTTGTATGGCAGTAGTAGTAGCAGTAAAGAGATTTTCAATAGATTCAGGTTTAGTAGCCATCTTTTATATTTACTAATTGAAGGCACCACACGAGGCTCCACGTTAATCCTAGAAGTTAACTTATTTGTGTCCATCTGATTAGTATACAATTATCCTATAGCCGTCGGATGACTATTTCCGCACAACGCCACGCTCCTTAAGCCATAATGTCCTAGGTCTCTCCCTGTTTTCCTAATCCTAAAAGATAAATACTACTCCCTCCGTTTTATAATATAAGATGTTTTAGCTTTATGAAGAAAATGTATCTAGGCTACTTTTAGTGTGTAGGTTTATGAAGATTCTCTCCGAACCTACACATTAAAAGGAGTCTAAATACATTTCCTTCGCAAATCTAAAACATCTTATATTTTAAAACGGAGGGAGTACAAACAAAACTATGAGCGTTGTCTCCTCTAGGATTAGGCTGGGAAAAGTTGAATTCGTCGTCGGCATCGCCCCATCTTTTTCTCACTTGTGTTTGCAATTTCAAAGCTCCATTGATGTTGTAAGTTGTGACCGATCAAATATTGCATGATCTAATCTGCCTCTCGCCCACCCGGTGCCGAACTCCAACCTTTGAATCTAATCAGCTTCCAAATTCTGATGACGCTCCAATTCATCTGCTCATCCTGCTGATATGTTGGAGATCTAAAAGCAGTACATTATCCATTCAAATTAAGGATCTCACGGATCATTCAGGTGCAACCTTTAATCTGTTCAAATTTTAGACCATGGAGCGATCTAACTTTTCTTATTAGTTGGATCAAATTCTCATGACGACCGAGTTGGGATCCAGCGGAGGAGACGATGTACTGGTGGCAGTATAAAAGAGATACCATCACTGATGTGGTTCGGCCGTGGGGGAACTGCTGTGAATTTGTTTCTCATACATCCTCTTCGTCGCCTTGCTTAACTATTGGGAATTTGCGACAAGACGGAGCCAGGGGCCAGCGGTGACCGAGCAATGTGTTCCTCCTGCACGCTAGCGGCCAGCCACAGGTACCGGGACTCTAGAAGGATTCACCTGAGCGCCGCACGACTCTCCCTGCACGCGCTAAAGCAAATGTTTCGAGACGTCGGCAAATCAGGTAAGGCCTCATCCAGCTTTGATATATGACGTCCTAACACGAATGGTTATAGCATTAGTTCACGTTTGGGGAGTTTTAATTTGGGTTACTTTTTTTGGCTGGTCCTTATTATAGCATTAGTTCACGTTTTCATAATTAGAGGTCGTGTTCATGCAGATGAGATGTTGGATCTTTATAATGGCTAATACGGGTGTACACAAAAGGACCGTGATATAGTATGGATGTGTCTTTGTTTTGGCCTTGCAAGTAGGAGAGCAAAATAACTAAACTGAAAAGCTTATTAAATTCAAAAGTGCCACTCCTCATGTCGTAATAAAATATTCGTTTTACGCATACTGATTGTAACTTTGTCCCCGTTTTGTTAATGTTCAGCTGAATACCCATATAATTGATGAAAGTCATCGCATACTGTAAGGGTTACATAATGACATTGCCATCTATATTACTAGAAGTACACTACTACTCCCTCCGTTTTAAAATATAAGATATTTTAGTTTTGTGAAGAAAATGTATCTAAACTTCTTTTAGTACCTAGGTTCACTTAGGTTTAGAGTGAATCTACACACTAAAAGAAGTCTAGATACATTTTATTCACAAACCTAAAACATCTTATATTTAGGAACCGAGGGAGTATATTTTTGCATGCTCTCCGCATCGTTTTGTCGGATCATAAGTGATGAACCTTTTGTGCTCTTAGAACTAATTAATTGACAACTCTCAGAAAATATATCAATTTAAAGCATGATATTTGTAGGTCATATTGCCCACAAACACCTTTTTTGGTTGTCTACATTTTTATATAGATTTAAGCATTTGTTTCATGCCAGTGTTATGTATACCATTTAGAACTATAGGAATGGATTTGGAAAATATGCTTATGTATTTTTTTTGTGCCTTAAGAAGAATTTTGTCCTCTACTTAGAAAAGTTTACAAACTTTCTAATAATGTCCACCATAGATGCTACAAAAAGTATCTCATCTAGCCTTAGATTTAAATAACTTGCATGTTATTACCTCCTCTCTTTTAGAACTTCTATGATGATCCGATGATTTTTTCTGTTCAATTGAGATGTAATCTAATAAGCACATAATTGTAAGTGTAGATTAATTTTCCTCCACATCAACTCACGTAGCAAGTTCCATATGTTGAGGTTATCTTTGTAATGCCTTCGCCCTGTTTTCTAACATGGTAAAATTTATGACCTTCATCTACACATTATATTCCTTTTTATTATTAAAGAACTCCTTTGAGATATCTAACATGGTACGGTCTCATACATTTGTTTCCATCGGATATTTTAGAATCTATGGATGTGTATCATTGGTGTTATATTACCGTTTCTTAATCATGTTAGGTTATGGTCAGAAAAACTTAGCAATACACATGTTTCTCTTGCACCTCACTTCTCAGTTGCCACAAATGTGTCCTTTCTCTACCTGATAATTCAGAAATGACTCTAACGGAATAAACTAGATGTGGTCAACACATGCTTCTGATTAAGTGTTATTGATTTGCTTATATCCATGTGTTCTTCAAAAAAGCTAGCTCGTGCAGATGCACAGGTTAATGACTAGTTTTATTAATCAAAGTGGATTGTGCTTTAGACAAAGATGATATATTTCTTTCAACATTAGAAAGTTTTAATTGCAAACTAGGAATTTCCCTATTTAAGCTCTCAAGTTGATGACTAATATTTTTCAAAATAGTAGATTGTTCCTCCATGGTTTTAGTAAATAAATTATTCTCTTCATATTGCATTTGCATGAAGTTTTTAGTGGCTCTTTCAACTTCTAAAATTCTTTGTTCACTAGGCATTCCAGAATTACTATAATAACCATAAGTATTATTAGGAGGGTAAGGCCTATAATTATTATTACCATAAGCATTGTTGCCAAAATTATTATTTCTAATAAAGTTCACATCAACTCGCTCTTCTTGAGCAACCAAAGAGGCTAAGGGAACATGATTTGGATCAATATTATCTTTCCCATTAAAAAGCATAGATATAATAACATCAATTTTATCACTCAAGGAGGAGGTTTCTTCAACAGAATTTACCTTCTTTCCTTGTGGAGCTCTCTCAGTGTGCCATTCAGAATAGTTAACCATCATATTATCAAGGAGCTTTGTTGCATGACCCAAAGTAATGGTCATAAAGGTACCTCTAGTAGTTGAGTCCAGCAGATTTCTTGAAGAATAATTCAGTCCTGCATAAAAGGTTTGGATAATCATCCAAGCAGTCAGTCCATGAGTGGGACAATTCTTTACCAAAGATTTCATTCTTTCCCAAGCTTGAGTAACATGTTCATTATCAGATTGTTTAAACTTCATTATTTCACTTCTCATAGATATAATCTTAGCAGGAGGATAGTATTTTCCAATGAAAGCATCTTTGCATTTAGTCCAAGAGTCAATAATATTTCTAGTTAGGGATTGCAACCATTCTTTAGCTTTTCCTCTCAAAGAGAAAAAAGACAATTTAAGCTCAATAATATCTCCATCTATATCCCTATGTTTTTGCATCTCACAAAGTTCAACAAAGTTATTAAGGTGAGCAGCAGCATCTTCAGTACCAACACCAGAGAATTGTTCTTTCATAACAAGACTGAGCAAAGCCGGTTTAATTTCAAAGAAAGTAGCTTCAGGAACAGGTGGAGCAATAGGTGTGCACATGAAATCATTGTTGTTGGTGCTAGTGAAATCACACAAATTAGTGTTTTCAAGAGTATTCATTTTTGTGTGTTTTTAATAAAGGAAGCAAACTAGTACAACTAATTTTTTGTGTGTTTTTGATAAAGGAACAAGCAAACAAAGCAAAAATAAACTAAGCAAAACAAAAAAACAAAGTAAAGAGATTGGTTATGAGGGACTCCCCTTGTGAAGATGACCTTAACTCCATGGCAACGGCGCCAGAAAAAAAGGCTTGATGGCTCAAAATATATCGAGCTCGTTGGGGAACCCGAAGAGGAAGGTATGATGAGCACATCAACAAGTTTTCCCTCAGTTATGAAACCAAGGTTATCGAACCGGTAGGAGCAAGCAAACACCTCCAAGGTGTTGTTTCCAACTTGGAATCCTGTACAACACAACCACAGAACGTTGCCCCCAACTTAAAGTGAGGTGGTCAATCTCACCGGTGTTGCTAAAAACAAAGGATTAAACGTATTGTGTGGAAGATAGTTATTGCTTGCAAAAAGTAAACAGTAAACAGTAAATAGTTGCTAGATTGATGGTAAAAGAATGGAACGGGGTCCATAGTTTACTAGAGGTGATTCTCCTTAAGATAGATGACATGTTGGGTGAAGAAATTACAGCGGGGCAATTGACAGACACCGAGAAAGCAGCATGCATATACTAATCATCTTGACTCCCATGAGATTTGATTGGGCATTACAACATTATACATAGACCGTAATCCAACTACATCTATGACTAATAATCTACCTTCAGGTTATCATCTCAACCCCCTGATACATTGCAAATGTATCTACAATTTTTGATGTTCCATGCTTGGTTTTATCCACTTTCTTGTGTTTTGTTCCAACTTTGGAGTACTTTTCATATGATTTCTTGGACTAACCTATTAATAAGAGCCACAGTGCCAGCTGCCTATTTTCTGCTGTTTTTGGTTCCAGGAAAGTCAGAAAATGAATATTCTCGAAATTGGACGGGACAAAAGCCAAAGTGCCTATTTTTCCGGAAGTGACCAAGTGCCAGAATACGAGACGCAGAAGGGCCAGGGAGCCACCACACCACCTGGCTGCGCGGCCAGGCCTGGCCCGCGCCAGGGGGTGGTGTGGCTGCTCCCGGCACCCCCTCGGCCTCTCCTTCCACCTATATATTGCCCTCGGGACGAAAACCCTAAGTACCCGATCAAAAAATCCACGAAAGAGTCTGTAGCCGCCGTCATCTCCATCCCTAGATCGGGAGGGATCTGAAGCTCTTCCCGGCACCCTACCGGAGAGGGGAATTCACCCTGGAGGCCTTCTTCATCACCATGCAAGACTCTGGTGTGATGCGTGAGTAGTTCATCCTTGGACTTCGGATCCATGTAGTAGCTAGATGGTTGGTTCTCCTCCTTTGTGCTTTCATGTCTAGATCTTGTGAGCTCCGTTCATGATCAAGATCATCTATTTGTAATTCTGCATGTTGTGTTTGTAGGGATCCGATGGATATTGAGATGCTATTTCAGATTGATTATTGATTTTATCATGTCTTTGTTATTTGAGATCTTGCATGCTTTCCGTTGTTAGTAGCTATCTTGGCCAAGTAGATGCTAGCAACTCCAAGGGTTAGTATTTATGCTCGATAGTGGGTTCATGCCTCTGGTAATCTGGGGAAGTGACAGAAATCT
Source organism: Avena eriantha (assembly GCA_910589775.1). Classification (NCBI taxonomy): domain Eukaryota; kingdom Viridiplantae; phylum Streptophyta; class Magnoliopsida; order Poales; family Poaceae; genus Avena; species Avena eriantha. Next base: position 159,098,546 of record OU342741.1, on the reverse strand, counting down.
CTAAGGTACTAGATGTGCTGTTGCTACTAGGGAGCAAAGAAAGAACAATCCTTTGTTCATAGAACAATCGTATTGTTTACTTTACACGCAGTTCGTAAAGCAATAATCTGTTGCTTACAACTTAATACTGGAGGGGGTTCGGATGATAACCTGAAGGTGGATTATTAGTCATAGATGCAGTTGGATGGCGGTCTATGTATTATGTTGTAATGCCCAATCAAGTCTCAAAGGAGTCAAGATGATTAGTATATGCATGTATTGCTTTCTCGGTGTTTGTCAATTGCTCCGCTGTAATTTGTTCACACAACATGTTATCTATCTTAAGGAGAGCCACCTCTACTGAACTATGGATCTCGGTCCTTTGTCTTTACATACAATCTACAATCTTTTACTGCTTTATGTTTACTTTCTGCAAACTTTTACTTCTTTCCATTCGATACGTTTAATCCTTTGTTTTCCACAAAACACGGTGAGATTGGCAACCTCATCGCAAGTTGGGGATAAAGTTATGTGGTTGTGTTGTGCAGGTCTCCACGTTGCTACTAGCACCAGTAGTGCGCCCTGCCAAAGCTCATCTAGTAACACCTTTGGGGTGTTTCCTTGCTCCTACTGGTTTGATTCAACCACGCGCCAACAAAGATTTTTCTGTCGCCGTTGCCGGGGAGTCAAGGACATCTTCACAAGGGGAGTCCCTCATAACCAATCTCTTTACTTTATTATTTTTGTTTTGCTTAGTTTTATTTTTGCTTTGTTTGCTTGTTTCTTTAACAAAAACACACAAAAAATAGTTTTACAAGTTTGCTTTCTTATTTGAAAAACACAAAAAAATAGTTCCTATCCTAAGTTGTCACTATGTCTAGCCTTGCTCCAATCACTATGTCACCCGAGGAAATGATTTTCACTTTTAAACAAGGAATTTAGGAAAGTTTTAAGGAAGCTTGGTCTAGAATCTCCGATCTACAAGAAAAAACTGAGCCTAAAATGAGTCAAAGCTTGTTCCTTAGCAGTTTTTACCTCGGAATTGCTCTTTTTCTATAGATATGCTTTAGATGTTGTTGTGGGAGGAGATTTCCTCCATTGTAATGAGGATGATGCTATTAATGCTATAAAGAAATTGATCCTCACTTACAACTTGCCTAGCCAAACTGATACTTCTTTCGCAAAAATATTTGCTAGGTTGGACACTCTTGAGGCTAGCACTACCAGATTAGAAAGTTGCTATAATACGCTTAGGTAGCATCACGATTATGTTCCAATAAACTCTGAACCATCAAAGTGGTTCCCTACAGTAAAGATTGAGATGAACACTGAAACCTTTCAAGCTCGCTGTGATATCATGTCTGAATTTTGCCTTATGCCCAAAGATATTTATAAATCTCTGAATACTTGGGGGCTCATTGAGGGAGGAAAAGAAATATCTATTACTAATAATACTACCATATTACCTCTTGGAATAGCTGAAGGAGTGTTTACAAAGATCCTTGGGAAGACGATTTCTATTGATTATCTTATTATTGAATGTGCAGGAAAAGGACAAATTACACTTGGAAGGTCCCTATTAGAACTCCTTGGAGCAATAATAGATGTGGGAAAGGGGACCATGCACCTTTCTTCTCCACCAAACAATCATATTTTCCCCAAGGTTAAGAATAAAAGTAAGAGAGGTAAGGGCAAGAAAGTTGGTCTTAATGCTTCTTCATTTGAGAACACTTGATTCTTTCTTTGCTTCTTATGCCTAACTTAAAGGCGTTAAAGAAAGTACTTATTGGGAGATAACCCAAAAGTTTTATATGATTCTTGGAAGTTATTACCACTGTAATAACCTCCTATTATCCTTTTTATTTGCTTTTTGTGCCAAGAGTAACCTCTAATGAGAGTGAAGTAATGATTGGGAAAATTGTTGTTCCGAAACAGATTTGTGTGCTTCACCGTAAACATTTGTGAGAGAGCTCTGTATGTCGGATTGAGCTGTAATTTTTTGTGCTTATGACCCAGCTTGTTACCTAACTTTCGTTAGTTCAACACTTTTTTATTTGAGCAACAGAAGGTCTTCGAAAAAATTCGTATTTACCTGCTGGTCTGTTTTGACAGATTTTTGCCATTTTCTGAATTTGCTTCTTGTGGGTTCCTTTTTGAGTTCTTTTGGGGAATTGAGCTTTCTGAGGGAAGTGATACAGTAGCTAGTGTTCTAATGGAAGTTTATTTGGTGTTAGAACTGAACCTTGAGACTTATTTATCTTAAGTGCACTAATGTTGCTAATAAAGATTGTGTGAAGTTTTGTATGAAGGAAAAATTTCAGGTGTATGGAAGGAATGAGTAATGAGATGAAGGATGGACTAAAGCTCAAGCTTGGGGATGCCACGCGTGTCACCCCAAGAAATATCCAAGAAGTACAAGCGTCAAAGCTTGGGGATGCCCAAGGCATCCCCTTCTTCATCAATAAAAATCTCAGGTTTCTTCCAAACGCTTCATTTTTATTGTTTCATGCACAGTTGTGTTTTTCTTGGAGTGTCTTCTTTTTGTTTTTGTTTTGGTTTTTGTTTTCCTTGGTTTGCTTAGTTTGCTTAATAAATTGGTTGGACCCCCTCTTTCATACATTGGTTTGCAAATAGTTTGGTTTGGTTTGGAAAAGAGTAGGAACGTTCATACTTATGTGCTAAAAAGAGCTTGTTTTTGACTTTGGCCTATGCTTTGTCATGACATGCTTCATAATGTTTTGGCTTTATGCTTAGTATTCCTTGCTTTAGCATGACTTGTTATAAATAGTTGATATTGCTTAATGTGCCTTGGATGAATCATGCGTTGTTTTAGCATATTAAAGCATAGTATAGTGGTATTCTCCTTTGATGCTTTATTTGGGTTGACTTGGCGCATGCTCACACCATGTTATGACTATCCAAAGTCACCATAGCCTTTATGATCCTTTAGTTTTCAACTTGTAGTGTCACTTTATGCTTTGATCAATGATGTTTTGTCGCTCTGCATGATTATGGCCATTATTGCTCTCTTAGTTTGTCGCTCCTAGTCTTTTGCTAGCCTCCACAATAAAGTATGAGTTCCACTCATGCATCCAACTCCCTAAACCAAGTTATTCCAAAGAGTCCACCATACCTACCTACTATCTTATGCTATTCCAAGTACATTCATGCTTTTGTTTACCTTCCACTTGTTATGAGAAAACTAGTGATTAAAGCTCTCATGAACTTGCCCTTAATAAACTTGAACCATTGTGTCTTCTATGTTGTATATGCTTGCACTTACTTGTCGGGAATTAGCAGAACCATGCTTTCATGGGGAACGTTTTCAACATTGCACTTGGTACTTGTACCTAGTTGATATCATGCTCTTTTGTATATGGATGTCGTCGGTGTGAAATGAAAGGGGAGCTTGTAAGTCCATGGAGTTATGTATATGTGTTAGAGAAACGCCTAGGCCGCTGGTCTAATCCATGCTGACATGGTGGAAACCTGCAGCATAACCATAATGAGCTGTCTATGAAGCATTCTTCTTATAAAAAAAATAGGAGTCCTATATTGAGAAAAAAAAAGAGAAAAGAAAAAAAAGATACTATGAAAAGAGGAAAGAGAGAAAAAATCACCATATTCCCATGGTAAATAAGAAGAATGCTGAGATGCTCGTTGTCTGCTTGCCTTGTCATTTTGATATGGGGATTCTTCCGTATCATCGGTCAAGGGGTACCCCGTTGGCGGTTCTCTATGATACACATGTACTTACGATGACAAGAACTTACCGGTGACTAAACTTGAGTAGCATGAGGAGCGACCCTCGTATACAAGGGACATGAGATTTCTGACTTATACTTCGTCAAGCATGTACACCATAGTTTGTTCACTTTAACCTTAATCACTTCAAGATGCTTATGATAGGGGCAATGAGAGCTGAAAGCTATAAGTACCATAATTTTCGGAAGCTCTTTATGAGACTTGAATCCCTACTTCCTTTTACAAAAGGCTTTTCTTCCACCATTATACTGAGTCTCCACCTTCTATCTTTATGCACCTACTTTGAGAGCATAGTGGACATTCTTAGTTCTATGTGCATTGTCCCAAGACTAGTTGATTGATGCATAACTTGTTATTGCTTGTTTTAAACTATTGTATCTAGTCACTCTTATGAACTTTGAAGGTGTCCTATGCATTTATATTTGCTACTCTATTGAGGGACAAGCTGAATACTATTATGCTATGTTTTCTTTATGTGAAACAAACAAACGTCTTGCAAAGCATTGTTATTCATGAATCTTTTGTTTGTGACTTTTCATGTTGCATCATAGTCTCTTTGCTTATTGCTAGAACTTTGTTTTTCATGTTATGATTGAAGTACTTTGATCCCAGATTTCAATGTTTTACAAATATTTTGATCAAGTCTTTGATGGTGCATGTCACCTCAAAAATTATTCTTTCTTTTTATCACTTACCTACTCGAGGACGAGCAGGAGTTAAGCTTGGGGATGTTGATACATTGCAAATGTATCTATAATTTTTGATGCTCCATGCTTGTTTTTATCCACTTTCTTGTGTTTTGTCCACACTTTGGAGTACTTTTCATATGATTTCTTGGACAAACCTATTAACAAGAGCCACAGTGCTAGCTGCCTGTTTTCTGCTGTTTTTGGTTCCAGGAAAGTCAGAAAATGAATATTCTCGGAATTGGACGGGACAAAAGCCAAAGTGCCTATTTTTTCGGAAGTGATCAAGTGCCAGAATACGAGACGGAGAAGGGCTAGGGAGCCACCACACCACCTGGCCGCGCGGCCAGGCCTGGCCCACGCCAGGGGGTGGTGTGGCCGCTCCCGGCACCCCCCGGCCTCTCCTTCCGCCTATATATTGCCCTCGGGACGAAAACCCTAAGTACCCGATCAAAAAATCCACGAAAGAGTCTGTAGCCGCCGTCATCTCCATCCCTAGATCGGAAGGGATCTGAAGCTCTTCCCGGCACCCTACCGGAGAGGGGAATTCACCCTGGAGGCCTTCTTCATCACCATGCAATACTCCGGTGTGATGCGTGAGTAGTTCATCCTTGGACTACGGATCCATGCAGTAGCTAGATGGCTGGTTCTCCTCCTTTGTGCTTGCATGTCTAGATCTTGTGAGCTCCGTTCATGATCAATATCATCTATTTGTAATTCTGCATGTTGTGTTTGCGGGGATCCGATGGATATTGAGATGCTATTTCAGATTGATTATTGATTTTATCATGTCTTTGTTATTTGAGATCTTGCATGCTTTCCGTTGTTAGTAGCTATCTTGGCCAAGTAGATGCTAGCAACTCCAAGAGTTAGTATTTATGCTCGATAGTGGATGCATGCCTCTAGTAATCTGGGGAAGTGACAAAAATCTCTAAGGTACTAGATGTGTTGTTGCTACTAGGGAGAAAACAACAATCCTTTGTTCATAGAACAATCATATTGTTTACTTTACACGCAGTTCGTAAAGCAATAATCTGTTGCTTGCAACTTAATACTGGAGGGGGTTCGGATGATATCTGAAGGTGGATTATTGGTCATAGATGCAGTTGGATGGCGGTCTATGTATTATGTTATAATGCACAATCAAGTCTCAAAGGAGTCAAGATGATTAGTATATGCATGTATTGCTTTCTCGGTGTTTGTCAATTGCCCCGCTGTAATTTGTTCACCCAACATGTTATCTATCTAAGGAGAGCCACCTCTAGTGAACTATGGATCCCGGTCCTTTTTTATTTATATACAATCTACAATCTTTTACTGTTTTGTGTTTACTTTCTGCAAACTTTTACTTCTTTCCATTCGATACGTTTAATCCTTTGTTCTCCGCAAAACACGGTGAGATTGACAACCTTATCGCAAGTTGGGGACAAAGTTCTGTGGTTGTGTTGTGCAGGTCTCCATGTTACTACTAGCACCGGTATTGCGCCCTACCAAAGCTCAGATTGTAACACCTTTGGGGTGTTTCCTTGCTCCTACTGGTTCGATTAAACCTTGGTTTCATAACTGAGGGAAAACTTGTTGTTGTGCTCATCGTACCTTCCTCTTAGGGTTCCCAACGAGCTCTACGTCGAACGTCGAGTACATCACCCCCTCCAGTATTAAGTTGCAAGGAATAGATAATTGCATTAAGCAAAGTGTGTAAAGTAAACAATACAATTGCCCCACGGACAAAGGATTGCTGTTTTCTCCCTAGTAGCAACAGCACATCTGGTACCTTAGAGAATTCCGTCACTTCCCCAGATTACTAGAGGCATGAACCCACTATTGAGCATAAATACTCCCTCTTGGAGTTGCTAGCATCTACTTGGCCAAGATAGCTACTAACAACAGAAAGCATGCAAGATCACAAATAACATAGACATGATAGAATCAATAATCAATCTGAAATAGCATCTCAATATCCATCGGATCCCCGCAAACACAACATGTAAGATTACAAATAGATGATCTTGATCATGAACGGAGCTCACAAGATCTAACCATGGTGGCACAAAGGAGGAGAACCAACCATCTAGCTACTACATGGACCCGTAGTCCAGAGATGAACTACTCACGCTTCACACCGGAGGCAAGCATGGTGATGAAGAAGGCCTCCAGGGTGATCTCTCCCCTCCGGAAGGGTACCGGGAAGAGCTTCAGATCCCTCCCGATCTAGGGATGGATATGACGGCGGCTATAGACTCTTTCGTGGAATTTTGATCAGGTGTTTAGGGTTTTCGTCCCGGGAGGATTTTATAGGCGAAGGGGCAAGGTCAGTGGAGCACTAGGGGGCCCACACCCTTGGTGGCGTGCCCCCCTAGGCCATGCCGCCACCAGGTGTGGCCGCCCTCCAGACTCCGTGTTGCTTCGGGTAAAATACTGACTTCAGCTTTTGTCCGGTCCAATTCTGAGAATATTTCCTTACTAGCTTTTCTAAAACCAAAAACAGCAGAAAATAGGCAAATGGCACTGTGGCATCTTATTAATAGGTTAGTTCCAGAAAATGTGTAAAAATACTCCAAAGTGTGGACAAAACATAAGAAAGTAGATACTAAACAAGCATGGAACATCAAAAATTATAGATACGTTTACGACGTATCATCGGCCTCCCCTGGAAGGCACTTTGTGAAGCTTCGATACTCGCTATGCTCTTATCTCTTGCTCTCGATCCAGTATGACCGCTCACTTTACTTAAGCAGTCGTAATGGATCGAGAGCGAGACATAAGAGCGTAGCGAGTATCGAAGCGTCACGAAGTGCCCTTTTGTGAGGCCGACTTATCGGAGGCCGAAAGGAAGAAGAGATGCATGTATCTTTAAGTGAGAAGATTGAACGGGGGGTAGGCTTAGGAGAGGAAGACAAATAAAATGGAGAGAGGCTAACCCTTGTTCGTTAGGTTTCTATTCTAATTTTGATTCCATTCTTGTTGTTTATCTTCTTGTCTTGTTTATATGTTCTAGTATTAGGGAAGCCCCTTGCTAGGGGTTGGGGTAGACCAGCCAACCGAGAACGTTTATAATCTCTATCCGTCTTGTAACCCCCATGCTTGGGGGCAGGGGAAGTCCTATCCAATTTGGAAGGGGGATGAGGGGAAGGCCCATAGGCCGAGCCTCATGGGGGGAAAAGCAAGAAAACGGATGCGCTAACACCTTAGTTCGTGCTAAAAAATCCATTGCTTGTTCGGACCACAAATGAATATTCTTTATTTCCTCTCGGACAAGCCCTCTGTACTGATAAACCTCAAGTTAGTAGCCAATCCATCATACCAGCCAAGAGGACATAAACAAACCGATCGAGAAAAATTGTTGTCCCGTGTGTTAGTTATAATGTAGGTGTAGGTCGTGAAAGCGCAATCTGGTTTCAGAATCAAAGGTATCGAAGGGAAGAAGAGAAGTTGTGTGCTCCCTACAAAGCCCGTTAGACCCACTCATGATATATCACCCTTTGTTTTATTCCTTAATGTACTAGCTTGGTCTGGCTGGCACTATTGGGAACGGATGCTAGTAAACCAACATTCCTCTCTGTGGCCTAAATTCACTAATGTGAATTGTGGTGTCTATTTTGTTCTCGTATTATTGAACGTATGCAATTATTTCACCCCTCTAGATGGTACGATATCCTCTTTTAAAAGTAGCTTACTCCCATCTGATATAGCTTGAAGCAGTCCTAGGGGGCCCGCATCTCCAAACAGGCGCAAGCTTATCGCCAAATGTCCCTTATATTAAGAAGACCCCCCGGCTGTGAAGCTTATCTAGAGGATGTTTTTATTTGCATTCATGCCTTTTAGAAAGAGCCGCTAAATTAAATTCCCTTTTAGGCGAAGGAAGTATGAACGCTTTACCAATAGTCGAGACTTAAAAGGTGAAAGATGCACAATCCAATTTCTCGATTCAATAGAAGCACAAAGAGGAAAAACTTCACTATCTTGAGCTTGAGCTCGACAAATACTATTTCTAGGAGATAGACACTGTTTTGCCTCACTTTGATCCATGGCTGTCTAATTGTCCAGACGGTAATGATAGTATCTTGTACCTGAACTGGTGACTCACTTTTTCTAACTAATGGGGAAGAGGACAAAAACATGCCACTGTTCATTGGATCAACCCCATGCCCCCAATCTTGGGTGTTATACAAACAAGACAAGAAAGGAAAATAAAAGACAAGAGGAATAAGGAGACGATATTTCTCTCTCTTTTCATTTGAGTCTTTATAGGAAACACTGCACTATTAAGAGGGGCGGTCTTGATGAGATTTTTGGGGATGTCTTTCGGTCATATACACATCCTAACATCATATAGCCATTGAACCCACAAGAGATAAGCCTTGGTCAGAGTGAAAATATGCTTGTTTGACAGTTTGTGCAATTCTGGCGGACAGTCCGGCACCACTGGCCATGGCCCTGGATCGGTCCATGGGCTGCCGAACTACCAGCGCATATGCCGAACCAATAGTATAACAACTACTTCGGCAGGGCACTGGTTTGGTTCGTCTTAGGGTCCGGCTCACTAACTTGGCTGCCGGTTCGTCCAACGCATGGTCCGGCACCACCAAACTTGACGTCGAATTGCACGCAACTCCCTCAAATGGCTACATTTTACCTTGGACAATATATACCCTTTCTTCTATATTGAGAGGTTAGGCATTCCATTTAAGATTCTATCCTTGAGCTCTCTCTCTCTCTCCAATGTTGAAACACCAAAGCTTGAGGATCTCTCATTCTACCCAACCAAAGTCAAATCTCTTTGGTAGAAAGCAAGAGGAGGTCCCGATCTACGTTTCCACCAAGCCAAAGTTCATTCCCCCTTAAGTTCATTGAGTTTGCTTGTTACTCCAGGGTTCGTGGGAAACCCTAGGCGGCTAGGGTTGCCCGGAGGCATTAGGCTTGTGATTTGCTCCATGGAAAGTTTGTGAGGGTTTGGAGACTACCTTAAAATCTACCACGAGTAAGTGAGATATTCCTTCATGGAATAGGCCCGAAGAAGAAGGTGATCCTTCATGGTGGTGGGGAATCCTTCGTGGGACCTCACATCTCTCCAACATAACGTAGCTCCCTTCCTAAAGGGAGTGGACACATGAATGCATATACGTCTCCATGTGCTTCGGTTACCCCTAAACCGAATCTCTTACTTGTGTTGTTTACTTTGTGATAGACTTCATGCTTGAAGTATCTTGTATCATCACCTAGGTTGCCTCACCTAGTTTGCATTTTTTTAGGGTAAACAGTGAGCCAAGGCTCACTGCAATTTTTATATTTATAAAGATGTATATACAAGGAGTTATACAATGATCTCACAAAATAATATCTATGTCTGAGATTGAAGCCAAGCTTTGTCAGCAGGGTTTCTTTTCATTCTAAAGCTGAGCCACCTTAACTCTTCTTTATAAATTGCCTTCCAACTATTGAAATTTGGTCTTTGATTATTGAATATCTTGTTGTTTCTGATGATCCAAATTCCCCATGCTGCTAGAATGATGATCTCCATAGCAAAGGGTAATTGTAATTTCTCCTTAATATCTTCAGTGTCTTAAAAAACTGATAACCCCTTGTGTCTTTGTGGACAAATGAAGTCCCAATAGATTTTAGCAAAAGGGAAGAGCAAAATATATGGGATAATGTTTCTTATTGTGAGCATTCCATAACAACACATGAATATGACCGAAGCTGCATATTTTTCCTTCTAAGAAGATTCCTTGTTTTCAGTCGGTCTTGAAGTAATAACCAAAAGAAGAACTTATGATTCTGTTGACAGGAGGTATTCCATATCCATGAGAAGTGTGGTGGTGTAGGTTGATACCCGACCATGACTTTATAAGCTTTTTGAAAAGTAAATTTATTATTTCCCCAAATGTAAGACCAAATATCCTTTCTGTCTTCTTGAATCTTTACAGAAGCTTGCTGGCAAATAATTTCCATCTCCTCAAATTCGTTGAAAGCTTGCTGAGATAAAGGTAAGTGAAATAGATCTTCCAGGAACTCGGTTTGAATCACTTCTTTTGCAGTGTACTACCTCTGTTTGGGATTATTAGTCCTAAGGGCCAAGTTGCTAATACCAAGATACTTCATAACTCTTTCTCATTAATCTATACATGCACCAATAGTCTTACATGCATGAGAGGAGTGAGAGGAATAGAATAACATTCATTGGACGAGAGAGACTAATAAATGAGATAGCCCTTATAATCTCAAACAATATAAAAAAGCTCTCCAGACCTATAATCCCGAATAGAGGCAGTAGTTTGTACTTTTTGCAAAAGATAGTAAGTGTGGGAATTTGTGATGGAGACATTGGTCCTCCCAAAGATCTGTCCATAATAAGATGGCGTTACCATTACCCAAGTTTCCTCTAGCCATGGCCTTGTATGTATCAATAAGTTTAAGGTGAGATCTCCACCAGAATGATCCTTGTAAATGGTGGCTAGGAACAGAACCATCAGCATAATAAGCACTTTTCACCAGTTTGACCCAAGGAATGTCATGGTCATTATAAAATTTATCCAAAAAATTAGCAGCAATGCATTGTTTTGAATAGTTATATTTAGGACACCCAATCCTCCTTGATTTTTTGGCTTACAGATTTTGTCCCAAGCCACAAGAGCAGAACCATTAGATTGAACTTCAGCACTTTCTGAACCTTTCTTCCTCCATAAGCAGTGTCTGAAATATTTAATCAATTGATTCTTGATGGTAGGTGGTATCTGTAGGCAACTCATGTAGATTATTGGCAATGAGGATAAAACTGATTTAACCATTTCAAATTTGCCACCAAAATTGAGGAAATTAGCTATTCCACAAAGTCTCTTTTCCACTCTTTGAACCATTGGTATGAAATATTCTAAAGAAGGCTTGGTAAGTCCTAAAGGCACACCAAGGTATGTAAAAGGAAAGGATCCTTTCAGGCAATTCAGGGTTTTTGCAAAATGATGCACTCTTTCACTATCCAAGTTAATGGGAATCAAACTTGACTTCTGATAGTAGACTTTTAGACCAGTTGAGTCAGTGAATGTGTTTAGAATAGATTTTAAGCAAAGCAATTCTCAAGCATCATCCTTCATGATCAAGAGGGTGTCATCAACATACTGAATTACAGGATAATCAGGACATGCAGGATAGTTAAGAGGAGTTGAGATCAAATTCTGAGCCATTGCCTTATTCAAAATGGATTGAAGCATATCAACAGCAAGGACAAAAAGGAGTGGTGATAGTGGGCCTCCTTGTCTTACTCCTCTTTTGTAGCAAAACTTTTTCCTAGGAACACCATTAAGTAAAACAGATGAAGTGCCAGAGCTAAAAAGCAACTGAATCCATTTTATCCATCTTTCACCAAATCCTCTAGCTTTGAGAATTTCAAATATTGTATTATGTTCAATCATGTCAAAAGCCTTCTCAAAATCTAGTTTTAGAACAAGAATTTCTTCTTTTGATTGATGGCATTGGAATAGGTATTCAAACCCCCAGCCAAGGCAGTCTTGAATGGATCTTTGTTGAAGAAACCCATATTGATTTTTATGGACCAGCTTTAAAATAATCTTCTATAACCTGTTTGCAAGTAATTTAGTGATGATCTTCAACATACTGTTGAGAAGTGATATGGGTCTGAAGTCTGATGGTGTTTCAGGGCAGTTCCTTTTAGGAATCAGTGTGATGAAAGAAGAGTTGATGCTTTCAAGGGATATTTTATGATCATAGAAGTCTTGAATCAGATTTTTTATGTCATTGCCAATTATAGGCCAAAATAATTTAATGAATTCATTATTAAAGCCATCTGGTCAAGGAGACTTGTCATTGGGAAGTTCCTTCACAACATCATCAATTTCTTTATCTAGAAAAGGAGTTTCTAAATTTCCTCTCAAGTTTGTTCTCATCCCATCACCAAAGAAATTAGCCAGATTGAAGTGCATAATAGTATTTTCAGAAGTGCCCATTCTATTTTTGAAGCAGTCCACAATAACGCATCTTTACCCTCATGATCAGAGATTTCAGCTTGATTAGCATTCTTGAGAATAGAGATGTAATTATGTCTATAATTGATAGTTGCCTTGGTGTGAAAGAATCTTGTGTTACCATCTCCAAGCTTGACCCATTTAATCTTACCCCTTTGCTTCCAATAAGATTTTTGATTTTGTAGCAAAGTAATAACATGAGACTTCAGGACATCTTTCAAGTTCCATTCTGAAATATTCAGGCTTCTAAATTCTTCAATATTATCCAGTAGTTCAATGGAAGATTCACCTTGTCAATTTGATGTTTGAGACAAGGGAGGTTCTTTGCCCAAAGTTTTAGGCCTCTTCTAACACTCTTCAGTTTAGCATTGATATTTTTTGCACTGTCATGATAGGCAACAGGGATGTTCCAAGCATTTTGAACTATGCCAATAAACTCACTATGTTGTAACCATTTTTCAAATCTAAAGACACTTGCCCTAGTGATTTTGGTACTAATGTTAATAATACAAGGAGTATGATCAGAAGTAGGTCTCACAAGAGGATAGACAAAGGTTGATGGGTAAGAGGCAGTCCATGAACTTGATGTGAAGAACCAGTCTAGTCTTTCTAGAAGTAGGTCTTTCTGCATATTACTCCATGTAAACTTTTTCCCTTTCAGAGGCAACTCAATCAAACAAAGATTACTGATAACTTCATTAAATAGTAGCATATCATTTAAATCACCTCCACTTTTATTTCTGTCAGAAGGTTGCCTAATTAGATTAAAATCACCCACCACAAGCTAGTCCACACCATCAGTAATATCAATATTATGAAACCACTGAATGAAAGAAGCTTTTGTATGTGGATCACAGGGTCCATAGATATTAGTAAGGTACCAGGCCTCATTGGATAGATTGGAGTGGAATTTGATGGAGATAGAGAACTCATTTTTAAAATCCAATTCACCAGTAAATAAAGCCCCATTCCAAATTGTAATAATTCCTCCAGATGCACCAACTGAGGGAAAAAACTCAAACTTATTGAATTTCTTGGGACAAAATTTCTTTAGGTTATCCAGTTCAAAGTTCTCTCTTTTTGTTTCTTGCAGGCAGATGATATCACAGCCCGATTCATCAATTTTATTAAATAATGCTACCCACTTTTTTCAGAGTTTACCCCTCTTATATTCAAGTTCATAATTTTCCAACTTCTTGTATTATCCATAAATATGATTGAGTTGTGTGACAGTGCTGGGTAGCAAGGTATACTCCCAGACAGAGCAAATATTATAGTAGAAATAACTTTTCTGAACATAGCAGGAGAACCATCTCATCATCCTCAAAATCCAAAAGGTCATCAAAAGACAGTAGTATATAGGTTTATTACAATACCCAGGACAACTTAAAGTATTCCAGCCACCCATCAGATAAGTAATGATGCAATGCATTATAATTATTTCTTGGAAGATTTCTTGTGCTGTTGAGAACCATCCCCAGCAGGAGCATTCCTCTTGTCCATGGCCTTGTTAGAACTTGCATCAGATCCTCATCATCTACCAAAAGAAAATGAAGAGGTTCTTGGCCCTGGTGCTAGCTTCCCTTTTTCAACAATCTTGCTCTTTTTCAGTAGTCTCTTTTCAATTCCTTCCTTAGCAACCTTGCAAAAGGAAGTAGCAACCTTTTTAACAATTTTTGTACTAATGTCAGGTGGGGTGATACGTCCATTTTGCATCACTATTCTATGTCTTAATTCACTATTATTCATTGATATATTTCGTATTGAGAGGTGATACTTATGTTATTTCATCTTTTTTGCATGGTTGATAACTTTTGGAGCATGGACCGCTATAGTCAGGATTCTGATAGAAAAGGTGTTGTTTGGAGACAAAATTCGCGAAGATCAGAAAATCCGGGAAAATATACGGAAAATCCTATTTTTCTAGAAGACTAAGGATGCCAGAATACAGAGTGGAGATGGGCCACAGGGGGCCACACCACCCCCTGGCGCGGGCAGCCCTAGGCCACGCCAGGAGGTGGTGTGGCCACCCTGGCCCACTCCAGCCTCTCCCCTCTGGCGTATATCATCCTCCGGAAACCCTAAGACTCGGGGAGGGACCACCGAAAGATTCCGTCCCCTCTACGGGGCGGAAAACACCGAGAGAGAAAGATCTCTCTAGCAGACAGATTTCTGCCGGGGGAATTCCTTCCCGGAGAGGGAAGATCGTCGCCATCAACACCACCATAGTGTTGGACTTCATCGGGATCATCATCATCATCATCACCACCATCATCACCATTAGCACCCTCATCACCATCTCCATATTGCTGTAACAATTGTGTTGAATCTTGCATAGTTCATAGGGGAAACTTTCCCGGTGTTGATTACTCTTTGTAGTTGATGCTATTGAGTGAACCATTGAATTATTGTTTATGTTCAGATTGTTATACATCATTATTCCATCTCTGATCATGATCCATATGATGTCTTGTGAGTAGTTCGTTTTGTTCTTGAGGACATGGGAGAAATATTGTTGTTAGTAGTGGAGTTGTGTTGAGAAAGATTCAATAGATTGTTATTTAAGTTGTGGTGTACTTCTTCTAGTGGTGTCATGTGAACGTCGACTACATGACACTTCACCTATATGGTCCTAGGGGAATGCATTGTGTATTTGGCTACTAATCGTAGGGGTTGCCAGAGTGACAGAAACCTGAACCCCCGTTAGGAAACCATTACACAAGGGACGTAAGGGTCTTAGAGTTTAAAGTTGTGGTTAGGTTTCTACCTTAATTACTTTCTTGTACTTACGGATGTTTGCAAGGGGTATAATCACAAGTATGTATTAGTCTTGGATGGGGTGATACATTAGCATAGGTTCACCCACACAACACTTAGCAAGCTAGAGAAGATTAATCAACTATATGAAGAGAAAGCACTTGACGGTCTTCCCATGTGTCCTCGAGAACGTTTGGTCATCTTAAGTAATACATCCGGCTTGTCCTTTGCTACATAAAGGATTGGGCCACTTGCTGCATTTATTCCTACTGTCTTGCATTTACTCGTACTTTGTTTACTTGCTTTATTGAAAAACCCTAAAAATCCGTTTGCTAAGTATTTGCAGAGAATTCATGATCCATACCACTAGCCAGCACCTTCTGCTCCTCGTTGGGTTCGACATTGTTACTTATCGAAAATATTGTGATACACCCCCTATACTTGTGGGTCATCAAGACTATTTTCTGGCGCCGTTGCTGGGGAGTGAAGCGCTATTGGAAAGTGGAACTGGTAAAGGAAACTTCTACTGTGAGTATTGTTTACTTCTTTTAATTGCTTTATTTTCATTATGGATAATTCATTGAGTTTCTTATTTGGTAATGCTACTACCACTGCTAAGGTAGTAGATAAGCCACCACCTACTGAGAATGATGTTTTCAAAATACCTACAAGAATTATTGATCGTGTTATGGATAACTACTATGTTGGGGATGCAACTCTCCATCCCGGTGATCATTTGCTCTTTATACACGAATTATGCGGGTTGTTCAAGTGTGCAGGTATTACTACAGATCAAGTTAAGAAGAAGTTATTCTCATTATCACTGAAAGGAAGAGCTGAGGAATGGTATAAGCTGCTGAAGAATGGTCAAGCTCTGGAATGGGAGGAAATAGTGCCTCTCTTTTATTCAAAGTTTTATCCTCCTAGTGAGATTCATAAAGATCGGAGTCAAATATACAACTTTTGGCCTCTTGATGGAGAGAGTACAGCCCAAGCTTGGGGGAGATTGAAGTTACTAATGCTCAAATGTCCCATTCATGAGCTCCCCAACAATATTTAATCAATAACTTTTATGCAAGGCTCCCTCTACATGACAAGGATTTATTGGATGCTTCTTGTGCTGGATCATTCATTCGTGTGGAAGAAGAAGCTAAATGGGATCTTCTGGACCGTATTCAAGACAATGCTGAAGCTTGGGAGAATGACAAAGGTAGAAAGTCAGGTATAAATTATGATTATGAATGCATTGAATCTTTTATGGGAACTGATGACTTTCAAAATATTAGTATTGTTTATGGTCTTGATTTGCAAGTTATTACGAATTGTTTTAGAGCTTTTGCTTCCTATATCGAAATTCCAAAAAGGGGATGGAATAAATACTATGCACCTTACAAAGATATTGTTGACTATGTTCCTATTGGAAGCGCTGAGTATTGCATTATTGATCCCATCTTACCCGAACCTTATATTGAGAAGATTCTATTCCCCGAAAAGGTAAAGGACCATCCTATGATAACTAATGTAATTACCAAAAGTGAAAAGAGAACTGTAAAACCTGATGAAGAAATAAACATTGAACCTATGGTAGCAATTGTGAAAGACCTTGTCACTAAAAGCATAGAAGATGGGCACATAGTCTTTTGTGAGGATGCTTCTAATATTGTTTCACATCCTAATAGAACTAAAAAGGCTAGTGTTCCTGTGCTTTCTGTTAGAATTGGTGATCATTGCTATTATGGTTTATGTGATATTGGTGCAGGTTCCAGTGCTATTCCTTATGAGCTTTACAGAGAAATTATGCATGAAATCAGTCCCTCCGAATTGGAAGAGATTGATGTGGTTATTCACCTTGCTAATAGAGAGACCATCTCTCCAATTGGAATTGTACGAGACGTGGAAGTTCTTTGTGGTAAGATTAAGTATCCTGCTAATTTTCTAGTACTTGGTTCAACTGCTAGTAAAGCTTATCCTATCATTTTTGGTAGACCCTTCTTGAGTACTTGTGGAGCTATTATTGATTGCAAGAGGGAGAAAATCTTGACTATGTTTGATGGGGAATCTTATGAGTTTAATTTCTCGAAATTTGCTAAAGAACCTTGTGAAGAGGAAACCCATAATGATGATTTTAGAGTTGAACAACTTGCTTCTATTTCTCTTGCTCCTAACAATGCTTTGCAGCAATTTATGGAAGATCATGAAAGTGAAATCTTCATGGAAGAAAGGAATGAGATTGACAGGATTCTCCGTGATCAACCTAAGATGCTTAAGCATGACTTGCTTGTAGAAGACTTGGGTACCACGATGCCACCTAAAAAGGATCCGGTTTTCGATCTAAAACCTCTCCCTGATGATCTTAAATATGCTTATATTGATGATAAAAAGATATATCTTGTTATTATTAGCGCTAAACTTTCAGAGAAGGAAGAAGAAAGGTTATTGGAGGTTTTGAGGAAACAACGAGGAGCTATGGGCTATACTCTGGATGATTTAAAAGGGATTTCACCTACTATATGTCAGCATTCTATCAACATAGAATCAAATGCGAAGCCAGTAGTGGAGCACCGACGACGTTTAAATCCTAGGATGAACGAAGTGGTAAGGAATGAGGTATTGAAACTCCTTGATGCTGGTATTATTTACCCTATTGCTGATAGTGAATGGGTTAGTCCTGTTCATTGTGTTCCTAAAAAGGGAGGTATTACCGTTGTCCCTAATGATAATGATGAGCTTATTCCCCAAAGAATAGTGGTAGGCTATAGGATGTGCATAGATTTTAGGAAGGTTAATAAAGTTACTAAGAAAGATCACTACCCGCTTCCTTTTATTGATCAAATGTTGGAAAGGTTGTCTAAAAAGACCCATTTTTGTTTTATTGATGATTACTCTGGTTTCTCTCAAATTGCTGTAAAACAACAAGATCAAGAAAAAACTACTTTTACTTGCCCTTACGGAACCTATGCTTATAGACGTATGCCTTTTGGTTTATGTAATGCTCCTGCTACTTTTCAGAGGTGCATGTCTGCTATCTTTCATGGTTTTTGTGAGGAAATTGTAGAAGTGTTCATGGATGACTTTTCTGTCTATGGATCTTCTTTCGATAATTGTCTACACAACCTTGATAGAGTTTTGCAGAGATGTGAAGAAACTAATCTTGTTCTTAATTGGGAGAAATGCCACTTCATGGTTAATGAAGGGGTTGTTCTTGGGCATAAAGTTTCTAAAAGAGGCATAGAAGTTGGTAGAGCTAAGGTTGAGGCAATTGAGAAGATGCCATGTCCAAGAGACATCAAATGTATTTGTAGTATCCTTGGTCATGCTGGTTTCTATAGGAGGTTTATTAAAGACTTTTCTAGGATATCAAAACCCCTCACTAATCTTCTTCAAAAAGATGTACCCTTCGTTTTTTATGATGATTGTAAGGAAGCTTTTGAAACTCTTAAGAAGGCTTTAACTACATCCCCTATTGTTCAACCACCTGATTGGAGTTTACCCCTTGAAATAATGTGTGATGCTAGTGATTTTGCTGTAGGGGTTGTCCTTGGGCAACGTATTGATAAAAAGTTAAACGTTATCCATTATGCTAGTAAGACTCTAGACGCTGCTCAAAGGAATTATGCTACTACTGAAAAGGAATTTCTAGCTGTTGTTTTTGCTTGTGATAAGTTTAGGCCCTATATTGTAGACTCAAAAGTCACCATTCATACTGATCATGTTGCTATTAAATATCTTATGACGAAGAAGGACGCTAAGCCTAGGCTTATTAGATGGGTGCTGCTTTTACAAGAGTTTGATCTACATATAGTAGATAGGAAGGGTGCTCAAAACCCTGTAGCTGATAATTTATCTCGTTTGGAAAACATCTCTTTTGACCCAATGCTTGTTAATGATAGTTTCCCAAATGAACAGTTAGCTGCAGTAGGGGTGAGCTCGCGAGGGAGCCCTTGGTACGCTGATTATGCTAACTTTATTGTCTCCAAGTATTTGCCTCCAACTTTTATAGCTCAGCAAAGAAGGAGGTTCTTCTATGATTTGAGGCATTATTTTTGGGATGACCCACACTTATACAAAGAAGGAGTGGATGGTATTATGCGAAGATGTGTTCCAGAATATGAACAAAAAGAGATATTGCGTAAATGTCATGGTAGTGCTTATGGAGGACATCATGCAGGAGATAGAACTGCACAAAAGGTACTACAATCAGGTTTCTACTGGCCTACCCTTTTTAAAGATGCAAGAAAATTTGTTATATCTTGTGATGAATGTCAGCGTATTGGTAATATTTCTAGACGCAATGAAATGCCTATGAACTACTCTCTAGTTATTGAACCTTTTGATTGATGGGGATTCGACTTTATGGGTCCTTTCCCTCCTTCGAAAGGTTATACTCATATTCTTGTTGCCGTTGATTATGTTACTAAGTGGGTAGAAGCCATTCCTACAAAGAGTGCTGACGGGGAGACCTCTCTAAAAATGCTTAAGGATGTTATGTTTCCTAGGTTTGGAGTGCCTAGGTATCTCATGACTGATGGGGGTTCGCATTTCATTCATGGTGGTTTTAGAAAGACCCTTGCTAAATATGATGTTAATCATAGGATTGCTTCAGCCTATCACCCCCAAACTAGCAGGCAAGTAGAGTTATCAAATAGAGAAATTAAATCCATCTTGCAAAAGACTGTTAATAGATCTAGAAAAAACTGGGCTAAAAAGTTGAATGATGCTTTATGGGCTTATAGAACTGCTTACAAAAATCCTATGGGGATGTCTCCTTACAAAATGGTTTATGGTAAAGCTTGTCACCTACCCTTAGAATTAGAACACAAAGCTTACTGGGCAGTTAAAGAACTAAATAGAGATTGTAAGCTCGTTGGTGAGAAAAGATTATTTGACTTAAGTTCTTTAGATGAATGGAGGAGTGAAGCCTATGAAAATGCTAGGCTCTTTAAGGAAAAAGTTAAAATATGGCATGACAAGCGAATACTTAAGAGAGAATTTCATGTTGGTGAGAAAGTTATATTGTATAGGTCTCGTCTCAGATTTTTTGCAGGAAAGCTACTGTCAAAATGGGAAGGACCTTTTATTATTGAAGAAGTATACCGTTCAGGAGCAATAAAAATTTCTTCTTTAAAAGATAATACTACACAAGTAGTGAACGGGTAGCAACTCAAGCACTATATTGCTGGAGATTCTTACAATGAAGATGTTGATGCCTTTCAAGTTATAACTCCGGAGAAATTCATCAAAGACCAAATTCGGAGACCTGCAGAGTCTATTTTCAAATAGGTAATAGTTCTGGTAAGAAAAGTTCCGCGAAAATACAATCCAACTATATTTTTGCAGTTTTCAGTCAATAAGGGAAGTTACAAAGCGAAAAAGGGACGGAAACGGAGCCAGGGTGGCTCACACCACCCTGTGGCGCGGGCCCTCCCCTGGCTGTGCCACTAGGTGGTGAGGCCACCCCGGACTCTGCCTCCGACTCGTTTTCTCCCAGTACCTTCCTTTTGATATGAAACTTCATAATATATAACCCCTGGATCCCTCGAGGTTTGTATATCGTGTTTTCGTCGTGTTTTTGTTTCGATCTGTTTCTGCCAGGTAGAATCCCAGATTTGGAGCCACAATGTCTTCCACTGGATCAGAAGAGGGAGATTCCTTAGAAGATATCATCAACCCATGCATGCGAGAGTTGAAGATTCATCCCAAGGAGTTGTCGCTCGAAGATGGGGAGGTCCGGATTAAAGAGGTTCAAGGCCCTAAAGGTGAAGGAAGTCTGGAGGACAGGATGGAAGCACTGGAGCAAGAAGTCTTTAGGTACAAGAAGATGGCGGAGCGCGAAGTGGATATCATCCATAAGATTTGTTCTAAACTCATCATCGAGCACCAAAAGGAGACTACTGAACTCAAAGACAAAGTCCTCTCACTCTGCCAAACAACCAACGAACTATAGGCACGGTTCTATGACGTTCAAAATCAAAACTGTGAGTATGAGGCTAGGTTTAAACGCATAAGTGCTGCTGCAAGTTTCAGGATGTTGGAAACCACGATGTCCTTTATTGATGGGAAGCCTTTACCCTGGAAGACGGATGAAGATGAGAGGATACCACCACCACCAAAGGAGTGATATGTCATCAGGTTTGGCATCCCCTTGGTTTGTTCCAAGCTTGGGGGAGTGCCGCGGTATCACATCACTATCTTCTATCTTTTTACCTTTTTAGTAGAGTCATATCATGAATAGTGGAGTTATTATGTAGTATGGTTTGCAATATGGAAGTGTCCCCTCTCTCGTTAGATATGTATCCCTTGGTGTGAGTTACCGTTATGGAATATTAATGAGAAGTTCTACCATTTACTCTTTTGCATAGCTTATATTAGTTTTCAATTCGTAGTTATCTGATTGATCTTGTTGTTAGTATTGGTAGCACTTTGGGATCATTGAGTTAATCTAGTTGGTTTTGGCAAACCTGGCTCGGTCAGTAGCACACTATTTTTGAGAGTTGAAAGAAAAGATAGAAGTACTCTAGAGAAAAATAATTTCATCATCTTTCTTTCTTGATTTGCTCATGAGTCTAGTATTCTCTAGTTAAGATCTTTTGTGCTTCCAAGGAAGATTGCATGTTTGTTTGTATCGCTTGTATGTTTTGTTTGTTTCCTTCAACTCTTGTACTTGCTACCTAGCCTTGCTAGCCAAAAACCTGTACTGAGAGGGAATTCTTCTCGTGCATCCACTCCTCAAAACCAAAACCTTTGCCATTTGTGTCCACCATACCTACCTATTAGCATTATTGCTATTCCAAGTAAATTCTTGTTTTATCTACCTCCCAAATTAAACTTGTTATGTGAAAATTAGTGATTAAAGCTCTCACGAACTTGATGGCACACCTTACTTTCTTGCATTTAATAAACTTGAACCATTGGGTCCTTCTTTGTTGCGTATATGCTTGCGCTATATGAGTTGAAGTTAGCAGAACCATGTATCATGGGGACCGCTTTCAACACTTCATTGGTACTTGTACCTAGTTGATATCATGTTCTTTTGCTTATGGATCCCGGCGGTGTGAAATAAAACTGGAACTTGTAAGATCATGGAGTTTATATGTGTGTTAGAGAAACACCTGGTCCGCTAGCCTAAGCCATGCCTAATCATGGTGGAAACTTGCAGCATAACTATAGTGAGCATTCTATGAAGCATCCTCAATAAAAACCTATGCAAATAGCAAATAAAAAGATCGCTGAGATGCTCACTGTCTGCTTGCCTTGTCATTTTGATTATGGGATAGCTCATGTGTCATGTGCAAGGGGTACCCCATTGGCGGTTCTTAATGATACACATGTATTTACAATGACAAGAGCTTGCTCATGACTGAAGTTGAGTAGCATGAGGTTCGATACTCATAAGTAAGGGGCATGGGATTTCAATTTATAACTTGTCAAGGATATCCTCTTAGTTGTGTCAAACTTTAACCTTAACCACCAAAAGATGCCTATGATAGTGGCAATGAGAGCTGAAATCTAGTAACTATCATAATTTTTGGGAGCTCTTTATGAGACTTGCAATCCCTGCTTCCCTCTACGAAGGGCCTTTTCTTTTACCTTGTAGTTGAGTCAGTAAACCTATTCCCTTCTATCTCAGCAAGTATTTTGAGTTGTTATGTTGCATTCATTCATATGATGATTTATTCAATCATGTTGCTTATGTTCCTTGTTTTGCACATTGCTCTTATCTTGATGTTTACTACTTTGAAAGCTTTCCTTGAAAAACCAGCTATTTGTGAACTCCAGCAAATTATCAACTATTATTCGACCAAGAGCTAAGTTTGCCACTACCAATTATGATTCACTTTATGCATCTTTATCGTGTTTGTTTTACTCATTGCAAGTTGAGTTATATAATAGTGAGTTTTCTTCTATTATGATCTCTGTATTTGATGATTCTGATGCTTCTTGTCCATATTCCTTTATCGACTCTTCACTCCATAAACCTGAGGCCGTGTTTATTGAGCTCAGTTTCGCTTGAGGACAAGCGAAGTCTAAGCTTGGGGGAGTTGATACGTCCATTTTGCATCACTATTCTATGTCTTAATTCACTATTATTCATTGATATATTTCGTATTGAGAGGTGATACTTATGTTATTTCATCTGTTTTTGCATGGTTGATGACTTTTGGAGCATGGACCGCTGCAGTCAGGATTCTGATGGAAAAGGTGTTGTTTGGAGGCAAAATTCACGAAGATCAGAAAATCTGGGAAAATATACGGAAAATCCTATTTTTCCAGAAGACTAAGGATGCCAGAAGACGTAGTGGAGATGAGCCACAGGGGTCCACACCACCCCCTGGCGCGGGCAACCCTAGGCCGCGCCAGGAGGTGGTGTGGCCACCCTGGCCCACTCCAGCCTCTCCCCTCTGGCGTATATCATCCTCCCAAAACCCTAAGACTCAGGGAGGGACCACAGAAAGATTTCGCGGCCTCTGCAGGGCGGAAAACACCGAGAGAGAAAGATCTCTCTGGCAGACAGATTTCTGCCGGGGGAGTTCCTTCCCGGAGAGGGAAGATCGTCGCCATAAACACCACCATCAAGCTGGACTTCATCAGGATCATCATCATCATCACCACCATCATCACCATCAGCACCCTCGTCACCATCTCCATATTGCTGTAACAATTGCGTTGAATCTTATATAGTTCATAGGGGAAACTTTCTCGGTGTTGATTACTCTTTGTAGTTGATGCTATTGAGTGAACCATTGAATTATTGTTTATGTTTAGATTGTTATACATCATTATTCCATCTCTGATCATGATCCATATGATGTCTTGTGAGTAGTTTGTTTTGTTCTTGAGGACATGGGAGAAGTCTTGTTGTTAGTAGTGGAGTTGTGTTGAGAAAGATTCAATAGATTGTTATTTAAGTTGTGGTGTAGTTCTTCTAGTGGTGTCATGTGAACGTCGACTACATGACACTTCACCTATATGGGCCTAGGGTAATGCATTGTGTATTTGTCTACTAATCGTAGGGGTTGCCAGAGTGACAGAAACATGAACCCCCGTTAGGAAACCATTGCACAAGGGATGTAAGGGTCTTAGAGTTTAAAGTTGTGGTTAGGTTTCTACCTTAATTAATTTCTTGTACTTACGGATGTTTCCAAGGGGTATAATCACAAGTATGTATTAGTCTTGGATGGGGCGGTACATTAGCACAGGTTCACCCACACAACACTTAGCAAGCTAGAGAAGATTAATCAACTATATGAAGGGAAAGCACTTGACAGTCTTCCCATGTGTCCTCGAGAACGTTTGGTCATCTTAAGTAATACATTCGGCTTGTCCTTTGCTGCATAAAGGATTGGGCCACTTGCTGCGTTTATTCCTACTGTCTTTCATTTACTCGTACTTTGTTTACTTGCTTTATCAAATACCCCTAAAAATCCGTTTGCTAAGTATTTGCAGAGAATTCCTGATCCATACCACTAGCCAGCACCTTCTGCTCCTCGTTGGGTTCGACACTCTTACTTATCGAAAATACTGCGAGACACCCCCTATACTTGTGGGTCATCATGGGGCAGCATTGCATGTAAGACAGTCTTTACTAGTGCAATTAGCACGACTCTTGAATCCATCATTGAACTCAATGATTCTGGGACTTCTTCTCACCTCATTTTCAACAATAGTGGAGTTTCCTCTCCTCTTTCTTATAGGGGTACTAGGTGAAGGAGGTGTTCTCTGAATCTCAGCCAGCATATCTTTTTCCCCTGAAGAATACAAGTAGGTGCTATCTGAGTAACACAAGCATCAGAAACAGAGAAAGGGATTGTCTGCTCATTTAAGTTGGTATCCTTTAAGATATCCCACAAGGTAGATTGCAGGCAATGATTTGCCCAATCAAATTTATCAGGTGTCAAAAGCATTAGAGTGATGTAATTGAACCAACTTACAGGAATATCAAAACTTCTAACTCTTCCACTGATCTTGCAATGAGGGCAAAGAACCTATCCCAGAGGTCCAAGCCTTGTTTTGAGAAGGATAGTTTAGCAGCATGCAGATCAAGAATCTGTGCAAAGTGGGTATGCACAAACCCAACCTGAAGGTGTGCTAAGTGAGGTGAGAGCATCTCAGGATCCTCTAAGTAATCACCTGAATTATCAACACTATCTGTATCCTCAGATTGTGATTTGTAGGCATTTATTAGGTATTCCAAACCATCCCCAAGAGTAGCATTCTAAATATCTTGAATTACCTCATCCTCATCAAGAATTAAACTGTTATTTTGGTTATGTCCCCCACTGTTGCCAGAACAATTGTGACCATGAATAGAAGAAGAAACTGTAATAGCACTATTATCTTCAGGGGGAGGATGTTGAGGATCATCAGGTAGCACATCTTCCATAATGACATCAATCAGTTGGTTCAAAGTAGCATTTGGATGATCTTGCTAAACAAAATTTTGATTATTACCCATAGCCCAGTGCCCCTAGCCCTCATCATCATTGTTGTTGAGGTCAGCATCTTGGAAGTTGGCGGGAGGTGGTACAAACAGGTTAGCAGCAGGGTTCAAATTAGGAAGTGGGTGTGGGTCTACCCCCTCATCAGGTAGTGGATCTTCATCTGGTGGACCACCACCCAGCATGTTCTGCAAAAGCACTTCAACAGAGAATGTCCAAGACTGAGATTCAGCAGAATCTCCTATAGTGAACCTGACACTCTTTGGAATGTCTTCCAGATCAGTGACCCTAACTTTAGCCATGATTATGCCCTTGTGGTTGGGGATATTTTCCCACATGATTAGCTTGCCAAAGTCAGAGAAGATGGCATCAAGATCCTCAGTATACCAGTGATCAAGAGGGGGCCAACAAGCAGGACCCAAACCTCCCTATTAAACTGAGCCCTTCTCCAATTGATGCCTTCATTGTGCTTAGAAAAAGAAATGTGCACCTCCTCAAACGGAATGGGGCTTTCCCTAATCAGCCTGTCTCTATCACTAGTATTGCAAATTTAACATATGCAGACCCAAAAGGACATGCCTGGATATCTCTAAAACCCACATTCATCTCATTGGCCAGAAAATCCTGCAGAACCTCTTCAATGTTCTCAAACAGAATCTGACCTAGAGGAACCGGAGCAATGGTGGCGATGGCGTACTGCTCATGGAGTCGAGGCCTATGAGCAATGACCGCCCTCTTGACCCCCACTCTTCCAGGAACTTGGAGAATCTCGAAGCCCGGCGGCACGAACAGTCTTGGGTCAATGGGGATATTCGCCATTGTCTCTCACAAGACAGCCGACAGAGAAGAACTTGGTGAAAAGCAATCAGTGGAAATGGGGTTTGTACCAGGCGAGGAAGGCGAGAAGACAGAGTTCTGATTTTTCTTGTCATAAGTACATTTTCCAAGGTCACTAAAACTGGAAAACTGTCGGGGTACTTGGGACTTGAACCAATTGAGATAGTTATTGTTGGGCCAGGCCACTTTAGGGAAGGACGAGTACTCCTGAACAGGCAACCTACACTGATTAACGACATTTGTAGAATTAGTGCTCGAGTTGACCAAGTTTGGCCCAATAACTATCTACGAGATTGCCGCTCCGACAGATGAAATCCTATTCAAATTGTCATTAGAGAAAATCGCTTGATTGCCTCCCCGGATTAAAGGCCATTTATTCTGTCCAACGGGAATATTATTAGGGTAGGAAAGGCGGTTAATATCACCTGATTGAGTGATTTGCCTAGAAAGACGATTGAAAACAGAATTTTTTCCTCTTATTTTTAAACCGCTGTCCATTCAGATGTAAGCTCCCGATAATATTTTTTCTCCTCAGCTCTCCAATTCAGACCACCATTTCCCTAGAGATTGAAAAACATTCAAACATGTCCATTGAGAATTTCCCCATATTGTAAATTCCAAAACACACTGATCTAGAAGCAACCGAAAATTTAAATGTTCTGTCCTATAAATGCTTGACACGATAGGAAGAAGCTTTTCCTCCAAAAATAGCCTGAATGGTCAATCCAACTGAGTGAATATCTAGCTTAAATTTATCTCTTCCAAAAGAAATAACCAGAATAAAATCTCTTGTCTTGAAACCCCCAATGAAATTGACAGAATGACCAAACTTCTTATAGATGTTAGCTTCAAAGATCAGACCAATAGAAAAGTCAAGAGCAGGTGCAAGCGCAGAACCAGAAGCATTTGAACTTTTTGGTATTTCCTTGTTCTCAGATACGAGAGAATCCAAAACTTGATCACCAACTATAATTGTATGAAAAGGCATAGCAATGACACTTCCTCTACCAATAGATTCATCTTTCAATAGGAACCTTGCATCAAGAACTATTTCCTTGTGATCAAGAAGAACAATCCTTTTAGCTTGTGGATGAAGAACAAGGAATGCATCTCTATTGATATTGGAACCAAAACTAATAGATTCACATGACACTTTCCATCTCAAAGGAGAGAGAACCAAACCAGAGGAAGATCGAGGAGATCTAGGGCTAGACTCATGAACACCAACTAACAACTCATTAATCATAGCCAAGCAAAAAGGAAAATGTACCATAGTGCCAAT
Source organism: Avena eriantha (assembly GCA_910589775.1). Taxonomy (NCBI): domain Eukaryota; kingdom Viridiplantae; phylum Streptophyta; class Magnoliopsida; order Poales; family Poaceae; genus Avena; species Avena eriantha. Next base: position 159,070,825 of record OU342741.1, on the reverse strand, counting down.
GTTGAAACTTTCACCCTTCTGAAACTCTCTACCTTCCAAGGCAAAGCCTTTAGCATTATTCAGCACCAACCAATTCCTAGAGGGCCAAAAAACCAAAGTGCCCTCGAGAAACTTGCCCTCCTCCGAGGCACCTATGAAAGAAACCTTCCAAGAGCTGGCCAAGTCCTCCATGTAAAACCACCAACAAGAGATAGGTTGGAAGGTGAGGAGGAGGGGAACACTTTGATTGGAACCGAAGGAGGAGATGGACACCGGAGAGGAAGATCGCCAGCGGTGGAGGCTAGCACGAGAAGGCTAAGGTGGAGCCATTAGAGAGGCTGGTCCTAGTTTGCATATTAGGCACACTTATATTCCACAAAGCCTAAAACTTGCAAAATAAAATAAAGAAATTTGTAGAAACCTATTCACCCCTCTAGGTTAACCATCTTACACTTTCAATTGGTATCAGAGCCAAGGACTCTTCTAAGGGCTTTACCGCCTAAGAGAAAAGATGGTTTTCTCCGATGATGAGGAGGCTAAGACTTATTCGGTCAAGGAGCTTCGTGAACTCTTTGACAAAAGCTCTCGTGAAAAGTCTAAGGCGGATTCTGATCTCCTTGCTCGAGTAAGTTTCCTTGAAGAACAATTTACGGGGATTGGCGAGGGGGCTATGGTTGCCGGACCTTCGATGGTACCTCATGGGAGGCTGATGGAGACCAGTAAGGAGACTATTAACGAGTCCTCTAATGAGAGTGACCCGACGAAAGTCTCCATGCCTCCTAATCAATTTCTATATATATATATATATCCTAAGCAAAAGTACATCATGCCTCATATTAATGGTTTGGGTCCCTGAAGGGAATATGCCCGAGAGGCAATAATAAAATGGTTATTATCTTATTATATGTTTATTATAAATGTTTATTTCTCATACTATAATTGTATTAATAGGAAACATTAATACATGTGTGTTTAATAAACAAACCAAAGTTCATAGTAATGCTTCTCATTATACTAGCTCATTGATTAACAAATGATCAAGGTTTTTTGATCATGAACGTTGGATGTTGTTAATAATGGGATCATACCATTAGAAGAATGATATGATGAACATACACCTAAAGTAGATTTAGCAATATGATCTAATCATTAAGTTTACATTGCTACATCAAGCACATACGAAGTATTCCTAGTCCTTAGACCATGAGATCATGTCAGTCACTAACACCGGAAGAGTGCCTTGATAACATCAAATGACGCACTATAATAGGGTGACTATAAAGGTGGGTTCGGGTATTTCGAAAGTGCTATGTAGAGGCTCATGGATCAAGAGTGGGATTTGTCCATCCTAATGATGGAGATATATACTCTAGGCCCTCTCGGCAATATCACATCAACACCGCTTGCAAGCACGTGACTAGGTCACAAGGATGGTGTATCACAGAACGAGTAAAGAGTACTTGACGGGAACGAGATCGAATTAGGGTGCGGTTGATACCTATTGATAAGGGGTGGCCCGATCTTCTCAGCAAGCTCTTGTCGACGTTGATGGTGGATGATAGATAACTAGTGCGTAGCTATGATCTCTCCCGCTCGAACCCTGATGCCAATGCAACAACTCTCGAACCTTGTAGGATATTCACAACACCACACTCTTGCGCACGTAGCCGTCAACCACGAATGGTAGTTTACAATCTACTAATTCCCAGTGGAACAACAGGTCACACTCAATTATAGTTGGTAAAATCAGTCACAGGGTAATTCCAGAGGTTCTATGAAAGAAACATCTGAAAAATATTTTAACATGGTCTCAACCCTAAAACTAGTGCGCCCCATCTATTTATGAGTCTGGGGGTGCGGCGGCTAAGGGGGTGGCCGAGTTGGTCCCACCCAACTAGGGTACAAACCGACCCAAAATTGGGTTCGGCTCAGGTTTCTGCCGTAGCAGAGTTTGGGCCTATTTCTCTGCCGTGGCAGCCTGCCGTGGCAGAAAAGGACTCTGTTTCTATACCACGGAAGCCTGCCGTGGCAGGAAAACGCATCGTTTCTCTGCCGCGGCAGAGATCCTGCCTGGTGTTGATCTTCTTACTGGTAGCTCCTTGCGCTTCCTCCCTCTCCTCCCTCGCGCATTCTTCATTGATCAACATGCCATGCTCCATATGCTTCATCTCCTTGCTCCGTGCTACGCCTTCTTATCACATGTACCTGATCATACAATAGCACAAAGACTTAGGCAATATATGTTGGAAATATGCCCTAGAGACAAATAGTAGTAAGGACTATTATCGTATTTCATATAGTTTATGATTAAGTTTTATATCATGCTATAACTATATTGAGTGGAAACATCAATACACGTGTGATATACAAACAACCAGGGGCTCCCAGTGAAACTCTAGTCACTGGTTCATTGGTCAACAGATGATCATGTTTCCTGATCATGTGGCATTTATGCCAGTTGGAAATGAGGTCATCTCATTATGAGAATGAGATTATGAACCAATATCCAACCTAAACATCGTGACCCGATCATGTCACAAAGTTCAAGTTACGATGATTAGAAATGGATCCTCGTAGACTATTCCTTAGACTGTGAGGCTATATCAATCACTGTCTCCCGAGAGTGCTTAGATAGCATCAAACGCCATCTGGTAAAACCGTGGTTATAAAGGTGTGTTCAGGTATTCAGAGGAAACCGTAGAGGCAATATATGTCAAGAGCGGGATTTGTCTGTCCATGTGATAGGAAGATACTCAAGGGCCCACTCGGAGAAGTTATATCCAATAGCTGCACAGCGTGTGATTTGATCACGGGGATATCACTTGTCGGATACGAGTCAAGTAGCATTGTTCATTAACGAGATTGAACACGACATGATGATGTCAATGATCAGATCTCGGGCAATTCAAGTATCGAATGACAAAGGGAATAAGACACGACTGTCCCGGTTCAAACGACGAAAGATCTTCGTGGAACACACAGGGGTCACATGGCCATCCAGGTCCCTCTGTCGATCATTGGTGCGGGAGTGTCCCGACCATGTCTGGAGTGTTCCCATCGTGGGGTATCATGCTTAAGGGCTTGATGATGCATATAGAGTGTTTATAGGATCGGTAGAATCGCCGAAGAAAAGTAGGGAGAAAACCGAAAGGGTTTTGGTAAATCCGGAGGATGTCTAAAGTGGAGGTGGAAGGTGTTCCATAGCCACAATATTGAATAATATGTGAATGAATGTTTAAATATTGATTTAATCATTTATTCATAATTATTTAATAAAGAGAAAATCAATTTTAATGGTCAAAGGCTTAATGGGCCAATTCCGGAGGGAGAAGGCCCATTAGGGGAAAGGAGAGAGGGAGAAGGGGCCATGGGGTGGCCGGTGGCCCTATTGGGCCAGCCCCCCACGTGGGGCCCATGAGGGGGTGGCCGGCGGTGCCTCCCCCTCCCCCTCCTCTCCTTTAGTCCCACCCCAGGACTTTAGGGGAGGTAGTACCTCCCCTCCCCCTATATAAAGTGGGGTATTTGGCCTAGAAAGATACACCAATAATCAATAAAGGTCTCCCCACTTTTGGGAGGACCTCCAATTGATATTTTCTCTCTCCCCCTCTCTCTCTCGTGACCGTGATCCCAAGTCTGGAATGCGCAAGCGAGAGACATCTTCACCGCGGAGCGCCGTCGTGTTGCGAGATTCAGATCCGGGAGCTCTACTTCCGCAACTGCTGCTCGATCGGGGAAGCGGGAGTCATCGTCAGGCACCGGACGTGTGTAACTCCCCGTGAGGTGTCACACTTGAGGCACTCAAGTAGTTGGAGCCAAAAGGAGCGCAAGGACTTCATCACGACCTTGAGGTCGGCTTCGGCTCATCTACATCATCCATGCTCTCCTGAGCGTTGACAACACTTTTTGGTCTTCGAGGGTAAGTTCACGAAAAGCCCCTCCCGTTACTGTATTACTAATAGATAGGTCCTGGTAGCTTCAGGGGTTCAGGGGCGTAGAGTAAAATTTATTGTTTTTATGCGCGGAACCCCTACAGTGGTATCAAAGCTAGATCTATGCGTAGTAATGTTAGTACGGGTAGAACACACGAGATGTAGCGTGTGGGTGTTGATCTTTTAGTTGCTACCCTCCCACGTGTACTTGTGCATACCGTAGTAATGCTTGATGAAGCGGCCCCCAACCGACTTTACGCGTTCATTCGCGAGACTGGTCCACGCTTGACATACGGCTTGTACCGTATAAAGTGGCTTAGGGGGTGTCTGTCTCTCTTGCAATAGTTGCTATGCCATTTGCAACGGAGGGCCTCGAGAGGGGTGTAGTATAGTCAACTGCTTGATCAACGTTGTGCTGAAAGTTCGTAGGTAAGAACGGTTCTTGTGCGAAAGCCCATTCAGCCACGTAAAATATGCAAAGATAAAGTAGAGGCGTCTAACTTTGTTTTGCAGGAGGGCGTTGCTTTGTGATATGGTTGTGGCAAAGGTAAAGTAATTACCTTTTGTTACGTAGTAGTACATAGTCATGGAGGGTGACGGACTACCACGCCGGAATGACACCGGTACCCTAGTGTCTATGACGCCGGAACCCTGGCACCGGAACCCGGTGACGGCGAATGGAGATCACGACGTGAAGGACCATATCACATTGCATTTACATTCAATGTTATTGTTTGTATGTCTTATTGTGTGCTAGTATTAGATACTCGACGTTAGCCTAATAAGATGATCTCTGTTAAAATTACCAATGATTGTGTTCCACCTTAGTGTGCACCACTAAGAAAGTTCTTTGGTATGAGGCATGCCATGATGATCGGGTGTCAGACATATCTACGTTCACATACAGTGGGTACAAGCCATGTTGCACAGCGAAAACACTAAGGTTGAGTTGGCGAGCCTAGCATGTACATACATGGCCTCGGAACGCGGAGGGTCGAAAGATCGAGCATGAGTTGCATGAATGATGTGACCGACGTTTAGCGTCCACCCTTGAACCCACATTGATGGCCGTGATGATCGGGGGAGATGTGGCTGATAGGTGTCGTGTTATCACTAGGAACCCTTTTGGGGATAGGTGTTTCTGAGTGGAGTTATTATTAACTCATTTAATTATAAACTTAGTCTAAATTCCTTTTGCAAATGATAAATGTAGATGGGACCTTTCGTGTTGACAATTGAATGGTTAGAAGGAGAGAAGCTCAGATTAGATGGATCGAACTTCTCCATTTGGGTTGCCAGTCTCCATGTTCTCCTTAGCGAGAATGACATGGTCAACTACATACTCGACGGGATGGATTTGGATCTGTCCACAGACCTTGAGACCCCATAGGAGCGGAAAGACCGCTATCTCCATCGTGAGATGGCCTCCTATATTTCAGTTGTGATGCGTTTCAGAATGGTGGACGAGCTGTGGCCTTTCGTGGGTGATGTTAACCCTCGTTTGGTAATGCTACAGCTTAGGACACATTTCGTGGAGCAGACACGCATTTGGGAGCATGAGCTGATGGGAGACTTCCTCTCCATTAAGATGGAGGAGAACTCATCACTAGAGGACCACTTGGAGCACATGCATGATGTGTACATGAGGCCAGCATACTTCTTGGACGTCTGGATTACAGGCTCTTTCGCAAATGCTGTTGTGCTGCGGTCGCTGCCACCAAGCTACCGAGCACAAGTCAGGACTTGCGTAATGAGGGGCGACACAGAAATGGAGTTCCACCGGTTCATAACACATCTCAGAAATGTGTTGGTTGAACCAGATGTCGCTCAGGTTGTCAACGACAAAGGTATATATTTGATATACAGTTTATAAATGTTATAATCTTGCAAACACATTGCAGTGTTAAGTATATCTAATACTTGTTCTGTTTTACTGAAAACAGGTCCTTCTGCATGAGAGGTGCTTGCTGGAGAGGAGGTGATGTTGCGTGTTGATGGTAAGCATGATGATGATGGCCGACGACACTCTCCCTCGACATTTATCATTTAGTTTGTGTTTTAGGATGATTAATGTAATCAAGAGATTGTGAACTTCTTTAGTGTGTCTCACACTTCGTGAGACAGTTATTCATATGAGTTTGTAACAAACAGTTGTTCTGCTTTTATGAATGATTTCTGTTCGTGTTCATATCTTGTTTGATTACTTGTAAATTGTCCTTATTGTTTGAAACTAATTGATAATGTATGAACATTTGTAAAACATTAAAAAATGCCTTGCTTAAAAATACCCAACTTACTGATATTTCATTAATGAATGAAACCATTGTTTGAATTCAAAGTTATGTGATAATATGTGAAAGTCATTCGATTTCTTGTCACATGTAAATCATGCCTAAGTTCGGCAAAATAACTTGAACACCGTGTATTACTTGAATACAAAGTGTTTAAAGAATTGTTAAAAGTAAATACATATCCGATGTATTATGTTTTAACGAAAATGGTAATTATCATTATATGATTGTTTAAATATGTAAAGTAGTTTACCAAAGAAACATGAATATGAAACTATTTGATTTGATCAAAGTGTTTCATCAACAAAAGGGGTATAAATATAAAAGAGAATCAAATTGCTATGATTTGATCAATAGTAATGAAATTCAACTTTATAAGAATGGCATAAAAGTAATTGTGGAATGCAAAGTGTTTTGAAACGTCAAAATGCGAAGCATCACAATGTGATATTAGATATCAAAGGGGGTTAAATAGAAGGCACCAAATAAATCGTTGTAGTGTAGATGTAGAGACCATTAGTTAGAAATAGTTAGCACTCAATTAGAATGTAGTGAACCATTTGAATTCATCAAATTTTTGGGGTTATTCGATATAACCAAAACAATAACGAATAAGACCTTGTAGTGTATTCATTGGAAACTTTGAATACGAAATCCATAGCTAAGACTAAAAGAAAAGCAAGATTCGTATTGCTTGGATTTTGGTGCATTCTTGAGAAAGCTCACTTCTAGTGATGTTTCTCAATTATGAAGCAAATGGAAAATTGTGTAAAACACGATGAGGATTCAAAACCCTGTATCAGAGTGTTGAGAAGCGCAATGGACAGTGTTCCTGAACGATTCTCTTCACAGAAGGAAAGAATCAATGATTTTGATCATTGTATTTTTCCCTCCACTATTGTTTTTCACTGCATGAAGTAGGATTCAGAATGTAAATCCATATCTTGAATGGAGACATTTGTGAATCATTTGTCATGATTTTGAAACATGACATACCTACGAACTACAAAGGAAATGATGGTAAACTAAATTATGTGAAATCCTAGAAGTAAAATTCCCTTGAGATTAGAAAGCAATTCGTTGCTAAATCTCACAAGTAAAGGGGTTACTTGGAATTTTCCCAAATGACTACAAAGCCATAGTAGGAAAAAGGGGTGAATGACAAAAGCACAATTTGTCAAGTATTGGATGAATTCAAATGAATTTGATTCATGTGTGCTAAATGTCTAGTGGATTTAAAACTAGTAAAGAACTAGTATCTCATAGTAAATCTCTCACTTTGATATTTGATCAAAGGATTTTGAAGTTATTCAAAATATTAAGGAGATATGCAATTTGCATAAAATTGAGTGGGAGCTATGAAAGTCTTCCTGAAACAATATGCGGTTGACATATTTTTAAGTGGGAGCGACATAAGTCTCAAATTCAAATATGTAGGAACATATTTTGAGTGGGAGCTTATAGGAGTAATTCTTAAGTATGTTAAGAATGAAAGGCGCAAATACTTATAAATAATGATTTATAAGATGTAGAAGTTGATAATAACCGTATTATGATATTATGTAGTATTTCTTAAGGGATTCTGAAAAAGGGTTTCAGAATAGAAGTTAATTAAGGAATTGGTCCTTAATAACTCAAATTAGGAATAGTGTTAAGTTTAGCATCAATGGTTGAAAGAAAGAAAAGGATGATCGTCATCTACTATGTTGAGACATAGGTTCTATCTTAGTGAACCATGATGATAACTTAGCATAATGTGTGATCCAAAGTGAGGAATGCTTGAAAGTGATTAAGTTTGAATCACAAAACGTTTGAGCTAAGTTTGTCTGTAGTGTCTAATAGAGAACTGTGGACATATTTTCCAATTCCATAAAGGATAACATATCTTAAAGCATAAAGAGTTATGTTATAAGGAAATATGTTGGAAACTCCTGTAGATACCAATCAAAGTCAAGTAGGAAGCGAGGTGAACAAAACATCGAAAGTTGCACAGAGTGCACTAGTGTTTCGATGAATACATTTATAATAATAGATAAGGGTACCATCTAAAGTGTTGTATAATGTTATGGCGGGTCTAGTTCGCTTTTAAAGTAGAATGATGTGTCCCAGGCCACGGTGCCCATGAGAAAGCCCTCGAGGTTGATCTAACGTCACTGTAGGCTCCTGGAATCAGGCCTCGTTCCGCTGCCATAGCGATGATGCATACACAAAGATGCTATCATGTGATGATAAAGTATTAATGTCAATCAAGGTGACATTAATAAGTTGCAAATGATTTGGGACTGTAATGTACAGACCCAATACTCAACCTCTTCCATGAGCAAGCATGTTCAGGGTACCGGTAACATGGTGCCAATGATTGAGAACAAAATGCAGCTAGTGTATTTGTACTCTAGTGCAAGTGGGAGACTGTTGGAAATATGCCCTAGAGACAAATAGTAGTAAGGACTATTATCATATTTCATATAGTTTATGATTAAGTTTTATATCATGCTATAACTGTATTGAGTGGAAACATCAATACACGTGTGATATACAAACAACCAGGGGTTCCTAGTGAAACTCTAGTCACTAGTTCATTGGTCAACAGATGATCATGTTTCCTGATCATGTGGCATTTGTGCCAGTTGGAAATGAGGTCATCTCATTTGGAGAATGAGATGATGAACCAATACCCAACCTAAACATCGTGACCCGGTCATGTCACGAAGTTCAAGTTACGATGATTAGAAATGGATCCTTGTAGACTATTCCTTAGACTATGAGGCTATATCAATCACTATCTCCCGAGAGTGCTTAGATAGCATCAAACGCCATCTGGTAAAACCGTGGTTATAAAGGTGTGTTCAGGTATTCAGAGGAAACCGTAGAGGCAATATATGTCAAGAGAGGGATTTGTCTGTCCATGTGATAGGAAGATACTCAAGGGCCCACTCGGAGAAGTTATATCCAATAGCTGTGCAGCGTGTGATTTGATCACGGGGATATCACTTGTCGGAACGAGTCAAGTAGTATTGTTCAGTAATGAGATTGAACACGACATGATGATGTCAATGATCAGATCTCGGGAAATGCAAGTATCGAATGACAAAGGGAATAAGACACGACTGTCCCGGTTCAAACGACAAAAGATCTTCGTGGAACGCACAGGGGTCACATGGCCATCCAGGTTCCTCTGTCGATCATTGGTGCGGGAGTGTCCCGACCATGTCTGGAGTGTTCCCAAACCATGGGGTATCATGCTTAAGGGCTTGATGATGCATAGAGAGTGTTTATAGGATCGTTAGAATCGCCGAAGAAAAGTAGGGAGAAAACCGGAAGGGTTTCGGTAAATCTGGAGGATGTCCGGAGTGGAGGTGGAAGGTGTTCCATAGCCACGATATTGAATAATATGTGAATGAATGTTTAAATATTGATTTAATCATTTATTCATAATTATTTAATAAAGAGAAAATCAATTTTAATGTTCAAAGGCTTAATAGGCCAATTCCGCAGGGAGAAGGCCCATTAGGGGAAAGGAGAGAGGGAGAAGGGGCCATGGGGTGGCCGGCGGCCCTATTGGGCCAGCCCCCCACGTGGGGCCCATGAGGGGGTGGCCGGCGGCGCCTCCCCCTCCCCCTCCTCTCCTTTAGTCCCACCCCGGGACTTTAGGGGAGGTAGTACCTCCCCTCCTCCTATATAAAGTGGGGTATTTGGCCTAAAAAGATACACCTACTTTTGGGAGGACCTCCAATTGATATTTTCTCTCTCCCCCTCTCTCTCGTGACCGTGGTCCCAAGTCTGGATTGCACGAGCGAGAGACATCTTTACCGCGGAGCGCCGTCGCGCTGCGGGATTTGGATCCGGGAGCTCTACTTCCGCAACTACTGCTGGATCAGGGAAGCGGGAGTCATCGTCAGGCATCGGACGTGTGTAACTCCCCGCGAGGTGTCGTACTTGAGGCACTCACGTCGTTGGAGCCAGAAGGAGCGCAAGAACTTCATCACGACCTTGAGGTCGGCTTTGGCTCGTCTACATCAACCAACCACGCTCTCCTGAGCGTTGACAACACTTTTCGGTCTTCGAGGGTAAGTTCACGAAAAGCCCCTCCCGTTACTGTATTACTAATAGATAGGTCCTGGCAGCTTCAGGGGTTCAGGGGCGTAGAGTAAAATTTATTGTTTTTATGCGTGGAACCCCTACAATATAAAGTTCTTATAAATGAAAGCATCATGGTGAACTAGGAATGAATTCGCGTGATAGTAATTATTGATTTGACTCAATATTTCCTTCCAGTTCAAGCAGTCAGAATCATCATAATCCCTGTATATATCCTCATCATCCTCTGTTTCTTCATGAAAAGTCGTCCACGGCTTTGGGTAAGCTGAAAGTGGAAGAAACAAGAAGAAGAATGTGTACGCAAAGTATATGTATATATAACATGTTGTATTATTGTTGTTCACATGAAAAATATGTCCAGTATACATCAAGCAACTTAAATTGTAGATATAAGTGAAGTACAAAGAATCATGATCGTGGTGAAAAACAACTAAATAGATAGTCTTGTTTTTCAATATTAAATTCAGTTTTCTCAAAGAAGATCTATGATCAAATTTGTGAACAAGATCAAACCAATTCAATATGTGTGAAAACCAAATTGATTCATGCCATGGTTCAACTGCGCTACTCTGATTATTATGAACATGAACATGTTGTCCTGTATGTAAGATGCAACTCAATTTGCAAATATCAAGGAAGTCTAAAGTAGTAACATAACTAGACAAAGACTTTTGGGACAAACACAATGAATATGAAAACTTGGGTTCTATCCTAGCAAGATTAAAACAATCCAACATAGGTAAAATTACTTGTGTTGGTTGCAATATGTCAACAAGACCAGAACGTATTTCCATAATATCTTGAACATGAACTATTGTCCCATAGCAAACATTTTGTGACACATTGCATATATGGCTGAAAACAGCTTGTTTCAGTTCAACGATTATATCACAAGTAATGCATATGTGATCCATAAGAAAATTTTCATCCATGCTATATTCACCAATTAGATTGAAAGTGAAACACGGAGAATATGTGCTAGAATTCAGAAATGAAATTTCAGAAATCTTATCCATAGCACAACTCATACTCATAGGTTCATTTAGCATGATGGAATACACAATATCAGTAGGTGGTATTCTAGCAAGTATTTCTTTATGTGTAATCAGTACCACATGATCAAAATTAAAATTGGGTAAACTATCACATGGTGTTGAAACATTAGTGCAAGGCAAATCACAAGGAGGCATCAACAAAGGAATAGACTCACAGTATGTTTCACTTGTTGACTGTAGCTCCAAATCAGTACTAGTGTCATCAACAATCTCCTCAGTTGTAGTAGGGACTAAAACATCCTCCGCAAGTGACAATGCACAGTCCGATGATGCAGGTTGTAAAATAGATTGCTCCCTTTCTTTAAAAGCAACTTGCATAGCACAAAAAAACAATACCAGGAGTAGAGATGATTACATTAGTAGGTTTGGCCGATGGCGGAGGGTGGCTAGCAGCTGCTGCAAGTGGCGCCATAGGAGGCGGTGTAGATCTGGCTACAAAACGGTTGGTTGATGGAAATAATGCACGTGACTTAGCCTCCTCAGCTAACCGTGACTCGGCCTCTCTAGCATGGTGCAACAGTTCGTTCATAGTCTCGTACTTGTGATGACGAACAATGCTCTTGATTTGAAGCTTCAAATTGTTGCGAAAACACTGCATAGTCATCTCAAGGGGTTCACGAACTCTAGCACGTTGCCTAAGCATCTCCATCTCCATGTAGTACTCATGAACTGACATGGTTCCTTGCCTCAACTGTGTGTACCTTGGCTGAATCGCTGTTGTAATGGCCTCAATCGAACGCTGCAAGGTGGCCATATTTACATTTTGAGTGTTGTCACTTGAGTTTGAAGATTAGTGACTGCGCCAGTATTCTAATCCACTGCATCTTGCAAGTCCTTGATATTCCCATCAATAGACTCCCGCTAATTAACAAGCTCCTCAAGCTGCTTTTTTTGTGACACAACTTCATCATCACTCAAAGACATGATTAGTAGGTTAGTGCAAAAATCAAAATTTGTATGGTGAAAACTCTCACAACTCACTCACAACTAACAAGAAAATAGATCTTACTATTCCAAAGTGAATAGAGATGCTTTACCAAACGTAATCACAGACTTATGCACTGATGTGATGAAGTGAATGTCAAAGGTATAGACAACAATCGCAGAGCACACAGGTTATTTATGGTGGAGCTATAGGTATGGTATCCTATCTACATCGCAAACAAGTCCTAGTGATGATCGTACAAAACCCAAGAAACACACACGTGGAGAAAATGTGGCAATGCAACTATGAAGGGTGTTGCACTACTCTCGAAACACACTAGCAAAGCTCAAAGGAAACAGACATAAGATTGCTCAATCTACCGGTGCACAAAGATATCACTAGGCCTCTTGTTCAATTCTCCTTTTCTTTTCCTCTTTCTTTTGTATAGCTTCTTTTTATTTTTTCTTTTTTTTCTTTTGCTATATTCTCTTTTTTTTTTTTAATATCACACATGGCCAAAGTACAAAGCACAACACCAAAACCCTACGAGCAGCCTGTAAGAGCGGAAACTTCTATCAATGGGAAAGTTTCTACACTTATGAAATAGAATGGTTGTAGCTAAGGTTTGGAAAATTGTAAATTTTCACAATTTTTTTATGGCTGCCATGACAGAAAAACAGGGTAAAACTGTGTCGTGGCATAGAATCTGGACCTCACGGCAGACAGTGTGCCGCGGCAGAAAAAACATCACGAAACGTGTCGCGGCAGAAACCTGAGCAGAACCCAATTTTGGGTCGGTCTGTACCAAGATGATATTGCTCATCGAATAAACCCAGCGCTCTGATACCACCTATGATCGGATCTCGGACAAGTAAAGTATCACGATACAAAAGGAATTCGATATGACGTTGTTGGTTCACACGATCACAAGAGTTATCGTTGAATGTGCGGGGGTCAGTATGGATCTCCAGGTCCCGCTTCTTATTATTGATATTAGAAATGTCTCTATCATATCTGTATTATTTGTGAACCGTAGGCTGACACACTTAAGGTACTCTGACACTAAGTGGTAGATAAAACATATCCGACAATAATTCTGTTAGAGCTGAAATTGTTTCGATGATTGTTTCAGGTTAAATTGCTGAAAATGGTTTTTAATGTAATATCAAAACAATGCAAGGGGTTTTATGTGAATTTTTGTTAATTAAAGTAATTAACAAAATTCTGAATAAAATAAATAAAATTGTTTTGTTTAAAGAGAAAAATGCATTTATCCTAATGGGTAATAAATGCATGTGAGTAGAAGAGGTGTTTATGTGAGTGGGATGTCCACTCATATGAATGAGGGAATATGTGGGGGCACCACCATGGTCGGAGGTCATTCCCCTTGGGTCCGCCCCTCCCCTATAAAAGGAGGTCTCCTCCTCTCCATTTGCACCACCTCCTCGTGAAGGTTCTCTTCCCCCTCAAGCATTTTCCATGGCCTCGGATTAGCAAGGTACATGTTTTGTTGGAATCTCAGAGTAAGATTTATCTACTCTTCCACTGCTCTGCTGGAGTAGATGTAACATCCCAAGATTTTAGAAATTGGGACTGGAAAAAGAATTGCATTTGCATGTCTTTCATGAGCATTACATTGCATCCATGCAAAAATTTGCAAGGATTTCAAATTTGAATATTAAACAAAACACTAATTGCAATGTGTTATTTTATTTCTATAAAGGATTAAATAGTATAATATAAATCCAATATTTTGAGTAGGCAAAGTAATGCCAAACTACAACCCTATGTCGATCTACTAGATTTTAGAAAATTTTGAGAACAAATTTGAACTCATTTGGAGTTATAAATAAAAAGATATAAGAGAAATACTAAAAACAAAAAAGGGGAAAAGAAAAGAAACTAAATTTACCTACATTTATGGATGTAATCTCACTGAATGGGCCCGGTGTATCTTCTTATCACACCGGTGAACAAATCCCGATCTTGATGCATATGCCTCAACCTATCCCTCTAGAATACTCAACATACACCGTTATAATCACCCAGTTACGGTCATGACGTTTGATGCAGTCAAAGCAGCCTCAGGTGATAGTGATCAATATGATCTCATAGCCAAAGGAGAAGGATACTATGCTTCTAACTATTGCAGCGATGAACATGTGTCTCGATCGTGCTATAATACTTATATCAGGTAATGTCCATCACATCATTCACTAATAATATGACTTTATTGTCAGTTGGCATAAATGCACCTTGATCAGCAACTGCCCAATGAATTAGTTAAAAACAGGCTACTAGGTACTCTGGTTGTTTACATATCACACGTGTATCAATGTTCCGATTGATATAGTTATAGCATGATACAAAACTATTATGAACTTATTGAGATATGATAATAAACACCCTATTATTTGCCTCTAGGGCATATCTCCTTCAATTATATCAAACACTTGACGGTGTGCCTCTCGGAGGCGGCCGACGGCGAGAAGTTCCCGCACCTTGGGCAGCAAATTGATTCAGCAAATGCAGGAGCTCGACCAACACAAGGATTCACAGCGAGGAGCTCACAAACATGGAATTGAGACATATGCGTCTGGATGGTGATGAGCTGAGCGGGGCGGACGACCACGTCCTTGACAACTTCATCACCATTGTCGGCGAGTAGGATTCCTAGCAGCGTGGACGACCTGAGGTCTCACATGTTCGCCTGCCTCCGTTTGTTGCGGAGACTCCTAAGCAGGGCACGTCCTCCTCCATCCCGTGCGCCCGCCCAAAGACGCCGCCAACCGATTCAAACATCTACAACAAAGGTTCACCGCTGCCTTCTGTCACTGTGGAATCCTGCTCACGCCGGCCACGTCGTGCCTACTTCCCGGCGTCGACTGTACACATGAGGCCGTGTCCCTCGTGTTCCCGCCAACATCGAGGAGGAAGGAGAAGGCGAAGAGCGCGCGAGCGACAAGGGCGGAGACATGGGGTGGCTTGGCTGGCGGTGGAGAGGGCATCCGGTGGCGAGAGAGGATGCCAAGGCCATCGTGGGGCGCTCTGACGACGCCGGACGTGCGTGGCCAGAGACAGCGAAAATATAATCATCCACCCCGCGGCCGCTCAAATATAGGAGAGGAAGGGAATTTTTTGTCACTAGTCTCTTATATATAGTCCTCTAAGCCGTTTTGGGGTTTCGGCTCGAGGACATTTTAGCCATTAGAGGAGAAAAAAAACTCCTCTATGGACTTTTTGTACTTCGGCTAGAGATGCTCTAAGCTAGCTAGGAAGCCCCAAAAGAGTACCCCGTTATTTGGTTCTCAAATCTTGTTCACCATCTAGAGCTGCGGGGCTAGTTGAGGCAATGACGAGTACATTCGCACTCCACCTTGGGTCGCGTCTTGCGGCGTCGCCTCCAGCGAGTGTGACGAGCGGAGGAGGTAGCCGACCTACCAGCAGACGATCGTTGTAAGTGGACAGAAGTTGGTTCTTTAACTTTTCTTCATCGGTCTCGTGGGTATGTGCTGGCACTACTAGAAAAAGGCATATCGCCGACGCACAAAAAAAGTCTAACATCGATGCATATGCGCTGGTGACCAAAACGCCGGTGGTAATGGCATACCGCGGGCGCACAACCTTGCTATCCAGCGGTAGATAGACTACACCGGCGCACAACCATCCTAGTGCGCCTGGCGCACCTTCCTCGTGTGTCGGCGGTATTCCCTGAGACCAGTGGCACATGCTCGTGCGTCAGAGGTGCATACTCATTTGCGCTAGCAGTATGATTTTTAATTGTTTTTACTTACCATGTATTCCGGTATACAGATTATATGGTTACACACGGTATAGAAATACATACATATAAACACGAATTTACAGTATCTATACGCAAATAGACAAGTGGCCAAATCATTGGTTCATAGAATATTAGAGCCAAATTAGATCACAAGCGACAAAGTTATTACACGAATAATATCTCGACCACAAGGTTATAACTTGCAAGCTAGCTAGCCATTTAAATTAGGATCACATAAAACAGAAACACAGTCACGATGAAGTTGGTATCCATCTGGTTCCTCCACATTTCTCTCCTCTCTCGTGCTAAATAGCATGTGTATCTAGCTTCCGCCTCCGTCATAGTGTTATATCCTTTGTAGTTATTACCGCTGAAACAATGTACCTATCTCCGACAATTTTCCTAATCATCATAGACTCCAGGAGCTTTATAGTTGTACACGACATACCACATTATCTCTATACACAAGACAAAATATAAGTCTGTAGCAAATTCATAGATAACACATATGCAACATATAACTATGCAATGAAAATCAACAAGTTTAGGAATAACATTTGCAAGACGTGAATTCGGTTGAAAAGTAAAAGAGTTCACGTGTTTGCAAAAACTAAAAGCGAAAGTTTAGAACTAACATTTACAGGACCCAAGTTCAGGAATAATATTTCTGACTTGTTTTTACTTATCTTGAAGATTTAGACTACCTTTAAAATTTTGGTTATAAGAATCACTTGTTGTTGTAGTCTTATTGTACTATGATTCATTTCAAGCTACTACACGAGTTTCTTAATATTCCACCCTATATGTTGACCGGCCGTTCGGTGAATAATCAATGATATTAAATACAAGTCAGTATGTGCTTTAATGCTGAAATGTATTTAAGTTCTGACTAGCTGGTTGTTCAGATTTGAAACCTTAACTTTCTGCTCCCCAATTTCAGATCTATGCTGTCATGGATGAATTAGGGGTGCAGATGAGGATACAACGAGAAGGATTGGGCGAGCATTTGTGAGCTTGGGCCAGGAAGACTGTTAAAAATAATGGGCCAATATAAATAAGTCTATGTAGATTTCAGATTTTCCTAAATCTTAAAGTCTATGTTTGATGACAGCTCACATGTGTTTGGACCCATGTTTGGGACAGCTCACATGAGAGTGAAGTGGGAGCTAAAGTTTAGTCTCATATAGAAAGTTGGAGAAGAGTTACACCAGCTTATAAGATGGAGTGTTGCACCATTTTATAAGTGAGTGTCAATAAGAGAGCTACACGCGCGCTCCTCCGAAGACGACGCGCGCACGCCGCGGGTTGCGGGTTGCGGGAATCTCGCCGAGCCGAGATTTATTTGTATTACTCATAAAAACTTGTGAGGTTTTGACAGAGGCTACCGCTAGCCTACTTGCCGGCGTACGGCGTGCACCGACGAATGGGAGAATAGGTCTCTGAAACCACTCGCCTTTGCGATCATGTATGGGAGAGTGTGGGAGAGGACGAATAAGGTTTTTGGAAAGCGTTCTGCGTGACTGCTCGAGTTCTTCATCACGGGTCGTCTTTCATCCAAGTCGGGCGGTGCTGCCTATCGTCGTCTTCGCTGCCGTCTGCTTCGATCAGTCTTCCCCAAGGTTACTGTTCGATTACATCTGCAAGCGAACGGTACGTGCGACGTGCTGCTGTCTGGTTATTCACCATGTTCTGCGAGTACATGTTTAGCTGCTACTCGTTTTCATTCATCTTGTTGTTTAGTACTTCTAGTATGTTCGAGTTACATGTGCTAGTAGCTGGTTTTGTCATGTTTAATATTCTGAAACTAATCGTGGAAATTATGCCTGATTATCCGATTTTTTTAAATAATACGTTTTTTTAAATAATTTTTACTAATAATACACAAATTGAAAGATTTACAATTCTAGCTCGGTGTTGGCATTTGAATAACCAATCAATCCTTATAGGCTTTTGAATAGCCGACCAGTCCTGTCTGCATTTGAAATACCGGCATGTTATAGGGACAGTGTGAAGAATACGAGGACTAGTCAGCTTTTCTAAAGCAGACATGACTTATTGGCTTTTGAAATGCCGAATAGGGGGACTAGTCAGCTTTTCAAAAGCAGACAGGACTTATCGGCTTTTGAAATGCCGACAAGGATTGGTCGGCTATTCAAATGTCAACATCGCGCTAGAATTGTAAATCTTTCAATTCGTGTATTATTCGTGAAAATTATTAAAAAAACGTATTATTGAGAAAAAAAAGCTGATTATCAACAAAGATAAGCAAAAGCATGTCCTTGGGAAATACATGAAAGATGAAGTAGTACATCCATTTCAACGGCGAGCGTGTTCAGGTGCGGAGGGCACGACCATTGTCCTAGTAGCCCTTGTAGTAATAGCGTTGGCCTGACACTCAGAACATTGTGAATACCGCCTTGTCTGAACATCCATATTGAGTGATATCTTGTGTGAGCGCGCCAGATGGAACGAAGTGGTAAAACTGTAATGCTTTCCAGACAAATGGATAATACAGGGTGACAACTGCCAACATGCTAGCATGATTTAGGTATCCAAACATGTACAAGTTCATGTATTGTCTACTCTCTCTGTTCCACATTCGTAGTCGCTGATTTAGTACGTACTGTATAATTTTTCGTTGATTTAGTACAATATAGTATTGAAGGGAGAGTATATCTTTTTTACTAAGCGCATCGATCATGTGGCTATCCCACGAAGTCTCTGTTCTTTTTGTCTTATTTGAAATGTGTCATGTGGTATCCTCCATTTTGTGCTCATATTTCTTCAGCGCGCGGCCGATCTGGTTCAGGTGATTTAAATCTGTTTATAATTCTGATGGCTGAGACAAGCAGTTCGGCTTTACCATTATCGTGGTCTTGAGTGCTCCTACTGCCTGGGAGCCACACACACACCCGTTGCTGATATTTTTCATCTGACCGCTACTCGTCATGTCATGTGTGTATTTATTTGTGTGCTTCGAGAATGTGCTGGGTGCTTTCTACATCCCGCTGATGTTAGCGGCTGCTGTGTTGGGGAGACCAGACCATACACGAGTTCGCGGAAGATACGTACATCCCGGAAAACGCAGACGGCTGCGTGCGAATTTTTTGCACGCTAGTTTTCGGCAGAGAGAAAAAAATGAGGCGCTGCTTTGCTCGTCTCGGTCGTCCCCATCCGGTGCGTCACTCATGCACCGGGAAAGGGACAATGCGACTGGATCGCTCATTTTCTTCTCGACGCGACAGACCTGAAATCTCCGGAACTATACGCCCGCCTATGGACAACACAGGCCACCCGACGTTCACGGCGCTGGTTCGCTGCTTCATCCGGCTTGGCTAGCTCCAGCACCACTGGTGAGCCGCTCCAACAAGGAGCACGAATGGATGGAACCAAGTCTAGAAACTTCCGTATCCTACCTAGTGTACGACTAGGAGGTTGTAAACAAAACGGAGCTAAAAATTCAGGACCTTTTTTTTTAACAAGGGGAAGGACCACAAAGGGTTCAGAGATGCATTTAATCGGTAGAAACATTTACAAACAGGGCCTTAAAGAAACACAAAATAATAACCAAGTCCTGGTCTTTTACAAAAAGGACCTCAAAGAAAAACCAAGAAACGCCATCAGGTCCTCTACCGAGATCGAAGACATGCTCGCCATCACGGCCGATGACGCCGACGCCGGGGATGGAACCACTTGACGACGGCGCAACCAAGATGGCCATGACAGGGACACAGAGGGGCCTCCATTTTGGCATAGCCAGGAGGTTGAAGAAGCTGCAGATCACCTGGATCCACAACGCGGAGTGGCCTCTCAGACCAAGGATAATGACGGCGCCAAATCGCCGCCATTTGGGATCTCCGCCAGAAGCAACCACAAATCCCTACTGAAGCGGAGCTAGACCGACGCCATCCCTGCCCTCTCCCTGACCACCTCCTTGATGGTTGCAGAAGAGGAAGGGGACAGCAACACAGAACTTCACCACTTCAGAGAAACGAGCCACCCATCGCTGGTGCAGGAAGCGTTGGCCACCAAGCTCCACGCTGCTGCCACAAGCTGGAGGAGGAGGCCGTAGAAAGCAGCTAAAGGCACTCGAAGAAAGGACCTTATTTGAAGGGTGAGCGGTGGACTTCGCCAGTGCCGCCTCTGGCTCTCGCCGCGAGAGCACCGCAGCAGGGGGAAGAAGCGTCGCATCGAGCTAGCCGTGGTCTGCCAAATACAGCTCGAAGCACCACGGGTCAGCCTTATTCAGAGGGATGCGCGAGCCCCTCCAGTTCACGAGCTGCGTCGCTTGCCACCAGCGGTGAGTCGAATAACAAGGGAGGCGCGGGATGCAAAGGAGCTGGCCACCAGAGCTCCCCGACCTACCCTTAGACGCCATAGAGGCACAACACCACAAGGGCCAGACACCTACATCTACTACTACTCAGCTAGATCTACTTCTGTACACTGGGGTGGGACCCTCACCCAATCATGCCGCCGACGGTCGCCGGAGAGGATGGGGGGAGGGGCCGAACGGCCCAGCACTCGAAGGAACCAGAAGGAAGGAGAATAGGATGCCTCTCGATTTGTGCGTGGGTAGGCAACCCGGGACTTCAAAAAATTCCTTCTCCCTCCGGACCCTTTCAATTGAATGATTCTCATAAAACTAATACAGTACTAGAAGATTCCAACTTACAGAAAATTCTCTTGTAGTAGACGCTTTCGGACCAAAGGCACGACGCCCCCAAAGTTCCAACGGATTGCATTTCTACTCCTCAATTTCATTAAAGAAAATCAACATCCACTTTATCTCCATTTTTACACAAATCTGTACAAAATCGAGATATTTTTTGGTTTCTATCCAAATAACTATGGATGTGTTATGTAATCTTCTGCTCTGCGCTTTGGTCTCATGTAAAATTCATGTGTGCTTTCCTATTCATGTCCTATGGGCTAATTATATTCTATGTATGACCATGTGCGGGCAAGATAATCTAGGGCTAGACATCGGAAGGTTATGTTCATAGTTAGGGGAGGAGCGATGGGAGGAGGGACTGGTGGAGGAAGTAGAAGAGGCAAGTTAGGGGGACAAAGTGACACTACAAGCATAGAAGATAGCCGATACGTAGAGCTAGAGGGAATTCATATGCATATGGCTATAATCGGAAATTTTGGGTGGCAGCATGGAAAGATCTGACAAATGGCACTAGAGCGGCGTGAACACATGGCGGGACACGTGAGGTGGCAGAATATGACAAGCGCAAGAGAGACAAATATGAGAAACAATGAATGACATAAATAGGTGGGAAACAAGGCGACACTCATGAAGCGTCACGTCGCCACACGAGGGACAATGCATGATTTTTAACTTTCGGACACTTGCATGCAGTGGCAGAGTTAGGCTCTAGGGCCAATGATGTCAATGTGCTATGCTACTGCTACAATCACTGCACAACAACACAAAAGTAAGAACTATTAATTGCCGGACATAATATAAGGAGGGGAAATGATCACACTCCCCACGGGATTACATCGCTCGCATCTCATGGGTCCTTTGCGCACCACGTGTACCGTGCGGGCCCCACCATGTCCCCATCTTGTTATGGGGTAACACCGTGGGTGGCCCGATCTTCACGGATCTCGTGGTCAAATCGTTGGGAAAGCGAGGGGAAAGGGAGAAGGTAGCGGAAGCGAACGCACACCTCGCGAAGAACACGATAAACACACGATACAAGGCCAATTGCTCCCGCCGATGGCCACCGGTCCGATAGAATCCTCGCAAGGAAAGACCGGTCAACGTGCTCCCTCGATCCCACGCGGAGAGGGAAGAACACCTTGGAGAGGTTCTTGACGTCTTGGCAAAGGGACACCGATGCCAAGGCCTCGTACAACGAGGGAAGCGCGATGCAAACTCCAACGAGGTGGTGACGATAGTCGATCCCCTTTGGTAGAAGGGGATGAGGCAAAACTAGAGATTCCACAAAGAGGGGTTTTCTTTAGTCTATCATCTATGCCTAGGGTTACATGAGGGGGTGGGGGCACTATATATAGGCCAACCACATAACAAGGGGTAGTTTAGGCATAAAACTAGGGTTTTAAAGGATAAGAGGGGTACATGGGCCGAAGGCCCAGCTCAAGGCACGTAGGCATGTTCTACTTAGGCCGGAGACTCCGGGGTGCAAGGGCCGAAGACTCCGGGCATGGCGTCGCTCTCCGGGGTGGACTCCAGGGTGGCATGCAGAGACTTCCTGGCAGGTGTGCGGAGACTGGACCAGAGTCCTGGGGCGGAGACTCCGGGTCGAAGGGCCGGAGACTCCGGGGTCGAAGGGCCAGAGACTCCGG
The DNA here is from genome assembly GCA_910589775.1 of Avena eriantha. Lineage (NCBI taxonomy): Eukaryota > Viridiplantae > Streptophyta > Magnoliopsida > Poales > Poaceae > Avena > Avena eriantha. Next base: position 159,048,443 of record OU342741.1, on the reverse strand, counting down.
GGCTTGAGGGCCGGAGACTCCGGGGCTTCAGTTGCTGCTTCTTCTGTTCTCTTCCAAGCCTCCGTCTTGTCGGGCTTGGTGCTCCGGTCTTCCTCCCTTGCCTTCGTACTTGTCGGTGTGAACCTATCATGATAATGGGACGGAGTATGAAGTAGTATACCATTCAAAAGGGTAGGAAGTGAGCTCGCATAGAGGAACGGATTCACCTTTGAAGTCCATGACGACTTGCATAAGTTGGAGACCATGATGTGGTAACGACCAAAGGTCGGGCTACATCACATCCCTTATATTCTCTGCATGGACAACATCTTCTCTGCACCTCATTCTTTTTCTCTTCCTTCATCCCACCGAAGAACCATGGATTTATCCTACGCTCCCTTCCCCCTTCCTCTCCCGCCTATTGCACTGTTGTCAGTTGGTGCAAGACGCCACCCCGCCGCATCGCGCCATCTTGAATCTTGCCTGCTCCCAATCATTGATCCCACACCGGAGCCACCCTGACAAGACAAAGGTCGGTGATGGGTTGGGGAGGCCGACACTCGGCGAGGTGGTGTAGCCCGTCGCCCTGTTGCTGCTACAAGGGAGGACTCCTATTGCTAGGAAGAGTGGCGTCGGCTGCTACGAGCGGCTACTCTGACTACTAGGGGCGACGCTAGGTGCTACAAGGGGTGATGATGGTTGCTACGAGGGGTGGCGCCGGCTGCTACGAGGGTGTCATCAACTGCTATAAGGTTGTGTTGGGTGCTACATGGGGCAGGATCTACTAGGGGTGTCTCCGGTTGCTACAAGGGTGACCCATGTTGCTCTAGGCAATGGTGTAGTTTGCTATCAAAGGCAGGTGACATTGCTATGGGCGGCTGGCGGAGTGGCTACCAATGACCAACGACTTTGCTACGAGCGGCTGATGGCGGTGCTACCAACGTGGTTAACTTCGACGAGTTCTCTCACCGTAGGCGATCGACGGAGATGGTGGGTACGAGTGGTGGGAGGTGCATGCGTGCTCGTCGATAGGTTTTCTATGCCTTATGTGCGGCGTTTGTTTGTTCTAAAGGGAGTTTAATAATCATAAATTGTTAGGTCGGAATATTGTACTGCCAAAAAATTTCATGCAACCGAAAGGACACCAGCTTACACCGCGTTTAATCATAACCATATAAATCAACCAAATTGGATGGATGTGCGCCTTAAAATAGTTCCTTTTCCCCCGATTTCTTACCATTTTTTAGAGTCTGGCTTTAACTTATTTCGCATGGGCCTGATATATATATTGGCATGTCCTTCCATTTAAACCGATCCGATCGGATCCTAATATAACTCGACACCACGTGATTCTGATTTTTGACCAAAGTAGCAGTCAAATAACACGCCGAGGACCTCCATATAGTATTTTAGAAAACGCAGCCCTGGGCCCACTGATCAGCGACGGAAGGGATAGAAAACACCTCCCTCGACCGGACCGGACGGGAATCCCGGATGCTCGCGTAATCGCGTGCATAGATTCGCTGACGCGGCGGTCCCACCTTGCCGTCCCGCTGCCCCCTCTCCGTTACTATTTATCAGCCCCCCTCCTCACTGTCCTCGCCCCCCCACCCCCTGCGCATCCACACTGCAAACGGCCGCAAAGCTTTCGCGTCGCTGCCGGGAGTCCACCGCCGCGAGACATGGCCGGCGTGGAGGAAGATGCTGGGATGGACGAGGTCCAGAGGCGCCTCATGTTCGACGACGAGTGAGCGCTCGCTTCCTATTCCTAATCTCTCTGCCCCGCCTCTCTCTCTGCTGCCGTTATTTAAGTTCCACTTTTTCGTCAGAGTTGTGATGAGATGCGCGCATCCGGAACTTTCCTGCGGGTTTTAATCCTGGGATTTTAAGCTTTCGTTCTGGTTCTTGTGGTTACTCCGTTGGATCTCGTTGTGATCAGAGCCGGTCAAGGGTGGGTGGGGGATTTGAATTTGAATGTTGAGTCGCGTACTCGTGCTCCTGACTCCTGTCATGGACTTGCATCTGTGGTTGCTGGTTAGTATTTAATGACGTGTCCGGGGAAGTATCGATCTCGTCCTATATATATATATATATATATATATATATATATATATACTGTGGGGTGCGCCGGGCCAGAAAATCCGGGCATGCCATTGCCATGCGACGAGGGCACTGTGGTGTGCTGGTGTAGTATGCGTGCTTTGCTGAAAGTACGGAGTATATCAACAAGCAGGGTTTTGACCTCTCTTAGGCAGTGGCAGATCTAGGATTTTACCAAAGGGTATACCGCACTTTTATTTTTATGTGCATCAGTATTTTCAGATAAATGTATTCTATACTTGCTTTAACTATGTATGAGCATGTATATATGTTTAGCTATACAAAGCGCCCGACATCGACTAACTAAGTTTTTATGTATGTTCTTTTGATAATGAAATTTTTATTTACTCAAATGTCACAAAAGCCAAAAATTATGTACTCCCTCCGTTCCACAATTTTTATTTTGTCGTGGTTTACTTCAAATTTAAACTAAAACCATGACAGGAATTATGAAACAAGATGGGTATTAATTGCTCGCGAGCCAAGTTCGTAAACAGTATGACAATCCATTGTTTCATATATGGAGTAGCTAGTTAGAGCAATAGATTTCACATGACCTGTTAAAAATATTAAGTACTAGAAAATATCACTAGAAGCATGTAAGTTTACCTTATTTGAGTATTGAGGAGTAAAATATGTTGATCGACCGTTGCTATATCCGGCACGGCGATGTCGACTTATGGCAGCAAGATCAATGGGCCCTATCTTGTGGTGGCGGCAACAGAAGGATCGAACGCTTCGGACTCTAGGTCTGAACAAACGACTACATACTTCTACGTGATGGCCTGCCCCATAAACCTGGGCTTGGTTTTGAGGCTTAAGTACACACGCGAATAGAGGTAGATAGGATAATTGATCATGTAATTATCTCTGGCCATTGGGGCTTCTACAGTGCTACTAGTACTAGTATAGCCGGTGGCCATAGGGTATGCCACGACAATCGACATACCGGGCATACCTTATGGACCCGTGACTGCTCTTAGGACTGCCTATTTTTGATATATTACTTGTTTTATTAAATGAGAAGTGGCCAACTAGTTCTTTGTAAGAAAAATCTAGATTCTGAGTGTGGAAAACAATGATATGAGGTGGTGCTTTAGAAGCTCAATAGCCTTGAACCAGAGCCCAAAAAACGTAACAAGTAGTACAAATTTTGATTGGAAGATGCAAACTGCCGAGTAAGTGAGCGTGCATAATAGATAAACTGCAATGTCCGTTTTTGGGGCCGTGGATGTGTTTTTTACGATTTTTCATAGTATAGTATATAAAAGGAGCTCACCAGTCCCAAATTCCCAATTTCATATTTCACGAAACTGGTAAACAGCATTCAGATCGCTAGTAAATCATAATCACAGTTGGATCAGGGATCAAATCCGTACATCCCCAAATGTTCTAGAACCTATCTGTAGTTTCTATACAAGTTGTTTGTATGTAGAGCCTTTCGTTATTCTACTTCATGTGACCAAAGATCAAAGCTGGGCACTTTTATTTTGCATACAACAGCCATTTCTCTAAGGCTAGCTCTCCTTATAGATGCTGCAAATGCCTGAGTGGTATTTCAGGGAAGTTTTTATGAAGGACTAATTCACACCTTTCAAGGTTCTTTTGCATTTTTAAGCATTTGGGAGAAATTAGCACAAGTCTTGCAGTCAGTTATTAGTGATGCAATATTTATGCTGGTGCTTCAGAAGATAAAAGTTCCATCGCAGATCTAAAAATGAGACTTTTCCTTAAAGTTTTCGTTATATTACTAACCTATATTATGTTATTATTACATAAATATATGCTCTGCATTTAGTAAACTGTAATGGCACTTTTTGCTTTAGCAGCCACTTGATCATTAATGTATTCAGATTCGCAATCTTGTCTGCGACTTAGCAAGTTTGAGGCTGTTCTATGTAAGCAAGATATGCCTCAAGTCTAGTTTCTCCATTAGTACATTGGTTTGATGTACATATGTAATCCCTAAAAAAAACTAATTGATTAATTGCAAACATGTATGTTTTCTTAATACTCCGTCTGGAGATATTTAAGGAATTTACTAACGTGTTTCTATACTGTGCTTGGCTTATCATTCACAGATGCATTTTGGTAGATGAACAGGACAACGTTGTAGGCCATGAATCGAAATATACCTGTAAGTTCAATTCTGTTATCATTTGGATATCCTGTTAAGTTCTTGGTTGTTGATGTTGCCTTAAGATCAATAGCTGGCACAAATGACCCTTCTTTTACATGCCATGTAGGCCATCTGATGGAAAAGATTGAATCTTTGAACCTGCTCCACAGGGCCTTCAGTGTCTTCCTTTTCAATTCAAAACATGAGCTGCTACTTCAGGTGTGGAAAAGTTACTTATTTAGCACTTACTGTTTTTCCTTATTGTAGGCTTCTAGTGATTGGGTCCTATTCAATTCTACCTCATAAGTCAACTTTTTTTTCTGAAAGCACCAAGTTGCTCTGGCAGCTAGTAACAGAAAAAATCCAGCTCAAGGTTGGGTTCTTGCCTTGGAGACCATAGAAACAACAAACATCGTTTTGCTGGCCAGTGTGCGTTACGTCATAAAGGCACATCATTTTGAAACATGTAAATGGCATGTAGTTAGATCTGAAGCTGTATTGGAATCTTTGACTTCTAGTAATCTGTAGATTATATGGCTTTAGAGTTACGCATTACATAGTAATAGACTTGCTACCTGCTGAAATAGAAATACCGAGTCGTGTCAGTTAAGTGTTTTCTTGTTGACTTAAGAGCATGTGAAACTACCATGGTCCATATCAGTGTCTTCTGTAGAAACTTCTGAGCTAACAGAGCTATTAACTCTAATTTCGACTTTGTAGAAGTAGGATGACAAAAATAGGGTCATCTGTAAAGTTGAAAAGAAACAGAACATTCGGTAGAAAAAGAACCATGTATGAAGCATTTCTTTTCTTCAGCCTCCATACATAATTAATAGCTGGTATAACTTAGTCAACTTGACTTGTCTGATTTTTAGAATATCCGATAGATGTCATGCTTCAGATTTAATAGCGTGAAGAGATTGAGACATGTACCTGTCTGCTTACCTAATTTCATTGCTTATAGCTGCGCGATAACAACAATTGCCTTTGCCTTAGCTGAAGTTCATAGGACCTGTCAAGCATTTCGGACTGTAATATGGATCAAAATTTTCTTAGAATCCTCTCATTACCTCTTTTTCTTTGCTATTTGAACCTTAGTTCAATATCTCTTCTGGATGGTAACAACCTTTTGGTCAAACTTCTTTTCCATTATGTATTTTCTCATTGTCGCGTTAGCCTTCGTATGAAAACCTGCTAATTAGTTTTGTACTCTTGCAGCAAAGATCTGCAACAAAGGTTACATTTCCTCTAGTATGGACCAACACCTGCTGTAGTCATCCTCTGTACCGTGAATCTGAGCTTATTCAGGAAAACTTCCTCGGTACGTGTCATTACTAGGAGTCAATGTTTCTTCCATGTCTTGCTTGGCTTCACTTACAGTTAGCAACTTCTCATTCTCCAGGTGTCAGAAATGCTGCTCAGCGTAAGCTCCTAGATGAGCTGGGCATCCCAGCTGAAGATGTACCGGTTGACCAATTCACCCCTCTAGGTCGTATGCTTTACAAGGCCCCGTCTGATGGGAAATGGGGCGAACACGAGTGTAAGTTGCCGACTCGCCGCACAGCCTCAAACATCACTTATCTGTATCTGTGTAGCAATGGGTGTGTTAATCTATTGGATGTGCCATGATCCACACTGTTAACATCATCGCGGGGCAATGCGTTTCACTGGAAATGCAAGTCGTTTGAGACCCCAACCCTGTGCTAACATCCGGTTTTCTTATCCTCAGTGGACTACCTGTTGTTCATTGTCCGCGAGGTGAAGGTGCTCCCAAACCCAGACGAAGTAGCTGATGTGAAGTATGTGAGCCGTGAGCAGCTGCAGGAGCTTATCCGCCAGGCGGATGCCGGCGAGGGTGGCGTGAAGCTGTCCCCATGGTTCAGGCTGGTCGTGGACAACTTTCTCATGGGCTGGTGGGAGCACCTTGAGAAAGGCACTCTGGAGCAGGCCGTCGACATGGAGACCATCCACAAGCTCAAGTAAGGAAGGGAGCAGATGCCATGCCGTGGATGCTTCTATCGCCAAATTTTCTGTACCTTGAATCGGTAAAGAATTTATCCACAGTTGGGTATTTATTCAAGCGATGCTTAAACATCAGAGTCTTCTGGATAATAAGAGGAGAGTTGTTACATGGCTGATGATGGTCCCTTTGTATTGGCTACATTGATGATGAATGACGACGATGATCATGCTCTGAGCCGCTGCTGGTTCTAATTAGGGCATGCCAAGCGGCATGACCAAATTGGACACCCAAAGATCCGATCTAGTCTGTTTGGGTCGGTACTTTTTGTACGGAGCCACAATGGGACGACCTATTTTATCCTCTCAATAGAGAGAATGTGTGACGGGCTCATGGTCTAGGCCCAAGCCAGGGAGGACATGCTAGACGCGTGCCTGTCCGGGCCGACCCATCCATGCTTCAAATTGGTCGACGGATGCATCGTGCGCGGACGGTCAGTCCGTTTAGGTCTTCCTATTGGGGCATGTTTTCTTTGCCTGCGTGAGGACAAAACTAGATCGGATAGAACCGTTTGTTAAAAATCGGATCATTTGGGTCTTCAGTTTGGGTCGTACCGTTGGAGATGTCCTAAGGGTTTCCTCCTGGGCCACGGACCGTGGTTGTTCGAATGTGTTTGTAGGAGAGGGCGGCCCAACGATGCGATCCAAACGGGCCGAGTGGTGCAGACCGGTCCGTGACAACCCATTTTTAGGTCAAATATGGGCAGAGAATGGGTTCACGCGGATCCTATTGCTTGTGTCCGCATGCGCACAGATAGGAGACGCGGCCTAGCGGTGCGACCCAAACTGAACGAGCGGCGCAGACTAGTTTGTGACAACCCATTTTCAGCTCAAATATGGGCAGAGAATGCGTTCACGTGGATAGTGCCCGCGTTCTTGTGGGTCCCACTTCCTCGGGGCCCTTTCCCACTCATGCCCTCCCCGGAGCCTCTCGCTAGTGGCATGCAAACCACTTTCACTCCCTCCACGCCCATAGATTTTTGTTAGCGCAATCACTCAAGCCCTAGCCAGCGATGGAGGATGACTGCACCACCACCACCGTCGCAACCAAGGCTAAGGCCCTACTAAAGCTGAAGAAAGAGTTGATGTCGGAGGAGCAAGCTAATGATACTAGGCATAGCAATAATCTTTTGAAACAACCGAGTGCACCACGAAGCACCATGTTACAAACGATTATTAAGTGTAAAACACAGACCAAAGCATTAAATGGTGATGTTTTTGTGGTCCCGAATGGATCACTAGGTGAAGACCTTAATACCCTTTCTGTCACTGGGGTTCCTGTGAGATCGCCGCTAGCCAAGTATCCCACCTCAAGCCTTTACCAATCTATGGGGTCTTGGGTACCTACAAGTCCAAAGATCAAGACAAGAGACAAAGAAATAAAAGATACAAATCCCTCTTTCAAACAATACACAATGCTCCCATAGATTAGATGCACATAATCATTATAATAAGATCAAGGATAGAAAAAATTGTGCAAAATATTTAGAGTGAAATCGAATATTCTTACAATGGTCGTCGATTACAAGAAGATCTCAAGTACAAAGTAATGGCTATGGCTAATGGAGGGGATGGAAGATGGAAGGGATGAACAATGGTGTGGATCTCCTTTGGTGGTGGTGTGATGCAATCTGAGAATGGTGACCTTTTGCGCGGCGGCCGAGGCCTCAAAATATATAGGCGTATTCACGAAAGTTGTAGGGTTTGACGAGACGAAGCCATCGCCACATGGTACGGGCAGACGGTACGGGCGGGCCCTTCCCGTACCTATGGTCGTTACGGCTGTAGACGCCTGGCATTTTCTCCAGAATTATTTGGTTGTGTGGACTTCCTCAAAACCTTCATTGTGGTTCCAGATTTCGCATTAAAAAGCGTGATTTTCTAGACAACATAAATCAAAGCAATGCATATCTTTGCAATTATTAGTCATTAGTGGCAAGGATAGAGTGTTTCTTGTAAATTGCTTCACTAAAAATAATGTTTAAACGTGGTGGAAGATGGCTATTTTTGGAGCCATCAATTAACTGAAAACCTACTTCTTACTATCTTGGGGTATAAGCCTCAATTTCCATGTTGTTTTGCTTCTCAGAGTCCCATTATGAGATGATTACAATTAACCTTATGAAAATAAGGTCTATTTGAATCATAGTTTTGGATTTCTTCTTAACCTTACTCCATATATTGAATATTGATACTTAAATTCATTGTTCACTCTACCCCTTAGGGTATTCTAATACTCTCCAACTCCAAATATACCACCATTTGGTTTCCATGGTTAGGACAGTGCTCTAAACAGGCCTTACATTTATACCTGTATATGATTTCACGGAGTAAATCAGCGATGTACCCACACAATTGTGGATATCCAAGGTGAATTCTATAAACCACTAGACATACCTAAACTTTGTTTATCTCTTTTAAAAAGGTAAGTATCTTACCTAAGAGATCTTAAATAGTTGACACAAAGACTCTTCCATCATGATATGCCCTTCTTTGAACTTTCAGGACACTAACACTTTGGCAAATCTGACTTCGCAACGCATCCCAGAAGATGGTTACTCCAACTTAATACTTCTCTCTATCTAATTTAACATAGGCCAAGTTTTATGCTCTTTAAGTCATACAAATATGACTTGGTCAAATTAACCAGTAAGTTATCAACTGAGGATCATCATAGTGCGTGATGACTCTAGAATATCCTAAACATTTTCAACTCCCTTACTCCTAGTATTCTCTCGGATATTATAGAGCATCTATGGTTCCAACATCTCTTCTTTCTATCATTTCATGATGCTTCCATGATCTTAAGTATAACTACTTCATCAAGTTCACTATAAGTAACACCTTCTACCAATGAACCTTATTTCCACCTTTCATAAACTCTATACATATATTCACTAAACATCCTTCTTATAGACAACTAAAAATAGTTTGGATTTGATTCTTACTTCCAAGTCACGTAGATACTCCTTATGCTTTGCTTTGGTCTTCATGCAAGTCTTCATCTTTGCCTTTGGAACTCGTCACTCCCTTACACGAATCTCTTTTCTATCTAGGTCTATAGCATTAAGCAATAACTTGATGATGCAACATGCATTTGCACACCAAAAACTTCATGTATATATCTAGTCAATCAACAAGATCCAAGAAAAACCAAGAAATATCCAATGTTGGTGCATGTATCACACATTACCCTAAGCCCGAGTTATAATAGTTGAATAAAACATCTCTAGAATTCAAGCTTATATGTGTAGTATAGAACACCTCCTAGTATAGCTTTATGTTGTGATACATAGCACATATAGGTCAAACTACTCTCCTTCTCAGCATTTACCCGGACTACTCGATTGCAACTGGATAATTTTGAGCAAAGTGGTTTCAACTAACTTATTACCTCCCTTTTGGAACTACTAACTACAACTTACCTTCCGTTGCTCAGTAAACTAATCTCACAATATCCCTCCGGAGCACTATCGAGATTAATTTTGATACCTCTAAGTTGAAGATTATTAGATCCATATAACCTATATGACTTATGCCATGATCCTACAATGTTATCCTAAACTTTGTATTCAAAATTAATTACTAAGCAGTTTCCCTAATTACATATTTATCATGGTTTAAGAGCTAGTCTCACCATGATCTTGTTTTGATTTGCCTATTTATCATGGTTTAAGAGCTAGTCTCACCATGATCTTGTTTTGATTTGCCTATTTGTCATGGTTTCGGAGCTAAACTCACCATGATTCTTCTTCTATCTTGCTATCATAAATTCTTAACAAAATTCCATTCCATCACATAGAATTCTCAAATAAATCCCACATTATTTACTTCCCATTTTATTAGTACATTCTCTAATGGTCGTGATTAGGTGTCCATAATATTTACCATGATTAACTAATGATAGGATTCTTATACCTTGCATGAATTCTCTTCATGGAATATCCTTAACTTAGTCATAATCTACTTTGATAGATTCAATTATTTAAGATAGCTTAATGGTGTTACTTCTACTTAGAAGGAAACCAAATTGATTCTTTCTCCGAAGAGGAATAGATAAGCACTCCTAAGAAAGATGATCAACACATCTTACTCAAATGTGACAAAGTTATCCTCAAGTGAATATCCATAACAAGTTATAAGAATATTTGGTTTAGATAAGATGGCTTCCTATAGTCACTATCCAACCTACAGATCTCCTAAAATGGTTTTAATCCTAAGGTCAAAGTGTTTCCTCTAATACCAGCTGCGGTGACCCAGCATACCACTGCATGATGTAGTATACTATAGTCGTTGACATAACACTAATGAAACATCGTTCCACTAGTATTACATCCCTCAGAGTGGTACAACCGAAACATCGCGGGTCCAAGACATGAGTATAGATTACAACTCAACTCTTTACAAAAGATCCAGAAAACTTTCTCAAAACAATGAGGAAAACAATATACAAAGGAACCCAGAAATAGCAACTCAAAGCCTAGTTTGGAAATAAAACTACTATTATAATATATCTAAGGCTTGCGATTGTTGCTATAGCAATACTCTACAGAAGTAGGTTCTAGTATCTAGGGATTTATCTGTACGTTACTCTTCAGATTCTCTCATATTGCTGATGATGTAGTCGTCGAATTCATTAATCTCCACTGGATATCTTCAACTCTTCAAAGTAGTTCTCCTCTTGAGTTCGTCATTGATTGCTCCGAGATCTAGCAAGGGTTAATAAGGTATGGTTGAGTACGAGCATACTCAGCAAGTTCACTAAAAAGGACCATTTGATGCACTATATACAGCTGTAGACCATAGGTCAAAGGCTATGCAGGTTTTCGATACATTTCTTTAAAGATTGCTTTTATTTTGAAAAGCTATGTCTGTCAGCATTCACAGGTTGATTAGAACTTCGTGGAGTTTCTCTTCTAAAGCGTTTGCAGCTCCTTCCCGGAATAGGGAGTAACACATCACACTTTTTTACAGTCTGTAGAGGTGCATTGCTTTACCCATGAGAGATCTGTATTCATGTTGCACAACCAAGTCGCGAGCCTTTTCCACACTTCCTTGGTATGGGACCCGATATAAGTACCCAAGCCGATCATCACCCTTATCCATGGCCCCACATGCCAGCAGGACCCTTTAGGCTGCCACGTCTCTGTTAATCCCCCTTGTAGGCTGCTATGACTCTGGTAGGATCTTGAAGACTCTGTGAGACGGTTGTGCCCCTGGTAGGTTCCCTTAAAATGACCGACCATACCTCCGACAGCCTCTCACAAGATAATCTAGACACTAAAACCGCGGGGCTCTAAGGGTGCCCACCCCATGTTGCTGGAACCACGCAAGGAATCTCATCGTTGCATTAAGGTCGCCCGCTGACACACGAAAGGAAGAAGATCCAACTGACTTCCACAGAGTCATATATATCTCATGGTTAACGCATATTTTACGATGCAAGAATCATTGGCGATGTTTGTTGTACAATCCTAGATGATACATTTCCGAGTAGTGGTGGTTCCGTTGCTAGTCATAATAGATTAATTGACCATCCTGGATCAGTAACCAATAGTTCATGTCAATTATGGAAGTAATGTTTTCTGCCATCCTTTTTGAAATGCAGGTGATAACAGTAGTAGATCGCAAATACTTGATAAAAAATAACCAAAGTACATGAGCAAGTGTGAACATGCCTTTGTGATTACAAGATTATGCAATCACGGTCTTCAAGACTATATAAAATCTAGCATCTGAATATAACATCGTTGGTACGCTAAAGACTAATGTTTAAAGAACCAAGATGTTGTGATGCATAAGTAATACCATGCATTTTGTAAAAACCTCGAAATAATACCCAATATTGTGAATGAGTTGAACTTAGGTGATTCCTTTAAGATTTGGCTTTTCTTCAAGTTGACTTCACAAGCAAATATAATTATAAATAACTTAAGACTAACATACAAGACATAAAAGCTAAAGCACAACGGTATTACAAGATTAAGGTTGATTGGTACCATGTAACTATTATGAAAGTCCATGTTTTAAGTTATTGAGACTTAAAATAAATAACATAGTGTGTTTGTTTGAAGTGGTAAAAAGAATAACTTTTGAAGAAAATGTTGTTTATGTTAAGTTAATCAATTCTAAAGGTTGCAAGGATTTGGACTATGGGTATTGATAAAGTACAAATGATCTTGAATTATTTTACTTCTAGTTTATTGTATATTATACTAAAGTTAACTATAAAAAATGGATTTAAGTCATAATGTTTATGGCTACCAAGTTCTAGGGTTTTCCTAAGCATAATCAAAGGTGTAAGATCATTCACTCTCAATGTAAGTGGATGATATGGTTTAACTTTTAAGTGAATACCATACATTTATGTGTAAGTGTTGGAAATATTAGATAAGAAAGTTCAGTAACCTAAATACTAAGTTGATATAGCTATGGACTCAAATGTATGTTGTTTGAGTTTTCATTTGTAAAGAAATCAATATGATTCTTTAGAATGACATATTTTAATTTGGATTATTGATAAATATCTAAAGGTGACTTTGTTGAACATAATGATTCCTATTTTTACTTATATATGGTAGAATTGATACTTTAATCTTCTTTGTATGTTTTACCCAAGTTATAAAGGTAAACGTAATTTTAAAACATTATAAACATCTTCTTTACAATTGCCAAGGAAAGAATATCATTTATTCATGGCAATAAATTCTAAAGACTCATAATAAAGTTAAGGAATTTATTTGAATTTATAGGTGATAAAAGAAAATACATTCTATTTATTTGAATGCAAGAAAAAGGATTTAACACCCTTTTATCTCATTTGTTATCTAGAAATACCAAAATTACTTGGGATTTCATATTAAGTATTTTTCTATAGTGGTGGATGAATTTTCATTCACAAAAGTGGTTTTATTCATTTTAATGATGTTTCCTCATTTCTCTCATCTTAGTAAGAGATTTAATGGTCTAAATATTTAGTTGTATTTTATTTAACTCAAACAAATAATGTTATATTTTTATTAGGTAGATATTATTTTTGTAAACATTTTGATATATCATATACATTTTAAGGATTTTCTACATTTTTATAGAGCTAAGATAATCTTAGGGGAATTTTGGTAATTTTCCATTTTACTTCTTTATTTATTGTGGTTTCAATTTTTATGGGCCTAACCCATGAGCGCACCTAGCCCATAGGCCGACACAGCCCACCATTGGCCCAACTGGTCCGGCTGGGGGTCAACCCTAGCCCAACACAACCCATTTTCACTCTCCTCTCTCCCCAACACAAGCGCACAACACGTGCACTCGTCCCTTTCCCAGCACGCACACTTGAAATTCAAATCTCAATTACTTAAACTAAATTCAACTTTATTTTAAGCTTCAAGTAACTTCAAATTTCCAATTCAAAATTCAAACACTCATTTGAATTCACTTCCCTCGAATACAATGTCGAAATTTGTCGCACTTGTCCCGATGTTTCCATCAGAATAAGAGAAATCTCGATCACTCTACACCTCTTTTAGTTTTGCGCAGAATTCTTCGGATTTTCTGATGCATGAATGCAATTGCACAAGACGGTGGTATCTTCTTCTCCGACCTAAAATTCTAGGATGTTACAACAACAAGAGAAGAAGAAGACAGAGATGGGAAACGAGCAAAGGGGAATTTCCCCGGCGCCCATGCCCTATTTATCCCCCCGCGTGGGCGGTTGACCTCCACCCAGCCCACGTGTCATCCAACCTCCACGCGCACCGCGATGGGTCGTGTTGGGATCATGTGAGCTAGTAGTTTCACCCATAGAAGATCCCGAATGCGATTATTGGAGCACCATCACAGTTACCAAAAATTGCCCTAATTAGACGCGGCTTAGAGTTGTTGCTCGTGGCTATCGTCAGCGGTGATCTCAGTGACGAGACAATCCATCTCCAAGATCCGATTGCACCAGCCGACTGCCTTTGTCACCGCACACCAAGTGGGTGTCAATCGATTCCACATCCAGGTGCTCCGGACGGTCATCTACATCAACATATTCGTGTGCTCCAGCCGCGAATCATCATCTACATCAACCTATTCGGTAGCTCACAAAAACTTCTCCAAGATGTTAAGTCTCCACATGCTTGGGGGATAGTGTTGGGGGATTACCCCCGAGTAGGCTCGGCCGGTTTAGTCCAGCTGGACCAGGCCGGATGGCCGCTAAGCATAAGCTAAGGCCGACTAGCCCCGACCAGCCGGTCAACTCCAAGATCAAACCGGCTAGCCCCGTCTAGACGGTCAACCTCAAGACCAGGCTAGCTAGCCTGCTCTAGCCGGCTGATACTTCTATTTTGCATCAATATTCTATATCATAATTTACTGTTATTGATATATTTCATATTAAGAGATAATACTTATGTTATTTCATCTATTTTTGCATGGTTGATGACTTTTGGAGAATGGACCGCTGAAGTCAGGATTCTGATGGAAAAGGCACAGTTTGGAGGAGAAATTCGTGAAGATCATAAAATCCTAGAAAATATATGGAAAATCCTATTTTTCTAGAAGACGAAGGAAGCCAGAAGGGGGAGCGGAGATGGGCCATAGGGGGACCACACCACCCCCTAGCGCGGACCACCCTACATCGCGCCACCAGGTGGTGTGGCCACCCTGGCCCACCTCTGGCTCTGCTCTTTGGCGTATAAAATCCTCCTGAAACCCTAAAATTCGGGAGCGACCACAAAAAAGTTCCGCCGCCTCTGCGGGGCAGAAAATACAGAGAGAGAAAGAGCTCTCCAGCAAGAAGAAATATGCCAGGGGAAATTCTTTCCCAGAGAAGGGAGATCGTCGCCATCAACACCGTCATCACGCTAGACTTCATCGGGATCATCATCATTATCATCACCATCATCTCCACCAGCACCATCATCACCACTCCATACCACTGTAACAATTAGGTTGAATCTTGCATAGTTCTTAGGGGAAACTTTCCCGGTGTTGATTACTTGTTGTAGTTGATGTTATTGAGTAGAACCATTGAATTATCGTTCATGTTCAGATTGTTACTTATCATTATTTCATCTCTGATCTTGATCTATATGATGTCTTGTGAGTAGTTTGTTTAGTTCTTGAGGACATGGGAGAAGTCATGTTGTTAGTAGTGGAATTGTGTTGAGAAAGATTCAATGGTTTGATATTTAAGTTGTGGTGTTATTCTTTTAGTGGTGTCATGTGAACGTCGACTACATGATACTTCACCTTTATGGGCCTAGGGGAATGCATTGTGTATTTGGCTACTAATCGTAGGGGTTGCCGGAGTGACAGAAACATGAACCCCCGTTATGAAACCTTTGCACAAGAGAGTGTAGGATCTCAAAGCTTAAGGTTGTGGTTAAGTTTTTATCTTAATTACTTTCTTGTAGTTGCGGATGCTTGCAAGGGGTATAATCACAAGTATGTATTAGTCCTAAGAAGGTCAGTACATTAACACAGGTTCACCCACTCAACACTTGTCCAACTAAAGAAGATTAATCAACTATATGAAGCGAAAGAACTTGACGATATTTCCATGTGTCCTCGAGAACATTTGGTCATCTTAAGTAATACAACCGGCTTGTCCTTTGCTAAAGAAAGGATATGGCCACTTGCTGCAATTATTATTATTGTCTTTTATTTACTCGTACTTTATTTATCTACACTATCAAAAATCTCTAAAAATCCGTTTGTTAAGTATTTACAGAGAAATCCTAATCCAAGACACTCGTCAACACCTTCTGCTCCTCGTTGGGTTCGACACTCTTACTTATTGAAAATACTGCGATACACCCCCTATACTTGTGGGTCATCAAGACTATTTTCTGGCGCCATGCCGGGGAGTGGTGCGCTATTGAAGAGTGGACCAGTAAAGGAAACTTTGAAGGAGATATGCCCTAGAGGCAAATAATAAATAGGTTTTTATTGTCATATCTCAATTAGTTTATAATAGTTTCATATTGTGCTATAACTGTGCCAAGTAGAAACATTGGTATAGGTGTGGTATGAAACAACCAAGTCCCTAGTAGCCTCTATTCATACTAGTTCGTTGGTCACGAAGATGATCTGGGTTTCAAGATCATGGGCATTTATGCCGACTGACAACGAGATCATATCATTGGAGAATGATGTGATTGGACATTCCTCGAAGGATTGCAACACGATCAAGTCATATACTTCATTGTTGCAATAGCTATAAATAGACTCCTTCTCCTTAGACCGTGAGCTCATATTACTCACGATTTCCCTAGGCTGCTTTGACTGCATCAAACGCCACTTGGTAATGCGGTGGCCATAAAGGTGTACGTTGGGTATTCCGAAGGAACAGTAGATGACATGTGACTGCAAGACCGGGATTTGTTCACCCACATGACGGGTAAAGATACATACGGCTGACTTAGTGAGATTACATCTATAAATGTTGCAACATGTGACTAGGTCACGGGGATGTAATATCACGGTAACAAGAAAACATAACTTGTTGCGAACGAGATTGAACAAGGTTTGGGATACCGATGATCGGATCTCGGACAAGTTGTATCGAGAAACAAAAGAAAGAGGATGCTACATTTAGACGGTTCAAACGACATTGTCATCAGGAATGCATAGGGGTCACATGGATATCCCTGGTCCCTCTGTTGATCATTGATACAGATCATGTCTAGAAAATTCCCGAGCCGTGAGAGGATACACTTAAGGTTACGATGAGAGCGATCATTCGTAAGACGGAATCATAGTAGAGAAAGAGAGAAAGACAGAATCGTTCCGCGGAGAGATCCGAAGTTGTTCGGAGAAAGAATAAAGGAAAAGCCCCGAAAAGTGTTTTCGGATAAATGGGAATTTAAATATATATTTATTATATGTTAATTGTGAATTAATATATTCTAAATAATATTTAAGTTAAGATTTATAAAGTCAACTTTTATGTTAGGCTAAATCCCCGAGGGAAATAGTCTAGAATAAAAGCTGCAGAATAAATAAAGAGAAAAATAAAAGAAACAGCCCACGTGGGCGGTTTTTATTAACCGCCGCACGGGGGGCAGTCCGCAGCTACCAGCCGCCACCAGGGCCTGCTCGACCTGGCCCATGCGGGCGCCAAGGAGCTGGGCCGCTGGGGCAGGCCGGCCCACCGGGGCGGGGCACGGGCGCCACAAGGCGGTGGGGCATGAGTTGGGCCGCGGGGCCGGCGGCCCACCCGGCTGGGTTGCCAGGCCGTCGGCGCTGGGTAGGCCCACCCGGGGTTGCTGGCTCCAGCAGGCCGCCACCTCGCTGGGTGAGGCTGAGCGCGTGGTGGGCCGCCGCCAGGGCCCACCCGGCCAGCCCCTGTTGCTCTCCTTTTTCCTTTTTCTGTGTGCCTATTGGGCTGCGTAGAAACAACCCATTTGGCAGTCCGAATTTCTGCTGATTTTTTCCTTTAGTATTAGTCCTACATGGCTTAGCCTTTGAGAAAGGTACATCCCTTAGCCTATATAAAGGGGTGCCCATTGGTGGGATTAAACACACAATTGGAGAAGTCCTTTGGTTGACTTTCTCCCCCTCCCTCTCTCTATGCCTCGTGACCATGGCCCCAAGTCTGGGTTGTGCGATCGAGGCACACCTGCAGTACGCCATTGCGCTGCAGGGATTCCTAGCCGGATATCATTTTCCGCACTCCCGGCGGGATCGGGGAGCCGGAGGTCTCATCGTGCACCGGATGTGTATGAAGACACGAGGCGCAACACTTGGGGCGCTTAAATGTCGTGAGCCGGAGCGGTTGCACGATGAAGATGATGAAGATGATGAAGATCAAGATGGAGCAAGGGGTGACCTGCGAGGAGCTTCGCGACCTTGAGGTTGGCTTTGAGTACGACTACATCAACCACTTTCCCGCGAAACGTTAACCGCGTACAGACTACAAGGATATGTATTCTCTACGCATCGGTCGTTACCGCATTACTACATAGATAGATCCTAGGCTAAGTTTCTGGGGTTCCGTCGTAGGAATTTTTTTGTTTTTTCGCCGATCCCCTATAGTGGTATCAGAGTCGATCTATACGTAGGAGTGCTGTACGGCCAGTACGCACAAGTATTATGCGGGCATTGATCCCTTAGTTGTTACCCTCTAATGTGTACTTGTTTATATTGCGGTATTGTTTGATGAAGCGGCCCGGACCGACCTTACGCGTATTCGTACGTGAGACTGGTTCCACGCTCAACATACGGCTTGTACCGTTTAAGCGGCTAGCGGGTGTCTGTCTCTCATTCGATAGTTGATATAGCATTTACAACGGAGGGCCCCGAAAGGGGTGTAATAGAGACAACTGTTGGATCCATGTTGTGGTTGGAAAGTTCGTAGTTTAGAAACAGTTCTAGTGCGAAAGTCCTAACAACCACGTAAAACTTACAATAGATAAAGTAGAGGCGTCTAACTTTATTTTGCAGGGGGCATGTGATTATGATATGGCATTGGTCATTGCGAAGGTAAAGTAGTTTACTTTTATATTACTAAGTAATATAGTAATAGTCATCGTTCCGATGGACGACCTGGTGGCGGCGTCGTGGACTTGGCGTCAAACCAAGGGCACGATGGAGATCATGCCGGAGCGCTCGATGGAGATCAAGGCGCAAGAAAGACCATATCATATCACATTATACATATGATGTTGACACCTGTTTTACATCTTATTGTGTGCTGGTATTTAGATACTCAACGGTAGCAAATAAGATAATCCCTATTTAATTCCAATGTTCCGTGTTCCCCTTGTGTGTGCACCACCAAGAAAGTTCTTCGGTATGAGGTCGGCCGTGATGATCGGGGGTCACACATATCTACATTCGCATACAGTGGGTGTAAGCCATGTTGCACAGCGAATACACACAAGTTAGATTTGGTGAGCCTAGCACGCCACAGAAGCATGGCCTCAGAACACAAGAGATCGAAAGATCGAGCATGAGTCACATGGATGATGTGATTGACATTAGTGAATGTCTACCTTTGATAATGCACTGATGGCCATGATGATTGGAGGAGGTGAAGAGGATAGGGATCATGCGATCA
This sequence comes from Avena eriantha, assembly GCA_910589775.1. Classification (NCBI taxonomy): domain Eukaryota; kingdom Viridiplantae; phylum Streptophyta; class Magnoliopsida; order Poales; family Poaceae; genus Avena; species Avena eriantha. The sequence continues at coordinate 159,029,181 of OU342741.1, read as the reverse complement.
CTGAAATCGTTCAGGGGATGACCGTTTTAGTGGAGACCAATTATAAATTGATCTCTCATTATAAACTTAGTCTAGATGTCTATTTGCAAATATCTTAGTAGACCTTGGCATATCCCATTGAGGTCCTTTGCGACCATGGGAATATATTTCTTGATTTGGAACTTAGCAAACGGGTCCAACTTCATAGATTAATACCCACGCCTGAGGGATATCCTCGTAAAAGGTGATCTTCTCTTCTTGATACAATAACCATTAGGAGATAACTCGATGACTCTTGATTTTTTGCAAAAACACTTAGCGATCTTGCATTGGAGTTAAGAACTTTTGGAAGGGCTTGATTGCAAATGGAGGTCATGGATGAAAAGGTATATATAAGATATGCAAATTATAAATGTAATTCTTGCAAAACTCGTTGCAGTTTATAAAGTATTTGATACTTATCCCGTTTTCTGAAAACAGGATGATCTGCTTGAGAATTGCTGGATTTGAGGCAATGTTACTTGATGACGACAAGCAAAACAGTTGATGGCCGACATAACCTCTTCCCTCAAAGTTTGTCATTTGGATTAGTGGACTTGAATATAATTTGTAATCCTTGTATATGTGTCTTGCTTTTGGCAAGACGATTATTCATATGAACAAGTTACAAACCAGTTTGTACTATTCTTATGAACAATACCTTATGGTCACATTATGATTACAAATAAGTTATTCTCATCACTATGTTAATGATAATAGTTTAAACATTTATAAAGGATTAGAATGCTAAAAGATATCCAAAGCTTAATAATGAAATGACACTACAATTCAAGTCATTTTGGTTATTGCAGGTTCTTTATGAAAGATCGGGGTCCTAGATGCTTAATCTAGAGACTTTGCAAAACCATGCCTCTTGGGCAGAATGACTAAAACTCCGTATTCTGGTAAAACGGTGATATGCAAAGAAATGTTGAATCTTATACATAGTGATGTATCATATTTTCAACAAGTATTGGAAATCATTTATTGTAGACTTAAGTGAATAAGCGTATTTACTTAATGAAACATAAGGTTGAAATGATTTGAATTGTTCAAATGAGTTCATAACTAAATGGGATATTGAAATTAACAAGAATACAAAGTCTCCTCGATTTGATCGACAAGACTAAAGTATTCAAGTTAAGTTTAGCATAAAAGGAACTTGTGAAAGATGTTTCACAAATTATGATAATTGGACAAATTCAAACTATGTTGAAATGTCTAAACATCATAATCATTATGTATTAAGATACATATGGTATAATATCATCTCTTATAGGGTTATAGTTGTTGTTTAGAGTTAAAGATCGAAATAAGAAAAACACTCATTTGAAATACAAAGGAACATCCAAAGATTCGTGGAAACAACACCATAAGTGTTATGGCACGTTCGAGTTTCTGGAGATTTCGATAAATTGAAGTCATGGCGAATAAACAAGTCTTTGTAGAGCATTCTTAGGAAGATATGAATGCATCTTGCACAAAGGGGCAAACTTGTGGTTGTCCAAAGTTGACGTGTCTTGATGAAGATACAGGTGGAAGAAAGTAAAAGATCAAAACAAGGTATCTGACCTTACCTCTGAATTGTTGAGTGGCACAGCAAAATTTGTCTCGGAAAACCAAACTCTACAAATAGAGGAGAAACCAGTGATAATGATCATAAAGTTTCAGTGAATACTTTTACTAAACAAAGTAGGATTCAACTATATATTCTACAAGTTTGTGGAATTATAGTTGATTCACTTGTCATGTTTTGAACAAGACATACCTACGAAATACAAAGAAGCGTGATGGACCTGAGTACGAGAAATGAATAGTCATTGAAATCTTGCTAGTGGGATTCTCGTTTTGATAGTGATCAAAGAATTTTGGAATGTCCAAGATTATCGAGAGGACCTAGTTTTGAGTGGGAGCAAATCAGCTTGCCTAATTCATAATATGTAACTGACATATTTTGAATGGGAGCTAAGTGAAATCCCTGGATCTCAAACATGAATGTCATATTTGAGTGGGAGCATGAAATCATTCTAGAATATGTAGACGATATATGTGAATGATGTGATTGGTGTTAATAGTATTTAAGTTAGGATGAATTTGAAGATATTAAACAAAAGATCTATCTAGATAGATTAGTAAGTTTAATAAACACTGAATGTCAAATGCTTCCTGGACTTGATTCTGAAAGATGTTCAGAAGGTCCTAAGACAAGATTCTGAAGAAGTTCGGAATAGAATAAGGTAAGAAAGAAGTTCTTACTATATGAAGCATTGAGTATTGCAACGATGGTTGAAAGAAAGAGATGCGTTGCATCTCCTATGCCTCAATCATAGGTTCTTTCATAAAACCATGTTATATACTCGACATAATGTGACCCAAGGTTCTGGTTGAAAGGACAAAGTCTTAACTATAAGAACGTGTCTTTAAGTGATTCTTGAGTTGATCACTGAACCAGAATTAAGTTTGTACTTAAGTAGCAAGAAGCAATGTAATTGGCATAGTTGCGTTTCATGCACTAGGATCTACATAGATATAGAAGTATAAAAGCTCCATCTGATGTGATGTATAATGTTATGGCGGGGCTAGTTCGCTTTTAACGTAGAATGATGTGTCCCAGGGCCCAGTGCCCATGAGAAAGCCCTCGAGGTTGATCTAACGTCACTGTAAGCTCCTGGAATCCGGCCTCGTTCTGCTGCCATGACTATAGTATATACACAAAGGATAGCAAAGTGTGTTTCGAAGTTTAGATGACAACAGTGAAAAACGACCGTCATCATAAACACTAGAAACAAAGTCTCACTTTGTCGCCAAACAAATGCTTCGACCCATTATAAGATAATGGTGTGAATGTCAAAATTAGGAAGACAATAACGATTTGCAAAAGACATAATGATCTGGTAAAACAGAACATGGACATGACGTTTCCCATGAGCATGCATGATCTATAAACGCATATGGCATATGGTTTATATGAGTAAAATGCAAGCTGGATTATTTGTACTCTAGTGCAAGTGGGAGACTGAAGGAGATATGCCCTAGAGGCAAATAATAAATAGGGTTTTATTGTCATATCTCAATTAGTTTATAATAGTTTCATATTGTGCTATAATCGGGCCAAGTAGAAACATTGGTACATGTGTTGTATGAAACAACCAAGTCCCTAGTAGCCTCTATTCATACTAGTTCGTTGGTCACGAAGATAATCTGGGTTTCAAGATCATGGGCATTTTTGCCGACTGACAACGAGATCATATCATTGGAGAATGATGTGATTGGACATTCCTTGAAGGATTGCAACACGATCAAGTCATATAGTTCATTGTTGCAAGAGCTATACCTAGACTCCTTCTCCTTAGACCGTGAGCTCATATTACTCACTGTTTCCCTAGGCTGCTTTGACTGCATCAGATGCCACTTGGTAATGCGGTGGCCATAAAGGTGTACGTTGGGTATTCAGAAGGAACAGTAGATGACATGTGACTGCAAGCCCAAGATTTGTTCACCCACATGACGGGTAAAGATACATACGGCTGACCTGGTGAGATTACATCTATAAATGTTGCAACATGTGACTAGGTCACGGGGATGTAATATCACGGTAACAAAAAAACATAACTTGTTGCGAACGAGATTGAACAAGGTATGGGATACCGATGATCGGATCTCGGACAAGTTGTATCGAGAAACAAAAGGAAGAGGATGCTACATTTAGACGGTTCAAACGACATTGTCATCAGGAATGCATAGGGGTCACATGGATATCCCTGGTCCCTCTGTTGATCATTGATACAGATCATGTCTAGAGCATTCACGAGCCGTGAGAGGATACACTTAAGGGTACGATGAGAGCGATCATTCGTAAGACGGAATCATAGTAGAGAAAGAGAGAAAGACGGAATCGTTCCGCGGAGAGATCCGAAGTTGTTCAGAGAAAGAATAAAGGAAAAGCCCCGAAAAGTGTTTTTGGATAAATGGGAATTTAAATATATATTTATTATATGTTAATTGTGAATTAATATATTCTAAATAATATTTAAGTTAAGATTTATAAAGTCAACTTTTATATTAGGCTAAATCCCGGAGGGAAATAGTCTAGAATAAAAGCTGCAGAATAAATAAAGAGAAAAAGAAAAGAAACAGCCCACGTGGGCGGTTTTTATTAACCGCCGCACGGGGGGCGGTCCGCAGCTACCAGCCGCCACTGGGGCCTGCTCGACCTGGCCCATGCGGGCGCCAAGGAGCTGGGCCGCTGGGGCAGGCCGGCCCACCGGGGCGGGGCGCGGGCGCCACAGGGCGGTGGGGCATGAGTTGGGCCGCGGGGCTGGCGGCCCACCCGGGCTGGGTTGCCAGGCCGTCGGCGCTGGGTAGGCCCACCCGGGGTTGCTGGCTCCAGCAGGCCGCCACCTCGCGGGGTGAGGCTGAGCGTGTGGTGGGCCGCGGCCAGGGCCCACCAGGCCAGCCCCTGTTGCTCCCCTTTTTCTGTTTATTTTCTGATTGCCTATTGGGTTGAGTAGAAACAGCCCATTTGGCAGTCCGAATTTCTGCTGACTTTTTCCTTTAGTATTAGTCCCACATGGCTTAGCCTTTGATAAAGGTACACCCTCTTAGCCTATATAAAGGGGTGCCCATGGGTGGGATTAAACACACAATTGGAGAAGTCCTTTGGTTGACTTTCTCCCCCTCCCTCTCTCTATGCCTCGTGACCATGGCCCCAAGTCTGGGCTGTGCGATCGAGGCACACCTGCAGTACGCCGTTGCGTTGTGGGGATTCCTAGCCGGATATCAACTTCCGCACTCCCGGCGGGATCGGGGAGCCGGAGGTCTCATCATGCACCGGATGTGTACGAAGACACGAGGCGCAACACTTGGGGCGCTTAAATGTCGTGATCCGGAGCTATTGCACGATGAAGATGATGAAGATCAAGAAGGAGCAAGGGGTGACCTGCGAGGAGCTTCGCGACCTTGAGGTTGGCTTCGAGTACAACTACATCAACCACGTTTCCCGCGGAACGTTAACCGTGTACAGACTAAATGGGTATGTATTCTCTATGCATCGGCCGTTACCGCATTACTACATAGATAGATCCTAGGTTAAGTTTCTAGGGTTCCGTCGTAGGAATTTTTTTGTTTTCTGCGCCGATCCCCTACAAACTTCTACTATGAGTATTGTTTATTTATGTTAGTTACTTTATTTCAATATAGATAATTCACTTAGTGTCTTATTTCGTAATGCTACTACCACTGCTAAGGTAGTAGATGAACCACCACCTGCTGAAAATGATACTTTTAAGATACCTACATGAATTATTCATCATGTTATGGATAACTACTATCTTGGAGATGGAACTGTCCTTCCCGGTGACCATTTGCTCTTTATACACGAATTATGCGGGTTGTTCAAGTGTGAAGGTATTACAACAGATCAAGTCAAGAAGAAGTTATTCTCATTATCACTGAAAGGAAGAGTTGAGGAATGGTATAAGCTGTTGAAGAATGGCTAATCTCTTGAATGGGAGGAAGTAGTACCTCTCTTTTATTCCAAATTTTATCCTCCTAGTGAGATTCACAAAGATCAGAATCAAATATACAACTTTTAGCCTCGTGATGGAGAGAGTACAACTCAAGATTGGGGGAGATTGAAGTTACTAATGCTCAGATGTCCTACTCATGAGCTCCCTAACAATATTATTATCAATAACTTTTATGCAAGGCTTTCTCTTCATGATAAGGATCTGTTGGATGCTTCTTGTGCTAGAACATTTACACGCATGGAAGAAGAAGCTAAATGGGATCTTCTAGACCGTATTCAAGACAATGCTGAAGCATGGGAGAATGATAAAGGAAGAATGTCAGGTATAAATTATGATTGTGAATGCATTAAATCTTTTATGGGAACTGATGACTTTCACAATATTAGTAATGCTTATGGTCTTGATTCTCAAAGTATTGCAAATTATTTTAAGGCTTTTGCTTCTTATATTAAAATTCCTAAAAAGAAATGGAATAAGTATCATGAGCCATATAAAGATATTGTTAATTGTGTTCTTGCTAGATACACTGAAGTTTATACTGCTAATCATATTTTACCTGAACCTTACATTGAGAAAATGCCTTACCCAGTTAAGATAAAGGAACATTCTATGATAGATAGTATGGTTAATGAAAGTACAAATAAAGCTATTGAACCTGATGAACAAATAGCTATTGAACCTGTAATAGCAAATGTGAAAGACTTTGTCACTAAATATGTAGAAGATGGACACACTATCCTCTGTAAGGATAGTTCTAATATTGTTCACTAAGTAGTGTTAGGACTTAGGAGAGCTAGTGTCCCTGTGTTTTCTGTTAGAATAAGTGATCATTGCTACAATAGTTCTTGTGATAGTTATATCGTTAAATTTATGCATGATACTGAAAGTTACTATGAGAGAGGGAAAAATGTTCTTATGCATCTCAATAATATTAAGTTTCCTCGCTTTATGATGAAAATCTTTATGCTGTACTTGTTTTGCCTTCCTATGTTAGCAGCCTCTGGTTTCAACAATTTATTTTCTTACAAAATCCTCTTGCATAGGAAGTGGGTTAGACTTAAACATGTGTATATTTGCTTCTTGATGCTCTCTCTTTTACTTCAATTCATATTCTTATGTGAGCATCATTGAAATTATCATGCCCATCTTAATGGCTATAAAGAAAGAGCTTTTTGGGAGACAACCCAATATATATTTTGCTTTTAGTTTGTTTTTGCTTATTTGAGTCTTGGAAGTTGTTGCTTCTACAATAACCTCTCCTTATCCTTTTTGTTTGGTTTTGTGTCAAGATCAGCCTCTAATGAGAGAGAAATAAGATTTGGGGAAGTTGTTGTCCCAAAAAAGATTTTTGTGCTTCACTATAAACAATCTCTAGAAATCCCAGAATGTCCTACTGATATGTAATTTTGTGTGTGCATGCCCTAGGTTATTATTTAACTTCCGTTAGTTTTGCACTTTTTTATTTGAGCAACAGAAGATTTTCGAAAAAATTGATCTTTACCTGCTGGTCTGTTTTAACAGATTTTTGCCAGTCTTGCATTTGCCTCTTAAATCAATTTCCTTTTTGAATTCCTTTTGGGATTTCGGAAGGAATTGCTACAGTAGCTCATATTTTGATGGATTTCAGTTGAAATTGAACTTAAAGGTTTATTATCTTGCATGCACTAATGTTGCTAATGAGAATTGTGTGAAGTTTTGTGTGAAAGATATTTCCAAGTTGTAGGAGAAAATGGTGTAATAAGATGGTGAATGGTCAAAGACTCAAGCAATATGTTTTTGAAGATGAAGATATTGTTTTTATTCAAATGGTGACTCCAGAAAAATTTATCGAAGACCAAATTTAGAAACCTGTAGAGTCCATTTTCGAATATGTAACACTTCTGGTAAGAAAAGGTCCGTGAAAAATCTGTCAATTTATATTTTTGCAGTTTTTATCTAACATGGAAAGCAATGAGTCGAAAGAGGGACGGAAAAGGAGCCCGAGTGACTCACACCACCCCATGGCACGGGCCCACCTGACTGCGCCACCAGGGGGTGTGGCCACCCCGGAGCCCGTCTCCGACCCGTTTTCTCCCAGTACTTTCCTTTTGTTGTAAAACTTCGTAATATATAATCCCCCGAGGTTCGTATATCATGTTCTCGCCTTGTTTTCGTTTCGATCTGCTTTTGACAGGTAGAGTCTCAGTTTTGGAGCCACAATGTCTTCCTCTGGATCAGCCAAGGAAGATTCCTCCGTGGACATCATCAACCCGTACATGCGTGAGTTGAAGATTCATCCCAAGGAGTTGTTGCTCAAAGATGGGAAGGTACAGATAAAAGAGGTTCAAGGCCCTAAAGGTGAAGGTAGTCTGGAGGACAGGATGGAAGCACTGGAGCAAGAAGTCTTTATGTACAAGAAGTGTATGGGTTCCGCGTATGAAAACAATTAATTTTACCCTATGCTCCTGAACCCCTGATGCTTGCCAGGACCTATCTATTAGTAATACAATAACAGGAGGGGCTTTTCGTGAACTTACCCTTGAAGACCGAAAAGCGTTGTCAACGCTTAGGAGAGCGTGGTTGATGTAGACGAGCCGAAGCCGACCTCAAGGTCGTGATGAAGTCCTTGCGCTCCTGTGGCTCCAACGACTTCATTGCCTCAAGTGTGACACCTCGCGGGGAGTTACACACGTCCGGTGCCTGACGATGACTCCCGCTTCCCCGATCCAGCAGCAGTTGCAGAAGTAGAGCTCCTGGATCCAAATTCCGCAGTGCGACGGTGCTCCGCAGAGAAGATGTCTCTCGTTCGAACAGTCCGAACTTGGGACCACGATCACGAGAGAGAGAATATCAATTGGAGGTCTTCCCAAAAGTGAGAAGACCTTTATTGAATATTGTGTGTCTTTATCTGGCTAAATACCCCCACTATATATAGGGAGAGGGGAGGTACTACCTCCCTCAAAGTCCCGAGGTGGGACTAAAGGAGAGGAGAGGGGGAGGGGGTGGCGTCGCCGGCCAGGGCGTCGGCCTCCCCTCTTGGCCCTTCTCCCTCTTACCCCTTTTCCCTAATGGGCCCTCTTCCCTCCGGAATTGGCCCATTAAGCCTTTGACCATTTAAATTGATTTTCTCTTTATTAAATAATTATGAATAAATGATTAAATCAATATTTAACATTCATTCACATATTATTCAATATCCGTGGCTATGGAACACCTTCCACCTCCACTCTGGACTTCGTCCGGACTTACCGAAACCCTTCCGGTTTTCTCTCTACTATTCTTTGGTGATTCTTCCGATCCTATAAACACTCTCTAAGCATCATCAAACCCTTTAAGCGTGATACCCCACGGTTCGGGAACACTCCAGACATGGTCGGAACACTCCCGGACCAATGATCGACAGAGAGACCTGGATGGCCATGTGACCCCTATGCGTTCCACGAAGATCTTTCGTCGTTTGAACCGGGACAGTCATGTCTTATTCGCTCTGTTTCTCGATACTTGCATTGCCCGAGATATGATCAATAACATCACCATGTCATGTTCAATCTCATTTATCGAACAATGCTACTTGACTCGTTCCAACAAGTGATATCCCTGTGATCAAAATCACACGTTGCGCAGCTATTGATATAACTTCTCCAAGTGGGCCCTTGAGCATCTTTCCATCACATGGACGGACAAATCCCGCTCTTGACATATATTGCCTCTACGGTTTCCTCCAAGTACATGAACACACTTTATAACCACCGTATTACCAGATGGTGCTTGATGCTATCTAAGCACTCTCGGGAGACAGTGATTGATATAGCCTCACGGTCTAAGGAATGGTCTACGAGGATCCATTTCTAATCATCGTAACTTGAACTTCATGACATGGTCGGGTCATGATGTTTAGGTTGGGTATTGATTCATCATCTCATTCTCAGAATGAGTTGACTCCATTTCCAACTGGCATAAATGCCACATGGTCAGGAAACATGATCATTTGTTGACCAATGAACCAGTGACTAGAGTTTCACTAGGAACCCCTGGTTGTTTATATATCACACGTGTATTGATGTTTCCACTCAATATTGTTATAGCATGATATAAAAATTAATCATAAACTATATAAAATATGATAATAGTTCTTATTACTATTTGTCTCTAGGGCATATTTCCAACAGTCTCCTACTTGCACTAGAGTACATATACACCAGCTGCATTTGTTCTTAATCATTGGCACCATATCCCGTACCCTGAACATGATTGCTCATGGAAGAGGTTGAGTCTTGGGTCTGTACTTTACAGTCCCAAATCCATTCCAACTTACTAATGTCACCTTGATTGACATTAATACTTTATCATCACATGATAACATTTGTGTGTATGCATTGTCGCTATGGCAGCAGAACGAGGCCTGATTCCAGGAGCCTACAGTGACGTTAGATCAACCTCGAGGGCTTTCTCATGGGCATTGTGCCCTGGGACACATCATTCTACGTTAAAAGCGAACTAGCCCCGCCATAACATTATACAACACTTTAGATGGTACCCTTATATATTATTATAAATGTAATCATCACAACTCGAGTGCACTCTGTGCAACTTTAGATGTTTTATTCACCTCGCTTCCTACTTGACTCTAATCGGTATTATGGGGGTTTCCAACATATTCCCTTATAACATAACCCTTTATGTTTTTAAGCTATGTCATCATTTATGGATTTGGAAAACGTGTCTATAGTTCTCTATTAGATACTGTGGAAAAACTTAGCTCAACGTTCCATGATTCAAACTTAATCACTTTTGAACTTCCTTATTGGATCATATATTATGTTAAGTTATCATTATCGTTTTCTAAGATAGAACCTATGTCTCAACATAGTGGATGATGATCATCCTTTCCTTCTTTCAACCATTGATGTTTTAAACTTAATACTATTCCTAATTTGAGTTATTAAGGAACAGTTCCGTAATTAACTTCTATTCTGAAACCCTTTTTCAGAATCCCATGAGGAATACTACATAATATCATAATACACTTATTATCAACTTCTACACCTTATAAATCATTATTTATCAGTACTTGCGCTTTTATTCTTAACACACTTAAGAATCACTCCTATAAGCTCCCACTCAAAAGTTGTTCCCAACATATTTGGGTATGAGTCACTACTCTTACTCAAACTATGTTCCTACATATTTGAATTTGAGACTTATATTGCTCCCACTCAAAAATATGTCATTCACATATTGTTTTAGGAAGACTTTCATAGATCCCACTCAATTTCATGCAAATTGCATATCCATTCACTATTTTGAACAACTTCAAAATCCTTTGATCAAATATCAAACTTGGAGATTTACTATGAGATACTAGTACTTTTACTAGTTTTAAATCCACTAGACATTTAGCACATTTGAATCAAATTCATTTGAATTCGTCCACTACTTGACAAATTGTGATTTTGTCATTCACTCCCCTTTGCCACTATGGCTTTGCAGTCATTTGGGAAAATTTAAGTAACTCCTTTTACTTGTGAGATTCAGCAACGAATTGCTTTCTAATCTCAAGGGAATTTTGCATTTTGGTTTTGTCATAATTCTAGTTTACCATTATTTCCTTAGTAGTTCGTAGGTATGTCATATTCCAATAATCATGAAAAATGATTCACAAATGTCTCCATACAAGATATGGGTTACATTTTGAATCCTACTTCATGTAGTGAAAACACTAGTGCGGAAAACACAATGATCATTATCATTGATTCTTTCCTTTGTGAAGAGAATCGTTCAGGAATGTTGTCTTTTATGCCATTCTTATAAAGTCGAATTTCATTACTATTGATCAAATCATAGTAATTAGATTCTCTTCTATATTTATACCCTTTGTTGGATGAAACGATTTGATCATATCAAATAATTTCATATTCATGTTTCCTTTGGTAAACTACTTTACACATATAAACAATCATATACTGATAATTACCATTTTGTTAAGACATAATACATTGAATATGTATTTACTTTTAACAATTCATCAAATACTTTGTATTCAAGTAATACACTATGTTCAAGTTATTTTGCCGAACTTAGGCATGATTTATATGTGACAAGTAATCAAATGACTTCCACATATTATCATATAACTTTGAACTTAAACAATGGTTTCATTCATTAATGAACATATCATTAAGTTGGGTAATTTTTAAAGGCATTTCATTATTTTATAAATGTTCATGGATTATCAATTAGTTTCAAACAACAAGGATAATTCACATATAATCAAACAAGATATGAACACGAATATAAATCATTCATAAAAGTAGAACAACTGTTTGTTACAAACTGATATGAATAACCGTCTCACAAAGTGTGAGACACACTAAAGAAGTTCACAATCTTTTGATTACAATAATAATCCTAGAACATAAACTAAGTGATAAATGTTGAGGGAGAGTGTCGTTGGCCATCATCATCATGCTCGCCATCAACACGCAATGTCACCTCCTCTCCAGCAAGCACCTCTCATGCAGAAGGACCTATTTTCAGCAAAGTAGAATAAGTATCAAATATACTTAACACTGCAAATGTGTTTGCAAGATTATAACATTTATAAAATTGTATATCAAATATATACCTTTGTCATTGATGACCTCAGCAACATTGGGTTCAACCATCACATCTCTGAAATGTGATATGAACTCGTGGAAATCCTGTGTTTCCGCGTCACCTCTCATAATGCAAATCCTGACTTGTGCTTGGAATTTTGGTGGCAGCGACCACAACACAACTCCTATTGCAAAAGAGCTTGTGAACCAGTTGTCCAGGAAGTATGCCAGACTCATGTATGCATCATATATGCTCAACAAATGATCGTCCAGTAAGGAGCCCTCCTCCATCTTTATGGAGAGAAAGTCTCCTATCACCTCGTACTCCCATATGCGCACTTGTTCCACGAAATGCGATCTCAGATGTGCCATAACCGTTCAGGGATTAAGACTTCTCACAATCGGCCACAACCCATCTTCCATCCTGAGGCGCATCGTTACTGATATGAATGTGGCCATCACACGATGACGACAACGGAGATCCCACTACTCCTGGGTCTCATGAAATATAGGGTGGCTCCAAGTACATCTCGTAGATCATATAGTCAGCCACTTTGTTCTCGCTAAGGAGATCCTGAAGGCGCATGACCCATGCAGAAAAGTTGGATCCATCTAACTTGAGCTTTTCTCCTTTTAACCAATTGTCAATAGGGAAGGTAATCTTGGGGAGAACCATTTCTACATTTATAATTGCAAAAGGAATTTAGACTAAGATTATAATTAAATGAGTTAATAATAACTCCACTCAGAAACACCTATCCCCAAAAATGGTTCCTAGTGATAACATGACCCCTATCAGCCACATCTCCCCCGATTAACACGGCCATCAATGTGGGTTCAAGGGTGGCCGCTAAATGTTGGTCACATCATTCATGTGACTCGTGCTCGATCTTTTGACCATCCGCGTTCCGAGGCCACGTCTCTGTAACATGATAGGCTCGCCAACTCAACATTAGTATATTCGATGTGCAACATGGCTTACACCCACTGTATGCGAACGTAGATATGTCTGACACCCAGTCACCCTGGGTCGCCTCATACCGAAGAACTTTCTTGGTGGTGCACACTAAGGGGGAACACAATCATTGGTAATTTTAACAGGGATCATCTTATTAGGCTACCATCGAGTATCTAATACTAGCACACAATAATATATACAAACAATAACATTGAATGTAAATGCGATGTGATATGGTCCTTCACGTCGTGATCTCCATCCATCGTCATCGGATTCCGACGCCAGGTTTCCAGCGCCGTAGACACCATGGTACCGGTGTCTTTCCGGCGTGGTAGTTTGTCACCTCCGTGACTATCTACTACTACGTAACATAAGGTAATCACTTTAACTTTGCCACAACCATATCACAAAGCAACGCCCCCCTCAAAACAAAGTTAGACGCCTCTACTTTATCTTTGCATGTTTTACGTGGTTGAATGGGCTTTCACACAAGAACCGTTCTTACCTACGAACTTTCAGCACAACGCTGGTCAAGTAGTTGTCTCTACTACACCCCTTTCGGGGCCATCCATTGTAAATGGCATACCAACTAATGCGAGAGAGACAGACACCCTCCTAAGCCACTTTATACGGTACAAGCCGTATGTCAAGTGTGGACCAGTCTCACGAATGAACGCGTAAAGTCGGTTGGGGGCCGCTTCATCAAGCATTACTACGGTATAGACAAGTACACGTGGGAGGGTAACAACTAAAAAATCAACGCTCACATGCTACATCTCGTGTGTTCTACCCATACTAGCATTACTACGCATAGATCTAGCTCTAATACCGCTAGGGGTTCCGCGTATGAAAACAATAAATTTTACCCTACGCCCCTGAACCCCTGATACTTGCTAGGACTTATCTATTAGTAATAAGTAACGGGAGGGTCTTTTCGTGAACTTATCCTTGAAGACCGAAAAGCATTGTCAACGCTAGGAGAGCGTGGTTGATGTAGACGAGCCGAAGCCGACCTCAAGGTCGTGATGAAGTCCTTGCGCTCCTGTGGCTCCAATAACTTGAGTGCCTCAAGTGTGACACATCGCGGGGAGTTACACATGTCCGGTGCCTGACGATAACTCCTGCTTCCCCAATCCAGCAGCAGTTGCGGAAGTAGAGCTCATGGATCCGAATCCCGCAGCGCGATGGTGCTCCGTGGTGAAGATGTCTCTCGTTCGCGCAGTCCGAACTTGGGACCACGGTCATGAGAGAGAGAGAGAGAGAGAGAATATCAATTGGAGGTCTTCCCAAAAGTGAGAAGACCTTTATTGAATATTGTGTGTCTTTATCTGGCTAAATACCTGATGACCCACACGTATAGGGGGTGTATCGCAGTATTTTCGAGGGAAGTGAAACCCAATTTATTGATTCGACACAAGGGGAGCCAAAGAATATTTATCAGCCTTAACAACTGAGTTGTCAATTTAGCTACACCTGGAAACAATCTTGCTCACAACATTTTATCAGTAGCAACAGTTTTGTAGTAGGAATAGTAAAGTAACAGCAGTAGTAAAGCAAAGACAGTAGTAACAAAAGCGGTAAACAGTGGGATTCGAGTGCGGTAGGCATAGGGATGGATGGACGGGCGTTGCATGGACAAGACAATTCACATAGCAATCAGAACATAGGGCAATTGCAGATAAATAAGATAAAGCATCCAAGTACTAGACAATCCTAGGCATGTGTTCCATATATAGTCATACGTGCTCGCAATGAGAACTTGCACAACATCTTTTGTCCTGCCAGCCCGTTTGCAGCGGGGCCTCTAGGGAACTACTAGCAATTAAGGTGCTCCTTTTAATAGAGCACCGGAGCAAAGCATTAGCACTCCGTGAACACATGTGATCCTCACATCAAAGCCATTCCCTTCCGGTTATCCTGATTTTTGTCACTTCGGGGTCATAGGTTCCGAACAACAACGTGTGTATACAACTTGCAGATAAGACCAAGAACAATACTATCATAATGAATCAATAACAAGTTCAGATCTGAAATCATGGCACTCGGGCCCTAGTGACAAGCATTAAGCACAACAAGTCGCAACAAAGTCATAAAGCACTAATAAAAGATATTAGGCACCATGCCCTAACAATTTGATGCCATTACATGAACGATCTCATCCAATCCCTACCATCCCCATAGCCTACAGCGGGGGATTACTCACTCATAGATGGGGGAAACATGGATGGTCGATGGAGAAGCGATGGTGATGATGATGGCGATGATCTCCTCCAATTCCCCGTCCCGGCAGGGTGCCAGAATGGAGTTTCTGGTGCTGTTTCATGGAATCTGGTGGTGGCAGCGGAGCGGAACTCCTTCTGGAAAAACGTCAAACCCCCCTAAGTTTTTAGGTCAGAAGGCTCCTTATAGGTGAAGAGAGAGGCCGAGGGGGTGCCTGGGGGGCCCACACCACCCCCTGGCGCGGCCTGGCCTGGCCCGCGCCACCAGGTGGTGTGGCCACCCCAGGGCTCTTCTCCGTCTCGTATTCTGGCTCCTGGAGTCTTCGGGTGAAATAGGATTTTTGGCATATTTTCTGGGATTTTTCCTGATAGTTGATTTTCTGCACAAAAAGTAGACACCATGGCAATTCTGCTGAAAACAGCGTCAGTCCGTATTAGTTGCATCCAAATCACACAAGTTTAGAGGAGAAACAATAGCAAAAGTGTTTGGGAAAGTAGATACGTTTTGGACGTATCAACTCCCCCAAGCTTAGCTTATTGCTTCTCCTCAAGCAATTCAGTTGAAAACTGAGTGCGATAAAAGAACTTTCACGAACACATTTTCTTCATATGATGTAAATATTCTCAGCAATGCGCTCAACTACTTAAACAGTTCATAATAAAGAGTATGCAACTGAGTCTACTTAATAGTCATTGCAAGATATGAAGAGATTCTAACTCAAGAATAATAAGTAGCATGAAGCACAGACATAAGCAACATTACAATGCTCATAAAAAGGTATGATAGAGTGGTATCTCGCTTGCCTTTGATTATGAATGTCAAGGCACCTCTGAAGTTCAAGTGATGACTAGAAGTAAAGATATCAAGAATACAAGCATCAAAGTCATAACACAAGTAATCAAGTAATGGAACAAACATAAAGAATGACAACTATGCTCTCAAGAAGGTGCTTAAAGAATATGTGGAGACTCAACAAGTAGAATAAAAAGGTTTTGAGTAATTTGAAAGGCTTCCAAATGCTGAAAGTATGGTACTCATTAGCTTTGAGCTCTCATTGCCCCTATCATAGGCATCTTTAATGTGGTTAAGGTGAAAGTGAGGTCCAATCTGATTTATATGCTTGACAGACTATAAACTGAAAATCCCAAGTCCCTTGAGTACGAGGGCCGCTCCTCATGCTACTCAACTTTAGTTACCGGTAAGTTCTTGTCATCGTAAGTATGTGTGTATCATTGAGAACCGCCAACGGGGTACCCCTTGCCCGATGATACGGAAGAATCCCCATATCAAAATGAAAAGGCAAGCAGACAATGAGTATCTCAGCAATCTTCTTATTTACCATGGGAAAATGGTGCTTTTTTCTCTCTTTCCTCTTTTCATAAAACTCTTTTTTTTCTTTTTCTCAATAGCTATAACTCTCTTTTTTATAAGAAGAATGCTTCATAGATATCATTATGGTTACGCTGCAGGTTTCCACCATGTCAACATGGATTAGACCAGCGGCCCAGGCGTTTCTCTAACACACATGCATAACTCCATGGACTTACAAGCTCCCCTTTTATTTCACACTGACGACATCCGCAAACAAAAGAGCAAGGTATCAACTGGGTATATATTTACAAGTGTTGAAAGCGGTCCCCGTGACAGCACGGTTCTGCTAATCCCCAGCATATAATTTGCAAGCATATAACTTTCATGGAGAGTTCACAATGGTTCAGGTTTATTAAGTGCAAGAAATAAAGTGTGCCATCAAGTTCGTGAGAGCTTTACTAACTAACTTTCCCATAACAAGCAAACATTTTATTCGGAAGAAAACAAGGCATATTGAATATGCACGGAAGTAGCAAATGATGCTAATAGGTAGGTATGGTGGATACTTTGGCAATATTCGGTTTAGGGCGTTTGGAAACATGAGTAAAACACTTAGTGGGAATGAAGGCTAGCAATAGTAAGGGAGCGACAAACGAGAGAGCAATAGCTGTCATTATCATGCTTGCAACAAAACACGACTACTCATGGCATGAAAGTGATTCAAGATCCTCAAGGCAAAATAATTCATCGAGGCTTAACTGATTATTACAGTCATGTGCATGCGTGAGCATGTGCCAAGTCAATCAAATGAAACATTCAGAGGAGGATACGACGGTGTCATACCAATTTATGAATAGAGCAATGCAGGAAAACATTCATAAGACATGCTACAAACTATTAGCGAGCTGGAGCTAATCATAAGAAAGCAAGAACTACTAAGCATCCAAAGAAAATATACACTCTACATGAACAGACTAAGCACGCCCACAGTGATGAGTAAATGAAAGGGGAGCTTGTAAGGCTCATGGAGTTCGTATATCTGTTAGAGAAACGCCTGGGCGGCTAGTCTAAGCCATGCCTAATCATGGTGAAAACGTGCAACATAACCATAGTGAGCAATATGTGAAGCATCCTAAATAAAAAAAGAAAAAAAAGAAAAAGAGAGGGGAAAATCCCTATGCAATAAAAGGATCGCTGAGATGCTCATTGTCTGTTGCCTTGTCATTTTGATATGGGAAAACTTCTGTATCATCAGGCAAGGGGTACCCCATTGGCGGTTCTCTATGATACACATGTACTTACAATGACAAGAACTTACTTGTGACTAAAGTTGAGTAGCATGAGGAACAGTACTCGTAAGCAAGGTGTCAACACCCGGATTTTTAATCCCAGATGCCTGTTATGCCATACATCGCAATCCCAAGATTACCAGTTTTGCGAGACATAACAGATTTAATATCACAGTACATCATCCATTACAAACCATAATAAGGTCTTACACAAATAAAGGATCTCATGATCTAGTCTTAGTAGAAACACGTAGCGGAATAAATAGCGTAGCGGTGGGCTCCATCTTCAGTGTCACAGGCAATGCTGACGATGGGAGATAGTCCTAGTTGTCGTAGCCGTCCCGCTTTCCTTCTTCCAGATAGTCCTCTTCATAGTCTGGCCACGGGAATAGCCAGGGACAAAGCCATGAGTACTCTTTAAGTACTCGCAAACTATCACTAACAAGTAAGGTAGTTCTAGTAGGAATGCTAAGTTCTAAGTTTATTTGTAAAGTTAAGTTTGAAATCTAAGCTGAGTTCAGAAACAAAGAAAGATAAAATAAAGTTCTAAATCACCTAAGTGGGAACTTAGTTGTCATAGTCACAAACCTGTTGTGGTCAAGTCAAAGTCACAAATCATTTCACAAGTAATTTTGAAAACATTTGACAACGGAACAGTATGGCCACTCAAACTGTCCATAACCACGGACACGGCTATTCGAATAGTTTGACACTCTGCAGAGGTGGTACACTTTCACCACAACATTCGATACATCCATCAGGGATAACCCTGAATCATCATACTTAGTATGCGGATAATCAATCTTAACCTTTCAATTACACACCCTAGTACAAGCACCTCTCATATGACCTTGGCCTCCCAGCCACGGCCATCTGCCATCCTGGGCACTGCATAGGTGGACAACATTGAGAGGTAGCCTCAGTTCAAACCTCCTCCGCGAGGGAACCCATACTAATGCATATAACTTTCGGCTAAGACTTACTCAATTCAGGTATTGTGGTTGTACGGTAAAATTGGAATGGTATCGCATCCGAACCCAACCATCAGTTTTTATAAAGGGCTAAGGCTCATGCCTTAACATTTTCATCATCATAAACCATTTGTGTTTCTCAATACATGTCAAAACATCTCAATAGAATGACTCATCATTCCAAGGTTTTCATAATCATTTTCACCAAGTATTCCCATCTAAAGTGATCAAGTTTTTGGTTTAGCTCTAACTACTAAGTTAAGAGTGTTCACTAAGGTGGGATGCTAATCTCAATCTCATGCCATAGAATGACATCTAAGTCTAACAAGATAGGCCAAGTTTTATACTCTTTATGCTATCTATAAATAAAGTAAAGAACTTTGGTAAAGTAAAAGAAAGTAAAGCTTGCAAGTAAAACTTGGGATAGGTATAAATCAAAGAGGTATAACCAAATCATGCCTAATGCATCTTGCTTAGGTTAACTTGCTTAATTCTAGGTTGCCAACAATAGCTTGCCTTGGTTGGCGCAGTGGTTGAAATTCTCCTCGTCTTCTTCAGGGTAGAACTCCTCCTCTTCGTAGACTTGGTCGGTACTATCGTCTATAAATACATACGGAATACACAATCACCAAACAATACTTAACTAGTCTATTAAGTACACTAATGCACACACTTGATGATCTAGTGGAATGAACTAAGATTTAATATTCTCCAATTAAAATATGGGATCATGTGGACACATGTCATCACCACATATTCTAATGCACGGGAATGTGATTTAAATGTTTGCTCACATTTCAATAAGTTTAGGTTTATTATTTAAATGTTTTAAAGTGACTAGAAATGCCTATATAGCATTATTTTGGTACTAGTCCAAAGTCACTACATGCAAACCTAAATATTATTTCATATTCAGATAGATATTATCAAATGTGATTTTTGAGAGTTGGAATCAACCCAAAAGCTATTATGGTTGATTTTTGAAAAATGTTTGAATGTATAAAAGTCTTTGTCTTATTATTTTTGCTATGTGAGATCTCTAACTCCAATGATTTAAATCCAACGGTTGGATAGAGATTTTAATTATCTTTCTAACAAAATTTGAATCATTCATTTTGGTTAAGTAGAACTCTCTAAATTGATTTTTAAACTAGTGGACACAATCTAGTTTAAACTTAATTAGAAAAAAACCTTTATTTGAATCTACGGGCTAAGGCGGGAAACTAAACGGGCTAGCCCAGTGACGCTCCACGGTGCAGCGGGCAACTGATAAGGGAGTCCCGCATGTCAGCGACTAATCATAACGTGAAGCGGTACGGGGCGATGTGGACCGTGCGATTAGAACAGGGATCAACGGTAGTGGTTCATCATCGACGACGAATAGGTCGCCAGCGAGAATGAACCCTAGCGGTTCAGTGGGGGTCGATTGGGGGCTTACCAGGGCACCAGCTAACATGGCGATGGGGGCGATCGAACTGGTGGATGACGGCGGACTCAGGCATGGTCGCGGCGGCTCCTGGGGTGGTCACAATCGATGACACCTCTTCTCCTCTGCAGCGGCAAGCTCCGACAAAATTCCAGCGATTGTAGGCTCGAGCGGCTCCGGCGAGAGGTGGGGAAGGATCAGTGGTGAGAGGGGAGTGAGGTAGTGTGGAAATGGAGGCTGGGGAAGGCCTTCTTTTTTAGGTCGCGAGGGGACCGTGAGGTGCAACGGTGAGCTCGTCGGTGAGGCTGGTACAGGGGCTAATGGCATGGGCGAGGTAGGCGGTCGGTGCTCTGCCTCCTAGCGGTCAGCTACGGGGTAATGCCGTGGCTAGGGGAGACCAGGGGAGTGAATTGAGGTTAAATGGCTCGACAAAACAATGATCAAAACAGTGTTAGTTAGGAAGGTTTATCTGTGATCACAAGGTGTTCGACATAATGGCCGCAAGAACATTTTATTTGAATTTTGCAAAGATTTTTGGTGGGTGTGTTAGTCATATGCTTGAGCATCTGTGGTTGCTTGGGATTGTCAAGGTGAACTCATTTGAGTGGTTTTTGAAAAAGTGGGATCTATGCACATAGACTTGATTCCATTTTCAAATGCCATTTAAAATTAGTGTTTAAATGTTTTTGTAAGATTTCCAAGTGGGCCTTGGTATATCTTTACTTGTACTAGCAAGGGGTGCAAAGATCCAGAATTGTTTTTCTTTGAATTTGACTTCTAGGAACACCTAAAGTGGCCTAGTGGATTAAAATGGCACAAATGACCATTTGCATTTATTAATCTTATTTGATTTCTTTTTCTTTGGATTTTGTTTGGGAATGATCTAGATGATGTGGCATTCACCTTTGAATCATTTTACAACCATTAGAACAATCAAACATGGCAATTCCAAACAACTCTATATTAATGCAACACACATATGCATTCCTAATTATCTTAATGATAAAAAGTTTTTGTTAACCCTAAATTGGGTGATTTGGATCTTGATAACATTGATTAAAGATTTGGGATGTTACAAACCTTCCCCCTTAAACAAAATCTTGTCCCGAGATTTACGAAAGAAAACTAGGAACTAAAGAGATCTGGAAACTCAGTCCTAATGTAATCTTCTCGCTCCCAAGTGGCTTCCTCTTTGGTATGGTTGCTCCATTGGAATTTGAGAAACTTGATACTCCGGGTCCTGGTGGTTCTGTATGCTTCTTCTAAGATACGGATGTGCACTTCATGATACGTCATATCCGTATTGATATCAATGGCTCGGTGATCGATGTTCTTGAACACTTTGGTCTTCTCTGGCACTTCTAAGCATCTGCGAAGTAACAAGATGTGGAACACATCATGGATGGCTGACATATCCTCTAGCAATTCTAGCTGATATGATACTTCTCCTCGACGATTTAGAACCTTGAAGGGTCCAATATATATGGGGGCTAACTTTCCTTTAAGATTAAAATGTTGCATTCCCTTCAATGGCGAAACTTTGAGATACACAAAATCTCCGACATTGAAAGTCAGGTCTCTACGTCTCTTGTCAGCATAACTCTTCTGTCTAGATTGGGCGGTCTTGAGGTGTTCACGGCCTTTGTGAACCTTCTCTTCGGCTTCTCGTAGGATGTCGGGTCCAAAAATCTGACTCTCTCCTACTTGCGACCAATTCAAAGGGGTACGACACTTTCTTCCATACAAGAATTCAAATGGGGCCATTTGCAAACTGGTTTAATAACTATTGTTGTATAAGAATTCTGTGAAAGGCAGACAGTCTTCCCATTTTGATCCATATTCTAGCACATAAGCTCTCAACATATCTTCTAGGATTTGGTTGACTCTTTCAGTCTGTCCATCGGTCTGCGGGTGATAGGTTGTACTGAAATTCAACTTGGTTCCCAATCCTTCTTGGACTTTCTGCCAAAATCTCGAGGTAAATTGGGTTCCTCGATCTGATACTATGGTCTTGGGGGTTCCATGCAAACTGACGATTCTAGCGATGTACAACTCTGCTAGCTTAGAACTCTGGTAGGTTGTCTTGACACGTATAAAGTGGGCTACCTTGGATATTGAGTCATTTCCCCTACGAGAAGTAGGCAAACCGGTGATAAAGTCCATTCTGACGGAATCCCATTTCCATTCCGAATCTGCAATGGTTGCAACAGTCCTGCGGGTCTCTGGTGTTCCGCTTTGACTCTTTGACAGATATCACACTTGGCGATGTAGCTTCTGATTTCTCTCTTCATCTTGTGCCACCAAAATTTCTCCTTAAAATCCTGATACATCTTCGTTCCTCCGGGGTGGATAGAATAAAGAGTATCATGAGCTTCTTGCATGATAACTTGGTTCAACTCCGAATCTGCTGGCACGTAGATACGTCCTTTGTACCACAGAACTCATTCTTCATCTTCGGTGAATCCCGATACCTTTCCTGTACCAATATGACGCTTGATTCCGTGATACTTGCATTTCCCTTCTGGGCTTCCTTGATCTGATTGATCAACGTGGGTTAAAGTTCAATGCTAGCTAAGAATCCTTTGATAACTAGCTCAGTTCTAAAATGCTCCAACTCCTCATGCAAACTTGGTTGCTTCTCCTTGATCATGGTGTTTAACCTACACGACAATATGCTAAGAGCATCCGCTACCACATTGGCTTTGCTGGGGCAATAGTGAATGTCAAGGTCATAATCCTTGATTAACTCTATCCATCTCCTTTGCCTCATATTCAGCTCCTTTTGAGTGAAAATATACTTCAAGCTCTTGTGGTCCGAATAAATCTCACAGCGATTATCCATCAGGTAATGACGCCATGTCTTCAAGGCTAAAACTACAGCTGCTAATTCAAGATCATGGGTGGGGTAGTTTTGCTCATGTTGCTTCAGTTGCCGAGACAGATATGCAATGACTTTGCCTTCTTGCATCAACACAGATCCGAGACCAATCTTGGATGCATCACAATACACATCAAACGGCTTCTTGATATCTGGCATAATCAATATTGGGGCTGAAATCAATCTCTTCTTGAGTTCTTGGAAACTTGCTTCACATTTGTCGGTCCATTCAAACTTCTTGTCCTTCTTCAACAGTTGGGTCATTGGTCTTGCGATGCTCGAAAATCCTTCAACAAACTTGCGGTAATATCCCGCTAATCCGAGAAATGCATGGACTTGAGTTTGAGTGGTTGGGGCTTCCCATTCTTCAACATCTTTGATCTTGGCGGGATCAACATCAACTCCCCCTGCCGACACAATATGTCCGAGGAATCCTACTTCTTTCAGCCAAAACTCATATTTGCTGAACTTGGCATACAACTGATGTTCTCTAAGGGTTTCAAGGATGATTCTCAGATGTTGCTCATGGTCTTCTTTTGACTTGGAGTAGATAAGAATATCGTCGATAAACACACCGACAAACTTATCCAGAAAGTTCATAAAGATCTTATTCATGAGATTCATGAAATAAGCGGGGGCATTGGTTAATCCAAAAGACATGACCGTATACTCATACAATCCATATCTGGTGGTAAAGGCGGTCTTTGGAATATCCGTTGCACGAATCTTAAGTTGGTGGTAGCCAGCCCTAAGATCAATCTTAGAGAACACTCTGGCACCAGTCAAATGATCAAATAGATCCTCTATCTTTGGCAATGGGTACTTGTTCTTGATGGTGACATCATTCAGCTTCCGGTAATCTGTGCACAAACGGTTGCCTCCATCTTTCTTACCGACAAACAGAACGGGCGATCTCCATGGCGATGTGCTTGGTTGAATCAAACCTTTCTCCAGCATAGCATCAAGTTGCTTCTTTAGCTCCACTAACTCTGAGGGGTTCATGCTATAGGGTCTCTCAGCTATGGGTCTAGTTCTAGGAATCAGTTCAATAATGAACTCAATATCCCGATTTGGGGGCATACGGGGCAATTCATCTGGGAATATGTCGGGGTATTCACAGACTACTCTGACTTGGTCTATGGTTGGTAGGGCTAGACTCTTGTTGCACTTGAATTGACGGGGCAAGGTTTCAGATACATGCTCTACTGTTACTCCAGAGCTACTGGTCATGGTTATGGCTTTCTTGGCACAGTCGATCAATCCTTTATGTTTTGACATCCAATCCATTCCTAGTACTACTTCCAAACCTTTGGTTCCAAGTACTATTAGATTGTCATAAAAATCTATCCCATGGATTTTGATAGGTACAACCTTGCAAATTTTTCTAGATTTGGTAGTTGAACCAGGTATTTGAACTATCATAACATGCTTTAGGTTGGTTGGGTGAATCTTACTAGTGCATGCAAATTCTTCTGTAACAAACGAGTGCGATGCTTCAGAATCAAACAACACTCTTGCTAATACTGAGTTAACAGAAAACATACCCAGCACGACATCTGGCGCTTCCTGGGCTTCTTCAGCATTCATGTGGAGCAGACGGCCATTGCGGTTGAGCGAATTCCTTGGGGAAAATCTCCTTCCAGGCTGAACACGACGTTGCTGCTAAGCTGGGGCATTCACATTGGTAGTGGCGGCAATATTCTTGGGACTTGGAGTAGTGACCCTTCACTCCACACTCAAAAGAAGTAATTTGAGACTTGTCTTTAGCTGCAACAGTCACGGCATTGTTTCCAGTCCTTGGGGCAGTATTGTTGTTGTTGTTGTTGGACTTGGGCGGTGCACAGTTGAAGTTGTTGGAGTTGCCGGGGTTGTTGTTGTTGTTGTGGTTCCCTCCGGTCTTCATATTTCCTCCACTACGGTTGGGGTAGCTTGGGCGAGACATTGGGGCTCTATTGTTCCGCGGGGCATATCCTGCAGACGGCTTGGGGCGATACTTCTGGTGACTGTTGGATCCACTCGGGTGCATCATCCTGCGCTTGGTTGATCTTTCCTTCCATCTGGATGGTAGAGTTGACTAGCTCTTGGAGATCATCGAAACGGATGTTGATTAACACCGTTTGCATCTCATCATGCAATCCATTTAGGAATATATCCTTCTTCTTGGTTTTAGTATTAATCTCATCAGGTGCATACCTAGCGATGACATAAATCTGTCACGGTACTCTACTACAGTCATCATGCCCTGCTTCAGTTCTCTGAACTCATCTCTCATTTTTGTGACTAAACCTTGCGGCACATGGGTGCGGCTAAACTTGGTCTTGAAAGCTTCCCACGTCATCACTTTACCGTGGTTCATTGTGCGGGTGTTGTTCCACCATGCTCTTGCATCTCCTGCTAGATAGTGGGTGGCAAACAGAACTTGCTCATTTGCGTCCACTCCTGCTACTTCTAGGTTATTCTCTATGGTCTGTAACCAATCATCTGCATCCAGCGGGTCTTCAGACTTGCTAAAGATAGGGGGATTGGTATTATAGAAGTTTTTGAGTTTGGATCCATGATGATCCTGATTTCCTTGGCCTTGATTATTGTGGGCCATCTGGGCGATCTGTTGCAGGGTAGCTAGATTTGCTTGGCGCTCTGCTCTACTAGCTTCACGGTCGAAAACTAGCATCTGCAGAATCTGCAACATCGGGTCCTATGGTGAGCTGCTTCCTCCAAGGTTTCCCATGAGTCATCTGAAGATTGAGATAGATAATGGGGTAAGACGGAAAGTTCTAAGGTTTATGGTTTTGCTTTTAAAGCTAAAACTTTGAGTTTGACTTAGGTTTTGCAAACTAACAACTCCTTTTCATTCATTCAAGCAAGGCACACAATACAAACACACACACACACACACCATAACAAAAGGAAAACAGATGGTTTTAAGAACCATTCTATGAGCTAAGATACAATGGGACCGATACTTCTCACTCCTACGATAGTTCTCTAGTGCATCTACTCATCATCGATGAAGTCGGAGTCGCCATCATCGGTGTAGAAGTCCATGAAATCATCCTCTAGGTAGTCATCATCATTGTTGAGGTACGAGTGCCCCATGGATGTCTTCACCTTCTTCCTCTTCTTCTTTGGCTGCAAGCTGAGCTTCTTGTTCCTTGATGGTCTTCTCGAGGTCGGCCACCTTCTTGCGAAGACGGGTGATGGTGCGATCCTTCTTTATGCGTTGACAACGAAGTGATTGGCGATCATTGACGAGCAGTGAGAAAGTCTGGGCCTTCTAGGCGGCAATGTCAAGGTTGTGGTTGGCGTACTCTTGAGCATTTTCCAATTCCTTCTGCCTATCGTATAGTAGGAAGTCAAGGTTCTCCACTTGGCGTCTCATCTCCGGGTGACTTGGCATCTCCAATGGCATTCCCATAGAATCACGCCTTGCATAGTGAGCAAAGCGAGTTCCCTGGATCAAGTTGACATTCTGTCCGCAAAGACGGGCGAGAGCTTCATGCATGGCCCTGGCTAATCCATCTAGCTAGTTGTTCTCTCTCACGGTGAATTGAATCTTGTCACACAGGGGTGCTTCCATCTTGCCTCGAAGATCAACAGCTATAAGCCATTGTAAATCTCCTCCTAGATGGTCATTGAGTTGAGCTCCGAAGAATTCCAGATGTGGATGCTCAAGGTACTCAGACAGTGCATCAATATCCCTCTCGAAGATCAGTTGGCCTCCATTTCCCATTTGGTAGAACTTGCAGTATTGAACCTCCATCTATAAGAATTTAGGAGGAGTAAGTTAGTGAAGTGATCAAGTGTGTCCAATTTTATGTAGCAATGTAAGAATTTTGGAGGAACATGAATCTTTTTGAACGAATATCAAGGGTAAGAGGGGAAATAATTTTTCATAAATACTCACTTATTTTGTTTTGAAACTAAGTTTTTGTTCGGACGTCCATTCTAACTAGGGTCTCGTATGGTCAGGATGGCTCTGATACCAACTTGTCAACATCCGGATTTTTAATCCTAGATGCCTGTTATGCCATACATCGCGATCCTAGGATTACCATTTTGCGAGACATAACAGATTGGATATCACAGTACATCATCCATTACAAACCATAATCAGGTCTTACACAAATAAAGGATCTCATGATCTAGTCTTAGTACAAACACGTAGCAGAATAAACAGCATAGTGGTGGGCTCCATCTTCAGTGTCACAGGCAATGCTAACGATGGGAGATAGTCCTAGTTGTCGTAGCCGTCCTGCTTTCCTTCTTCCAGATAGTCCTCTTCATAGTCTGGCCACGGGAATAGCTAGGGACAAAGCCATGAGTACTCTTTAAGTACTCGCAAACTATCACTAACAAGTAAGGTAGTTCTAGTAGGAATGCTAAGTTCTAAGTTTATTTGTAAAGTTAAGTTTGAAGCCTAATCTGAGTTCAGAAACAAAGAAAGATAAAATAAAGTTCTAAATCACCTAAGTGGGAACTTAGTTGTCATAGTCACAAACCTGTTGTGGTCAAGTCCAAGTCACAAATCATTTCACAAGTCATTTTGAAAACATCTGACAACGGAACAGTATGGCCACTCAAACTGTCCATAACCACGGACACGGCTATTCGAATAGTTTGACACTCTGCAGAGGTGGTACACTTTCACCACAACATTCGATACATCCGTCAGGGATAACCCTGAATCATCATACTTAGTATGCGGATAATCAATCATAACCTTTCAATTACACACCCTAGTACAAGCACCTCTCCTATGAGCTTGGCCTCCCAGCCACGACCATCTGCCATCCTGGGCACTGCATAGGTGGACAACATTGAGAGGTAGCCTCAGTTCACACCTCCTCCGCGAGGGAACCCATACTAATGCATATAACTTCCGGCTAAGACTTACTCAATTCAGGTATTGTGGTTGTACTGTAAAATTGGAATGGTATCGCATCTGAACCCAACCATCAGTTTTTATAAAGGTCTAAGGCTCATGCCTTAACATTTTCATCATCATAAACCATTTGTGTTTCTCAACACATGTCAAAACATCTCAATAGAATGACTCATCATTCCAAGGTTTTCATAATCATTTTCACCAAGTATTCCCATCTAAAGTGATCAAGTTTTTGGTTTAGCTCTAACTACTAAGTTAAGAGTGTTCACTAAGGTGGGATGCTAATCTCAATCTCATGCCATAGAATGACATCTAAGTATAACTAGATAGGCCAAGTTTTATACTCTTTATGCTATCTATAAATAAAGTAAAGAACTTTGGTAAAGTAAAAGAAAGTAAAGCTTGCAAGTAAAACTTGGGATAGGTATAAATCAAAGAGTTATAACCAAAGCATGCCTAATGCATCTTGCTTAGGTTAACTTGCTTAATTCTAGGTTGCCAACAATAGCTTGCCTTGGTTGGCGCAGTGGTTGAAATTCTCATCGTCTTCTTCGGGGTAGAACTCCTCCTCTTCGTAGACTTGGTCGGTACTATCGTCTATAAATACATACGGAATACATAATCACCAAACAATACTTAACTAGTCTATTTAGTACACTAATGCACACACTTATGATCTAGCACCATCACATTCGTCACAAGATTTAATGAACTAGGTTCATTTATTTTATTTGAGAAAAGTAATTTCTACTCATTGAAATTAACTAAGATTTAATATTCTCCAATTAAAATATGGGATCATGTGGACACATGTCATCACCACATATTCTAATGCATGGGAATGTGATTTAAATGATTGCTCACATTTCAATAAGTTTAGGTTTATTATTTAAATGTTTTAAAGTGACTAGAAATGCCTATATAGCATTATTTTGGTACTAGTCCAAAGTCACTGCATGCAAACCTAAATATTATTACATATTCAGATAGATATTATCAAATGTGATTTTTGAGAGTTGGAATCAACTCAAAAGCTATTATGGTTGATTTTTGAAAAATGTTTGAATATAGAAAAGTCTCTGTCTTATTATTTTTTCTATATGAGATCTCTAACTCCAATTGATTTAAATCCAACGGGCTTGGATAGAGATTTTAATTATCTTTCTAACAAAATTTGAATCATTCATTTTGGTTCAGTAGAATTCTCTGAATTGATTTTTAAACTGGTGGACAGAATCTAGTTTAAACTTAATTAGAAAAAACCTTTATTTCAATCTACGGGCTAAGGCGGGAAACTAAATGGGCCGGCCTAGTGACGCTCCGCGGCGCAGCGGGCAACTGACAAGGGGGTCCCGCATGTCAGCGACTGATCATAACGCGAAGCGGTACGGGGCGATGTGGACCGTGCGATTAGAATAGAGATCAACAACGGTGGTTCATCATCGACGACAAACAGGTCGCCGGCGAGAATGAACACTAGCGGCTCAGTGGGAGTCGACTGGGGCTTACCAGGGCTCCACCTAACGTGGCGGTGGGGGCGATCGAACTGGTGGATGACGGGGGACTCAGGCGTGGTCACGGCGGGTCCTAGGGTGGTCGCAATCGACGGTGCCTCTTCTCCTCTGCAGCGGCAAGCTCAGACGAAATTCCGGCGACTGCGGGCTCGAGCGGCTCCGGCGAGAGGTGGGAAAGTATCAGTGGTGAGAGGGGAGTGAGGTAGTGTGGAAATGGAGGCTGGGGAAGGCCTCCTTTTATAGGTCGACGAGGGGACCGTGAGGTGCGACAGTGAGCTCGTCGGTGATGCTGGTATAGGGGGCTGGCATGAGCGAAGTAGGCGGATGGTGCTCTGCCTCCTAGCGGTCAGCTACGGGGTAATGGTGTGTCTAGGGGCGGTGGCAAAAGGTTGGGAAAGGTCGACGCTCTGCGTGGCAGAGGCGGTGTTCGACGCGGCGTGCGGTGGCTGCGGGTCAATCGGCGGTGAACGGGGATGCCTGGGGACGTGCTGGGGTTAAGGCGGAGCTGCGCGTGCAAGCTGAGGGCACGGCATGGCTTGTTCGAGGCTGTCGGGGGTGGCGCTCTGGCGTGGTCTGCGAACGGTGCAGAGGAGGTGGGTGTGAGCGTGCCTCGGTAGTCTAGTGCCTGGCATTGCTCAGGGAAGGGACTGTGGGCGGCGGTGCTATCACGTCTATCTCCCTAGTGCAGCGGAAGAGGGCATGGCTGTCTCCTGTGAGCTGCCCGTGCTCGACCGATGGGCATGGCTTCGGGGTGGCGCGGCACTGCTGCTAAAGGCTAAAGGGTAACCTGTTTATGGCATGGTTGGGACTAGGGGAGACCAGGGGAGTGAATTGAGGTTAAATGGCTCGACAAAACATTGATCAAAACAGTGTTAGTTAGGCAAGTTTATCTGTGATCACAAGGTGTTCGACACAATGGCTGCAAGAACATTATATTTGAATTTTGCAAAGATTTTTGGTGGGTGTGTTAGTCATATGCTTGAGCATCTATGGTTGCTTGGGATTTTCAAGGTGAACTCATTTGAGTGGTTTTTGAAAAAGTGGGATCTATGCACATACACTTGATTCCATTTTCAAATGCCATTTAAAATTAGTGTTTAAATGTTTTTGTAAGATTTCTAAGTGGGCCTTGGTAGATCTTTACTTGTACTAGCAAGGGGGGCAAATATCTATAATTGTTTCTGTTTGAATTT
Source organism: Avena eriantha (assembly GCA_910589775.1). Lineage (NCBI taxonomy): Eukaryota > Viridiplantae > Streptophyta > Magnoliopsida > Poales > Poaceae > Avena > Avena eriantha. Next base: position 158,998,415 of record OU342741.1, on the reverse strand, counting down.
GAGTTCTAGGAACACCTAAAGTGCCCTGGTGGATTAAAATGGCACAAATGACCATTTGCATTTATTAATCTTATTTGATTTCTTTTTCTTTGATTTTGTTTGGATCTGGATGATGTGACATTCACCTTTGAATCATTTTACAACCATTAGAACAATCAAACATGGCAATTCCAAACAATTCTATATTAATGCAACACACATATGCATTCCTAATTATCTTAATGATAAAAAGTTTTTGTTAACCCTAAACTGGGTGATTTGGATCTTGATAACATTGATTAAATATTTGGGATGTTACACAAGGGGCATGAGATTTTCATCTTATAACTTGTCAAGCATATCCTCATATTTGTTCACTTTAACCTTAATCACCTAACGATGCTTATGATAGGGGCAATGCGAGCTAAAAGCTAATAAGTACCATAATTTTTGGAAGCTCTTTATGAAACTTGAAATCCCTGCTTCCCTCTGTGAAGGGCCTATCTTTTACTTTTTAGTTGAGTCATTAAACCTATTCCTTTTTATCTCAAGCAGGTATTTGAGTTGTTGTGTTTCATTCATTCATATGATGATTTATTCAATCATGTTTCTTATGTTTCTTGTTTTGCACACTGCTCTTATCTTAGTAAATATTACTTTAAAAGCTATTATTGAAAACCCCATTATGTTTGAACTCCTACAAATTGTTAACCATTCTTTGACCAAGAACAAAGTTTGCCATTACCAATTATGATTTACTTTGTGTATCTTTATTGTGTTTCCTTTACTTATTGCAAGTTAAGTTATATAATAGTGAGTTGTCTTCTATTATGATTTGTGTATTGACGAATGTGATGCTTCTTGTCCATATTTTTTTATTGACACTTCACTCCATAAACCTGAGGTCATGTTTATTGAGATTAGTTTTCGCTTGGGGGCAAACCAAGTCTAAGCTTGGGGGAGTTGATACGTCCATTTCACATCACTATTCTATATCATAATTTACTGTTATTCATTGATATATTTCATATTAAGAGATGATACTTATGTTATTTTATCTATTTTTGCATGGTTGATGACTTTTGGAGGATGGACTGCTGAAGTCAGGATTCTGATGGAAAAGGCACTGTTTGGAGGCGAAATTCGTGAAGATCAGAAAATTCTAGAAAATATATGGAAAATCCTATTTTTCTAGAAGACGAAGGAAGCCAGAAGGGGGAGCGGAGATGGGCCATAGGGGGACCAAACCACCCCCTGGCGCGGGCTACCCTAGGTCGCGCCACCAGGTGGTGTGGCCACCCTGGCCCACCTCTGGCTCTGATCTTTGGCGTATAAAATCCTCCCGAAACCCTAAGACTCGGGGAGCGACCACATAAAGGTTCCGCCGCCTCTGCGGGGCAGAAAATACAGAGAGAGAAAGAGCTCTCCAGCAAGAAGAAATATGCCAGGGGAAATTCTTTCCCAGAGAAGGGAGATCGTCGCCATCAACACCGTCATCACGCTGGACTTCATCGGGATCATCATCATCATCATCATCTCCGGCAGCACCATCATCACCACTCCATACCGTTGTAACAATTGGGTTGAATCTTGCATAGTTCTTAGGGGAAACTTTCCCGGTGTTGATTACTTGTTGTAGTTGATGCTATTGAGTGAAACCATTGAATTATCGTTCATGTTCAGATTGTTACTTATCATTATTTCATCTCTGATCTTGATCCATACAATGTCTTGTGAGTAGTTCGTTTAGTTCTTGAGGACATGTGAGAAGTCATGTTGTTAGTAGTGGAATTGTGTTGAGAAAGATTCAATGGTTTGATATTTAAGTTGTGGTGTTATTCTTCTAGTGGTGTCATGTGAACGTCGACTACATGATACTTCACCTTTATGGGCCTAGGGGAATGCATTATGTATTGGCTACTAATCGTAGGGGTTACCGGAGTGACAGAAACCTGAACCCTCGTTAGGAAACCTTTGCATAAGGGAGTGTAGGATCTCAAATTTTAAGGATGTGGTTAGGTTTTTATCTTAATTACTTTCTTGTAGTTGCGGATGCTTGTAAGGGGTATAATCACAAGTATGTATTAGTCCTAGGAAGGCCAGTACATTAGCACAGGTTCACCCACACAACACTTGTCCAACTAAAGAAGATTAATCAACTATATGAAGCGAAAGCACTTGACGATATTCCCATGTGTCCTCGAGAAAGTTTGGTCATCTTAAGTAATACAACCGCCTTGTCCTTTTCTAAAGAAAGGATTGGCCACTTGTTGCAATTATTATTATTGTCTTTCATTTACTCATACTTTATTTATCTGCACTATCAAAAACCCCTAAAAATCCGTTTGCTAAGTATTTACAGAGAATTCCTGATCCAAGACACTCATCAACACCTTCTTCTCCTCACTGGGTTCGACACTCTTACTTCTCGAAAATACTGCGATACACCCCCTATACTTGTGGGTCATCACCGGTCACCTCGGAATCAGTAGCAGAGATCCGAAGAGCGTGATGATGGCCACAACACTATGCCTCTGTATCGACAAGATAGAAGATGAAGTCCATCCTAGAGACTTTGGCTTTGCGTCAGTCATAGTGCCAATGGCTCCGCACTATCCGTTCGACGCGGGACTATGCCCATACACCTGGTACGATGGACACTATACCGCTGACTATAGATCTAGGTCCCATCGACTGGCCCCCACCAGCTAGCCACACCTTGTAATCCACACCCCAACTAGTATATTGAAAGGATAGAGATGTCGCCTAGGAGGGGTGAATAGGCAATTTCAAACTATTATGGTTTTGGCTTGATAGGATGCAGAATTAAACTAACGTTTATTTTACAAGCACAAAACCTAAATACACTAGGCTTAGCTTAGTGCACCAACAACAAGTTAAGCTAAGCAAGATAGCACAAGATAAATATACCACAAGTGATAAGCAAGATATAAGTACTTCGAGCACGATGGCTATCACAAGTAACATAAGCTCGGGTATAGATATAACCGAGGCACGCGAAGACGAAGATGTATTCCCGTGTTCCCTTACAAGAAGGTATGTCACGTTGGAGAGGTGTGGGATTCCACGAAGGATTTCCCAATGCCACGAAGGCTCACCTTCTTCTCTGAGTATATCCCACGAAGGAATAGGCCCTTTCCTTATGGCTAGCTTTTCCTCCACTCCGGAGATGGCAAGCTCCACAACCACTTCACAAGCTCCACGAAGGAGAAGCCCGGGTCTCTTCACAATCTTCCATGAAGAGGACACTATGGCACCAACCACCAAGCCAACTAGGAGGTCACCCTCCAAGAGTAACAAGCTCATGGTCTCTCAATCTAACAAATTGTAATGGAGAGCTCAACACTTATGCAAGAATGCAAAGTAAGAACACCAAGGGTGCTTAAATCCTTCACTCTCAAATCCCACCAATGCAACAAGTGCTAGAGAGGAATTAGAGAGGAAGAACAATGGTGGAAGTCCACCGGTGACTCCAAGATATAGATCCAAAGGGTTCCCCTCACTTAGAGAAGGAATTGATTGGTGGGGATTGTAGATCTAGATCTCCTCTTCCAAAGCCCTCAAAAAGATGCAAGAATCATAGGAGTGAAGGGAGAGGAAGCAAGCTCAAGAGGTTCAACAATGGAGGTCAATTTCATGGTCAAGAACACCCAAAAACATTGGGGAAGAACCCCCGTTTATAGGGGAAAGCAAATATGGCCGTTGGGAGAAATCTACGTGAACCCAGTTTGAAATTTGGTTGAACCGGCCCAAAAACCGAACGGTCCGGTATCAGGTTCGGTTGAATCCTGGTTTGAACCCAGTTGAACCGGATCTAAATCGGGAAGGGTTATAGAATGTAATCCTGGTTAGACTTGGTTGCGAAACTAGGAATCCCGGTTGAACCAGATCTAAAACAGACTTCACGAAAAACACAATAACTTTTGCATCTGGACTCCGATTTCGATGATCTTGGGCTTGTTTTGACAAGGAAAACAAGCTCTACAAGATATTGCATAAAATATCATAGTAAAACAAAGGAGGATAGAACCAAATGAATAAAGGTATGATGCCTTCCTATAAGAAGAACCGGTAAAACCTTCAAACTCGAAAACGCCATAGAAGATCCATCGAATTCCGTTTTCGATGAACTTGGGATTGTTGAAGAGCTAGCAACAAGCTCAAGAACCTCAAAAGGATAAACACCAAGAAGCAACAAAATAGGAAGATGCAAAGTATGCAAAGGATTGAGCTCCCTAAGACGATGTGATCAAGTTACCCAACCGAAATCCCTTCTTGATAGTGCGGCTATCTATCCTATAACCCGGTCTCCCAAAAACCACCTTGAGACCGGTAAAAGTAAAACCTAGCAAGTCCATACCTTTGCCTTGTGCATCCTGCTTGATCTTGATGACAATGCTTCAAGCTCCATCCAAGTCGGAATACATCACTTGATCATTGTTGCTTCGTGAAGACTCATAATTTGCTCCACATACACCACTATGGGATAGCTTCATTAAGACACGTCTTCACATGTACATTATCACCAATATGGATGGCAAGCTTCAAGGAAATGACCTTCTCGAGATGCTTATCTTGAACTTGCCTTCTCAACCTTGATGGCGATCACCACTTGATATCATTCTCTCATGGGCTATGAGATCTTTACTTTTGATGCATGCCCATGAAAAGATACCTAACCAATATAGATAACACAAAGGCACATAATAATGGGTTAATTCATGAAGCATAATTGACAAGCTTACCATACCACAAGATAAATGTGGTACATTCTTTATGCTTCATGTGTTGACCAAACTTGAATCTAATCTTCACTCTTTGTATTCGTCAACCATGTACCTTCTCATGATCCATCTCAATATATTGAGGTACATAAATGACCCTTCATATGATTACATGTTCTAAATCTTAGTCAACCATAGCTCAACTAATAAGGCTATCATGACACTGACTTAGAGCCATAACTTGAATTCTTCTATTGAGATCACACTCTCAAGATGTTGATCATATCATATTCTTGTTCAACTCGATGATCTTGATGCCAATACTCAAGGTTTATCTTTATCTTCATGGCATCCATACTTGAATCCAACACATGGACTACAAGTATGACCTATGAAATCTTTCTTCATATAAAACTCAATGAAAACATTAGTCCATAGGGATTGTCATTAATCACCAAAACCACACACAGGGGCAATTACCCTTTCATATATAAGGGGTGTGAGGGCCTCCATAGCGAGGTTGATCACTCCTCTCTCCCATTTCTCCCAGTTCATCCTTGATATAGTTCAAGGAGCACTTATACTATGTGTGTTGCTCTCTATAGTGATATTTTGTAGGAGTAGGGGTGTTACCTCACCACGAGGGTCCTGAACCTGGGGTACATCCTTGTGTCTAGCAGCGCATGTCCCCAATCACGTATGTGGAAGCATCCACTTGCCCCTGATTGCTCCCTGTTAAGTCATCCCTAATGGTATCGTCGTGTTCGACACCAAGACAAGATCTATATCTCGTGTTCTTGTATAGTCGAGGTTGGTGTGTTTCTAGTACTAGATTTTTTAATTCCTTATGCGAAACCCAACAGCACTCACCACCGCCTTGGCCCATGCCGTCGCTGCCTCTTAGACAATCTTGATATCATCCGCGAGCACGCGACACCTCTTCACCCCCGATCACCAGCTACATCGGCAAAGGTGTCATGCACTCTCGTTCCGCACATCGTCACACACTCCTGGCTCGACGTCTCTGTTCCATGCCATCAGAGATCTTGTCCATGCCAGTAATGCATACCCTTGACCTCCATTGCACTCCTAAGACAACAACGTGGCTCCAAAGACTGGAAAGAGGCCACGGGTGATCCCGGTCGCGAACATGCTTGTGCCCCACAACCTTTTCGACATAATGACCGACCCGGTATGCTTGCAACTTCTCTTTTCTCTGTCCATCATCATGTGAAAACATCTTATAATGTCCAATTATGCGGCATACTATAACGACGATGCCATCATGCACGACATGATTAATGGGCCATCCGTATGGACGATGAGACCAAGCAAGAGACTCACATAGCCAGATCATATTTCTTTTTTGAATACACACATAACACCGAAATATATTTTTTCCAAAAGGAATCGTAAAACCCACCATGAGTGTGGAGTAATGTTTAGAGTACTTCCGAAGAATGCTTCTATTCGAGATCTGGTACCCTCATGGTGTTGCCGAGACATTTGAACAAAAAAGAGTGACTTTAAGTAAGTTGATAATAGTTTTTTATTGAATTAAATTTATATTAAACAATTTAGAAACTTATATTTTGTTTGATACTATGTGGCTATTTTTACTATGCTCGTGAATTATGTTTACACGTTAGATAACAAAAAACTTGAGAAAGCCTCGTGCACCTCATACTTATACTAAGTAAAAAACTTCGTGGATTGGTGGCTGCAGACGTCCCGACTGACCCGCGAGCTCTTCGCAAAGGAACTTCCTCCCTTACCATGCTCATGACTTGGTGGATATGGAAGGAGCACAACTCGACAGTCTTTGACAATGCGTCGCCGAACTGTAGTAGTCTTCTCATTACGATTTGATCTGAAGCTCGGTCATGGGCTGCCGTTGGCACGCCAGGCCTCCGGGCCTTGAATCCCCATGGTTCCCTATATCTAGTGGGTTGTGTTGTAGAGAGGGTGTGCGCCTCTTTGGACGGTTTTGCATAGTTATACAAAACTCTCTTTTTTCTATCAATGAATCAAACTTTTTACAAACAAATATTAAAAAACACCTTATCAGACATAAAATTAGAGATAAAATCTAGCACCTTTAAAACGGAAAACTAGACGAGTCCTACGGCGTCGACTCATCAAATAGTCGAGCGCCAAAGTGCAAAACTCCCCCAACTCAGCTCAGGCTCAGCCCAAGACAACAAACCCTTCCCTCCCACGGGAAGCGCTACACAAACGAATACCTGGAAAGCTGTAGGCAGCTGACCCCGATCAAACTCGCCTCCACTTCGGACGGAGGGAGGCATCAGCCGTCCATCTTCGGCACCGCGGGCTCGACTTCGGCCGCGGCCATGTCGAAGAAGAAGGCGGTGACGACGATGACGCTCAAGGACTTCCACGGCGGCTCCATCCCCTCCGAGCTCCCTCTCCCTTCCGCTCCTGGCATGTAAGTTCCCCAAACCCTAACCCCGCTGACTAATCACCCTGCTTTAACTTACCACCTGCTCACGTTCTCGCAGCTCTGCACGGCCGATGGACCGCCCCACGGCCGCCCCATCCCCCTCATCGGCTGCATCCGCGCGCCCCCGCACTCCCGCTGCTTCCTCCGCCGCCACGGCGGCTGCCACGATTCCTTCCTTCCTCACCAATCCATCCCGCATCGGCCGCCACTTCGACGAGGACGAGCGCACGCCCTTCGAGCCTGCTGCGCCTCGGCGCCCCGGGCCGTCGCCCCCGTCGTTCCCCTCTGCGCCGGCGGTGGGACCCGCTAGATCTGGAACAGGGAACGCCTGGGGTGCGAAGAGGGAGGTCGCTCCAGCCGCGGCACCGGCTGCTCCCGCCGCCAACGGCGGTCAGATCTGGTCGGCGACGCGCATCGCCCAGGCGAGCGCCGTGGAGAAGGTAATCTCGGGTAGGTGGAATTCGTCGAAGCCGTCCTCCCCAACCACGCATGTATCGGCACCAGTACTGGAGACTCAGGTGGCCCCGCCCGAGATGGAGAGGCCAAGGTCCGTTGGAGCGAGAGAGTTTGATGGTGTCATGGAGAGGCCAGGGTTGGTTGGAGTGAGAGGGCCGGACCGTGGCATGGATAGGCCAAGGTTGGTGGTTGCGAGAGACCTGGACGGTGCCATGGAGAGGCCGAGGTCAGTTGGAGTGAGAGGGCTGGACGTTGCCTTGGAGAATGGCATGGAACCGGTGAGGCCTGCATCACATGAAGGCAGGGTTGGGGAAGTGAAAACCGGGGAGGTGCCAGAGAGGCCCAAGCTGAAGCTGCTTCCTCGTTCTAAGCCAATCGAGGCCCCCGCACCATCTCCTACCTATGTTGAAGAGAAGCAGGTTACCCCCTCTGTTCCTTCCCAGTTTTGTGTTATCTTATTCTTCTCTAGAAGATAGCTGTCTAGTCTTCCTCGGTGCCACCATTCTGCCTAGCTTGACTAGTTGGGAAATAAGCACTAGAGGCACCCTGGCACCTGCCTACTGCCAACTGCCTACGTATTAATAGAGCGCTGTTGTTCTGATTGCAAATTGAAATCACATAACTTGGATACTGTTGGAAGTTTAATCTTTTCCTTCGTGGTGTGTAACAATTATATAGGTCCAGCCACTCCCCGTAATTGCGAGCATCATGCAGGTTGAGGTTGTTCATGATGTGTACCCGAATGTTATTTCGGCCAAAACAGGAGTGGCAGGGGCAGATATTGAGAGCAGGGCAACAGTGGATCGACCACGGCTAAATCTGAAACCTCGCTCTAATGCAGTGGGTCAATCTGGTGAAAGTGCTGTGAAGGAAAGGTATGTGATGTTTGACATTTTTTATGTTGGTGTTATCGTTTTTGTAGATACTCGTAAATTATTTACTTGGTCGTTTGTTGCTTGTTGTAAACTGATATATCTACTGCGTTTCCTGTTGCTTTTTTATGTACAGTTCAAACGACCCTGTCCAAGCGAATACTTATATTCCATCTTGTATTAACATTATATATTTAGGTATTCCTGTTAATCAATCTGTTACTAGTGTCAAATAGGGGCATCTAGATGGAAAATTGGTCCGCGCTGTTTGTTCACATGCATGTTCTGTGCTGTTCCTCCCATGCATGCTCTGTGTTGTGTGTAGTTATGAATTGCTATTATGTTGTGTTTTTTTCCTGGTTGGCAGATAAAAATAATACTCGAGGTCATTCCCCTTGTTTTACAGTTGGCATGCAGACTTGTTTCTTTTTCAGGGCGAGTTCATATCATTAGCTTGTACCAATCACCTTGATGTTAGTATTTTGCTCTTTGGAAAATAATTCTCTCTAGTTCCCTATTGCATTATGCATGTGGAATTAGTGCTCTTTAAACATTTTGAATATCATGAGAATGACTTTCTTTATATAGTGTTTAATATTATAAGGGTTAAATAATAGGAGCTGCAAAGACATAAGAAGTATTTATGTGTCTTGAATAGTGGAAATGGCATCTTGTTGCTGTTTTCTGTAATTTCAATCTCTTTGGGAAAAAGCTTGGTACAAGTGTTTTGGCACTGGTGTACTGGTGGTGATTTTGTTAGCAAGTTGATCTGCTTAACAAAAATCATCTTCGAGGCCTAGTCAATTTGCTGCTAGAGGACTATTTTTTCTATACAATATATTATTATCATCATTATGCTGGTCATGTATTAACTTATTTTTTTTTTAATGCATTAGGCCATCACTCTTCGGTGGTGCTCGTCCCCGTGAGCAAGTATGTGCTTTGCTTTCCTGCTCCTCATGTGCCTTTTTGTGATATGTTACTTTTTGTTTTTCATTCAATCTGAATGAAAACCTGAGTGTTCTTGTATAAACTCAGGTTCTCAGAGAACGTGGAGTAGATGCTTTGGCAAGTGATCTTGAGAAGACCTCTCCAGTTGGCAGGTAGCTAACATATAGCCCCTTTTGGCACCTACCAATATAGCTGCAGTGGTTTTATTTGACATTAAATAGCCTTTTGCAGTTAAGGCACGTTGATTATTGTTGCTCTTAAAATACTAAAAGTTACAGTTCGTATGGTCAGGATGTGCACCTTGCCTAGGCCTGAATGCTGATTCGTTTCTTTCACATGCATTGGGGTTGCATTCATATATTGCTGTAATATATCACACGGTTTATTTTATAAGTGTCAAGGAAGGATGTTGACGAGCAAATTTGTAATTTTTGCCTGTTTTATAGTTATATTTTTCAAGTAGCAACTTTGCACTGTTGTATTATTTACTTGTTACATTTTTTTCCGAAGGAGTAATGATGTGTTATCTTTTGTGCAACGATTAACAGATATGTGTGTTTTGTTGAAAATGTGTTGTGTTTACTAATAATCGCTGGGTTATTTTGTAGGTCTAAAAATGAATTTGCAAAGGTTGAACAGAAGGTTGAAGCTATAGCCACTAACCCTTCAGGCGAAAAGGCTGATAGTTTTCCATCTGGTCACAGAGGCCCAAGGAATGTTGATAGAAAAGATTATAGGCGGGATACAGACAGGGCTGATGCATATAGGCCTGCACGACGCGAGGACAACAGGAAGGTTGCTAGAGATGTGGAGAAGCTGCCCGAACAACAACGGCCAGAGCCTGAAACCTGGCGTAAACCAGTGGAGCCACCAAAGCCTGAGGTTACTGCACCTCGGTTTGGAAAGGCAGCGACCGCATTGGAGCTTGCCCAGGCCTTCTCCAAGTCCATGTCCGATAATGTGCCACAGTCTCGCTTGACCAGTATTCCTAGTCCAAGAGTTCCTCCGAGCCCAGGGAGTAGGGATCATCAGGTTGGCTTTTCAAGGCTCACTGACAATGGGGCATTGCACTCTGGCTCTTCACAGCGAAAGATCAACGGTTACTGATCTTGTGGCGAACGTACACTATGATCCCATGATGACATGGTTCAAATGTCATGGCCTTGTTGAAGCACAGTTATTTATCGCCATGTTCAGTTGTTCAGCATGGGGAAGTCAAATTGTCGTCTTTGATTGTGGCGCAGAGGGGTGCTAGTTCATTTTAGCAAACAAAAGTTCCTCTCGTAACTTGGTGGCCCATTTTCTCTCTTGGCCTGTGATTTAGCTTGGGAATAATTTCTACCCTTGTATTGCTAGCTGGCCGTGCCTTGTATGATTCTGGCAGTGTGCTTGTTTTAAGATGTTGCCAGATTAGGATGCATCTGTGCACACCCAACCGCAAATGATGTCACTGTTAATTTTCAGATAATTTCATCAGCACAAGTTAATTATGAGTAAAAAAGATATGCAGGTTCTGAATCTAATTGTACAATCTTTTTATTCTTGTTTCTGTCATGTTGTTGTGAGGCAGTTCAGATGAAGTGTCAAGTGTTGGACTGATTCTCCATTTGGTATGAAATCTATTTTCTGAAACAATAGTTGGAAACATAAGAACATACCGAGGCCATTGACAGATCGAAAGAGAAAATTATGAAAAAAACAACGGGAACGGAAATGTGCAACGCAGGTCATTGGCCATCATCAGATCCAAGACGGGAACAGAAAGGTGCAACGCAGGTTGGTTCTAAGCCGAAACAATACACATATGCACATCAGTAGAGCACGAGGAATCACAGAAGCATCATCTTTGAAAGCTCAGACTTGAGCAGAGCAGGGCCATTGTCAAACCACACATTACAACTCCCCGTCACCCCACGCCACGCCACAGCGAGCTCGCCTGAGCTCAGAACAGGAAGGCCGTGGGTGCGAACGCCGGCAACGCCGTAGGTGGCCCGAAGCGCCTGCAGGTAGAAAGAGAACCTGGGGTCAGTTTTGGGGGCAAAATGTGCATCATCTACATAGTACTGTACATGGGATATTGAAAGCAATTTGAGGGCCTGCTTGAAATGTACAGGAGTTTCACATGAAACAACAGTTCAATTCCCGGGGAAACTAGCAAAAAGAAAACCCGTGTTAAAATTAAAAACCTCTGCAGAAGGCTGAAGACCCCCGATGCTTTCGCGATTAGCACTGCCTACCTAAGAGATTCTGAAGGGCAAGTAGAAAAGTAGCAGTAGCAGTAGCAGCAGGCATCAGGGGTCACAGACTCACTGCAGGTTGTGTTTTGACTTAACGATAAAGCAAAGAGAAGGTCTCTTTCTAACACATGCACTAACAATAAGGATGGTGAGCTTCTCTACAGATGGAGATTCAATCGACAGGTCGCACGGTGGGTGGTCCATGCAGTTCAGGGATTCATAGATCTTCTTACTGAAAGTACTGTTTATGGACAGAAGAACAGCTTAAATCAAATTCAGAGATAAGTTCCTAACTAGGAGTACTACTAATTATGGACTATGTTTTTGGAAAGCGAACGGTTAGTCTGCAAAGGGGGCAACAAAATTTCTGCCGTTTCCTTAACGATTTTCATTTAGAAAAAGACTCCTAAATGTTGATAAATGATTAAATATGGTACAAGTCGTCATGTGGAACAGTGGAAGTCCACGCTCGTGCTGCACGACCAGAAGAACAGCTTGCATGGCTTAAGTCTGCACTCACTGCGTAATCATTATCTAAGATGAACTGCATGTGACGAAGGGTAGCATTGACCTGACAGAAATCAAACAACTTGATCCTGTGAACCCATTAACTAGCTCGAGTCAACTTCCTGTGAGTTCCAACTAAAAATTAGGTACTCCCAAACAGCTGACCAACAAACAAGTTCGTTCAGCCTTATCTGTCCATCTTCTGAACAAGTAGATCAAGATCACACCTCACGGCACACCAAGGAAATGACAAAACTGCCTACCCCATCCATGATTATCACCGTATAGGCTTATCGCCACAGCTCACAGGGGCTTATATAATTACTCAGTGGCCCACGCAAGGAGTATATAATATCTGTTAGAAGCAGCCGTGGCCCACACGCAGGGTTCTCATTTGCGACAAATTTCACCGAAAAATCAGTAATTTTTGGTCATTTCAGCAGAGCAATTTGCATTTCGGTCAAAATACATCAGCGATGCTTGAATTCAAGCCGATCTCAAACGTAATTCAAACTACAGTTGTTGGATTTCTATCAAATTCAAGGCGAAGTTTGGATCTTTGGCTGAACTGAGAACACAAATAACTGTTCGCGACCTTGGTACGTATATCCTACGGCGTGCCAGCCTCGCCGGAGGAGCCTGGCCGCGCGCAGACGCAGGCTAGCCCCCAAGGTCAACGTACACGTGTCGCGGTCGCGCCCGTCCGACGATCGTTCCCTCTCCCTTTGCCCCGCTGGATCGCCTAGCCCCGGCACGCTCGTAAACACGACACCTCACACGCACGCACGCGGCACGGAACTGGAACTCACCGGAAGTCGTCGTAGTCAGTCCGGGACGCGCGAGGCGACGGTCTCGCCTTGGCCGCCGCCGGCTTCCCCTTCGCCTCGGCCTTTGCGGCGGCCAGCGCCGCATCCTCGGAGATGGCAACCAGGGTCGGCTTCCACGACCCCGATCCCGAGGACAGCCTCCGCCGCCGCTTCTCCGCCGCGGACGTGGGCTCCGACGCGTCCTCCGGCACCACGGGGACAGGTTCCGGTGTCATCGCCTCCGCCGATGACCGGCGCGCGCGCCTCACGAACGCGAACAGCTTCATCGATCTCTGCTCTCTGCTCTAGGGATAACAGGAACTGAGCTAATCTTGCACCAGCTGCGGTTTCAGGTTTGTAAGCAGGCTCCGCCGCTCCGGCAGGTGGTGCTTATTAATATCCTCGTGGCAGGCTTGCACCACTTGCTACTAGTTTGGTAATACAAAAGACCAAACTGGCCTTAATCCTCAAGATTTGTTTAACTTAACTAATCAATCAACTCTTTTCTCATATGAAAATAATATAAGCACTAGATACAAAGAAACTATACTAACTTATAAAGAGCAAGGGCAGTTTAGTCTTTTCTATTAGCAACAAATACTACCATTTTCTTTTTTAGAGGAATTCAGACTAAAGAAACATTAGTTGCTGGTTTGTTTATTTCAAGTGCGGTCCACATGCACACCATAGCTGCATTTTGCAAATTTTATCACTAGTTTGGGACTTCGGTGGTACTATGTTGTTGTGTGGTAAAGCAATCATGCAGGTAAAGTAAACCATGTAAAATATGCTACTCCCTCTATTTTAAAATAAATGATTTAGATTTGTTTATATTCATATATTTATCTGCACACTAACATGCGTCTAGGTGCATGCGAAAATTCGAGTCATTTATTTTGGGATTCTTTTGTGCTTATTTTTGGAGTAGTTAGTTAGCATACTAATGTGGTTACTTTGCATATACCAGATTCATAATTTTACTTATCTAGAAAGGAATTTGGAGATAATCTAATTATAGATTTTACATAAGGGATGAAAGATCGCTCTTTGGGCCTTAAAATTCTGACATAGAACGGAAAATCCATCATAGCGATCGACCTAATCAGCACCAACCCAAACTCTCTCCCGTCCTCATGCAGCGCCGCCGCTACCGCACCAGGGCGCCGCCTTCCCCTGCGCTCGGCCCCTCCTCGCCTCCCCATTCCCTCTGCCACCGTCAGCGATAACGCCAGGGCAAAGCCTAGGCGGCCGACATCGGTGGCTTCCTTGTCGGGGTTTCAATGGTGTGCGGCAGCGCGTCTTGAAGATCCTCGACCGTGGGGCGGACGAACGGCGGCAGGCCCCCACCCCTGGTCGTGGCCGTCCTGGACTAGAGGCGACGATGGCCAGATTCTTCGTCGGACCGACGATGACGACGCTGTGGAGGAGGACCTGGCTTTGGATCCGCATCACGAGGAGGCCCGAGGCAGCGACCCTGGGTTTAGCGGTGGTGGTCGTTTCCTTCGCCGGAAGTGGCTGGCCGTGGTTTGCGGCTAGAGGGGCGGATTTCGGTCTGTCGTCTAGTCCCGGCGGCAAGTCAGGGAGTCATAGTCGCCGGTGAAAACCATGTTGACTTATGTCTTGGCAGGCGATGTCGGCGTGTTACGTCGTTACCTTCATGAAGGCGTCGTTGTGCGACTATTGTCGACCCATTCGTGCTGCTCCGGGGGAAACCCTAGGATCTGGTTTCCGGATCAGGCGATGGCGACGATGTGGTGTCGCATTCTCTCTTGGGAGCATCACTTGTGGAGCAACACTGGATGGAAGAGGCGGGAGAGGTGGAGCGGCTAGCACGCAGGGAGGTGGTGCTACTTGGCACCGTGGTGGTGTCGGTGGCTGGTGTGGCGAGAGTCTGCACATCGATCTACATGTTGAAGACGGTTTGGCAGAAGATAGTGAAGGCGGCGACATCCGGAGCGTGTGCGTGGGCGTCATTCCGTGGATACGATGTGCGGTTCTATGGCTCCTTATGCTTGAGTTCGAGCCGCCACACCCAGACACTCCAACTTCTCTTGGCGAGTGGCAACGGTGAGAGTGACCGTGGGGTGGGGTCGGAAGAGGCAACTAGGTGTTTGCTAGATCTCGTTAGGGAGTTAGCGACACAGTTATTATTTTTCACGGTGTTTTGTTTTGGCAGTTCCGGTTTGTATGATCTTTGTAATAGCATAGATGGAACCAAGGTATTGATAGATCTAGTGCTTACGAAGGCACCACAAGAAAAATAAAGACTCTAACCTATCAAATCAATCAAAACAACCACAAATTGGTACAAATTTACAGTGCATGTCAATCATATGCGCAGAATCAGACGGTAACTCATAGACCTGCGCTGCTAAAGCTTAGAGAGGGTGGTTCGAGGCCTTACCGCCATTGTTGTAGGTCTGGAGCTTCAGGTTTGACGAGGAAGAAGAAGCAGTCGCAGTCGTAGATCCCCTGAAGCCAGGAGAAGCGCAGTCCTCGCCTAGATCTACCTCCGTCTATTGCCCTTGCGGTGGTCTTCGATCTGTCGGCGGGAGAGGAACCGCCGACGATGAGATGGGAGGAAGGAGCGGTTGTGAATGAGGAGAGTGAGAGTGGTGAGAGAGCGGTGAGAGGATTTATGGCATGCGTTCTCGAAGCGTCGCGAGCTCCCTAGTCTTCCCCGCGCGTACGCCCACGTGCGGACCTTTGCCTCGCCAGGGCATGTCCCGCAAAAATGTCCGATTACGATGTTTCCAGCGGGCCAAGTTTTTGAATGCTTTAATACTCGTGCAGTGCGAGTTCGGTTCAACGTGTCATTTCCAAACGGCCTTATTTCTGCTAGCCAGGTGCGAGAAACGACTATGCGGCCTAGCAAACACGCCCTAAGCATCGGCACACGTAAATAAATCAGCATATACTCCCTCCGTTTAGAAATATAAGCTGTTTTAGCTTTGTGAATCAAATGTACTAGACATCTTTTAGTGTATAGGTTCGTAGAGGTTTGAAATGAACCTATACACTAAAACGTGTCTAGATACATTCATTTCACAAAGCTAAAACATCTTATATTTCTAAACGGAGGGAGTATATGCATACAAGTAGCAATTGTATGTTCCATGGGTTTCTCCAAAGTCTGACTAAAGGTTAAACATGATCGCTCACAGTCTGTCACTAGACAGTGAAACACTAACCACCATGTCACATCCGGGCACTAACCACCATTGGATCCTGATTGATCGATCGATCCGATGGCTGGTCATTCCAAGACCCCTTCTTCCGTGACCAGTGCTTTAATTTATCGCGAGTTGGCCATGGCAACGGCACAAGCAGTGCGATGATGGAAATGATCACAGCGGGATTTCAGCAATTTGTTAATCAATACGTGCTTCCGTATCCCTGTTAGTCTTCCATTGGTCCGGTTTGTGTTGATACGGGGATATGGAAATGATCACACCTGCATGTCACCTATATTGACCTAAGCAATTAAGCATGGATGGTCATTTCGTGGTTGATATACTATATGACGAGGTTTTGTACTTTTTCACATTGCTCTTTCAAACTCCCATTTTTTACCTGCCCTTTCAAACTAGTAGGTGTACAGTGTACACGTGTCTTTTTTTAACTAATAGTTGCGGCAGAATCAACAGAAAGATAAACACCTTCCCACGCCGCCGCCAAGTAGCCCTAGCCCCTACCACCCCCCTCCTCCTGCCGCCACCGCCGGGCGAAGCCTGGGTGGCGGCGGGGGATCTTCTCCTACCGCGCCGGGTAGCGACTCGGCTGGTTTGTTTTGCTAGGGCTTCGGGGGACGCCATCAAGATGGTGGAGGCGGCATCGCATCGGAATAAGGGTGTTGGAGCTCGATCCCCATCTCGGCGAGGCCACGTGTGGCGGCGCCGGCGAGCTGCTGGCCTGGTATCCTCTCAGATCTACGGATCTGGGGAGGGTGGTTTCTCCAGGCGCAGTCGACTTTCGACCTTGCCTTGGAGTTTGTGGAGTCGGAAGGGTGCTAATGCTGTTGTCTTCCCCTTGGCCGACCGTGGTGGCGAGGGAGAGGAAGGGGATGGCACGACCACCTTCCTTTTTAGGGTTGTTTGTGTTCTTCTGGTGGTGTGTGGTTGTCGCGTCTTGAACCTTCTTCCGGCCGGCCTTGGTGGCGAGGGGAGGAGGCGGCTCGACGTGTTGACGCCTAAATCTGCTAGATGGTGGAGCGTTCTCCTGGTGACATGGGTATACCCTACAGGTACTGGAGTTTGGTATATACGGTCCAGATACGGCGGAAGCCCACGACGTTGCCAAGGCCCAATGGAGAATTTGAGTGGCCCACGGACTCTCAATTGCTTGCGAGACAAGAAGAAGCTTAAGATAGAAAGTTCAAAGGGAAAACCCTAATCTGTAACCGACTCGATCTGCTACCCGAGATCTAGCCTATCTATATAAAGGCTAGGAGGGAGCAGGGAGGAGGACACGTGTAACCCTAGTTTCCACAATCTCGCCAGATTGCATCTACGCACCCCTATAATCTTTGATTCCTTCGTTAATTCCAAGAGCAGACAAGCAGGAGTAGGGACCTCTACGAGGCCTGAACCTGGGTAAAACTTACGTCCCTGTGTGCTTGTTTGCTAGCCGACTGATGCCTCCAGCGCTCCCTCCCTCTCCAAAACCCAAGTTCATAACAATGGGCATTGGCGAGTTAAACCCTCGTCAATTGGCGCCGTCTGTGGGAATTGGGAGTGCTGATGCCGCGGCTTCTTCGGCCCCATCAACCGCGATCTATAACTCCGCAACAACGGAGATTCGCCAGCTCTTCGGCGTGTTCGACTTCACCGTCCACACGTCAGCCACTCGCCCAGCTTTCGAGCCCGTGGGCGATGGAATCAACCTGGCGATTGGGAGCTTCCGCTTCTAGGTTGGTCAACTAGGCACGCTTCGCATGCCTGACCAGCCAAAAGCACCCGCGATTGCTCCAGCATCATGGTTCCCGCCACCAATTGACACCCTCAGCGAACTCAACGCCTCGGCAACAGCTGGGAGCACGGACAGCGATAGCAGTCGCGGATCTGATCTGGGTGATCTAGCCACTAAAGACGGAGCCTACGGCTCTGGATCTGAAAGTTGTGGGAGCAACAGCTTCCCCAACCACTTCATGTGCGCCGTCATCAACGCAGGCGATACTACTACCAATCGCGAAAACGTTAACACCGGATATGGCACCGAACCGCCCAACGGTAGCACGCCCAATGGCACCGGACCACCCAACAGCAGCATGCCCAATGGCGGCCCCACCAACGGTGGCAACGGTGCACCCGTCAACAATGGAGTGCTAGGAGAACCGCCGACCATAGTGAATGAACACACTGGAGAGCGCGTGGTGATCAAGCTCAACGACAACGAGTGGGCCCCCTGTCGAGAAGCTCCGCGAGGCAATCCTTTGCCCCTCAAATCCCTGCAAGACATGCTGATGGGTTACCATTGGCTATTGAAGGAGGAATACAGAGGCCAGCTACATGCAATCGCGCAACTCAAAGCGTGTAAAAAGGCGGTGGACGAATCAAGCCTTCGACGAGCCGGGCTCTCCTCCCACGGAGGATCCTCCTCCAAAGGCAACGAGTACCTGTCCAACAAGAGAAGATCTCGACTAGCCCAACTCATCGAGGAGGAGCGCGTGGAATCCGCGAAAGTCCTCGACTTCAGCTCCATGACGGTGGATACACGGGGCAACGTGCTCCCGCAGACGCCACAAGCCGCGGTAACGGCGGCCACCATGTACCTCCTCAATAACCAGCCGCCAGCTGGAGATCCACGAGCTACCATGCACCGATCTATGATCGCGTGCTTGGGGCTAGTTGAGGCAGCCCTCGACAAAGAGCCTGCACCGGAGCCAAATAAAAGCAAGGCTCTGGCAAAACATTACTCCTCGCCTTCATCCATCGACGATAGTCACGATTTGTCTCGGCGTCGCCGCTCACGGCGGTACGATCGCGACTACGATGCACGCGATGACCTCACACAACGCAAAATCAACAAATCAAGGGCAAGACACGCTCGTTCGATTGACTCAGAAGAGGACGAGACTGAGCTCTGCGGCGCTAGATGCTTCAGCAGAGCCATCAGGCAGAAGCGAATGCCTAAAGGGTTCAAACTACCATCAGAGAACCCAAAATTTGACGGTCTACAGGACCTGAAAATCTGGTTGGAGGCCCACATCTCCTCCGTCAGACTACATGGCGGGAGTCGAAGCACGACCATGCAATTCCTGCAGCTACAGCTGCAGGGCGTCGCTCGCGCATGGCTCAACAATCTCCCGCGCAGATCCATTCGCAGCTGGGAAGAGCTGGTCTATAGCTTCGTGCGCAATTTCAAGGACACCTACAAAAGGCCCGCATCAATTGAAGAGCTGAGAAGCTGCCAACAAAAGTCGGGCGAATCACTACACTCGTACATCCAGAGGTGGTCCATCATCAAGAACTCCACAGAAAACATCTCGGAGGACCACGCAATCGACACATTCAACGGCGGCGTTCGCCGTATAGAGCTCAGGGAGGAGCTGGGCCGCTCAAAGCCCAAAACAATTGACCACTTGATGGAAAGCACAAATCGGTGGGCTGACGGAGAAGACTTGGTGAAAAATCATACCTACTCCGACGACGACGACCTTGGTCGCAGACGCGACCACCGAAGCAAACACCGAATGCGTGTCTATGATGACCGCGACGAGGTCAACATGGTCGCAATCGGCTACACTGACAAATGCGACGATAACCGCAATAGCGGATACCGCAGTGGTGGATACCGCGACATCGAAAAACCACGCAGGTGTGGCAGCGCCGCACTCGAGAAGAGGCACCCGCAACATCTATCGAGGACAAACTATCTGGGCCACGCAACATGCACTTCTACATCGACAAGCACGATGGCAAGAAGAAATCCAGTCAGGACTGCCGCGAGTTCCTCAAACTCCACGAAGGCCTAGCCCGGATGAATCGCGACGCAGTCAATAGGGGCTATGGAGTCGCTCCAAGCGCTGTGGCACATGGAGATCCTCCACCACCGCCCAGACCACCACCACCCGCGGCCGCACCGGTCCAGTATCACGGAGGCGAATCATACCCACGAGCCGTGGGCAACATGGGGATGATCCAAAAAGGGCGTCCCTCAAATTGAGTGCAGAAGGCCATCACTTGCCAAGTCAACTTGGCAATAAACTCTCCACCTTCCACCACTGAGTACCTCAGTGGAAGCGACTCCTGCATTACCTTCGACAGGCGTGACCACCCACGCCAAGTTCCTCGTCTAGGCCACTGTCCCCTTGTACTCGAGGCATAGATTGGGGGTTTCGACATGAGTCGCGTCTTCATGGATGGCAGTAGTGGCATTAACCTCATGTTCGCGAGTACCTTGCGGGCGATGAGGATCCCTCTGACGTGTCTGGAAGTTTCAGACACGATGTTCCACGGCATCGTCCCAGGGAAAGGCATATATCCCCTGGGAAAAATCAACTTCGACGTCATCTTCGGCATGCCGCAAAACTTTCGGCGAGAGCGCATCGACTTTGAGGTCGTCGACTGGCCTTCACAGTATCACTGCATCCTCGAACGTGTCGCGTTCGCGAGGTTCATAGCAGTGCCACACTACGCCTACCTGCAGATGAAGATGCTGGGTCCAAACAGCGTAATCACAATCAACGGCAACTTCGAGAAGTCCGACAGCTGCGATAGGGAATTCAACAGAATATCCCAGTCCTTAGACATGCAGGAGGTGAAGGAAATATGCCCTAGAGGCAATCATAGAGATGATTGTATTTCATGTGTATCCATGAGTTATTATAATGTTCCTTGAATATCCATATACCAGGCAACTTGTATTGATTGGCAATTATGTGAATTGTTTGTGAAACTCTTTACTTGTATGGTTATCTAATAATTGTCCCTAGTCGGAGTTCATGCGAGGACACACGTGAATATTAGACTAGCACATCGATTGGTTAATGACTATGTTTCGCAAGTCATTGACATGGAGATGTCAAACCAATGATGTGGACACATGTTATGAACATGGGGTTGGACTGACCCAACATGAGACTAGCAATAATACTTGCAGCTCTCTCTACACATCGTGTACGTTTTGTCCTTAGACCTGAGATTGTCGCATGTACTTGAGATGTGGATCGACCTACTTTGGGGCTATCAAACACTACTCCGTAACTGGGTAGTTATAAAGGTAGCTTTCGGGTTTGTCCTGATACATGCTGCAAGGCATCGGTCAATCAAGATGGGATTTGCCCCTCTCTACTTGAGAGAGATATCTCTGGGCCCCTCGAGTGATCGGATCCAGAAATGCATGGCCGTGCTACATATGGTTAAGAGTTAACCTAGTAAAGGGATTCTGAATCACAGTATCGAGAAAGAGAGGTCAGCTTAGAGCTAGACCAAATATCGTGAGGCAAAGGGAAAGACATGTACTCAACCTTGTGATGGTTCGTCCGAATGATCTTTATATGCGTTTAGGAGTTGGCACGTCTTGCTAGAGGCCGTTACCAACTATTGACGGAGTAAGTGTACTCGCGTCATGTCTATACGTGTATGAACCTATAGGGTCACACACTTTAGGGGCTGGAAGCCTAATGAGGATTGGATCCGAATTAGACCAGGCTTAGGCTGCTAATGGGCTGCTAATGTAGAAGCCCACCAGGGATGCTTATATAAGAGGGAGTGAGGCGAGCTGAAAAAGAGAGAGCATTCCACCCAGCCGCCACTCCTCTTCCGCCTGTGTTGCACGCGCAGACCTAGCAGTCTGGCGTGTGACGACTTCCACTCCGGACGTGTGGATACCTCGGAGGTGCTGCATCTGTAGCACTTGGACGAGCCGCGCAAAGGGGAGCTGCTCGTGGGACGAGGACGAGGAGGAGACGTAGAACATCTACACTGCCGCAACGTGCTTCATCGAGTTCCGCACCTGCGCGTCTAGCGGTAATCCCGTGATCTATGACAATAGTATTCCTGGTTGACGCGGTAGAAATTTTTGATTTTACGCTAGTGTAGCCTACCCGTTACCCTTTAGTGGTATCAGAGCCGATGCTATTCAGTCATAGGTTCGGGAAGTTTGCATATGGTGATATGTAGATTGATATGAATGATATGATCGTTTGTATGGCGGTGTTTCTGGATTGATCTATGATCTTAATTTCCGTGATCGTGA
Source organism: Avena eriantha (assembly GCA_910589775.1). Taxonomy (NCBI): domain Eukaryota; kingdom Viridiplantae; phylum Streptophyta; class Magnoliopsida; order Poales; family Poaceae; genus Avena; species Avena eriantha. The sequence goes on along the minus strand of OU342741.1, from coordinate 158,976,203 downwards.
TTCTAAGGTCGTCGAACGACTTACCCCTACCGGTCGGTTTCCGCCATCGGGGTAGACAGTGACACATAAATCCTTCTGAATCACGCGAAGATCAATATGATTGATCGAATCGGGAATTAGATCTGAATCGACGTACCGTGATCAAAGGAGTTTGGTCAAATCGGAACTATGGTCGGTTTATGGTAAATTGGATTTGCCGATCAAAATCCTTAAAGGTACCGCGAGGGGCGCTGCCCCTTCGAACCCCGCAGGGGGAGACCCCCTAGACCCCCCTTAGTAGTAGCCCCCTTTTTGTATCTCGTTAAGGTTCATAGGTGGTACGATTTCACATGATCCGGTAGAATGCGATTCTATGCACAACTTGTTTTTGCAGGATTTATGTGATCAGTATGGCCCAAAAATGTATGTGATGCATGTATGTATTTTTTCATGACCTGCGTGTCGTGAGTTGGGCAACACGGCTGGAGCCATATGTGTTGTCAATTATTGTAATGGCCTGCGTGCCAACTTGTGATGATCCCAATACCATGTAATTTTGATTACTAGATGTTAGGAGTAATAGCTTGTATTAGTTCTTGGAGAACTCATCACTTGGAGGATGGCTCGCATAGAGCATGAAGATGGAGATCATCATGGTGGACAGGTTCTATGGCGATGGAGATCACCATGAGAAAATGGGCCATACTGTATCACATCTATGTGAATGCTATTCTTATACGTTTTACTACTATGCATGCTTAGATGATAGAAGTAGAACGATCCCTCACAAAGTTTAAGTTAAACCATGCCCTCCCAACCAAACCTTGCACCATCCTATGCCCTGTACAATCGTTGGTGGGTCTATGAAATTAGGGTGCCACGATTTTCCTTGGCTGGATGGGTTTGTATCGGATACCTACACGCATAAGGGTTGGTGAGCTTAACAAGGTCATCTTAACAGTTAAGGACCTTGGGGCATAAAGGTTGGGCGCCTAGGTTTGACATAGAGATGTCACCCAACAACAAGAGTCATATGTGATATGATTAGCAAAGGTTGCTTACCGATTTACCTTGTCTTCTAGCAGTGATGCTAAAGCTCACTAGTCGACTTGTTAATTGTGGATCTTGAATCACTTAGTATCAATAGAGGGATGTTGATTTAAGTGGGAGTATATGCTATTAAATTGTTTAATATGTTTTACTCTTTCATGGTTACATGGCTTAGTATTTTGCATATTTTTTTGTTGTAGATCAATGGCACCGAACAATTCATCACCTTTTGCTTTGCGTTCGATTCTTGAAAAGGATAAACTAAATGGAACAAACTATTCGGACTGGGTCCGTAACCTGAGAATTGTTCTCAGGGCTGAGAAAAAGGAAACTGTTCTGGATACCCCAATCCCGGATGAACCTGCTGATAATGCAACTGCATGCATGGAACCTGATCTTCAAAAACAGTTTGAGGATCAGGAAGCGTACGATATGATCGTTGCGCTTAAGGACATGTTCCAGACTCAGGCTAGGACTGAGAGGTACAATGTCGCTAAGTCGTTTGTGGAATGCAAGCTGGCAGAGGGAGCAGCTGTAGGCCCCCATGTGATCAAAATGGTTGGTTACAGTCAGACTTTGGAAAAGCTTGGTTTTCCATTAGGCCAAGAGTTGGCCACTGACTTCATTTTGGCATCTCTTCCATCTAGCTATGGGCATTTCATTTCGAACTACCATATGCATGGGGTGGAGAGGGGCCTTAATGAATTATGTGGGATGCTGAAAACAGCAGAATGTGACATTAAGAAGTGTGCAGGGCATAGCCATGTGATGGCTGTGCAGAACAAGCCTAGCTTCAAGAAAAGGGGCACTTCTTGGCAGAAGAAGAAGGGCAAGGCTAAGGATACGATCCCTAAGCCAAACCCTGCACCCAAGCAAAAGGCTGGTCCTGCAGGAGACACTGAGTGTTTCTTTTGTCACGAATATGGCCACTGGAAGAGAAACTGCAGCAAGTACCAGGCTTCTTTGAAGAAAAGTGGAAGTAAGAGTACTTCCCACTCAGGTACACTTGTTGTAAATGTTGTGGACATTTTTCTCGCAGATTCTTATGTTAACTCTTGGGTATTTGATACCGGATCGGTTGCTCATATTTGCAATTCGATGCAGGGGCTAATAAGGACTAGAGAAGTGCAAAAAGGCGAAGTGGATTTTCGCGTCGGAAATAAAGCAAGGGTTGCTGCATTGTTCGTCGGCGTCATGCAACTTCACCTTCCGTCAGGATTTATCATGGAGTTGAATAATTGTTATTACATTCCTAGTATGGGTCGAAACATTTTATCACCTTCATGTTTGATGAGGGATGGTTATTCATTCGCGAGTACAAACAATGGTTGTGTAATCTCTAAGAATGCTATGTTTGTGGCTGATGCTCCCATTGTGAATGGGTTATTTATTTTAAATCTTGATAATGCATGTGTTTACAATGTTAGTGCTAAAAGGCTTCGGCCAAATGATTTGAGTCCTACCTATCTATGGCATTGTCGTTTGGGGCATATAAGTGAAAAGCGCATGAAGAAGCTCCATGGTGATGGTCTTCTAACTTCGTTTGATTTTGAATCATACGAGACATGTCAAGCTTGTTTACTTGGAAAGATGACCAAGACGCCTTTTACGGGGTTTCCCGAGAGAGCGATAGACTTGTTGGAACTCATACATACTGATGTATGTGGACCAATGAGCACGACAGCCAGAGGAGGATATCACTACTTCATTACTTTCACTGATGATTTCAGTAGATATGGCTATGTCTACTTGATGAAGCATAAGTCTGAAACTTTTGAAAAGTTCAAAGAGTTTCAAAATGAGGTAGAGAATCAACGTGGCAAGAAAATAAAGGCCTTGCGATCTGATCGCGGAGGTGAATATTTGAGTCACGAGTTTAGCAATCATCTTAAGAGTTGCGGAATTGTTCCACAGCTCACGCCGCCCGGAACGCCTCAAAGAAACGGGGTCTCTGAACGGCGTAATCGAACTTTGTTGGACATGGTTCGATCGATGATGAGCCAGTCGGATTTACCATTATCATTTTGGGGTTACGCGCTAGAAACAACAGCTTTCACACTAAATAGGGTACCATCTAAATCCGTAGTTAAGACACCATATGAGATGTGGACTGGAAAGAATCCCAGTTTGTCTTTTCTAAAGATTTGGGGTTGTGATGCATTTGTCAAGCGACTTCAGTCGGACAAGCTAACACCCAAATCGGATAAGTGCATTTTTGTGGGATACCCAAGGGAAACCTTAGGGTATTACTTCTACAACCGAGAAGAGGGCAAAGTGTTTGTCGCTCGTAGCGGTGTTTTCCTAGAGAAAGAGTTTCTCACAAAGGGAACGAGTGGAAGGTCGGTGCGACTTGAAGAAGTTCAAGATGAGCCAGTCGGGGATGCTTCTACGAGTGATGCTATTGTAGCAGAACAAGTTGAGGAACCCGTGGCAATAGAAGCACCACAACCACGAAGGTCGGCGAGGCTCCGCGAAGCGCGAGAGTTATTATTGTTAGACAATGATGAGCCTGCGACCTATGCAGAAGCGATGGTGGACCCAGACTCTGAGAAATGGCTGATTGCCATGAGATCCGAGATAGAGTCCATGGGAGACAATCAAGTTTGGAACTTGGTTGACCTGCCTGATGGTTTTAAAGCCATCGAGTGCAAGTGGATCTATAAGAAGAAGATTGATATGGATGGAAATGTTCACATCCATAAAGCTCGACTTGTTGCAAAAGGTTTTCGACAAGTTCAAGGAGTTGACTACGACGAGACTTTCTCGCCCGTAGCGATGCTTAAATCTATACGGATCATTCTAGCCATTGCTGCACATTTCGATTATGAGATATGGCAGATGGACGTCAAGACGGCTTTCTTAAATGGAATCCTTTCTGAGGACGTGTATATGATGCAGCCCGAAGGTTTTGTCGATCCAAACAATGCTGGAAAGGTATGCAAACTTCAAAAGTCTATTTATGGGCTGAAGCAAGCATCTCGGAGTTGGAACATTCGATTTGATGAAGTTGTAAAGGAGTTTGGCTTCACCAAAAACGAACAAGAACCTTGTGTGTATAAGAAAGAAAATGGGAAATCACTTGTGTTTCTAATCTTATATGTGGATGACATATTATTGATTGGAAATGACATTCCTATGCTCGAGTCTGTTAAGACCTCATTGAAAAATAGTTTTTCTATGAAGGACTTGGGAGAAGCGGCATATATTCTGGGTATCAAGATCTATAGAGATAGATCAAGGAGGCTAATTGGATTAAGCCAGAGTACGTACATTGACAAAGTGTTGAAACGGTTCAGCATGGAAGAGGCTAAGAAGGGGTTCTTGCCCATGTCTCACGGCATTAAACTCAGCAAGACTCAGTTTCCTTCGACCACTGATGAGCGAGAACGCATGAGTAGGGTTCCATATGCTTCGGCTATTGGATCCATCATGTATGCAATGACATGTACTCGCCCAGATGTTTCCTATGCTCTAAGTGTTACGAGCAGATACCAGGCTGATCCAGGTGAGATTCACTGGACAGCGGTAAAGAATATCCTTAAGTACTTGAGAAGGACTAAGGATATGTTCCTAGTTTATGGAGGTGAGGTTGAACTCAGTGTAAAGGGTTACACAGATGCGAGTTACCTTAATGACTCAGACGACTCGAAATCGCAATCAGGTTATGTGTTTGTCATGAATGGTGGTGCTGTGAGCTGGAAAAGTTCCAAGCAAGATACAGTGGCCTCCTCTTCAACAGAAGCTGAATATATTGCTGCCTCGGAGGCTGCAAAGGAAGCTATTTGGATTAGGAATTTCCTAATCGCTCTTGGTGTGGTTCAGGGCTCGTCCAATCCCTTGGACGTTTATTGTGACAACAATGGTGCTATTGCACAAGCCAAAGAACCTAGACAGCACCAGAAGAACAAACATATTCGCATGCGCTACCATCTGATTCGTGAGTTCATTGATGAAGGTAGTGTCATGTTATGCAAAATACATACGGACTCAAATGTTGCTGATCCCTTGACTAAGCCACTCCCGCAGCCTGCGCATGAAGCGCACACAAGAGCAATAGGTATTAGATACTGTCTAGATTGACTCTAGTGCAAGTGGGAGACTGAAGGAAATATGCCCTAGAGGCAATCATAGAGATGATTGTATTTCATGTGTATCCATGAGTTATTATAATGTTCCTTGAATATCCATATACCAGGCAACTTGTATTGATTGGCAATTATGTGAATTGTTTGTGAAACTCTTTACTTGTATGGTTATCTAATAATTGTCCCTAGTCGGAGTTCATGCGAGGACACACGTGAATATTAGACTAGCACATCGATTGGTTAATGACTATGTTTCGCAAGTCATTGACATGGAGATGTCAAACCAATGATGTGGACACATGTTATGAACATGGGGTTGGACTGACCCAACATGAGACTAGCAATAATACTTGCAGCTCTCTCTACACATCGTGTACGTTTTGTCCTTAGACCTGAGATTGTCGCATGTACTTGAGATGTGGATCGACCTACTTTGGGGCTATCAAACACTACTCCGTAACTGGGTAGTTATAAAGGTAGCTTTCGGGTTTGTCCTGATACATGCTGCAAGGCATCGGTCAATCAAGATGGGATTTGCCCCTCTCTCCTTGAGAGAGATATCTCTGGGCCCCTCGAGTGATCGTATCCAGAAATGCATGGCCGTGCTACATATGGTTAAGAGTTAACCTAGTAAAGGGATTCTGAATCACAGTATCGAGAAAGAGAGGTCAGCTTAGAGCTAGACCAAATATCGTGAGGCAAAGGGAAAGACATGTACTCAACCTTGTGATGGTTCGTCCGAATGATCTTTATATGCGTTTAGGAGTTGGCACGTCTTGCTAGAGGCCGCTACCAACTATTGACGGAGTAAGTGTACTCGCGTCATGTCTATACGTGTATGAACCTATAGGGTCACACACTTTAGGGGCTGGAAGCCTAATGAGGATTGGATCCGAATTAGACCAGGCTTAGGCTGCTAATGGGCTGCTAATGTAGAAGCCCACCAGGGATGCCTATATAAGAGGGAGTGAGGCGAGCTGAAAAAGAGAGAGCATTCCACCCAGCCACCACTCCTCTTCCGCCTGTGTTGCACGCGCAGACCTAGCAGTCTGGCGTGTGACGACTTCCACTCCGGACGTGTGGATACCTCGGAGGTGCTGCATCTGTAGCACTTGGACGAGCCGCGCAAAGGGGAGCTGCTCGTGGGACGAGGACGAGGAGGAGACGTAGAACATCTACACTGCCGCAACGTGCTTCATCGAGTTCCGCACCTGCGCGTCTAGCGGTAATCCCGTGATCTATGACAATAGTATTCCTGGTTGACGCGGTAGAAATTTTTGATTTTACGCTAGTGTAGCCTACCCGTTACCCTTCAGGAGGAACTCGCAAGATTAAAGGAGTCGACAGACAACAGTCTGCCTCCCCTGAGCAGGCCAAGTTCACCCGACCTGTCCTTCGACTCGTCGGTGCACACGAAGAAAGTCCAGTTCCACCCAACGGACCCGACAAAGACGGCCATCATCACCAACAACTTGAGTTCCGCATAGGAACTCGCGCTCGTCGAATTCCTCCGTGAGCACTAGAAGATCTTCGCCTGGTGTCCAGCGGACATGCCAGGAGTTCCCAGGGAATTCGCCGAGCACTCACTCAACGTAAATCCAGACGCAAGGCCAGGCAAGCAGACAATTCGGCGACTGTCTGAACCAAGAGCAAAAGCAGCCAGAATGGAGATCAATAGACTCCTCGACGCAAAATTCATACGCGAGATCATAGAAAGCACTTGGCTCGCCAACACAGTGCATGTGCCCAAAAAATACACGGATATCCTGCGGATGTGCGTGGACTTCACCTTCTTGAATAAGCACTGCCCAAAGGATTACTTCCAGCTGCCGTGAATCGACCAAATCATCGACTCCACCGCAGGATGTGAGTGTCTCTGCTTCCTCGACGCCTACTTAGGCTACAATCATATTCGAATGAAGGAGGAAGATCAGTAGAAAACAGCGTTTACGACGCCCTTTGGTGTTTCTACTACAACACAATGCCTTTCGGGCTAAAAAACGCAGGAGCCACCTATCAGCGGTGCATGCAGGCCTGCCTCAAGAACCAACTTGGTCGCAACATCCAAGTCTACGTTGATGACATCATCATCAAAATAAAAGAGGAAGCCTCGCTAATCGACGATCTACGTGAAACCTTCGCCAACCTCGACCGCTACTGAATCAAGTTCAATCCGGACAAATGCGTCTTCGGCGTACCATTTGGGCAATTACTCGGGTATCTCATCTCCGCGAGAGGGATCGAAGCAAATCGGAAGAAAATAAAGGCTATACTGGTCATAGAGAAGCCAAATAACGTAAGAGGCGTCCAGCAGCTGGCCGGGCGAATCGCGGCGCTCAGTCGATTCATCAGTCGAATGGACGAAAAGGCACTGCCCTTCTACTAACTTCTCCGCAAAACTAACAAGTTCGAGTAGACAGACGAGGCGCAAGAAGCCTTCAAAGACCTCAAACATCTACTATCCACCTCGCCAGTACTAGTGACTCCACAAGAAAAATAGCCGTTGTTTCTCTACATCTCTTCCACCAACCAAGTGGTTAGCACGGTGCTTGTGGTGGAACGAGCCGAAGAAAACAAGGTCCACGGAGTCCAGCGCCCAGTCTACTACCTCAGTGAGGTGCTAACGCCAACAAAACAGCGGTACCCGCACTACCAGAAGCTGGCGTACGCCGTCTTCATGACAGCCAGGCGACTGCGCCACTACTTCCAGGAGCACCCAATCGTGGTGGTCAACGACGCCCCGCTCGGGCACATCCTCAATAACCCTGATGCCACCGGGCGAGTCGCACTTTGGGGAATCGAACTGTCTCCATGAGACATCACATACGAAAAGCGCGATGCGATAAAGTCGCAAGTACTCCCTGATTTCCTCGTGCACTGGATGGAGAACCAGCTCCCCAAAAAGCCAAATATGTCCTATCTCTGGACAATGCACTTCGATGGGTCCAAACGAAAGGACGACACTGGCGCATGTGTCATACTGACATCGCCTCAAGGAGACAAGCTGAAATACATTCTGTGAATGAAGTTCACCGCCTCCAACAATGGAGCTGAGTACGAGGCTCTAATCCATGGGATGCGGATGTCGAAAGCCTATGGCGCCAATAGGCTCATCATCTACGGCGACTCCAAACTGGTGGTCAACCAAACGATGCACGAGTGCGACGCACTGAGCGACAACATGATCGCCTATCGCGATCTCTACGACACACTCAAAGGGGACTTCGATGGCTGTGAGCTACGACACGTAGGCCATGAAAGCAACGAAGAGGCGGACACACTTGCCAACATTGGCTCCACCTGCACCCCCATACCACCTGGGTATTTCTCGAGCGCATCTGTGAATGCTCCATCAAGCCAAAGGCTCCAGAAAAGAAAGCAAGCGTGTCAACAGACTCGGGGGCTACGCCACCCAATGAGCCAATGGCACTCGACGACCTGGAGCTTGATATAGGACTCGAAGGACCAATGGGCGTCATGATGATCGAGCCATCCTAGACACAACCCTACATCACATATCTACTCAACAAGAGGCTGCCAAATGATCCGACTGACGCGTGACACATTGCACGACGATCCAAGGCATTCGCCGTCATCAATGGTGAACTGTACAAGTGCAACATCACAGGAGTGCTCCAACGGTGCGTCTCCAACAGGGATGGAAGGGCCGTCCTCCTCGACATCCATGAAGGGACCTGCGGGCACCATGCTGGCAGTCGCGCCCTAGTTGCCAAAGCTCTACGAGCCGGATTCTACTGGCCCACGGCCATGCGTGACGCCAAGGACATCGTACAGCGCTGCAACGCTTGCCAACGATTCGTGGACGAACCGCACGCACCTGGCGCGGAACTCCGGACAATACCTTTGGCTTGGCCCTTCGCGCAATGGGGACTCGACATGGTCGACAAGCTCCCGAAATCCTCGCGAGGAGGCTACGTCTACCTCCTGGTCGTAGTCGACAAATTCACCAAGTGGATCGAGGCCATGCTAGTGACAAATCAATCAGGAGCCAGCGCTGTCAAGTTCTTCGAGTCCATTGTCTACCGCTTTGGAGTACCACACAGCATCATCACGGATAATGGGACGAACTTCACCTCCAAGGAGTTCTAGATTCTGCGAAAACCTGGGAATCAACATAAGCTACGCCTCGAGGGCTCACCCGCAGACCAACGGTCAAGTCGAAAAGGCCAATGGCCTCATCTGCGGCGGAATCAAGCAGCGACTCCTTTGGACACTCAAACAAGCCGTCGGATGCTGGCCAGACGAGCTGCAATCCATACTCTTGAGCTTGCGCACAACTCAAAATAGCACCACGGGATATACCCCGTTCTTCATGGTGCACGGTGCTGAAGTGGTGCTACCCGCAGAAGTACGCTACAAAGCCTCACGGGTGGTCGCCTACAGCGAGCAGGAGTCAACTCTTGCACTCGAAGACTCCGTCGACCTTCTTGACGAGGCGTGAGAAATCATAGCGGAGAGATCAACGATCTACCAGCAAAGCCTCCGCAACTACCACAAAGAAGGCTACGCCCAAGATCCTTCGTCGAAGGAGACCTGGTCCTGCGACTCAAGCAACAAGGGCATCTCAAGCTCGAGTCTCCTTGGGAGGGACCTTACATGATTACAGAAGTAATCCCAGGTGGCGCCTATCGCCTTAAAGATTTCAAGACAGGAGTCGCATACTCCAACCCTTGGAACGTCGCACAACTGTGTTGCTTCTACCCCTAGTCGTTTTTACATGTACAAATAAGGCTATTCAACCAGGCTACTTAGCCACACATTGTACCTCGTACTATTCTGCGAATAAATAAAGTTAAGTGCCCTAAAACTCTGTGTTTTCCTTATTTTCCTGCAAATCGATCACTCAGGGGCTACGCCACCCTTTACACTATCGTTCTACAAACATATCGCAGTATCCCGAGTAGCTGACACAACAACAATCGAACCCTTGATAAACACCAATCCAGTTGCAACGCACCTGACGGGTTGGCAATGTGCTGAGATAACATAAGTCAGGCTAACAAAAAGGAACTGCAGAGTGCAAACACACTCGCAAAACATAAAAGCTAGCAAGCTATTCACATATCAATGAGTATTAATTACATCCAACATATTCATATGAACTTTACAACACTTGTACAATTATGTGCAGGATACAAATAATGCTACTGCTGCAACAGGAGAATGTTCGTTTGTTCCTCAAAGAAGTCGACAATTTCTTCCGCTGGGCGATCAACCGCTTGGTAGTGCGGAACCATGTTCCAGGTCATACCCTCTGGTGGAGGTGGCGGCCCAGCGGCAACAGCCGCAACATCTACATCCGGCCTATGCAGTCGCACCAGTGACAACGCAGCCTTAGCACCCGCTACTAACTGCTGCCGTACACACTCGGGAACCGCACTCAAATACTGAAACTTCGCCAGAAGAGCCAACAGGCTTGAAGGGGCGACGTCCAACGGAAACATCGTTTGATAGATATGTCTAAGGCACGACTGCGCCTTCTTCAAAAAGTGAAGTACTCGAGAAGCACGATCCTGCAGGGTCGCAAGCGCGATCGCATGATCATGGTCCACCCAAAAGTACCCACTCACATGTAGTTGCTCCTAGGTCAGATCATTCATTCGAACGGCAATCCGGTCCTTCTCATCCTGCGGATGACGGGCACTAACAACTACACCAAGCAAAAGGGCAAAGTATTAAGACAAGGCATCGCCACGACTGACTAAAAGAAAAGATAAGAGGGCAGAAAGCTAACATTTGAACTGTTCGCTCAGCTGCGTCACCTCCTCCAAGAGTACTACTCGCGGGCGGTAGCCTTCTCCGCATTCGGCTTCCATACATCCGCGCTACCATGGAGGATGGGAAACTCATGCTCCAGTTGCTTAATGCGATCGCGCAGTCGCGAAAGCAGGGACAACTCATCCACCTTTGAGCGTGGCTGCACCAAGGTCTCATCGGTGGGTGGAGGATCACGAGGATCACTCGAGGGACCACTCGACGTACCCTATCATAAACCAAGCAAGAGCAAAATAAGGTACCAAGAGTACATTGATAAAAGGCTCGAATCCATTCAGAAACAGCAAAGTCTCGACATGGATACTCCCACAAAAAGCATGGTTTCAACACAAAAATAAAACTACAACTATTACAAAATAGCTACTAAGGAGCAGCCTGCTTTTTTGACTTCGACTTGGACTTCGGGGGACTCGTCGAATCCATGGTGGTCTCTGACGCCACAGACTTTCCAGTGCCAGCCCCTGATGCCGCAGCCTTCACCGCATTCTTCGCTCGCTGTAGCTCCTCAGAGTATTTGGCGATTGTATTGATGAGCCGCGGCCCATATTTACCACAGTCAGTAGAGAAGGGAGCAAACACTACCTGTCGGCCATCTGCGCCGAGAGGCATCGCCTTGGAAATCATGGTGGGATCCACCTCCACGCCATGGGCTTGCACTAGTGCGAGTGCCATGGTGGCACCGACAGACCGCTGGGAGTTCCTTAAGTCCATAGGAATACCCCCAGCAAGGGATTCCACCAGGTCCTCAAGGTTTTCAAGCAGCTCAGCCTTGGGAGTTAGATCCCTGCGTATGCGACTGAGCACACCCTTGGCCTTCGTCAGCATCCCTTGAATGGAGGCGTTGCGGTCTTCGACTGCGGCGACAGCACCAGCCAATGCATCATTGCGATGAAGGGCCTGGGCGTCAAAGTTCAGGCCACCGGCATCTACATACAGCAAAGTGTTAGCACAATAACACGATGTCGAAGCAAGAAACAACGAAAATTCAGCTGAAAAGAGTACCTGAGAGGGACTTAGCAATCGAGAAAAGCTGCTCCTCGAGCAACTTCTCCCTCTCGGCATTGGAGGAGCGCAAGTCCTCCTTGCGCTTTCGGAAGTCCTCCTCATGCTTTCGCGACTCCTCCAGGGCCGCGATTGCTTCATCACGACTCTTCATCGCCGCGACAAGCGTCTTTTCGAGTGAAGCAGCATGATGCAGAAGTTAGTTATGCTCAACTGCAAAGAACATGACATATCATCAATCGAATCTAGAAACTTCACCAAGACAAAGACAAAGGAAAAACTAACCTTCAACAATGCGATGGCGATTATCCAGCCGCGCATGCTGTCGACCCATGTCCAGGACTTGCTCCACCAGGTGAGCAGCTTCCTTCATGATGAGCTGCATTATAAGAAAACAAGGTTCAGCAACAACACCAAGTATATATTTGATTGACAAAACAACAAAGAGATGCTTATATGGTCCTCCAGAGACTCCGAGGATGACTGTCGCATAGTCATCTGGGCAACCACCTAGTGTCCCCCAGCATGCGGGGAACTCGATGAGTTGTGCCCGGAGTGGGCCGCCAGTGGAGGAGAGAAAGATCGTTCGGCCACTTCCTTGGCCTTAGAGTCTGCGACTCCGGATTCCTTCACAAATTAGACGTCACCAGAAGACGACGACGCCGCTTGACTACAAAACACATCCAGCAAAAACCTCAGGAACGCAACTCCAAAAAAGAAACCAAGGCAAAGTCGTGAACTCACCAGTCAAATTTATCCAGGTCGAAGGATTGCTCCTCCGACTCCGATGACTCCTTTGGCAGTCGCAGCTTCTTCCGGGCAGGAGGAGCCATGGAGCACACAGGAACGGCGGGGATTGGCTCCTCTGCAACAACAGAAGGGCCTTCTAGGGTCGTCGGCGACGAGGCATCTGAATCCTCACTGCGGGAACGCTTGTGAGTGTCCGGGTCGCTGGACTCGGGGGCTTCCTCCTCCTCTTCGATTGGGATGGTCGACTCCGACTCGTCCTCTTCATCCACCTCGCAACGGATAACCCCTTCAGGACGAGGGGGCAAATTGGGAGATACCTACCAATCCTGTATTCAGAAGATACAATATTATATATCACAACATCGTAAAAGGCAACCAAAAATGAAAGCTACTTCGTCATACAATTCTACCTCGGGAGGAGGGTTTGAGGCGTCGAAAGGAGGCATGACTGGTTCGCCTGGGAGAACCTCCTTGGTGGTGTATTTGGTCACCAGTCGCACCCTCTTATCAACCTCACCCACAGAAATACCATCAGCAGATACGCGAGTGGCATCATTCGCACCAGCCCAGCGGAACATGCAGTGGACTCTGGCCTACAGAGGCTGGACACGACGACGCAACCATGTGCGAATGAGGGCAGCACCTCCCTCTTCTTTGCTTGTGTGACTCTCGAGGTCACAGACGCTCTTATACAACACCTCCGTTTCCTCGGACTCGCCAGGCATCACGATATTCTTCCAAGAGCGCCTCCTCTTGCACGGCGTTGCGGAATCGAAAGGCGCGAGTCTGTAGTGCTCTCCGTCGGCCTTCTGGTCGCAGATGTAGAACCACTTGTCTTTCCACCCTTGGACGGACGCAGTGAGCTTGATATCGAAGTAAGTGGCGGAAGAGTCGACGTGGATTCCGCAGCCTCCTATGTCGTAGACTACCGAACCGGATGCCAACTGGCATTTCAACTTAAAAAGCCTCTTAAAGAGGACAAAGTGCGGCTCGGCTCCGAGCCAGCACTTGCAAAGGGTAATGAAGCAGGAGATGTGGAGAATAGAATTTGGGGACAACTGATGTAGCTGGAGCCCGTAGAAGCAAAGGAGGCCCCTGAAGAAAGGATGCACGGGCAGAGAAAGACCTCGGATGATGAACGCAAGGAACATCACCCAGAAACCAGGAGGAGGACAAGGGATTACCTCCTCGTCGGGCACTCGCGAGTCGTCTTCCATGGAGGGAAGAACTCCATCTCGACGATGAAGATGCAACTCGGCAGGCTTGTGATGGACGCATGCCAAGCGCCGTTGGTGACGCGGGTGCCCGCTCCCTTCTTCTTCCCAGCGCCGGTGGTGCTGGTGCCCAAAGTCACAGAGCCGCCCTTCTTCTTGGTGGCGGCAGCAGACCCAGCAGCGGCGCCTCCCTTCTTCTTGCCCATCTTCCAATGACGGTGAGAATAGAGGAAGTAGCTGGGGAAGATACGGAGCTGGTACAGCGCCGCAACAAGAAAGTGCGCAAAGAAGCAGAGAGCAACAACAATGGCAATGGAGGCAAGAACAAAGAAGACAGATGGGGAAATTACCGTAGCTGTGCTGCTACTTAACCTCCTCGCAGAAACCATCCAACGCCCAGCAGAAACCCTACTACATGCGTGGCACACATCGCCATCGACACGTGGCGAAGCTGAAGCACAAACCGTCCCCCACTATTCCCATTACGCGCAGAAATCGAGGAGACGCAGTTAAAACAGAAGATTACACACGCCCGGTCAAATCAAAGTCAAAAAGTGGGACCCACCACTTGCCACGTCCCGTCAAAGCCACTCATGCGGGTAACCGAGGTCATCACATCATCAACACTGACATCATTGATTTTCAGCAGTAGAAGATTTTGACTACTTTAGTCCTCGCTCGATTCTTCGACTCAACCGAGCACTCAGGGGCTACTCCCATAGGGAGTGCTGGTCGCGCACCCTACGATTATCTTAATGCGGGTATATGAACATTCAAGATATACCCACCACTCGAATCTACGATTCGATTGAGGACTATGGGTAACTCCCATAGGGAGCGCTGGAAGCAAATTCGACTAAAACAAGCGGTGAAAGACGACAGAAGTCACAAAAGGTCTTTTAGTCCCCACTTGAGTCTTCAACTCAACCAGGCACTCTGTGGCTACTTCCATAGGGAGCGCTGATCGCGCGCCCTATGATTATGTGTACATCGTACTGTGTGTTGATAACATCCACACTCGAATTCTATGGCGACTCTGCCTCACATTTTCCCTACAAAGAGCTGATGTCTCCTGGGCCACCCGAATTGTCCCCGCGATGATAAAAAATTCGGATGTCGTGCTTATAGCGTGAAGATAAGACCTGAATAAGGCCTGACAATGCATTTGCTGCGCACTACCAGAAACATATCCGTGCCTGCAGGTACGATGAACATACCTTGATGGACGCGTCGAGTGCTTACACTTATACACTGGAATTCGACTCCTATAAGACCTCCGTGGCCTGAGTCGAATTACACCAGCACTTTTTTGAATTCGAGTCCAGGGACTCGAGTTTGAGTAGATTGCATTGTTTTACCCGAAGGCAGTTAACTGATACCGATACATCGGATAAATCAGGCACATATATCAACATTCCCTATGACACAAACTGAACACTCAAAAATATACTCGGTCATGCACTCGAAAGACTTCATAAAGTCCCAAGTCGAATCTACGATTCCACTGGACACTCGGGGGCTACTGACATGGGTATACCTTATAGGTACTCGACTTTGGTATATACGGTCCAGATACGGTGGAAGCCCATGGCGTTGCCAAGGCCCAATGGAGAATTCGAGTGGCCCACGGACTCTCAATTTCTTGCGAGACAAGAAGAAGCTTAAGATAGAAAGTTTAAAGGGAAAACCCTAATTTGTAACCGACTCGATCTGCTACCCGAGACCTAGCCTATCTATATAAAGGCTAGGAGGGGGCAGCGAGGAGGACACGTGCAACCCTAGTTTCCACAACTCTCGCCAGATTGCATCTGCGCACCCCTGTAATCTTCGATTCCTTCGTTAATTCCAAGAGCAGACAAGCAGGAGTAGGGACCTCTACGAGGCCTGAACCTGGGTAAAACTTGTGTCCATGTGTGCTTGTTTGCTAGCCGACTGATGCCTCCAGCGCTCCCTCTTTCTCCAAAACCCAAGTCCATAACAACGGACATTGGCGAGTTAAACCCTCGTCACCTGGTGATTTGGATCTACTGCTCGGGGATCCTCGGTTGGAGGTACTGCTTGCTCTTCTCCATCTCCTACCTGCCCGATGGTCTGGAAAAGGTTCTTAGCTCTCACCCCTCGGGGTGGGCGCTCCTACGATGTTCAAAGCCTAATATGGCGACGACGGAGGCGATGATTCGATGGTGTCTGAAGACGTGCTGCTTCTGGATCCGATCCCTGTACTTGGTTGGTGACGATGATGACGATGTGATTGATTGCGTTTTGAAAGTACGGTATGAGGTCCTTCTTGCAAAATTCTAAGACCGTATTGTATTTTCTTTTATTTGTGGAGTCGTTTGTAATCGGTTGCACCATTGTTAAAATCCCATAAAAAAATAAGAGTTGCGGCAGGGCAGGGTCACATTCAGAGGATCCGAGCAAAATCTTATAAGGTAAAACTGGATCGACCTATCTCTCCTTTCTAGCAACCACCCGTTGGGAAACATGTGATCCTCCATTTCTACAAGCAACCGGAGAGAGATTTAGTGGCCGGCCATGCTTTTAGCCGCCTTCGTACGTGTTACGTTCTCCAAATGCAGTATTGGAAGGTGCTAATTTTTTTTTTAGCAACCAAGGTGTTAAATTCTTTTTTTTTACACGGAGTAATAACTTCAGTGGCGGATGTAAGATTAAATCAGAGGTTCGTCAATCTCAATAATCACTAGCTTAAATATCATATATAAGAATTTGTAACACATCTATCTAATACACATAAAACTAGACTTATTGCTACAAGTTCAAAAATCTACATTTTGCATGGCACCCCCACTTGATACGCCCCTTAATAATTCTTAATGAATTTAAGCTATCTACCTCTTATATATATCATTATTTTGTATTGCCTAGCCACACCTGCAGTGTACTGAATTCTACCCTCCCGCAATAATAATTTACTCCAGTTCAATAATTTACCTCCTATGCGAGTCTTTCATTTTACAGTGGGTGATCTTCAATTTACCGTTGTATTTACGTAAAAATAATAATCCTACAGGTGCTGTCGTCCTTGCTCATCATTCTCAGCGATGCGACCCCGGTTGTCGTGGGCTGGACTTCGGCCATCTTTCATTTTGCTTCTCTAATACTACTCCAGTATTAAACAACCAATGAATACTCATGACTAACTTTACTTTCATAGTATGTTTTTATTTAACAAATCCGATGTCAATACCTCAGTAAAGGCATGTCAATTATTTATCATATTTGTCTCTTTCGGATCAGAAATCCAGGTCACCAATCTTCTTGGAAGATGGCAGCAAAAGAGAGCTACAGTCATCGCCCACTAGCTCGCTCTAACCTGACTTAATTTAAGGGCAGGGTGATACAGCAATCAGCTTGACCCAATCAAGATATGTTATGTTCTGCATGGTTTATTTGGATGAGTTGTGAGTCTTAAACAAGAAAGTCGACGGTCGATATCCTCTCAACTCTGAAGCCTTTATGTTGGCTAAATAATGGGAACTCTGCATCTAGGAGAAAAAGCTACTTATCAATCTTTGCACTCCTGCATCTTCCCATAGGACAACATAATGTTGCAATCTTGAAACAGGGCTTAAGAAGACAGATTCCACCCGCTACTGACAAAGAAAACACAATGGAAGTAAAGATGTAAAGCTCTGTAAACTGTGCATGATTACGAAAAAGATAAAGCTAAGAGGATATCAGCAGGAAAATAAGCTCCCAGTGTTGTCATGGCATCAAGTGAAATCTAGAAAGTGATGATTGATGAGAAACTTTTAATCCGTCTAGTACAACTGCATGTGGCATTTGTGGCTCTACCTGAATCTGCGAGAGTCGAAAGGGACTTTAGGGCCATCATATGGCGAGACAGATGGAAAATACAGGGTGTGAATTAAGGGATATAAAAGGCGAGAAGACAGCAGCACACAATGGAGTCATCTCAGATTGTCCTTCTGATGAAGTAGATAAGTAAGGCCACCAACCCAAAGATGGTGCATCTAAAGACAATTTGGTTCGGTAGCTCCATGTGCTTATGCAACCTAGCCAAAAGGAGAACCTGCATCTTTATGCATAGTAAATTTTACTGCAAACAAGATTTTAGTAGTATTTGTCACAAGTTGAATAAGGTTAGTGTTTTAGAACACGTGAAAACACGCATCGAATTTTTTGTTTGGACGAATATACCAAATAAAAAGGTTATTTAAGGGATGCAATTGTGAAGAAGATGTTCAATTAAAATAACACAAACTGAGAACAGAAAACAAGGTTGAATGGATGCCGCTGTGGAAAAAAAGCGGTTGAGAAGAAATGCGTAGTTGAAACGACGCGGTTGAGAAAGAAAAACACAGTTGAGATGTGAGGGTTGAGAAATAAAAGGCATGGTTGGGAAGAAAAAACACAATTGACAAGAGAAGGAGAAGAAAATGTTCAATTAAAAGGACATTGTGGAACCTCATACATGGTAACACGGTGGTCTTTCACAACACGTAGCAGGACACCGCCAACCTGATTGATACAATGAGGGATTCATCGTGGGCGAAAGAAGGGCCGGTTGGTCTAAATGTTCTGCTACCTAGATTTGACCTCTTATGGGTGTAGCTTGTAGGGATGGAGCGAGGAATTGAGCTCAAGGGGGAGGGGGCAGTGTTAGCGTTGTGATCAAAATAAAGGAGGGCAAAACTAGCTAAAAGAATACGCAAAGAGCAAGCTTCTTTGTTTCAGGTGCAACCAAGCAGGACATAAGAATTCGATGGGAGGCTTCTTCAATTCGGATTGAGCTCAATTCCTCGCTCAATCTGAATGGTTTTCGGAATGGGGAGGCGGTTTCTTCTAGCGCCGGGGCAGGTTTTGATAATCTGAGCGGTGGCTATAACAATGGTGGTGACCCGAGTTATCAGAACTGGCGTCGTTACGAATTCCGTGCTACTCGTGGAGGTGGACACTCTTGGCAGGGTGGACGAGGCGGTGGCAGATTTAATCAGTGGAATATGAATTTCAATCAGAACAGCAATGTGTCCCAGGCGGCTTTGGATCCGAATGTGCTTAAGCAGGTTGTAGATGTTGTGGCAGCTGCAGCTAAGTGGTTCTTTTGAGTTGGCTCCGGGTAGTTCTGGTGTAGGTGGTACGTCGGCCCCTGCTGCTGGTCAGACACCAGCTACACAGACGCAGGCTACTACCATGACGCCAGTCCCTGCCGCGGTACAAAGTCTGGCTGCCGTGAACTCTGGGCAGGCTGCCCCGGTGACAAGGCAGGCTGCTGCGGTGCCCCGGCAGAGCAATTCTGCTATCGCGGCAGAGGTTGTGCCCATGGTGGCTCCAAGTCTGCAATCGGTTAAAGAGGTGGCTGTCACGGCTATGTGTACTGATGGGGTTTCTGAGGGTAATGGCCCTGTGAAAAAACTGCGGAAGAACGACAAGCTTCGTTGTTTCAGGTGCAACCAAGCAGGACATTTCCATGAGGATTGTACTGTGTCTGTGTGTGATCATTGTGAGTCTCCGCAACATATTTCTTCATCATGTCCTCTGCTGACTGCCCCTAAACCCACTGCGATTGTTCATGGGCTTGGCAATGAGAAGCTAATTTTTCTTGAGCTACCAACAACTGAAACCTTCAGGCCGAGAGTTGAGAATTCAAGAGTTGGTAGGGTTTTTGTTTTGGGAGGATCTATGACCGTGGCTCAGGTTATTGAGATCCTTAAGCATCTTGTTTTGGCACCAAACTACACTTGGGAAGTGATTGAATGCCAGCTGCAAGAGTTCAAGGTAAAGTTCCCAACAAAAGAAGAGGTACAACGTATGAAACTGCTTAAACAATACCAAATACCAGATACACCAATTGTTCTGAAATTTGAGGAGTGGTGGTAGATGAACCTATGTTCCTTCTACCTGAGGTGATAGTACAGGTGGATGGAGTTCCTAATGATGTCAGGGGGATTTCTTATCGCTTTGGGGACAAGGGTCTCTTCTTGGCAAGACAAAGATGGTTGATATGCCTTTCACTAGGCAGAAGGGTATTGTTAGAATTTTGATTTTTGTGTTGATCCAGAATTTATACCACCTTTTCTTGACGTTTGGATTAAGTGGGGCTTTTATCGGCTAAAGTTTTTGGTCGAGAAAGCAGACACTTCAGTTCAGGGTGGATCGATTCCGCCATCTAATGATAACAATGGGAATGATGATGCCAATAAGAAAAGTGAGGGAGGCTCAACTAATATGGAGGAGGATAAAAGGCGGGAAGATTCAACTGCTCTGAATGGGAATTCTAATGCTGGGGTGGAGGACCTTTTCTTTCTGGAGGAATACAATCGGCAGTGTTGCCAATTTCTCCAGGGGTTAATATTGGATCCTTCCAAATTGAGATGAATGAGGTAAAACGTAATGATGATATTTATGTTTCTCTAGCTAGAGGTTGCATGCAATCTTTTATTTCAGTTGATGATATAAATGTTTCTTCTCCATCTCAGGGTTTATCCCTCCCTTTTGTGGTTCCGCCATCTCGCATTGATGCTATAATGGCTGAACGGAATCTCTGTGGTAAGGAGGAGGTGGTGTCGAGGCTGGTTGGCACGGAGGGGGCGGCACGTACACCTGTGTGCACTGGTGTTGACGCGGTTCCTATTGTCGTGCCGCAGTGTAGCATCCCAATTGTCTAATAATTGTAATACTACTTGGTCTAGTAATATAATGGCTACTTTCTACATATAATTGTTGCATCATAATTATATCATGCGCATGTCATCATGCCACCTTGCATTTGAGCATCATATAAAAACTCTTTCATTTGGTTCTTCTCTCATATGCATTATTAATTGTATTTGGCTCTTGATATAATGTATTTGAATTTTGATAAATGCTTGGTGCCCAAATTGAGCTGGGGGCATATCTTTTATTTCACTCCACCACCTTTCTTTTTCACCACCTTATAATTCCACCATTCCATTTACCCATGAGCTGGTAATTCTGTTTCTTTTGATATTTATTCTAGCTCATGTGGGTTGGGGTGGATCTAATTCTAATTCTTTTTTCTTGGCTTTTATTCCACATTTTGGAATGCATAAGAATAATGCCATGTTATTATTATTGTTTTCACAAGCATAAACATGGCCATTAATTATTATGCATGGGTCATGCAAGAGTACCACCACCTTTAGCCCATTTGTTTTCCCTTTGTTTTAGTGGTTCTTTCTTTGTGGGATCATCTCCATCTCTCTCCACCATCCCCATGTTCTCATCAACACCATTTTTCCCTTCATGCATGACCAAGTGAGGCCTTTATTTCCCAAAACCCCATCCCTTTCTCTATTTCTTGAGTTACCTTCACCTCACCTTGGGTTAAACCAAAACCCTCACCCCTTCCTCTTGGTATGATCTTAAAAGCATGAGTTTTTAAAACCTAAACACCCTAATTAAACCCTAACCCTAGTTTTCTCTCTATTCTCTCTAACCCTAGTTCTAATCTAAACCCTTACCCTAACACTCACCTCTCTCTCTCTCTCTCTCTCTTTCTCTCTCTCTCTACCATGCTGGCCCCACCCCAGCTACCCTCCTACCCCAACCCTAGCACCAGCCCTAACCTGAGCCACTACCCCCTCCTAACCTAGCTCTAACCGAGCCCCCTCTCTCCACCTTTCTCTCTCCCTGCCATGCTGGCCCAGCCGAGCCTGCCCGACTAAAGCTCTTCCTGGCCCACCTGCCATGCCCCTGCCCTGCCCTAGCCGAGCCCCAGCTCGAGCACGTGAAGGAGAGGAGGAAAAAGGGGCCGAGCCACCTTTCCACCGTCTACCCCACGGCCTCACCCTCCTACCCCGTCCCTATCCTCCCCTCCGTCCTGGCATCGTTCCAGATCTACCAGCGCGCGTGCCCTTCCTCCCCTCTCCTCCCCAGCTACCCCGTACCCCTCCTTCTCCAACTCCGGCCGCCGATCACCGCCAGCACCACCGCAGACTCCTCGTTCCAGCCGGCATGCGCGACGTGGAGGTGATCAAGAAGGCCGAGGGGGTTCTTCTGCGTCGCCCCGTACGCGCCAGCGAGGAGGACGAGCCCCACAACTGCCGCAGCACGACGACGTCCACCGAAACCCTAGCGCCGCTGTTCGCCAGCTACGTCGATGTTCTGCTGTGTCCCGCCCTTATCCGCCGCCGTCAACCACCCCGCGGTGAGTCCCTCTCCCGCCTAGACACCCTCTGCCTCGCCATAAAACCCTAGCCGTGGCAGGCGTTTCGCCGAGCACTCTCAGTACGCCGTGGTCACGCGCGTCTACACGTCGCCGCGTCGCGCAACGACCTATCTAGCGCCCATCCGCTTTCCTGTCGCCATCCCTCACTCACCCGCACTGGTTACCGCCCCCGAGCGCGAGCCCTAGGTCCCCGGTTCGATCTCCCGCGCCTCACCGCCACTGCCGCGCGCGGATCTGGCCGTCAGACCGTGGAGAAGATCCACAGTGCCCCCCTTTTTGCAAATAGCCCCCTCTGTTATCTCTCGCTCAACCCGCGGTACTCGCGACCCTACCTGCCCGCCGCTGTGAGCTTTTTACAGAAAGGCACTCCGGTTTTAGTAACCTTAACCCGCGCTCCAGCTCAACCCCACTGTCAGCCTCTGCGGGTTCAGCCGCTGGCCCGTGGACCTGTAGCCGCTGGTCCCACCTATCAATCGCTGTGGCTAGGTAACACCGCGGTGATAAAACCCCTTCTGAGTGCGCGTATCCCAGTCAGCAGCTGGCCCACCGTCAGCGACTATGGCTAGGTGTGGCTGAGAGCAAAAAGTATTTCCGTTTATCTGTTTTATTAAACTTTTCCAGAAATTGTTTAAGTTCAAATTCAAATCTGTTTTTAAATAACTTTTAAATTATAAATCCAAATAATACAAATGAGATATGTTTTTGAATCAGAAAAATGCGAGGAATTCAAATATTCTATTCAAAATAATGTTTGAACACTTTAAATTTTCGAGATGATTAAAATTACAAATAAAATGCCCTTTTCATAATAAATCAATAACTTGAAATCTATAACTCCAAATTTGTCCAATAATATGTCTAAATCGATCAGCGCGACGAGCCCGTTCTATCTATGCATTCCTTGTTCTGTTTTGAAGCATGCGTCATGTCTTTATTAAAAATTAGAACTGTTTATGACAATAAAACTTGGCTAAGTAATTAATAAAATGCTTTATTCTTGTACTACAGCTCACCCTTGCCATGCTACTTTAATGCCATGTAAATTGTGCATCATTCATCATGGCATGCTTGTTTGCTTGTCGCATTTTAATTCATATGTTTGTGCACTTTATTTATGTTGGCCCTTGTTTGTTTGGTTCTTCTTCGAATAGACGTCCAGCAGGAGAATTACCAGGAATCACAGGAGTACTACCCAGATCCATCTCTCGCTTCAACTGAGCTGCCAGGCAAGCACTACCACATGCTTGCATACATATAGTACATATTGCCTCTATCTTATTCTTGCATCATTGAGTCGCGATTGCATTAAATTGAATCCCAAGTACTGCATAGCCTTTAGTTTTAAACCCCACCAAAGCTTGTTCCTCCATCCCATGAGCCATTACTACATGAGTTGTTTGAGCCATGCGAGTCATAGAAAAGCATGTGTAGGGTATGTGAGTGTCTGATGGATAATGAGGTACCTAAACAACTTAACCTGTGTAGTAATGGGATAACTAATGAAAGAGGCACCGGTGAGCAATATCTGTTATTTGGTTTTTCATGCTCACTTGTGTCCCGTAGGACCCCGAGTACTTGATTCCTGTTCCTTGACTATTCGCACTATCCACATCCGGGAGGCCTTATGGACCCCCCCTGAGCCAGAGCTGGATTCATTCTTATTTCTTGGGGCCACAATTAGTTTGGGGCTTTATTACTATCCTGTACTTATGCCATGTTACTGCTTTATTTAAGATTGTGCGAGGAGCACCTATACTGTTTTGGATCGTGACACGTTTTTGCTGTATCGACAAGCTCAGTCACATTTTCGGGTTCCTAGTCGTTTACCGTCGTCCACACAAACCTTGAGTCCGTCTCGGAGTCAGCTAGCTTCGTTGCGGGTAGCTTAATGGGGTGGCCCCCTGAAATATTTCTGAATCCTGTGATCGCTTTGTCGTGAATGCCTCGTTGGGTTTTGAGTTGGTTTTTCCGAGGTTGATCGAGTGTGTGTTGCTATTCATGCACCCCTGCAGGGTAAATCTTTCTGAAAGCCGTGTCCGCGGTTATGGACGACTTGGAGCACAGTTTCTCGATCATAGACAAGTATAACTAAAGTACCGCTTTTAATTTGACTAAGTACTTGAATAGTAAATAGTGCAATACTCATGGAATGGTTAATAAAACTGCCAACGGATGGGGGTTGTTCGTCCGCTTCCTCGTGGGTAAGCGAGGAGGAGGATGGATCTGTTAATTATACTGTTATAACTGTTGTCCTTAATTCACGGACATCCTTCCATCATTGGTTGGACGGATAGTTAGCGAGTATCTATAGACTTGTTAGTTATTATATTTTGCTGCAATTGCGTCACCCCAGGTTGTGTCCCCTTTAGCGGCATAAAGACTTGCTGAGTACCCCTAGGGTCTCACACGATAAATTGTTTGATTCAGATGAACAGGTGTATTCGCAAGAAGGATACTGGGTGGAGGAGACAGATGATGTTGGCAACGATCACTCGGTGTAGAGATTCCGGGAACGGGGATCCGTGAGATCTGTGGGCGGGATGTGTTTATTTATGTGGCATCTTATGCCGATTTGCTTCTTATCCGTACTCGGACCTTGTTTTCCGCTTCCGCCTGGTACTCTGATGTGTGATGTATGAGGAGCTATCCTAAAATATTATCTCTATCTAGGATATTTGAATCTTGCCGTATGGCGTTGCAATATTTCTATTTCTTTTAGATGGAATGGCTCTGAGGACTGTTGTATGTGGCTTGCATACATACTCACTTGTGTATGTAGTTGATCCCTTCGCCTGCCGATTACGCCGCTCGTTCTTGTCCTGATGTTCTGAAAGTGGTTAGGATGGCCGAAAGGTCTACCGTGAGTGGCCCCGGGCCCCACCATACTATTTTAACCACTTTCGCTCATCTAGGCATGCAACTAAGAGCGTAATTCACCGAGGTAGTTACAATTGGTATCAGAGCCATCCCGCCCTTCAGGGTCTCAGCCAAAATGGTTGTTGTCAGTCTAGCAAATATTTTTAGTAGTTATGTATACTAGGGAAAAACAAAACGTGAGAGTAGGACTGCTTCCATTTTTCTTCTTACCCACCCACCCACCCTTTTTCTGGTAAGGAAGTGTAACGTTTTCAATCCTCTTCTAAAAATTCAAACTAGGATTCACGTGTTCTGGGTTCCGTAGTACCATAGGTTGTGTGTGTGTGTGTCTGTGTGAATTCCTTGTCTATCTGTTGCATTCAAATGTTATCACTATCTGCCTTTTGGTTATCAACTGTTGGTACATTCCATACCGACAGGCCTTTGTAAACCGACGTGATCTATTCTGATTCGTTGTATACCGATGCGATCTATCTTACTCTTTGTTATCCGATGTTAGTTGGGGTGTTCTTTTTCGTAGTTACCAATCTTTAGGTTCATCTTAAGAGAAGGTGTTGGGATATGTCTTTTACTGATTCATGTGCGGAGTAATGATTTGAGTGCGGGATGGAGTCGCGACCATACCACTACTTTTATCATTTGCTCTTGTATGTTGAACTAGTAGAGTTACTAATCTTGATTCGTGAAGTGGTTTTGCGCATATAGTGGTATTTTAATGCCAAAATTTGCGGAATTTTTTTCTTTGTTAGCTTGTGTACCACACTCCTTGTTCAGTCGTGTGCGTTATGCTTAATATCTTCTAGGTGTCTTGAACTTTGTTGATATTTTAATATCATCTCAGTGAATTGTATCCTTTAATCTTGGTTAATTCCATTTTGGTACTATTTTGGATTATTATTATTCTCCATCATAGTACTGACTTGTGTTTTATATCAATCATAGGATGGCACCACCACGCCGTTCTGAGGAGGACATACCACCTGAACTGGGGGCTGCTTTGGCAAGTATTGCAAATGCTTTGGGCACTATGCAGCAGAACCAGCAGCGCTTAGAAGAAAGCGTGAGGAGGAATGAGTTTGTTCCGCTACCTCCACCTCCCAAGCGAGGAGACATCAAGAGTTTTCTCAAGTTCAACCCACGCCAATTTGAGGTGTCTGATCAGCCACTTGATGCGGATGATTGGCTGCGTGAAGTGTCAAGGTTGCTGATGACTGCGGGTGTTCCCGATCAAGAATGGGTCAAATGTGCCACTCACCTTCTGAAGGGAGATGCGGCTCTCTGGTGGGAAAATTACCTCAAGGCAGACCTCTCTGGTTTTCAGCCTACTTGGGAGCAATTCACTGCTGCTTTCAAAGAGCAATATCTATCAGAAATTGTCATGGAAAGGATGAAGGAAGTGTTTCTCAACCTCAAGCAGGGCACTGACAATGTCAATACCTACATCAGAAACTTCATGAACCTTTCTCGGTATGGTGGCGATGAGATCTCGGATGACAAGAAGAAACAAAAGAAGTTTAGGCAAGGACTCAATGCTTCCATCAAATATGCTATCACTCATGCAAGGCCGGCGTCTTTTCTGGAACTCCAACACACAACTCTGCATGAAGAAGCAAGTAGACAAGTGTTTGAGGCGTCAAAGAAACACAACTGTGATGCAGCAAGCTCTTCTGCTATGACAGCTCCTTCTAAGCGTCGTGTCTGGGTTCCTAACACCCCACCGTCGCTCCCTGCTCCACCAAGACCGTCAAGCTACGCAGCAAGGCCACCAAACTCCTTCACTGCGGCTCCTAGGGGCTACAACCACAACTACCCTGGAGCGTCTGGCGGAGTCCCTGGCTACGTTGCTCCACGTCCACCTGGTGCTTGCTATACTCGTGGAAACACTGGGCATCAGTACTGGAATTGTCCTATGAACAACAAAGCTCTTCCACCACCACCTCCAAGACCTGCGGCAAGTTCTCCTATGGTTCGTGCACCTCCACCTCGGGCTCTCAACATCAAAACCAAGCCTGGGTCTACGGTTGCTCGTGCCAACTGTGTCAACGCCGCTCAAGCTGAGCATGCACCTGGAGTTGTGATGGGTATGCTTCCTGTTAACTCAGTCCTTGCACGAGTTTTGTTTGATTCTGGTGCTTCGCATTCTTTTGTTTCTCACAAGTTTGCGCATGAGCATGATCTGGCTATGGTTCCTTTATTGCATCGTCTTGTGGTACAATCTCCTAGGTCAAACATGAGGGCTGCTCATATCAGCCATGGCAATCAAATTGAGATTGGTGGCTCTTCGTTTTCGGCTTCCTTAATTATTCTGGGCAATTCTGATATTGATGTTATCTTGGGCATGGATTGGTTAACAGCAAATGTAGCTGTGATTGATTGTGCTGAACATTCGGTTTCTCTAAAAATTCCTGAAGGCCGTATAGTCTATTCTCCAAGTCTGACTCCTGCAATTCAGCTTTACTCTTTGGCGGCTCTGAATGATGATGCTATGGAAGGTATTCAGAGTGTTCCGGTAGTCTGTGAGTTTCCAGATGTTTTTCCTGAAGAGTTGCCAGGTATGCCTCTGGATCGTGAGGTTGAGTTTGTGATTGAACTTGAACCTGGTACCGCTCCTATTTCCAAGCGGCCTTATAAAATGGGTCCTGCCGAGTTGGCTGAACTCAAACGCCAGCTGGATGAACAAGAGAAGTTGGGTTCATTCAGCACAGTACTTCTTCTTGGGGTAGCCCAACCATCTTTGTGAAGAAGCGAGACAAGACTGATAGACCTTGTGTTGACTATCGGGCACTCAATGCTAAAACAATCAAGAATAAATATCCCCTTCCGCGGATTAATGATCTCTTCGATCAGCTAGCTGGAGCTGTGGTATTCTCTAAGCTGGATTTGAGAAGTGGATATCATCAAATCAAGATTCGCAAGGAAGATGTTCCTAAAACAGCTTTCACCACCCGCTATGGCCTGTATGAGTACACAGTCATGTCTTTCGGTCTCACTAACGCACCTGCCACCTTCTCGAGGCTTATGAACTCGGTTTTCATGGAGTATCTTGATAAGTTCGTTGTGGTCTATCTGGATGACATTCTAGTCTATTCTAAGTCAAAAGAAGAACATGAAGAACACCTTCGGTGTGTCCTAAACAAGCTTCGTGAGAACCGCATGTATGCAAAGTTCTCCAAGTGTGAATTCTGGCTGCCTCAAGTCGCCTACCTTGGTCACGTCATCTCTGCCAAGGGCATCGCCGTCAACCAAGAAACTATTAAGACAATTATGGACTGGCTTCCACCCATAAATGTCAAAGAAGTCCGGAGTTTTCTTGGTTTGGCTAGTTACTGTCGTCGCTTCGTTTAAAACTTCTCGAAGATTGCGAAGCCTCTTATCGATCTTCTCAAGAAAGGCAAGAAGTACCTTTGGACTCCTGCATGTCAAGCAAGCTTTGAAACACTCAAACAAAAGCTCACTTCCACACCAGTCTTGGTTCCTCCAGATACATCAAAGCCTTTCCAGATATTCTGTTACGCCTCATTGCAAGGATTGGGTGCAGTCCTTATGCAAGAAAAACAAGTAGTTGCTTATGCCTCTTGACAGTTGAAGACGCGTGAGATCAACTATCCTACACATGACCTCGAACTCGCAGTAGTTGTCTTTGCTTTGAAAGTATGGAGGCATTACTTGCTTGGCAACCGTTGTGAGATCTTTTCTGATCACAAGAGTCTGAAGTATATTTTCACACGACCTGATCTCAACCTTCGTCAGAGGAGGTGGATTGAAACAATAAATGATTTCGATTTGACCATCAACTACACTCCGGGCAAAGCTAATGTCATGGCCGATGCTCTCAGCCGAAAAGCTTATGTCAACAACCTCATGGTGGAAGAACAACAACCTCTCTTGTGTGAGGAATTCCGCAAGCTCAACCTTGAAATTGTGGATCAAGGGTATCTTCTGAACCTTCTAGCAACACCGCTCTTGGAAGAAAAAGTTCTCTCTATTCAACTTGGTGATCCTTACACTAAAAAGATCATCTCCAACATTCAGCTTCCGAAGTATGAGTATTTCCACGTCGACGACCAAGGCACTCTTTTCTTTGAACACCGGATGTTTGTTCCGAACTACCCGGGTTTAAGAGAGCAAGTTCTCAAGGAGGCGCACGATTCTGTTCTTTCTATCCACCCTGGCAGCACTAAGATGTACATGGACTTGAAAACACAGTATTGGTGGCCTCGGTTGAAACGATATTGTGCCAAGTATGTCTCGGAGTGTGATATCTATCGCAGAGTTAAAGCTGTCCATCAGAAACCTTCCGGTCTTCTACAGCCATTGAAGCCTCCGGAATGGACATGGGAGAAAGTAGAGATGGACTTCATCACTGGTTTTCGAAGGTCGCAGAAGGGCAACAATGCAATCTTTGTTGTCATCGACAGGCTTTCTAAAGTAGCTCACTTCTTTCCTATCAAGAAAACAATTTCTGCAATTCAGTTGGCGGAGCTCTATATCAACAGAATTGTCTCTCTGTATGGGGTTCCTCTTGAGATCAGTTCAGACCATGGAAGCATCTTCACTTCCAAGTTCTGGGGAAGTTTCCAAAATGCTTTGGGAACAAAATTGAACTTTAGCATAGCTTACCACCCTCAGTCGCAAGGACAAGTTGAAAGGATCAATCAGATTCTGGAAGATATGCTCCGTGCTTGCGTTATCTCTTTCGGCATGAAGTGGGAAGAATGCCTTCCTTATGCTGAATTCTCTTACAACAACAGTTTCCAGAAAAGTCTAAAGATGGCACCATTTGAGGCTCTCTATGGTCGCAAATGCAGAACTCCGATTGGTTGGTCGGGCGCAGGTGAAAGAATATTGTTTGGCCCCGACATTGTAACCCAAGCGGAGGAGAAGGTTCACATCATTCTTGAAAACCTGAAGATTGCTCAAAGTCGCTAGAAGAGCAATTATGACAGAAAGCACACAGACATGGAGTATGTCCCTGGTGATCTCGTTTACCTTCGTGTCACTCCCATGGGAGGCACGCACCGCTTTGGTGTCAAAGGAAAGCTGGCTCCTAGATACATCGGTCCTTTCAAAATTTGTGGAAGAAGAGGAGAAGTTGCTTATGCTCTTGAGCTCCCTGAAAAACTCAAGGTCCATGATGTTTTCCACATCTCTCAACTCAAGAAGTGCTTCAAGGATCTCGGCAGGACTGTGTTCTTCTGCGTCGCCCCGTACGCGCTAGCGAGGAGGAGGAGACCCACAACTGCCGCAGCACGACGACGTCCACCGAAACCCTAGCGCCGTCGTTCGCCAGCTCCGTCGACGTTCTGCTGTGTCCCGCCCCGATCCGCCGATGTCAACCACCTCGCGGTGAGTCCCTCTCCCGCCTAGACACCCTCTGCCTCGCCATAAAACCCTAGCCGCGGCAGGCGTTTCGCCGAGCACTCTCAGTACGCCGTGGTCGCGCGCGTCTGCACGTCGCCGCGTCGCACAACGACCTATCTAGCGCCCGTCCATCCCTCACTCAGCCGCACTGGTTACCACCCCCGAGCATGAGCCCCAGGTCCCCGGTTTGATCCCCCGCGCCTCACCGCCACTGCCGCGCGCGGATCTGGCCGTCAGACCGTGGAGAAGATCCACAGTGCCCCCCTTTTTGCAAATAGCTCCCTCTGTTATCTCTCGCTCAACCCGCGGTACTCGCGACCCCACCAGCCAGCCGCTGTGAGCTTTTTACAGAAAGGCACCCCGGTTTTTAGTAACCTTAACCCGCGCTCCAGCTCAACCCCACTATCAGCCTCTGTGGGTTCAGCCGCTGGCCCGTGGACCCGTAGCCGCTGGTCCCACCTGTCAATCGCTGTGGCTAGGTAACGCCGTGGTGAGAAAACCCCTTCTGAGCGCGCGTATCCCAGTCAGCAGCTGGCCCACCGTCAGCGACTGTGGCTAGGTGTGGCTGAGTGCAAAAAGTATTTCTGTTTATCTGTTTTATTAAACTTTTCCAGAAATTGTTTAAGTTCAAATTCAAATCTGTTTTTAAATAACTTTTAAATTATAAATCCAAATAATACAAATGAGATATGTTTTTGAATCAGAAAAATGCGAGGAATTCAAATATGCTATTCAAAATACTGTTTGAACACTTTAAATTTTCGAGATGATTAAAATTACAAATAAAATGCCCTTTTCTTAATAAATCAATAACTTTAAATCTATAACTCCAAATTTGTCAAATAATATGTCTAAATTGATCAGCGCGACGAGCCCGTTCTATCTATGCATTCCTTGTTCTGTTTTGAAGCATGCATCATGTCTTATTAAAAATCAGAACTGTTTATAACAATAAAACTTGGCTAAGTAATTAATAAAATGCTTTATTCTTGTACCACACCTCACCCTTGCCATGCTACTTTAATGCCATGTAAATTGTGCATCATTCATCATGGCATGCTTGTTTACTTGTCGCATTTTAATTCATATGTTTGTGCACTATATTTATGTTGGCCCTTGTTTGTTTGGTTCTTCTTCGAATAGACGCCCAGCAGGAGAATTACCAGGAATCACAGGAGTACTACCCAGATCCATCTCCCGCTTCAACTGAGCTGCCAGGCAAGCACTACCACATGCTTGCATACATATAGTACCGATTGCCTCTATCTTATTCTTGCATCATTGAGTCGCGATTGCATTAAATTGAATCCTAAGTACTGCATAGCCTTTACTTTTAAACCCCACCAAAGCTTGTTCCTCCATCCCATGAGTCATTACTACAGGAGTTGTTTGAGCCATGCGAGTCGTAGAAAAGCATGTGTAGGGTATGTGAGTGTCTGATGGATAATGAGGTACCTAAACAACTTAACCTCTGTAGTAATGGGATAACTAATGAAAGAGGCACCGGTGAGCAATATCTGCTATTTAGTTTTTCATGCTCACTTGTGTCCCGTAGGACCCCGAGTACTTGATTCCTGTTCCTTGACTATTCGCACTATCCACATCCGGGAGGCCTTATGGACCCCCTTGAGCCAGAGCTTGATTCATTCTTATTTCTTGGGGCCACAATTAGTTTGGGGCTTTATTACTATCCTGTACTTATGCCATGTTACTGCTTTATTTAAGATTATGCGAGGAGCACCTATACTGTTTTGGATCGTGACACGTTTTCGCTGTATCGACATGCCCAGTCACATTTTCGGGTTCCCAGTCGTTTACCGTCATCCACACAAACCTTGAGTCCGTCTCGGAGTCAGCTAGCTTCGTTGCGGGTAGCTTAATGGGGTGGCCCCCTGAAATATTTCTGAATCCTGTGATCGCTTTGTCGTGAATGCCTCGTTGGGTTTTGAGTTGGTTTTTCTGAGGTTGATCGAGTGTGTGTTGCTATTCGTGCACCCCTGCAGGGTAAATCTTTCTGAAAGCCGTGTCTGCAGTTATGGACGACTTGGAGCACAATTTCTCGATCATAGACAAGTATAACTAAAGTACCGCTTTTAATTTGACTAAGTACTTGACTAGTAAATAGTGCAATACTCATGGAATGGTTAATAAAATTGCCAACGGATGGGGGTTGTTCGTCCGCTTCCTCGTGGGTAAGCGAGGAGGAGGATGGATCTGTTAATTATACTGTTATAACTGTTGTCCTTAATTCACGGACATCCTTCCATCATTGGTTGGACGGATGGTTAGCGAGTATTTATAGACTTGTTAGTTATTATCTTTTGCTGCAATTGCGTCACCCCAGGTTGTGTCCCCTTTAGCAGCATAAAGACTTGCTGAGTACCCCTAGGGTCTCTCACGATAAATTGTTTGATCCATATGAACAGGTGTATTCGCAAGAAGGATACTGGGTGGAGGAGACAGATGCTGTTGACAACGATCACTCGATGTAGAGATTACGGGAACGGGGATCCGTGAGATCTGTGGGCGGGATGTGTTTATTTATGTGACATCTTATGCCGATTTGCTTGTTATCCATACTCGGACCTTGTTTTCCGCTTCGGCCTGGTACTCTGATGTGTGATGTATAAGGAGCTATCCTAAAATATTATCTCTATCTAGGATATTTGAATCTTGCCGTATGGCGTTGCAATATTTCTATTTCTTTTAGATGGAATGGCTCCGAGGACTGTTGTATGTGGCTTGCATACATACTCACTTGTGTATGTAGTTGATCCCTTCACTTGTGGCATATTCTTGTGCGAACTGGTATCGTATTGTTTTGAATGTCAATTTAAAGTTTATAAGTCCTATTGCAAACTTTCAGCAAACTCTATTTACTCCATGAAGTTTAATAAGTAGTATTAAATCAAGAGTAAGAATTCCAATGTTAGTATCTAAAGTATCATGTTTGCCTCCATGATTATTGATGTTCAAAAGATTGTTTTTAATATCAAGTTTATCTAAGAGCTGAAAGCAATGTTTCAGAAACCATCATATGTGAAAGGTATTGCGATATCTAAAACAATGTGTTGGTTACAACATGATAGAGTATACGTCCTCATATTTGATGAGAATTTGTGAAGGTTGGAGACGCTAGTCGTCCTAATCCTCCAAAGGTTTTGAAAAAGAAACATTATACTCGCAATTCACCTTTATAAGCTGTAGCAGCTTGATCATGAAAGTTGTCATGATAAGGATGAATAGAAGATGTAAGTAAAATGTTTACTACACTAAAAGATTACTAAAGAATGGATTTTTGAAAGAACACCAAACATTTGATGAAGGTGATCCACTTCAAAGTGCAAGTCCAAAGGTATTGGTATTTGACTATACACACTTTGTACAATGTGTCATGTTGATGACACCACTATTGATGTTGATAGATTCTTTTAAAAGAAAAGGAATTGCTGAAAGAGAGTCTATAAAATATTTGGCAGAAAATAAAAGGTTGGAGATGTCCAACTTAGGCATATAGATGATATACAAGTCTGGTTGGAATCTTCACCATGATGAAACTGTTAAAAGAGTTTAAATTCATCGGAGATGATGAAGATGCTTGCATTTGCAAGAAATTAAGTGGGAGCGCTGAGACATATTTCTAATACATTATGTAGAGGACATATTGTTGATTGGAAATGATGTATCTTGTATTTGACACAGGTTAAGAATTTCATTTCGATGAAAGACTTAGGCATAACTCAAGAATTAGACATCAATGTCTATATGGATAGATTGAGGCGCTAATATGGTTTTGCCAAATGTACATAGATAAGATGTTGAATGAGTTCAATATGGAAACAACAAGAAAGGTTCTTGACGCACGTTAAGGACTGAATCAAGATTCGAGTGTGTTGACACGAGATTCAAGTGTTTTGACACTTGGTGAAATCGCAAGAATATTTTGATCAATCATTCTTTAAGATGTACACATCCAGATATGTCCTATGCTCTAAATGTTATGAGCATATACCGGAATGATTCATAAGATGATCATTGGACAATAGTAAAGATATTCTTATGAGCTTTGGAAGAACTAAGAATATATCATGTATAAGTGACAAATAGTTAAAGGTAGTTCATTGTAAAGTGTTACATTGATACTAGTTTTGTCACAAGATACAAATTAAATTTATCTCAATTTAGACTATGGGTAGCACAATATAATGGAAAGGATGTTCCATGATGTATTTGGATGAGTTCCAAAGTTGAGATATTGTGACGGATACTACAACAAAAGGCTAAGTATATAACTGCTATAGTAGCAGCAAAGGAGGGCATTTGTGTTAAGTAGTTTATCAAACTAGGTGTGGTTCAAAGTGGGCTAATACTATGAAGATATATTGTGTGACAATAATATCAACATATTTTGAGCCGAAGGAACTAAAGGTCTCACTAAAGGACCAAATTATACAATGCCATCTCATTGGAGAATGAGTAATGCGTAGAGACGCAAGGACATGCAAATACACACGGACCTGGAAGTGTCAGATCCGAAGATCATGTTTACCACTAGCAATAGTGTCTATACAACACCAGAAAGCCATATGTGTTGAATGCACAAGTTTTTAACTAGATTATTGACTCTGGTGCAAGTGGGAGACTGTTGGAGATATGCCCAAGAGGCAATAATAAAGCGGTTATTATTATATCTTTATGTTTATGATAAAATTTTACATCCCATGCTATAATTGTATTATTAGGAAACACTAATACATGTGTGTTTTGTAAACATAAAAGAGTCCCTAGTAAGCCTCTTGTTAAACTAGCTTGTTGATTAATGGATGATCATGGTTTCCTGATCATGGACATTGGATGTGATTAATAACAAGGTTATATCATTAGGAGAATGATATGATGGACACACACCCATAGTAAGCGTAGCATAAGATCAAGTCATTTTAGTTCGTATTGCTATAAGCTTTCAAATGCATAGTAACCTAATCCTTCGACCATGAGGTCATGTTAATCACCATCACCGGATGGATACTTTGATGACATCAAACACCGCTTCGTAACTGGGTGGTCATAAAGGTGTCATTGGGTATTCTGAAAGTATGTGTTGAAGCACATGAACCAAGATTGGGATTTGTCCATCCATATGACGGATAGATATGCTCTGGGCCCTCTCGGTGGAATGTCATCTAGTTAGCTTGCAAGCATGTGACTAGATCACAAGGGATGACATATCACGGAACAAGTAGAGAGTACTTGTCAGTAACGAGGTAGAACTAGGTATGGAGATACCGACGATCAAACCTCGGATAAGTATAGTATCGTGTGACAAAGGGAATTGGTTTCGTATGTAAATGGTTCAATCGATCACGAAGTCATCGTTGAGTATGTGGGAGCCATTATGGATCTCTAGGTCCCGCTGATGGTTATTGATAGGAGATGTGTCTCTGTCATGTCTACATATTCACGAACCGTAGGGTGACACACTTAAGGTTCGAAGTTGTTTTAACTAGATATGGAATGTGCGTTGGAGACCGAATGTTGTTCGGAGTCTCGGATTGGATTCGGGACATCACGAGGAGATCCGGAATGGTCCGAAGAATAAGATTCATATATTGGGGATCATTTTCTGAGTTAGGAAATGTTCCGGAGTATTTGTATGAGGGTTCTAGAAGGTTTCGGATTGTTCCGGAAGGTTCTGGAAGGTTTCTTGGAGTTTGCTTGAAAACCAAGGAAGGGATCAAGGAGTCCTGGTGGGTCAAGACTAGGAGTCGTGGGGGAGGAGGACTCCTCCCCCCACTCCCCAATCCGCCGGCCTAGAGGGAAGGGGAGTCCTACAAGGACTCCCCCTCCCATGGCGCCTCACCCCCCTTAAATAGAGGGGCAGGGGCGCCCCCTCCACCCCTGCTCCCATAACACCCAATCTCTGCCGCCTCTCTCCTCCACCTTTCTTCTACACAGGCATAGGCGAAGCCCTGCAGAATTCTCTACTCCACCACCACCACGCCGTCGTGCTGCTGGGATTCCGTGGAGAAGATCTACTACCTCCGCTGCTCGCTGGAACGGGGAGAGGAAGGTCTGCTTCGACTCCGCACGTGTGACCGACTGCGGAAGCGCTGCCGAATCGCGGCGCCGGAAGTATCGTCCACTTGACCGACTGCGGAAGCGCTGCTGGAACGCGACGCCGGAAGGATCGTCCACACGATCTTGAGATCGGCAAGTGATCGACTATATCAACCACGAGATCTAATCTCGTTAACGCTTTCGGATCTACGAGGGTTAGTTCCTATCTATCTCGTTGCTCATGTTTAATAGATTAGATCTTGGCTTTTATCTAGATTAGATCTGGGTTTTGTTCGTTCTTGCGGTAGAATTTTTTGTTTTCCATGCTACGAACCCATCAGGGGGGTGTACTCGCAAGACCAAGAACTTCTCTGGCTGAAGTGATTGAGTTTGGAGGCATACCCAAGTCCGCTGCGACGGAAGTTAGAACAAGTGATCGTGTGTGGGCGCAACCAAATACTGACGCCACACAGCTGGAGCGTGCGGTGGACTTGGTACACCGGGATGAGCTCAAAGGTAAAAACTTAAACCCAACCTTTTCAATAATGTCTTTTTCAAATATTGATATAATAGAAAAGACTAGATCGATTGAGGTTTCTTTGGGGGATTCTGAGTCACAAAAATGTGTTGCAGCTAATCTGATTAGGGACAACGAACTAAATAGAACATTGACTTTACTTGATCGCTGTACTAAAACGAAAGAGGGTGGGGAAGAAAGTTTAGTCGTCTCTAAGATGTCTAACTTATGCAATGATTTGGTTGAGGAGGAATTGCTTGAATTAGAGGATCTCGACGAGAATCTAATCAAAAAGCCTACTCAAAAACGGGGTAGAGAAAACAAACATTTCGACCCCGCGACGGTTCGTCGGGGTACCAGAATTAGAGTTAAGAAAACCTTTTGAGATGCAAGGTCTACGTGGGATGTTTTGGAATAGTGAAGGCTTTCGGGATACGGTGAAACATTGTTTTGTTTCGGAGACTATTAGGGAGAGGAAACTAGATTTTGTCGCTCTATTGGAAATAGGCCGATCTAATTTTACTGTCCCTTTCCTCAAGCATTTGACTCCGGGTTTGGATTTTGCTTGGTTCTGTCTACCTCCTTGTGGAAGGTCGGGAGGAATTCTAGGATGTATTAACACTGAAACACTTATAGTGAATAAGGATGACTCAGGTGATTTTTGTGTTAAGATTCATATCAAGTGTCGACTTGATGGTTTTCTTTGAATCCTGGTTCCTGTATATGGGGCTGCTCAAGATAACTTGAAACATGAGTTTCTTGCCGAGTTAGTAAGAGTTTGTGAAAACGAAACACTACCTTTGCTTGTTGGAGGTGATTTTAATATTTTAAGACAAAAAGAGAATAAAAATAATGATAACTTTAACACTCGCTAGCCTTTTATGTTTAATGCTATTATTGAAAGTCTTAACCTTCGAGAGATAGTTCTCTCTGGCAGACAATTTACCAGGGCAAACCGCAGAGATAAGCCTACCTATGAGAAGCTTGATCGTATTCTGGCCACTGTTGAGTGGGAACAGAAGTTCCCTCTGGTGACAGTGCAAGCGCTGACGCGGTCAGGATCCGATCATACTCCTCTGTTGATTGACTCGGGGATTCAGGCTCATAAAGGGAATAATCCGAGATTCTCCTTCGAGCTCTCATGGCTTAGACATGATGATTTTTTTAGCATGGTTGCTAATGAATGGACATCGGTCACTCATGGGAACTCACCCATTAAACGTTGGCGTAATAAGGTTAGACACCTACGCCAATTTCTACGTGGGTGGGCAAAGAATCAGAGTGGAAATTACAAAAAAGAGAAGGAAAGGCTTCTTTCGATTATTGATGAACTAGATATAAAGGCTGAAATTACTCAACTTAATGAGCTTGAAAGAAAACAATTAAGACTTGCAAATGAGCAAGTGGCTAAATTAAGACGGGACGAGGAGTCTAAATGGGCACAAGGAGCTAAGATTAAACATATTCAGGAGAGAGGTAATAATACTAGTTACTTCCACGTCATTGCAAATGGTAAACATAGAAAGAAGAAGATTTTTCAGCTCGAACAAGATGAGGGGACTATTGTAGGAGAGGAGAATTTGAAAACATATATCTCTGAATTCTATAAGAAGCTTTTTGGGAGCCGACTCCCAATAGCTTTTCCCTTATGGAAGATGTGAGTATTGATATCCCACAAGTTTCACCCGAAGAAAATGGAATTTTGACCTCTAGTTTTGGTGAACAAGAGGTTTTTGAGGCTATTTCTTCGATGGAGCATAATAAGGCGCCTGGGCCTGACGGGTTCCCGACAGAATTTTATCAAACATTTTGGCAAGTATTAAAAAATGACTTGATGGCTTTGTTTGCATAGTTGCACTCAACTAATCTACCTGTTTTCAAACTTAACTATGGTGTTGTCACCTTGTTACCCAAGAAAGAGAATGTTGTTCAAATTCAACAATATAGACCTATTTGTCTCCTGAATGTTAGTTTCCACATTTTCACAAAGGTTGCGACAAACCGTATTTCCACAATTGCTCATAAAGTCATTAGGCCCACTCAGACTGCCTTTATGCCTGGACGGCACATACTCGAAGGGGTGGTGGTTTTACATGAAACAATTCATGAGATTCATAGGAAAAAGTTGGACGATGTACTTTTCAAAATTGATTTTGAAAAGGCTTATGATAAGGTTAAGTGGCCTTTTCTACGGCAAGTCCTCCGCATGAAAGGTTTCGACCCATTATGGTGTAAATGGATAGACAATTTCGTGCGAGATGGAAGTGTGGCCATTCGTGTTAATGATGACATAGACCACTACTTTCAGACTAAGAAAGGCCTTCGACAAGGTGATCCTCTCTCTCCTATGCTCTTTAATATCATCACGGATATGCTTGCCATTCTTATTGCTCGAGCAAAAGAAAATGGTCAGGTGGCGGGACTAATTCCTCATTTAGTCGAAGGGGGGGTGTCAATTCTTCAGTACGCGGATGATACTATTTTGTTCATGGAGCACGATCTTCAAAAAGCAGTTAATATGAAGCTCATTCTTTGTATTTTCGAACAGCTATCCTGGCTCAAAATCAATTTCCACAAAAGTGAGATTTTTTGTTTCGGGCGAGCGGCGGAACAAGAACTTACATATAAGGAGATTTTTGGGTGTGAGTCGGGCTCCTTACCGTTTAGGTACTTAGGCATACCTATACATCACAGGAGACTTCGTAACTCGAATGGAATCCAGTTGAAAATAGGTTTGAGGTTAAGTTGGGTTGTTGGCAAGGAAAGCTCTTGTCCTATGGTGACGGACTGGTCCTTATAAATTCGGTGCTCACGAGTATGCCTATGTTTATGTTGTATTTTCTGGAAATACCAAAGGGCGTAAGGAAAAGACTGGACTTCTACCGTTCACGTTTCTTTTGGCAAAGTGACGACCACACGAAGAAATACAGGCTAACTCGTTGGAATATCATTTGTAGACCTAAGGATCAGGGGGGTTTGGGTATTGAGGTGTTAGAGATCAAGAATAAATGTTTATTAAATAAATGGTTACATAAACTTTTGTCAGAAAAAGGGGTATGACAGGAGCTATTACACAACAAATATCGGACTAATAAGACTCTAGCACAAGCTACATCCAAGCCAACCGATTCACCTTTCTGGAAAAGCCTTATGGGAGTAAAAGATGAGTTCTTTGCCAGGGCCT
Organism: Avena eriantha; assembly: GCA_910589775.1. Lineage (NCBI taxonomy): Eukaryota > Viridiplantae > Streptophyta > Magnoliopsida > Poales > Poaceae > Avena > Avena eriantha. Next base: position 158,936,158 of record OU342741.1, on the reverse strand, counting down.
TTTTCAAAATAGGCGATGGGAAGCGTACTAGATTCTGGGAAGATGTTTGGCTAGGGGCAGCACCTCTCGCCCAACAATATCCTTCTCTTTATTGCATTGTTCACATGAAGCATGTTTTAGTCAATTCCGTGCTATCACAATCTCCTTTAAACATTACTTTAGACAATGTCTAACAGGAGATAAGTGGGATGCATGGTTGCATCTTTGCGAGAGGCTAATGGTTGTATCCTTATCTAATGAAAATGATCTTTTTGTATGGAGAATTTCGGATAATGGGACTTTCTCGGTCAAATCTATGTACGAGGACATGTTAAATGAACATCCCCGGTTTTCGTCCAGATATCTGTGGAAAGTTAAAGTCCCGTTGAAGATAAAAATATTTATGTGGTTCCTTAATAATAAGGTTTTATTAACTAAAGATAACTTAGCTAAGCGCAATTGGAATAGGTGCAAAAAATGTTGCTTTTGTGACGAAGACGAATCAATCGAGCATTTATTTCTCAATTGTCCTTTTGCTAAAATTTTGTGGCGAATGATTTTCTGTACTTATAATTTACCATCCCCACCAATATCTCTAATATGTTTGGAAATTGGCTGAATGGAGTAGAAAAAATAGATAAAGACAGAATTCGTATTGCTATTTCAGCGTTATGCTGGTCCATATGGAAGAGTCGTAACAATTGTATTTTTAACAAGGCAGAAGTTCCATCTTTTTTACAGGTTATTCATATGACAGCGTATTGTATCTAACTTTGGGATTTTCTACTCCCGGAGCATTTGTGGCAATCCATGGTTACTGGGTGCATCCGTCTTGTGACAGTCACTTCGGATTTTTTCAGCTAGGCTTCGTGGCGTCATTCTAGTAAATTGACTAATGTCTAGCATGTGTTTATCTTGCTCTGTAATGCTTTTATCTTCTGTAAGATGGTTGATTTGCATATCAACTAAGCGGATTAGTGACTTGCAATACTACTATCATTTTAATAAAGGGTTGTGTGCATCCCTTGGATGCAGAGGCCGGGGATCACCCTATTTCAAAAAAAAACACAAAGAGCAAGTTGTGACTAGGACCACAGCCCCTGCTCGTCCCCTTTGTTTTCGTCCCTCTTAGTATGTAATCTCGGGGTGTTGGTTCTGTAATGGTCTTTTTCTTGAAAAGGGGAAAAGACCCCGGCCTCTGCATCGGTTCCGTAATAGCCTATGCATAAGTTTTCTTCCATTGATGAATTGAGATGCAAATCTTTTATATTGTCACCAAAAAAAAAGCAAGTTCCTTCCTTACATAATTTTTTGACTAGTCCACCGGAGCAAATTTTATTCGAGCTTCCGTGCTGGCATTCCCGGTGAGTACACACAATTACCACTATCGATTAACAGAGCTGCCGTTTTCTCCCCGTTACGGCCGCTTTTTGTTTTGTTTTGTAAACACGTTGCAAATACATAGCTGTCGGCAGGCAGATTAAGAAGATGAACACGTCACCATACATATACATTCACCTGCCCAGTTTTTCCGAGGTAAGCTAGCGACGGGACGCAAACTAAGGCACTAATTTAACACGAGCGAGTGCCTCCTTTTTCGCGTGCGGCGTGCCACGTGAGACGTCGCAATTCCATCCAAAGTCCTAAATTTCGCCCCACTACGTACAGGGACTCGGACTCTGCAGACTGCAGGATCTCCAGTACGTGGCACATATAGCAAACACATTTTTCAGATGAACTGAACGTGCAGCTTTACCTCCTCTTTCTACGCGCGAAAAACGATCGATCCTTTTCGCCTCTACTACTTTCAGATAGGCTCCACTCGAGGAGTCGAGGAGCTTTTTCCCGCCAGCTGGGGGAGGATGCACGGTACACACGTAACGGATCAGGTTGGGCATACGTGGAGGCGTCGTCTTCGCAGGTCGAGCAACTACGGCTGCTCAGCTCAGCGGTTTTACCGTCGGATGCAATGCAAGCTCCGGGCCGAATTACTACCACGTTTTCAAACCGAAGTCCTGCCCAAGATGCAACCGTCGCGATCTATGGGGATTCAGTCCTCCAGATCGACCTCGACACGATTCGATCGGAATCGTAGGTGTTACCCGGAATTACTTACTATCAGGTAGAGGACCAGCTATAGCTAGCCTAGCACTGAGCGATCCTGTTGGCATGTACAACACGGTGCCCGTCCAGTGAGAGTAACACGGAAGAAACAAACAAACAAAGTTGGGTTTATCAACATAGCTCACAGTGTTGTTTTTCCTTAGACGAAAAGGCATTTTATGAAACTCGGTGCTTGGTTTCACCATCAAAACCTTATGCTCATGGCAATTGACATGTGAGATGCTGTGCTACTACAGTATCGCAGAGCCATAATCCACACGTTCATTCAGTCAGTCATATGAGAGGAACCAAACGTGCGCACTTGCGGCAGCTAGCCTCTTTCCGCGACCGGGTCCCTTTCACGTCTTTGTTCAGATAGGCTCGAGTCCATCACCTTTTTCTCCCCGCAGAAGCACAAGAGATTGGGTGTAGTGATGTGGGCTTTGCAGCTCGAGCAACGGGGTACAGGATATACAGCGGGCGGCTGTAATTCAGCTCACAAAAGATAAAACCTACTCCCTCGGTTCCACAATACAAAATATTTTTCCTCAAAAAAACAAACAATACAAAACATTCCCCCCCTTCCCCCCCAAAAAAAATTACAAAACGTTTTGATGAACTAGAACAAATTTTTTTTGTTGAGAAAATCCACCGATCTATTAATAATCATCAACAACAGTACCAACAGTACAAAGCGTTCTAATAGTAATAAAAATTACAAATAAATCTTTGGACCACCTAACGACAACTACAGACACTAGCACGAGTCAAAGGCGCGTCGCCGTGTCCTCGCACTTCTATAATCGGAGTCGGACAAAACTTGTCGTAGTAGAGCTTGTTGTAGTAGATAGACAGGAAATTGTCGTGCTAAGATCCTAAGAGACCAACGCACGAGAATAGCAACCATCGCCGAAAATGACAACCGTAGCTCGGAGGAGACTGACCTCAAACGGCACAAATGAGTACGAAAAACAACCGGATCATAAGAGATTCACCAGATACATGACTCCACGTGTCCTTCGTCGGCGCTAGATGCACCACCGGAGCGAGGATAGAGCAGGGAGGACCTTATTCTGACTTTAGGACGTAGCCGTCGCCTCAACATCCGGGGGAATACACTGAAAAAAGGCTAAACAAAGAATGAAAATCCTCTCGCTGACGAGAGGCGTGATCCGCCACGCCGTCAAAGTCTTAAGGCCACCGAAGACGGAGTGGACAGCCGGCGTCGTGACGAGGGGACGAAACCCTACATGGGTTTAGACCTTCGACTCACGATCGCTTGGGTGGGGCGTGCCCTAGGGTAACGGTTAGTTAGCTTGATGAACTAGAGCAATTTATAGAAACATCCACAATATAAAAGTATGATGCTAGCCAAATTTCTTGGATTGGATTTCTATACCTCAATTCTATAGGAGTCTGAACATCCGCTTCAACCTTCATTTTTAGTCTCAAGTGCGTAGGATCGGGACAATCTGTCATCCAAACAACTATTTTTATAATTTTTCTATGTTTCACAATCTCCTGTTTGCACTGCCAAATTTGTTAAATTTTTGTGTTTTCCTATTTCTACGTTTTTCAATAATGAGATCCAAAAGAACTCCTTATCATTATTTTGCCCGGATATTAGTAGTCCAGGTTGAGCACTGTCGCGGTCGTTCAGAATTCAGTGTTGCGTCTCGCATTCACAGTCGACCCGATTCGGAATCTTTGGGTGATATGCCACCGTTTTATGGCTGCCGAGGACCAGCTAGAGCTAAGAGCCTAGAACTGAGACATCCTATTGACATGTGCTGCACGGTGCCTATGAGAGTAACGCAAGAATGGGATGTGCTGCTGCACGGTGCCTACGAGAGTAACGCAAGAATGGGCGAAATATTGTGCCTGTCTATGGAAGGTAACATAATGATGCCACGTGGGCTATCATGCATTTTTTTATAAAAGGGATATATTAATATCTTGGAGATACCAATTATATCTAACCTCTGCACCAACAAAATATCACAAAAAACATTCATGATGTACACAACCTGAAAGAGAAAAAGAAAAAGAAAAGAAAAAAGAAAAAAGACCCGTCATGGTGATCAACTCCTCGTGGCATCATTGCACAAACCATCACCAAAGACAACACAAGGAATACATAAATGTTCTCCAAAAGCGACACCGTGCACAAGCACCATCGCCGGCCGATCAAAGTTCTCAGTTTTCACTCTGAAGAAAGGTTGAACTCTCAAAGCAATACCTTTAGCAGGCATGTGCACTCGAGAAGCGCCACCAAACTAGAATTCATCCCGTGCCGCCGTCCCAATTTGCCGATGTTTCTCTTGCAAGTCATCAACCACCAGGCTCACAGTCACAGGTACTGTGTTCGAACTGGATCCGAACATTGGTGCCTATGAAGCAAAGTCTTCATCGCCTCGAAGACCCCTCGGCAAAAACTGGTCCTCCAATCTTAGCCCCCATGACCTTCTCCACTATTGTGTAAATCATGCAAATCGACATGCCGACATGTCCCATGGTTTCAACATCCAGCGGAGCTTCGCGTCACGCTCTCATGAGGCTGATATGGACACACACGCTACCAGATTCCATCCTATCCAGGAGCTTCATACGCCAATCGGTGAAGATCTCCGATAGAAGATCCGGAACAGGTTGATGGCCAGATCGAAGAGGATCAAACACGCAGATCGCTGCCTTGGCGCGAGAAGAGCACTAGGACCACCACCTTTATTCGTAGGACTAGTAGGTCCCCACGCCGTCGCCCAGCCGCCCAATCGGCCCACCAACAACATGGCTGATAGAGGAGATGGTTGTTAGGCCGCGATCTGCTTGGGCTCACCGTCTCCTAGCCAAGTGCCACCACGACCATGCCAGCACGCAGTGGGAGGAAACCGCCATCGCCGCACCGCTGGTCACTTCAGGGACGCTCCATAGGCCCGTCCAAGACCATCCCGAAGAGAGGTTGCAGCAACCGCGAAGTGCCAGCCGAAGAGTGTTGAATCCTGCCCTGCCCTCGTCGGTGTATGTCCTGACCAGACACCACCGTAGAAGAACTAGATCCGCCGCCGCCATGACGGGGGAGATCCTCGCAGGCCCGGCTCTGACACTAGACCAGGTTGGGCGGCGCCCAAGGGCCCAGGCCAGAGGGGGCCCAGGATCTAGTAGGTATGCTATGTACCCTGGTCAGTTTTTCTTTGCTAATGGGCCGAATGAACAGGCCAGCAATTGACATAGGGGAAGAAAAGAAGGAAAGAAAGGATCGAGATTGTGAGCTATTTGGTCTCGTCCGTTCGTGTGCTACTGGCCTCATGCGGTCAAATCATGCAAATGATATTTATTGCTCAAATGCGCATGCCAATTCCTTACCCGTATTTTACTTCTTAGCTCTCCTAAATTTTTCTGACTTTTTTTCTTATCAGGTCTCAGCATGACTACCTTAATATTCTTGGTGTGGCTTAGAACCATCCAGAAACATATTCGTTTCAACTGGACATGTACTGATGCACACATAATCATCTTCTGTTTTCTCATGTTTAATGGTAATGGCACCGTACTATTTTGATTTCATGAATTTAAAATTGTACCAATGTTTCAAACATATTCAATAATCTACGTGTGACCATATATTTCTGCAGCAACGCGCTGGGAATTATTAGTACTTATTATAATTCACTACCTTTTATTCTTTCTATAGTAATGTGACATTGCTTTAGTGCTTGATAATTATTTATGGATATCTCGAACTATTTTTAATATTTTGCAAGTAAAAATAAGCACACACATGCCTATGTATTTAGTTGCGTGTGTGAATATATATTTGCCTTAGGAGCCCTCTTGTCGACTTGCCCAAGGGCCTCAGAAAATATAGAGACGACCCTGGATCCTCGCCACCGCCATGGAAGCGGATCCTCGCTGTCCCCGCACAGGCTTTGTCCGCCGACGATCGCTGGAGGCAGCGGGGAGGGGGGGGGGGGAGGGCCAGAGAAGAGTGGTGGTAGGCGGCGGTTGTTGGGGGGCGTCCAAATCACCTGGGCGAAAGCGACGCGAACCAAAAAATTAGTTGTGTGATCCATGCCCAGAGATTTCTAGGGACGATGATATGCCTAGTTTTCAGGATGAGTCCATGACTACAATGTATACATTGTCAACTTATTAATGGAATGTTTAGATGCAACTAAATCACCATAGTTTTGTACTCACTCCGTCCGGAAATAAGTGATTTGAATTTGTTAAATTCGCATGAATTTAGATGTATTTTAGTGTTAGATATATACGAATCTAGATAAATCTAGTCCACTTATTTCCGGACAGAGGGAATACAAGATTGTCCTATTATCATGGAAACTATCCAAGGTTCCTACTATTACAAGAAAATGTCAAGTGCTTCCGTCATTGCAATCCTACCTCTGCATATCTTTGACTGTCCGGGTCTGTTTACCCTGTCATTTCATAAAAATAATCTCTCAGTTTTATCAAAAACAAGCATGCACTCACAGTTGTTCCCTTCCACATGTGTCATCAGTGGCTATTGCAGAGACGATGGCAATGAGAGAAGTTTTATCTCTAGCTATTAGCAAGGGATGCAATGTGGTCCAAGCTAAATCTGATTCGGTCAAAACGATTGAGGCCTGCACGGGAGAACAAGTTGCTGATTATGTGGACATACATAGCATATTCTATTGGAATTATGTTGTTTAAACATTGCGGGAGGGAAGCAAATCCAGTGGACCATGAGTTAGCAAAGTTTAGTTTTATTAACAAAAATTATTGCAAGCGGAACGATGATCCCCTAGTTCTTTTCAACAAACGATATAACTATGGTTGGCATTTGGCAATCAATAAATATCACATCAGAGTCTCGCTGCTTCCCTCAAAAAGATAAACACCATGCGGTCCATTCTTTGGATTTTGCTGGTATCATCTTTCCAAGATATAACATTATATTTTATCAATATCAACCTTCGTCTCTGTCTCTTATCTGAGCATCAATTCAGATAAGGTCATCAAGTTCCGGGTAGTTTCAGCGAGTACCTAAGTTTGGTCAAACGGAACCCAGTCTATGTCCAAAACTCGGACGAAATTATCTGCAACTTGATGAAACCCAAGTGAGATGGACTGTGGGTTGACACTGATAAACAAAAAACTTAGAAACAGATGGCCAGGGTGGTTGCAGGTTAATCTCAATAGAATGACCTTTAAGATCAGGGTTGAAGAGGGGACCCGGCCCTGGGGCAGGGGGGGGGAGGGGCGGCCGCCCTGGGCCCATGAAAATCAGGGGGCCCAAATTTCCAGCGTTCAATGTAACAAGAACAGAGCTGATGTACAGGTAGCAAGAAAAAGAAGTCCGAGTCTCTGCTGTACACGCACATCATGGCCTGGATGCCAAGGCTGATCGCATGTTTTCTGTTGTCGTCATCCAAAGTACTACTTCTTGGGCCGATCCCAAACTCCGGCCGCCTGACCTGGTGCGCTCTATGCCGCTACGGGCACGAAGCTGAGGCCTGAGAGATGGCCGGCCGCCTGACATTTGTGTCTCCTGCCGACAGCGAGATTTCAAAGAACTGAAACATGGTACGTCTGCCATTATTTAGTCTACACCCTAAATTTGGCATGGCGATTGAGTGATCGATAATCGATGAAGTAGTATATATGATGATTAAAATTGGGTCTGCGTTGTTGCGATCACCGGACATTATTTAGGGATACTCATATATTGTTGTGATTTTAGATTCGTGAGTGTGGTTATTGAGTTATCTAGTAGGCTGTTATTTTGCACCTTAATGTGTGCTCATTTTCGTTTGTTGATCAGTAAAATACTATTGGATGAAATTGATAATGATACCAACATCATTATGCATAGGCAAATCCCTTGCCGTGTACCCCAATTGGATTCCACTTGCTAACAATTTTGATGATGTTGCATAATTCTTCTTAATAATGCCATTGATATCATTGTCACATTCTTTTCCGCTAACTCATATTATATCTAGTATAATAATTTTTTTAAATTGGTATTTGATATAAATGACCATTTTGGATGTACTTACGTGTTCATCGGTATTCATAGGCATATATTGATCAATGATATTTATAGTAGGGGCCCTCAAACTGTAGTTTCGCTTCGGGCCCCATAAATCTCAGGACCGGCCTCGAGGGGAGTGCCTACTAGCTAGCTAGACCATGGGGAGTGTTGGTGTCTATTCACTTTCCCATCGCAAAGGTCATCGTGCAACTAGCGCTTTGCTGGTGGCAATGTGTTGTGCAGTCTCATCCGTGGCCTCCGGCATGAGCCCCTACGTGCTCAGCACCTATCTAGGAGTATATCTTATTGCTACTCATCTTCCTCGCGCCATTTGCGTTCTTCTTGGAAAGGAAACGGATGCAGGATAAGATATTTTTGTTAGCTTGGAGTAGCTTCCATCTTCCAGTCCCCGAAGAACAAAAGTGACCTTCAGGAATTAGGCCCAAACCTTACAGCCCATAATCTCCACCGCAGACTCCAGTCCACCCTACCGTGCTTGGTCTTGGATTCATGAGCCCACAAGCGGAGTTGGAGCGCAAGTGTGCAAGTGCTGGTAGTATAGGCTAGTAATAGCCCATAAAAGAAAAGAAAGACCGCATTCCGCATGTCTGTGCACGGCCGGAGTACAGTGCTCGGTTAGGGCAGGACGGGCGGCGCGATCTTTCCAGGCCAGCAAAATCTCGACAGGACAAGTAGGGCGAGATCTTCCTTTGCACCTTTACACGGAACTGACGAGACGCGAGAATGCAGCTGGTGCTACGGCTCTTCAATTCGCAGTTGGTTGTAAACTGACCCCCAAAACAGTATATACTGGATTTCAAAATCCTCCGTAGCCTCTTTGATACGCGAATCCATGAATTCGTACGAGTACAAAAGTGCTCCCTCTGTTTCAAAATATAAGATGTCTTAAATATTATAAAATAAATTTATTTAGACGTCTTTTAGTATGTATGTTTACCGGTATATGATTGAAGCGCCAATGCCACCTTGAGTACAATATGGTTACGTGGTTGTTCGATTGTGGACAGGAATTGCAATTCTTCACAACTGGGTGGAGTAGATGTAAATTTCCGATGAAATCTAGCACAAAAAAATGTGCCAAGGCAAAGCTTTATGGACCGCAACTCTACAATTTAAACTAACCGCGTAGTTTTTATTGGACATTAGAATCCTATAAAATTTGTGTGAAAATCCCTCTAAACAAAGTGACCTTTTGGAACGAACACCATGGAACACTATGGGGGAAAAAACACCGCAGACCTCTTCCGGTACGTGAGGCCATTTTGGACATTGTGTATTAGAAGGATCCCTTTTATCCTCTGCTCCATATGAGGAAGTACCTAGGATGGTCATGTGTATTTCAGAGCCATGGCACAAGTGAATTTTTTTATCTAAAGGTGCAAAAGTATATTTACAATTCACCTGAAGAGACCCGACGTATGAAAAACTTGATCGAATTCTAACAAATGTTTAGTAGGAACAAAAATTTCTTCTTATAACAATGTGTGCTTTAACACGATCAGGTTCGGAACATGCTCCTTTGCTGCTTGATTTTGGTGAACAGGCTCACCATGGTAACAAGGCGTACTTCTCTTTTGAACTATTTTGGCTTCGCAACAAAAGTTTTTTTAAATGGTTGTCCAAGAGTGGGCATCTATTTCTTTTGGTGATACACCAATGTAGAGGTGGCAAAATAAGACCCATCATCTCCGAAACTTTTTGAAAGGGTGGGCGATAAATCAAAGCAATGTCTAAATAAAATAAAAAGACCGCCTCTCTAATCTTATGGATTTTTTGGACCAAAAGGCTGAGTCCTTTCCTTTAGATCCTACTGAACCTCACATGATGAATAAAGCAAATGATGATCTTGATAAGCTCAGGTGCAATGAAGAGTCTAGTGGGTTCAAAGAGCTAAAGTTACGCATATTCAGGAAGGGAGAAATAACACGAAGTATTTTTATCTTATTGCAAATGGTAAGCATCGGAGGAAGAAGGTCTTCCAATTAGAACAAGATGAGGGTACTATCATTGGACAAGAAAATCTTAAGGTTTACATCTCTCAATATTATAAGAAACCTTTTGGTGAGCCCGAAAAAAACTTCTTTTCGATGATTGAATCTGAAACTGACATAACTCAAATTTCTTCAGAACATAATGCAATTCTCACGGCCGAATTCACAGAGGGAGGTTTGTTAGGCGATTAGATATTTATTTTGAGAAGTTGGAAAAATTCACCTTTTCAACCTCTCAAATGGCTAAGTCTGGTCCCTGCAGCTCCTCCATACTATGCTTCCTTTATTCCTTTTACCTTTGTTTTATCCATAATCATCATCAACACCTACACACATGTCATAGACAAGGAAAAGTAATAAAATTCTACCTAAACTACTAAATATGCAAAGCTCATATGAAAGTAAATGAGAACTATAAGTCATGCATATAAGGCATAGCTATAGCTGAAAGAAACATGATATGAGAGATAAATGGCTTATTTTATATGGCTAAAAGAGGTGGTATTTCACAGCCATCAAATTCCCTAAGCTAGACCTTGCTCGTCCTCGAGCAGGAAGGGTCGGTAATAAATTAATGGTTGTGAAATAACTTATCATTGGAAATCAATGCCTTGCATCCTTATTTCTTCTACAAGCTTGAAGAGAGAAAACTTTTATTCATACAAGGCAACACAACCTCAGTTATAATGACCACTAAAGATTCATCAAAACTTATATGCTCCATGTCAACAGTGAATCTACTTGCAGACAAACTTGTGATCCTCTTATCGCACCTTTTGTATAACTTTTTATATCATTATTTTTTTATGAGGCAAAACTTAGTCACAAATAGATGTCAAGCATACATAGGAATCGATTCTACCCAATCATGTCATCTAGTTAAGGCTCTCAAGTGCAAACATCAGTTATTGAGATTTCATAAAGTTGATCTCTTAGTAACGAGATTTATGCCAAAAGGAAATGCGAGAACATGTCAAAAGAAGCATAGCATTAGAGTGTCTCATTTGGTCATCCACATCAATGCATCATGGCTATCAAACACTCATTTTCTATTCTTTGTCTTTCTAAAACTTCAGTTCACCAGTAATGAGATCATGCCAAAACTTAGTGTGTTTAATCAGACTGTGCAGGCTAAGAATGGATACTCGTGACCATTACCAAGGTTTCCCTTTTCGGTATAATGGTTTCTCATAACGGTCAGAGGAGTATTCCCTCTTTCGCTTTGAACGAAATCCCATGAGAATACTAATGCATACCCAAATATAGCATTTATGCTACATATGTTGGGCAACTCATAGCCAAACTCCAAGAGTTTCCTCTTTTTGGATTGTTCAAAGGCCAACAGAGTTGTTAGCATCCCATGTTGTGCGGCAGTGGTGCAGACACGCATAAAGCAATATCATACTTTAATCAACATGCCAAGATTTGGCATGCATCTCAATTACCAGTAAATATTAGTTTCTTAAAACAAATCCTTTCAAAGAGTACTATCAAGTCGATCATCACATCTATGGTGTTCAGTATCTTTAAGGCTAAACTCTTAAGACAATTAATCAACACCTTATTTAGCATAGAACTCAAAATATCGAAATATCATTTCCAATTGACAACTCCTTCCATAAGCAAACTATCAAGTCTATTGTTTTGACATTATGGGGTTGAGCATAGCCTATTAATTTAAGACAAAGCTATTTAGTGACAACCAACAAATTTCAAAAGATCTTGATCAAGTATTCATTCTTTCCAAGTGTAGAGATTGTGGCAATGTTTTCTAGAGGATCACAAATAGTGTCACAAGCTTGATAAACAATTTGGCAAGATGCATACAAGCTCTAAGTCAACTCATATGGTGCCTATCATGAGCAAGTGTATCCCCATATGAATACAGAACTAGACTCACTTAAACAAGCATTCAAAAAACAGCGGGATACATGATTGCATTAAACCTTCATCGAATACGAACATTACACAAGACTCTACACATGCAAACCTCCCCAAGCTTAGAACTTTGCAAGAACCAAACTTGAGTATATCACCAAAAGAAAAGAGAAAAATACAGTTTCCAAAAGAGAGTGTGATAAGTGGTTACCTCCCCAAGCTTAGTTGAAAAGAAGGGTGACACACTTTACCGCTGAGGTACAAGTAACCTCTCTTTTGATGGATAAAGAACCTTTGCTTCAACATGTTTCTTGATATGGCCCGGTGTGCCTTCCTTGAGGACCTGCTTAAAAACTAAAATAAAACAAAATATTTGTGTGTTTCTAAAGACACAGGTTTAGCTCACAAGTGATAAAAATACAAGTCCCACTGAGCCGGTTCATCAACCTAAGCACCACACTTAAGTCAACAAACTAGTCCTAGAAGATGCCTCTCCTAGATTTTGATGAAGTGCAAGTGAGACAAAATATGAAACGCGAGTGTGCAGCCCCTATGTGCTTAATAAAAGAGGTTCGAGTTGGAAGGTTTCACCAGAAACTAATTGTCGAAGCGTTGAATTGAAGCAACCAAGTGGCGCATGTGAGTGTTTGCACGGTCGGCACTACTGTACACATCGTCACACAAGGTTCAAGTGCATGCGAAAATAACACATAAAATAAAATGCATCGATTTAGTATACGGACATAGTTCGTTTACCTCGCCAATAAAAGGAAAGTAAAGAAAAAAAGAAAACATGAACTTCTATAGAGAATTACAGTCTAGGAGGTTTCTGAGGTAGAAATTTATTGCTTACATCGGCTTCTCTAGATCATGGGAGAACCTCCCAGGTGGTGTTTCGAGGTTTTTAGAAGAAGAAAGAATTTTGAGCAATGGTTACCTTCTGGTTGGCATTTGAGGGGTTTTCTCAACTATATGGGCGCAACTATACGGTCGGACCAAAAGTGTCCCGCCATATAGTTGGTCGTCAAACTGTCTGACCCTGAGAAAAGAAAATATACAAAGGCATCGATATCTATACGACCAGAACTATACAACCAGAATTTTTATTCACGCCGTATAGTCGGTCATTAAACTTTGAGTACATTGGAAAAGAATTTGTACGAAAGCATCGATATATATATGACCGAAACTATATGGCCGGAAATTTTATTCCCGCCGTATAGTTGGTCATTAAACTCTCTGTAGCTATCAAAAAAATTCTGTTTCTTCGAGAATTATTTCTTATTCTAAAACTTAGCAAAACACCATGTTTTGATAGTAAAATGACAGATTAAATTTTCGACCAACATTTAGCATGTATAAAACGGGATTTAGGTACAACCGAGTTTATGCAACACATAGTAACAATAAATTCTTCCTTTTGAAAACTTCAACAAGATTACTCTAATAGAAAGACATGCGAAGAATAAAAGTGCCAATGCAACATGAATGCATCTAGAATCAAGACACAAAACTAAGAAAGACACCTAATGACTTCTGGGTTGCCTCCCAGGAAGCGATTTCTTATAACCAAGTAGCTAGGATTTTATACTCCACATTTATTCAGCAATGGAGGCAGTTATAGGAGTAATTTTGCTTACCTCCAACTAGTGTTTTCATGATTTATATCATACTTTTTCTTCTAAGACGTACCCGCTTGATGTGCATCGGTATCTCGTAAGTGTTCTCGTTGCCACGTGAGGATGGATGCACCAAGCTCGGTAAATATGTATTCGTTCCTTCCTCATAGAGGGTGTTAATGATTTATTATCAGCTTTGAATCTTTACCTTGATTACTATTTTGAGGGTATATCTCATAATGTTCTTTTGGATCCAATAGCTTGGTCTTTGCCACCGGACTTTCCTGCACCTGATTAGTAAAACAAAAGTCATAGCAAACAGAGATGGGAGGCACAGAGGGTTTCTTCTTTGGCTCATCATAATTGATTTCCCCAAAAAGAGTATTTAAATAGATACTACTAGAATCATCAAAAACTTCTTCAGGGCAATTATTAGGGATTCTAGAATAATTGAAGTCCTCATCATCACTAAAGTCAGAAGAATAATAAGGATCAGGAATAGGTGGGGGATCAAGTTTGAGAGCGGCTTTCAATTTATTTCATTCCCTGATTTCTTTTTCTTCTTTCTTCTTAATGCGTCCCCAATACTCTTCATCAAGCCATTTCACTTCATCTGCAGATGTCAGATGTGTGGGATATTCAACACGAGGCTTCTTATTTTTATTTTTCCTGGTTTTATGCTTCATGGATTTACCCTTCTTTCCTGCTTCAATGATGCAACGAGTGGAAGATATGGGAGTAACAGTAGAGGGTTGTTCTCCATCGTTAGTAGCAGCAATTCTAATATGATTAAAATAATAAACTATGAAAGGCATTGCTTTATAAAGAACATCTCTAACTAAGGTATCATCATAAGGATTTTCCTCTTCTATTTTCATCTTTAAGAAACTCATTGACCAAGTTCTCTAGATCAGTAGGGAGAGGTTTTTCTTCATGCAATTCACATTGCCATTGATGAAAATTATTATGTATATCTTTTAAGAGTTGCCAAGCTTCTTCCAAAGTTTTTACAAGGAATGCACCATCACACGTCATATCTAGCTTATCCTTAGAAGAGTGATTTAAGCCTCCATAAAAGTGATTCAACAATAACCAATCAGGTAAATTATGATCTGGACAATCATGCATCAATTTTGAGAACCTACTATAAGCTTGTATTAAATCATCATTGTTGCTTTGCTTGAAATTCAGGATATGAAGCCTACTCTCATAAGTTTGCTTTTGTGAGAAATACTTACCGAGAAAAGCTTCGGAAATATCTTTCCATGAATTGAAGTGTCCCGCGGGATGCGATTTTAGCCAATCTTTAGCTTTTCCTTTCAGTGAGAACCGGAACAAATATAACAAATAGAACACAATGAATTAAATTTGTCAATATGCTCATACTGATCATTGTCCGGATCTCCTGCAAAAGCTATTTCCATGATCATATTTATCCACATAGGATTAATCTCATATCCATCCACATCAATAGCGGGTTGAACAATAGGAGCATGTAAATGATCAACACTCGGAGAAGCATACTCCGCAAGACTTTTACTTTCCATAGTTCCTATGTTTTTAAATTTCCTATAACTAAAGTAAATAACAAGACTAATAACAAAAGGTAAACTAATTTTTTCTTTTCAAATAATCAAAAGTAGTAAGATAAATAGCAACAAACGGAAATAAAATATGTGCGAGTAGGAAGGTAATAACCGGACGCTACCTCCCCGGCAATGGCGCCAATTTGATGACTGGATTCCTGCACCAATAACAGGGTTATTGCAGTACTTGTAGTAGAAAATATTTAAGAGTTTGTCCTGATGGGATTGGAAATAGCCTATTTTATAAGTTACTAGAATAGTGATAATTGAGAGAGGTTTAAAACATGTAATAACAAAGAAGTTTTAACAAGAACAAAATAAACTAAGACGAAAAGTAAATAGGAATATGAACTGAATTAAAGAGATTGTAGTTGTAGGATTGAATGGAATGAGAGAGGGCTCCTAGGCTTCAGTCTCACTAGTACTAGATGGGTAAATATATGTGTGATCTATAAGAGATTTCTCAGACAAATAAACGTTCCCCAATTGATTACCGGGTTGTCACACTGTGTGCACTATGCATGGTTCTCACGCGTCACCGCAAGGCAAAAGGCACTTCTGGACCAAAGAATCACATAAACTCATCTTAGATCACAATAAATTCTAACTTGGTGCACTAGATCATACCTCAACCTAGAATTGAATCAATCACTCACACACACATGGATGAATAGCAAAACATATATAAATATATAATGATATCACAACCGTGTCCAATCTTACAATTACTAAACACAAGAGAGAGAGAGAGGGAGATGGAGATGATGATGGAGATGGAGATCGATGCATGGTGGTGATGTCTTCCTTCTCCTCCCCTTCTTCTTGCTTGGATGCCTTGATGGTGATGCTGTTGAGGGAGATCTAGATCTCGGAGGCGTGGTTGAGGCAGAGCTTCACTGCAATGGAGATCATATGGGTGGCGACGGCGGCAGGGCTCCGCCCCTAAAGGGCTATGGCTTGGTGGTCCTCTCTTGGGCCCTCCCTCCTTTATATAGGCCTTGGGGGTTCCTTAGGGTTCCCCAGTACCATCATATGACTTAGGGAAGGTTCTGGAGCTTTTCTAGAATGACCTTTTGGCAACTATACGGGCAGAGCTATACGACTAGAAAATAGCTCCGACTGTATAGTTGCCCGTCAAACCGTCTATACCCTTTAGTATTTTGGCCACCATAACATGTACGGGCACAGGCAACAAACAAGAGGTGGATGGTGGAACTCGCGGTGCATTAGAGGACGAGCACGACACGATGCTGAAGGGAATATGCCCGAGAGGCAATAATAAAGTGGTTATTATCTTATTCCATGTTTATGATAAATGTTTATTTTGCATGCTATAATTGTATTAATTGGAAACATTAATACATGTGTGTTTAATAAACAAAATACAAAGTTCCTAGTACTACCTCTCTTATAAACTAGCTCGTTGATTAACAAGATGATCAAGGTTTCCTGATCATGGACATTGGATGTTGTTAATAACGAGGTCACAACATTAGTTGAGTGATGTGATGAACATTCATCCGAAGTATAGCATTACGATCAGAGTCATTATGTTTATATTGCTATAACATCATACGAAGTAATCTTAGTCCTTAGACCATGAGATCATGTTAATTGCTGACATCGGAAGAGTATCTTGATAACATCAAACGTCACACCGTAACAGGGTGACTATAAAGGTGGGTTCAGTGCTACAAAGGTGTTATGTTGAGGCTCATGGATCAAGAGTGGGATTTTTCCATCCCGATGACAGATAGATATACTCTGGGCCCTCTCGGTGATATCACAAAAGATAGCTTGCAAGCAAGTGATGTGATCACTAGAATGTTATATCACGGGAACGAGAAAAGAGTGCATGTCGGCAACGAGATCAAACTAGGTATGGAGATACCGATGATCGAATCTCGGACATGTAATATATCGTGAGACAAAGGGATTTAGTTACTAGCGTTAAAGGTTCTCACGATCACAGAAGTCATCGTTGAATGTGTAGGAGTCAGTATGGATCTCCAGGTCCCGCTTCTGATTATTGATCTGAGAGGGGTCTCGATCATGTCTGCATTATTCGTGAACCATAGGGTGACACACTTAAGGGATACCGACACTATTTGGAGCAAATAGGTTTCATATAAAGATTTAAGAAAGCACTGGAATTATTTCAATAGACACCAAAACTATTTTAGGTGAAATTGCTGAAATTAGTTCTACGTGTAATATTGAAATGTTGCAAGGGGTTTTATGTGAATGTTTGTTAATTAAAGTAATTAACAAAATTCTGAATAAAATTAATAAAAGAAGTTTATTAAATGAGAGAGCATTAAATTTGGAGAAATTTAATGCATTTAAAGTGGAGACTTTAAAAGAGAATGTGAAGAGGCATTTTAATGTGGAGGGAGTTACCACCACATGAATGGAGGAGGTGAGGGGTCACCTCCATGAGGCGCCGGCCATGGAGGGGGTACCCCTCCTCCTATAAAAGGCCCCCCTCTCACTCCTTCTTCCTCACACCTCCTCATGAAGGATCTCTCTCCCCCTCTAGTATTATTTCCCCATGGTCTCGGATTAGCGAGATACATGTTCTCGGTGGCTTTATCTGGAAAGGAGTTGCTGCTTCTGCTGCTTTGCTGGAGCGAGGGACGGAGGTTGTCGGGGTACCGGACATGTGTGCGATCATGGATGCACCGCTGCTTTGCGGTTCTGGACTTGCTCGAGCTGGATCTGATGGACGTGCTGGAGCCGGACCTGCTAGACTTCATCACGATCTTGAGATCGGCAAGTGTACGACTATATCATCCACGAGTTCCATCTCGTTAACAAAGCTTTGTTGTCTTCGAGGGTAAGTTCTCTATGGATGTATATCCACCCGTTGATCTGTATCTAGTAGATAGATCTTGACGTATAGTTCTCATCGTAGGAATTTTTTTGTTTTCTATGCTGAGAACCCCAACAGTGGTATCAGAGCCTGATCTATGCGTAGGTGCTTTGTACGGGTAGTACACATATGTTTATATGTGGGCGATGATGATCATGTTATTGCATCTTTCATGTATTTTGGATATTGGTGGCATAGTGGGATGAAGCGGCTCTGACCAACCTTACATGTCATCGCACATGAGACCGGTTCCACGACTGACATGCAACTTGTTTTGCATAAGTGGCTGGCGGGTGTCTGTCTCTCCTACTATAGTCAATATCTGATTTACAACGAGTTGCTAATAACTTGGTTATCCTCGTTGTGGTTCCATGTTCATACGAAAGACCGGTTCTATCTTCGAAAGCCCTAAGCCACGTAAAACTTGCAATGGATAAATTAGAGGCATCTAGTTTGGATCATTGCTGGGCTAGTGTCATGATATGGTAATGTTGTAAGTTGATGTATAATTGATGCTCTTACAACACACCTAACATGTAAGTTCCATAGACCTTAGTCTTACACACAAAGAAATGATAGAGATCATACCATGATGCATATGATAGAGATCAAATGCATGGACCATATCATCTCACTTTACACATTAGATGTTTGCATCTTATATTGCTAGTTTGGCATTTTAGTAGCATTTTAAGATGATCCCTCATTTAGATATCAAGATAAAAATGTGTTCTTCCTTAAGTATGCACCGTTCTATGGATCATGTTTCGAGACATCACGTGATGATCGGGTGTACTCGACTCTGCGCTTTCATACAAATGGGTGTAAGACAGTTTTACACATGCGAGTACTAAGGTTCTTACTTGGCAAGCCTAGCATGTACATACATGGCCTCGGAACATGGACCGAAAGGTTAAGCATGAGTCATATAGTTGATGTGATGCCCATATTGATGCTCGTCTTTGAAGCTACACCGACTCACGTGATGATCGGACTTGGTGTAGTGGATTTGGTTCATGTAATCACCAAAAAGGCACGAGGGATGTCGTTTTTGAGGCGCATGATTCTATTCTTTCTATCCACCCTGGCAGCACTAAGATGTACATGGACTTGAAAACACAGTATTGGTGGCCTGGGTTGAAACAATATTGTGCTAAGTATGTCTCCGAGTATGATGTCTGCCGCAGAGTTAAAGCTGTCCATCAGAAACCTTCCGGTGTTCTACAGCCATTGAAGCCTCCGGAATGGAAATGGGAGAAAGTAGAGATGGACTTCATAAATGGTTTTCCAAGGTCGCAGAAGGGCAACAATGCAATCTTTGTTGTCATCGACAGGCTTTCTAAAGTGGCTCACTTCTTTCCTGTCAAGGAAACATTTTCTGCAATTCAGTTGGCTGAGCTCTATATCAACAGAATTGTCTCTCTGTATGGGGTTCCTCTTGAGATCAGTTCAGACCGTGGAAGCATCTTCACTTCCAAGTTCTGGGGAAGTTTCCAAAATGCTTTGGGAACAAAATTGAACTTCAGCACAGCTTACCACCCTCAGTCGCAAGGACAAGTTGAAAGGATCAATCAGATTCTGGAAGATATGCCCCGTGCTTGCGTTATCTCTTTCGGCATGAAGTGGGAAGAATGCCTTCCTTATGCTGAATTCTCTTACAACAACAGCTTCCAGAAAAGTCTAAATATGTCACCATTTGAGGTTCTCTATGGACGCAAATGCAGAACTCCGATTGGTTGGTCGGGCGCAGGTGAAAGAGCATTGTTTGGCCCCGACATTGTAACTCAAGCGGAGGAGAAGGTTCACATCATTCTTGAAAATCTGAAGGTTGCTCAAAGTCGCCAGAAGAGCAACTATGACAGAAAGCACACGGACATGGAGTATGCCCCGGGTGATCTTGTTTACCTTCGTGTCACTCCCATGAGAGGCACACACCGGTTTGGTATCAAAGGAAAGCTGGCTCCTAGATACATCGGTCCTTTTAAAATTCGTGGAAGAAGAGGAGAAGTTGCTTATGCTCTTGAGCTCCCTGAAAAACTCAAGGTCCATGATGTGTTTCATATTTCTCAGCTCAAGAAGTGCTTCAAGGATCCCGGCAGGACCGTGGACCATGAACTCATCAATCTCCAAGAAGATCTGTCTTATCAAGAACACCCCATAAAAATTCTAGAAGTCGCAGAAAGAAGGACTCGCAATAAGTCCATCAAGTTCTGCAAGGTGCAGTGGTCGCACCATTCCATTGATGAAGCCACTTGGGAACGCGAGGATGAGCTCTGTGCCAAGTATCCTACCCTCTTCGTGTCTTCTTCTTCTTCCTAGAATCTCGGGGCGAGATTCCTATTTAGTGGGGGAGAGTTGTAGCATCCCATCTGTCTAATATATGTAATGCTACTTGGTCTAGTAATATAAGGGCTACTTCCTACATGTAAATGTTGCATCATAACTATATCATGCTCATGTCATCATGCCACCTTGCATTTGAGCATCATATAAAACCCTTTACATTTGGTTCTTCTCTCATATGCATTGGTAATTGTATTTGGCTCTTGATATATTGTATTTGGTTCTTGATAAATGCTTGATGCCCAAGTTGAGTTGGGGGCATATCTTTTATTCAACTCCATCACCTTTCTTTGTCACCACCTTATAATTCCACCATCCTAATTACCCATGAGCTTTTACTTTCTTTTAGCATTTAATCTAGCTCATGTGGGTTGGGATGGATCCTTCTATTTTCTTTTAGCTTGGCCTTACTCCATATTTTGGAATGCATATGTATAAATGCCATGCTTGTTTATTTTGTTTTCACAAGATTAAAACATGGCATTTAATGCTTTTGCATGGGCCATGCAAATCACCACCATTCTATTCTTATGGGATTTACTTGGATTTTTGAGTGGAGCTTGAACCCTTGGGAAACAATTCTTGTTGGCTCTATTCTTTTGCTCTTACCATAAACCCTCCTCATTTGGAACCTTGTTTCTTTACCATGTGCATCAAGACCCCAACTCCTTTTCACCTTTGGCTTGATCTTGTGTTTGGATCATGATAAAACCCTCACACCACCTCTTCTCTCATCTCACTCTCCTTATCCTTCATCACACCCCTCCACCTTTGCTTGATCTAGTTGACATGTGGAGAAAACCTAAAAAAAACTATAACCAAACCCTAAACCCTAGCCTCTCCCTCTAATATCTCTCTCTAAAACCCTAGCCTAATCCATCCCATGATCTACCCCTCCATGCCGATGCACCACCCTAACCTGGCCCTAGCTACCCCTCTCAAACCCTAACCACCCCTAACCTAACCAAGCCCCAACCCTAGGTCCATGCCGAGCACGCCCTAGCTAACCCAAGCCTCTCTCTCTTTCTCTCTCTCCCTGCCAGGCCTACCCCACACCTGAGCTACCCCTCTCTTCCCCTTGGCCGATCCCACCTGCAGCCACACCCACCCCCCAGGACGAGCACGTGAAGGAGGAGGAGAAAAAGGTGGCCGAAGCCACCTTTACTCCACCGATCCCCCATGGCATCTCCCCTCTCCCTCTCTGCTTTACCCACTCCCTCCTCTCTGCCGTAGACGCCCAGATCTACCAAGGCCTCACCCTTCTCCTCCCCACCACCTGCCTGCTACTCCCTCTCTCTCACACCCCGACGACCTCACCGTCGGCCTCCACCCCACCTACTCGTTACAAGCCGGCGGCGTGTTGTTGGGTCGTCGAGGAAGGACCAGTGGTGCTACCTGCATCGTCCCGTACACGCCAGCGAGGAGGAGACGGTCCCCTGTACCTTCTGCACGCCGACGCCGCCAAAACCCTAGCTCCGGCCGGCCGCCTGCTACGTCGCCGATCGTCCGCTCCCCGTCCTGATCCATCACCTCCAGCAACCTCGCGGTGAGCCACGCACCCTCCCAGACATCCTCGCCGTTGTCGTCGTTTCCTGTATGCGTCGGTCATATCGTCGTACACCCTCTGTGCGCCGGCGAGCGCGTGCGTCTGCTCGTCGTCGCGTCGCGGAACCTCACCTAGTCGCCTACCGCCCTCCTGTCAGCAACCCCTCCCTAGCCCAGCGGTAGCCGCCGCCGCGCGCGCGCGCTCGATCGCGAGTTCGATCCCCCGTCCCGCGCCGCGCGCTCTGTCGCCGTGCGTTCTGACAGTTTCGTCAGAGAAAACGAGAAGAAAAATAGTACCGCGCCCCTTTTTGCACATACCCCCTGCGCCTTTTGCTGCTCAACCCGCGGTCCAGCCCAGGCCCACCAGTCGATGTCTGTTACCGTTTTACAAAAAGGCACCCGCATTTTTGTAAACCTCAACCCGCAGTCCCCCGTAGCCCCACCTGTCAGCGGCTGTGTACATTTTACAAAGAGACACCTGGGTTTCGGAATCCTCAACCCGCAGTCCCCGCTGCCACGTGGGCCTGCGAAGCCTCTGGTCCCACCCGTCAGTGCCTTAGGCTAGATCTGGTTGGGTACAAAAAGTCTAGGCGTTTATCTGTTTTAAAAACAATTTCAGAAAATGTTTAAATACAAATTTAAAACTGTTTTTCTTAACTTTTAAACTATAAATCCAATTAATACAAATGATATATGTTTTGGAATCAGAAAAATGTGAGGAATTCAAATATGCCATTCAAAATATTGTTTGAACACTTTAAAATTTCGAGATGATTAAAATTACATTAAAATGCCCTTTCCTTAATAAATTAATAACTTTAATTCCACAACTCCAAATTTAATAAATAATATGTCTAAATCGATCAGCGTGATGAGCCCGTTCTATCTATGCATTCCATGTTCTGAATTGAAGCATGCATCATGTCATTATTAAAAATCAGAACTGTTTATCTCAATAAAACTTGATCAAATAAATAATAAAATGAATTATCCCTGTCCCCAAACCTCACCCATGCCATGCTACTTTATTGCCATGTAAATTGTGCATCATTCATCATGGCATGCTTGTTTGCTTGTCGCATTTTATTCATATGCTTGTGCACTTTATTTATGTTGGCCCTTGTTTGTTTGCTTCTTCTTCGAATAGACGCCTAGCAGGAGAATTATCAGGAATCACCGGAGTTCTACCCAGATCCATCTCTCGCTTCAACTGAGCTGCCAGGCAAGCACTACCACATGCTTGCATACCTATAGTACCTATTGCCTCTATCTTATTCTTGCATCATTGAGTCGCGATTGCATTAAATTGAATCCCAAGTACTGCATAGCCTTTACTTTTAAACCCCACGGAAGCTTATTCTCCATCCCATGAGCCATTACTACAGGAGTTGCTTGAGCCATGCGAGTCGTAGAAAAGCATGTGTAGGGTATGTGAGTGTCTGATGGAAAACGAGGTACCTAAACAACTTAACCTGAGTAGTAATGGGACAACTAATGAAAGAGGCACCGGTGAGCAATATCTGCTATTTGGTTTTTCATGCTCACTTGTGTCCCGTAGGACCCCGAGTACTTGATTCCGGTTCCTTGACTATTCGCACTATCCACATCCGGGAGGCCTTATGGACCCCCCTGAGCCAGAGCTTGATTCATTTCTATTTCTTGGGGCCACAATTAGTTTGGGGTTTTATTACTATCCTGTACTTATGCCATGTTTACTGTTTATTTACGATTGTGCGTGGAGCACCTGTACTGTTTTGGATCGTGACACGTTTTTGCTGTATCGACAAGCCCAGTCACACTTTCAGGTTCCCAGTCGTTTACCGCCGTCCACACAAACCTTGAGTCTGTCTCGGAGTCACCTAGCTTCGTTGCGGGTAGCTTAATGGGGTGGCCCCCTGAAATATTTATGAATCCTATGATCGCTTTGTCGTGAATGCCTCGTTGGGTTTTGAGTTGGTTTTTCCGAGGTTGATCGAGTGTGTGTTGCTATTTGTGCACCCCTGCATGGTAAATCTTTCTGAAAGCCGTGTCCGCGGTTATGGACGACTTGGAGCACAGTTTCTCGATCATAGACAAGTATAACTAAAGTACCCGCTTTTAATCTGACTAAATACCTGACTAGTAAATAGTGCAATACTCATGGAATGGTTAATAAAACTGCCAACGGGTGGGTTGTCCGTCCGCTTTCTCGTTGGTAAGTGAGAAGGAGGATGGATCTGTTAATTATACTGTTATAACTGTTGTTACTAATTCACGGACATCCGTCTATCATTGGTTAGGCGGGTGGTTAGCGAGTATCTATAGATTTGTTAGTTATTATCTTTTGCTGCAATTGCGTCACCCCAGGTATATGTCCCCTTTAGAGGCATAAAGACTTGCTGAGTACCCCTAGGGTCTCACACGATAAATTGTTTGATTCAGATGAACAGGTGTACTCGCAAGATGGATACTAGGTGGAGGAGACAGATGATGTTGGAAACGATCACTCGGTGTAGAGATTCCGGGGATGGGGATCCGTGAGATCTGTGGGCGGGATGTGTTTATTTATGGGGCATCTTATGCCAATTTGCTTCTTATCCGTACTTGGATCTTGTTTTCCGCTTCCGCCTGATACTTTGATGTTTGATGTATGAGGAGCTATCCTAAACTATTATCTCTATCTAGGATATTTGGATCTTGCCGTATGGCATTGCAATATTTCTATTTCTTTTAGATGGAATGGCTCTATGAACAGTTGTATGGTGGCTTGCATACATACTCACTTGTGTATGTAGTTGATCCCTTCGCCTGCCGATTATGCCGCTCATTCTTGTCCTGATGTTCTGAAAGTGGTTAGGATGGCCGAAAGGTCTACCTGTGAGTGGCCCCTGGGCCCCACCGTACTATTTTAACCATTTTTGCTCATCCAGGCATGCAACTAAGAGCGTAATTCACCGAGGTAGTTACAGCGATCCAGCGGAAGCAGCAACTCCTTCCAGACGAAATGCCACCGAGAACATGTATCTCGCTAATCCGAGACCATGGGGGAATAATTCTAGAGGGGGAGAGAGATCCTTCACAAGAAGGTGTGTGGATGAAGGAGGGAATGGGTGGCCTTTTATAGGAGGAGGGGGGGTGCCCCCTCTCTCCATGGCCGGCGCATGGGGGGGTGACCCCTCACCTCCCCCATTCATGTGGTGGTAACCCCTCCACATTAAAATGCCTCTTCACATTCCCTTTTAAAGTCTCCACTTTAAATGCATTAAATTTCTCCAAATTTAATGCTCTCTCATTTAATAAAACTCTTTTTATTAAATTTATTCAGAATTTTGTTAATTACTTTAATTAACAAACATTCACATATAGCCCCTTGCAATATTTCAATATCACATGCAGAACCACTTTCTGCAATTTCACCCGTAACAATTTCCGGTTTCTATTGAAACAATTCCTGTGCTTTGCAATTCTTTCATCTGAAACATATGTGCTCCAAAATGGTGTCCGGTAACTCTTAAGTGTGCCACCCTACGGTTCGAGAATAATGCAGACATGATCGAGACCCTTCTCTGATCAATAATCAGCAGCGGGACCTGGAGATCCATACTGACTCCTACACATTCAACGATGACTTCTGTGATCGTGAGAACCTTTAACGCTTGTAACTAAATCCCTTTGTCTCTCGATATATTACATGTCCGAGATTCGATCATCGGTATCTCCATACTTAGTTTGATCTTGTTACCGACATGCACTCTTTTCTCGTTCCCGTGATATAACATTCTAGTGATCACATCACTTGCTTGCAAGCTATCCTAATGTGATATCACCGAGAGGGCCCAGAGTATATCTATCCGTCATCTGGATTGACAAATTCCACTCTTGATCCATGAGCCTCAACATAACACCTTCGTAGTACTAAACCCATCTTTATAGTCACCCTGTTACGGTGTGACGTTTGATGTTATCAAGATACTCTTCCGGTGTTAGTAATTAACATGATCTCATGGTCTAAGGATAAAGATTACTTCATATGATGTTATAGCAATATAAACATAATGACTTGATCGTAATGCTATAATTCGGATGAATGTTCATCACATCATTCCACCAATGGTGTGACCTTGTTATTTACAACATCCAATGTCCATGATCAGGAAACCTTGATCATCTTGTTAATCAACAAGCTAGTCTATAAGAGAGGCATAACTAGGAACCCTTTTTGTTTATTAAACACACATGTATTGATGTTTTCGATCAATACAATTCTAGCATGTAAAATAAACATCTATCATATATAAGGAATATATAATAACAACTTTATTATTGCCTCTCAGGGCATATTTCCTTCAGTCTCCCACTTGCACTAGAGACAATAATCTAGTTCACATAGTGATAAATCTAACACCCATGGAGTTCTGGTGTTGATCATGTTTTTCCCTAGGGAGAACTTTAGTCAATGGATCTGCTACATTTAGGTCCGTGTGTACTTTACAAATCTTTATATCTCCATCCTTGACATGCTCGCGGATGGAGTGAAACCGACGCTTAATATGCTTGGAATTCTTGTGAGACCTCGGTTCCTTTGCGTTGGCTATGGCTCCATTGTTGTCACAATAGATCACCATCGGTTCCAACGCACTGGGAACCACACCCAGTTCCGTAATGAACTCTTTCATCCAAAGTGCTTCCTGCGCCGCTTCTAAAGCAGCAACATATTCTGCCTCCGTCGTTGATCCAACCACCACAGGTTGTTTGGAACTCCTCCAACTAACTGCTGCTCCGTTCAAGAGAAATACGTATCCGGATTGAGACTTAGGGTCATCCGGATCGGTGTCAAAGCTAGCATCGACATAACACTTAGCGACTAGCTCTTCTTCACCTCCGTATATAAGAAACATATCCTTAGTTCTTCTCAAGTACTTGAGGATGTTCTTTACCGCTATCCAGTGTTCCGAACCGGGATCAGATTGGTACCTACTAGTCAAACTAATAGCATGTGCCACATCCGGTCTTGTACATAGCATGGCATACATAATAGAGCCTATGGCCGAGGCATAGGGGATCTTATCCATCATCTCTCTTTCTTCCGCCGTAGCCGGACTTTGAGTCTTACTCAATGTCTTGCCTTGCAACATAGGTCAGAACCCTTTCTTACTTTCGTTCATATTAAACTGCTTTAATATCTTATCAAGGTATGTACTCTGCGATAGCCCAATTAGGCGCCTTGATCTATCTCTATAGATTTTAATGCCTAATATATATGACGCTTCACCAAGGTCTTTCATCGAAAATTTGCTGTTTAGATAACTTTTAACATTGTTTAAAAGATCTATATGATTTCCAATCAATAATATGTCATCCACATATAATATCAGAAATGCCACATTGCTCCCACTCACTTTCTTGTAAATACAAGCCTCTCCATAAGTTTCGACAAATCCAAACTCTTTGATCACCTCATCAAAGCGGAGATTCCAACTCTGGGATGCTTGCTTCAGTCCATAGATGGATCGCTGAAGTTTGGATACCTTATTAGCATCCTTAGGATCGACAAAACCCTTAGGTTGTATCATATACAACTCTTCTTCAATCTTACCATTAAGGAACGCAGTTTTGACATCCATCTGCCATATTTCATAATCGAAATATGCAGCAATTGCTAACATAATCCTAACCGATTTAAACATCGCTACGGGAGCGAATGTCTCATCGTAGTCAACTCCTTGAATTTGTCGAAACCCCTTTGCGACAAGTCGAGCCTTATAGATGGTCACATTACCATCAGCATCAGTTTTTCTTTTGAAAATCCATTTATTCTCAACGGCCTTTCGGTCATGAGGTAAGTCCACCAAGTTCCAAACTTGGTTCTCGTACATGGATTCCATCTCGGATTTCATGGCTTCTAGCCATTTGTTGGAATCCGGGCTCATCATCGCTTCTTCATACGTCGCAGGGTAATCCATTTCATCAACCATGAAATTCACAACAGGATTGCCGTACAGTTCAGGAGCTGCACGTGTCCTTCTTGACCTGCGAGGTTCGGTAGTGTCCTCTTTTGGAGTTTCATGATCATTATCATTAGCTCTCTCTTCATCAAGTGAAGTCAACTCTGAAACAACTTCCGGTGCTGCGCCACTCGCCATTCCATGCAGAGAAGGTTCAGTAACCTCTTCGAGTTCTACCTTCCGAGTACTCACACCTTTTGTGAGAAACTCCTTCTCAAGAAAGGATCCATTCTTGGCAACAAAAACCTTGCCCTCGGATCTGTGATAGAAGGTATACCCAATTGTTTACTTAGGGTATCCTATGAAGACGCATTTTTCCTCTTTGGGTTCGAGTTTATCCGGTTGAAGTTTCTTCACGTAAACATCGCATCCCAAACCTTAAGAAATGACAGCTTAGGTTTGTTTCCAAACCATAATTCATACGGTGTCGTTTCAATGGATTTAGATGGTGCCCGATTTAAAGTGAATGCAGCTGTTTCCAGGGCATAACCCCAAAATGACAGAGCTAAGTCAGTCAGAGACATCATAGATCGAACCATATCCAATAAGGTACGATTACGACGTTCTGACACACCATTACGTTGTGGTGTTCCAGCAGGCGTGAGTTGTGAAACTATTCCACACTCTTTCATGTGTGTGCTAAACTCGTAACTTAGATACTCTCCTCCACGGTCAGACCGTAGAAATTTGATCTTTCTATTACGATGATTTTCCACTTCATTCTGAAATTCCTTGAACTTTTCAAAAGTTTCAGACTTGAGTTTCATCAAATAGATATACCCGTATCTACTCAAATCATCCGTGAAAGTAACAAAATAACGATATCCACCTCGCGCCGACACACTCATTGGTCCACACACATCAGTATGTATGATTTCCAATAGATCTGTCGCCCGTTCTATTGAACCCGAAAACGGCGTTCTAGTCATCTTTCCCATAAGGCATGGCTCACATGTATCAAATGATTCAAAATCAAGTGATTCCAAAAGTCCATCAGAATGGAGTTTCTTCATGCGTTTAACGCCAATATGACCTAGACGGCAGTGCCACATATATGTAGAGATATCATCATAAAGTTTAATCTTTTTAGCATTAACATTATGAATGTGCGTAATATTACTATCGAGATCCAACAGAAATAAAACATTCAACATAGGTGCATGACCATAAAAGATATCATTCATATAAATCGAACAACCATTGTTTTCTAATTTAAAGGAATAACCACTTCTCATCAAACACGATCCAGATACAATGTTCATGCTCAGTGCAGGCACCAAATAACAATTATTCAGGTTTATAACTAATCCCGATGGCATATGGAGAGGCAGCGTTCCGACGGCGATCACATCAACTCTTGATCCATTGCCGACCCGCATTGTGACCTCATCCCTTGCTAGTTGTCGCTTGTTCCGCAGCCCCTGAATCAAGTTACATATATTAGCAACCGATCCCGTATCAAATACCCAGGTGCTACTGCGAGTACTAGTCAAGTACACATCAATAACATGTATATCATATATACCTTTGTTTGCCTTGCCGGACTTCTTGTCCGTCAAATACTTGGGGCAGTTGCGCTTCCAATGGCTAGTCCCTTTGCAATAGTAACACTCGGTGTCAGACTTAGGGCTAGCTCGGGGTTTCTTTTCAGGCGCGGCAACAGACTTGCCACTCTTCTTTCCCTTGTGCTTGCCTTTCTTGTCCTTCTTGAAACCGGTGGTCCTATTGATCATCAACACTTGATGTTCTTTCCTAATCTCCACTTCTGCAGTCTTAAGCTTTGACAGAAGCTCGGGAAGAGACTTCTTCATGCCTTGCATATTATAGTTCATCACGAAGCTCTTGTAGCTAGGTGGCAGAGATTGGAGAACACGATGTATGCCCAAGTCAATGGGAATCGTTATTCCCAAGGACACAAGCTTATCGGCGTACCCAGACATTTTGAGTACATGCTCACTAACGGAGCTGTTCTCCTCCATCATGCAGCTAAAGAACTTTTCTGTAGCATTATAACTCTCTACGGGAGCATGGGTATCGAAAATCATTTTCAATTCTCCCATGGTATCAAAGGCATTGCCATTTTCGAAATGCTTTCGAAGTTCTAGCTCTAGCCCATACAGTATGCCGCAATGAACTAAGTTGTGGTCCTCCTGACGAGTCACATAGACATTCTTTTCCTCGTCAGGGGCATTAGGAGCTGGTGGGGGGCCTAGCGGCGCATCTAGCACATATTGCTTTTGTGCAGCAGTGAGGAGAATCCTCAAATTCATAGCCCAGTTGGTGAAGTTGCTACCATTCGCAGCAAGTTTCTCTTTCTCCATGAACACATTGAAATTAAAAGTAGGTGGTGCCATCTACAATAGAATTTGTAAAGTTTATTTAGACTAAGTTTATGATAGATTGAGTTCAACTAATCCAAATTACTAATGAACTCCCACTCAAAAACGACATCCCTCGTGCCTTTTTGGTGATTACATGAACCAAATCCACTACACCAAGTCCGATCATCACGTGAGTTGGTGTAGCTTCAAAGGCGAGCATCTATGTGGGCATCATATCAACTATATGACTCATGATTAACCTTTCGGTCCATGTTCCGAGGCCATGTCTGTACATGCTAGGCTCGCCAAGTAAGAACCTTAGTATTCGCGTGTGTAAAACTGTCTTACACCCGTTCCTATGAAAGCGTAGATTCGAGTACACCCGATCATCACGTGATGTCTCGAAACACGATCCAAAGAACGGTGCATACTTAAGGAAGAACACATTTTTATCTTGATATCTAAATGAGGGATCATCTTACAATGCTACCAAAAGCGCCAAACTAGCAGTATAAGATGCTAACATCTAATGTGTAAAGTGAGATGATATGGTCCATGCATTTGATCTCTATCATTTGCATCGTGGTATGATCTCTATCATTCCTTTGTGTGTAAGGCCAAGGTCTATGGAACTTACATGTTGAGTGTGTTGTAAGAGTATCTATCATACATCTACTTACAAAAATACCATATCAATACACTAGCCCAGCAACGATCTAAACTAGACGCCTCTAATTTATCAATTGCAAGTTTTACGTGGCTTAGGGCTTTCAGAGATAGAACCGTTCTCACCTACGAACATGAACCACAACGAGGATAACTAAGTTATTAGCAACTTGTTGTAAATCAGATATTGACTATAGTAGGAGAGACAGACACCCGCCAGCCACTTATGCAAAACAAGTTGCATGTCAGTCGTAGAACCGGTCTCATGTACGATGACATGTAAGGTTGGTCAGGGCCGCTTCATCCCACTATGCCACCAATATCCAAAATACATAGAAGATGCAATAACATGATCATCATCGCCCACATATAAACATATGTGTACTACCCGTGCAAAGCACCTACGCATAGATCAGGCTCTGATACCACTGTTGGGTCCGCAGCATAGAAAACAAAAAATTCCTACGATGAGAACTACACGCCAAGATCTATCTACTAGGTACAAAGCAAACGGGTGGACATACATCCAACGAGAACTTACCCTCGAAGACAACGAGTTTTGTTAACGAGTAGGAACTCGTGGTTGATGTAGTCGTACACTTGCCGATCTCAAGATCGTGAGGAAGTCCGAGCGCCACAACTCAACAGCGCATCCGCACTCGCACACACGTTCAAGCCACCGGACAACCTCCACCTCCTCGCTCCAGCGATCCAGCGGAAGCAACAACTCCTTCTAGACGAAATGCCATCGATAACATGTATCTCGCTAATCTGAGACCATGGGGGAATAATTCTAGAGGGAGAGAGAGATCCTTCACAAGGAGGTGTGAGGAAGAAGGAGGAAGAAGGGGCCTTTTATAGGAGGAGGGGGTGCCCCTCCTCTCCATGGCCGGCGCATGAGGGGGGGGGGGGTGACCCCTCACCTCCCCCATTCATGTGGTGGTAACCCCTCCACATTAAAATGCCTCTTCACATTCTCTTTTAAAGTCCCCACTTTAAATGCATTAAAATTCTCCAAATTTAGTGCTCTCTCATTTAATAAAACTCTTTTATTAAATTTATTCAGAATTTTGTTAATTACTTTAATTAACAAAAATTCACATATAACCCCTTGCAATATTTCAATATCACATGCAGAACTACTTTCTGCAATTTCACCCGAAACAATTTCCGGTTTCTATCGAAACAATTCCTGCGCTTTGCAATTCTTTCGTCTGAAACATATGTGCTCCAAAATGGTGTCCAGTAACTCTTAAGTGTGTCACCCTATGGTTCGCGAACAATGCAGACATGATTGAGACTCCTCTCAGATCAATAATCAGAAGCGGGACCTGGAGATCCATACTGATTCCTACATATTCACCTATGACTTCTGTGATCATGAGAACCTTTAAAGCTAGTAACTAAATCCCTTTGTCTCGCGATATATTACATGTCCGAGATTCAATCATTGGTATATCCATGCCTAGTTTGATCTCGTTACCAACATGCACTCTTTTCTCGTTCCCGTGATATAACATTCTAGTGATCACATCACTTGCTTGCAAGCTATCTTAATGTGATATCACCGAGAGGGACCAGAGTATATCTATCCATCATCGGGATTGACAAATTCCACTCTTGATCCATGAGCCTTAACATAACACCTTCGTAGTACTGAACCCATCTTTGTAGTCACCCTGCTATGGTGTGATGTTTGATGTTATCAAGATACTCTTCAGGTGTTAGCAATTAACATGATCTCATGGTCTAAGGATAAAGATTACTTCGTATGATGTTATAGCAATATAAACATAATGACTTGATCGTAATGCTATACGTCGGATGAATGTTCATGACATCATTACACCAATGTTGTGACCTTGTTATTAACAACATCCAGTGTCCATGATCAGGAAACCTTGATCATCTTGTTAATCAACAAGCTAGTCTATAAGAGAGGCATAACTAGGAACCCTTTTTGTTTATTAAACACACATGTATTGATGTTTCCGATCAATACAATTCTAGCATGCAAAATAAACATCTATCATATATAAGGAATACATAATAACAACTTCATTATTGCCTCTCAGGGCATATTTCCTTCAGAGGCAGGGGCTCGCGCGACATCGAGTCCCTCTACGACACGTAGAGGGAGGGCACGGACGGTGCTGCTCAAGGAGGCAGAGCTCGAGGAGGCGGGCCTGCCGACAGAGAGCGATGACGGTGGTTCGATCAAGTCGAGGTGGGGGAGGCATGGGGACATGCAGTAGTAGTTGGCATTCTGGGGAAGAGAGCAGAGGGAGAGAGGAGGGAATCACACATGGTGGGTTGGGTCGTGTTGAAGGGTTTGCAGCATAGAAAATAAAAAAATTCCTACGATGTGAACTACTATACGCCAGGATCTGTCACTTGCCAATCTCGTGGATATACATCCATAGAGAACATACCCTCGAAAACAACAAAGCTTTGTTAACGAGATGGAACTCGTGGATGATGTAGTCATACACTTGTCGATCTCAAGATTGTGATGAAGTCCAGCAGGTCCAGCTCCAGCACGTCTAGCACCACCAAGTCCAGCACTGCAAAGAAGCGGTGCATTCATGATCGCACACACGTCCGGTACCCCGAAAACCTCCGTCCCTCACTCTAGCAAAGCAGCGGAAGCAGCAACTCTTTTCCAGATAAAGCCACCAAAACGGGAACATGTATCCCGCTAATCCGAGACCATGGGGAAAATACTAGAAGGGAAGAGAGATCCTTCATGAGGAGGTGTGAGTGTGAAGGTGTGAGAGGGGGGCATTTTATAGGAGGAGGGGGGTGCCCCTCCCCAAGGGGTTACCCTTCACCTCCTCATTCATGTGGTGGTAACTCCCTCCACATAAATTTGCCCCTTCACATTCTCTTTTAAAGTCTCCACTTTAAATGCATTAGATTTCTCCAAATTTAATGCTCTCTCATTTAATAAAACTCTTTTATTAGTTTTATTCAGAATTTTGTTAATTACTTTAATTAAAAAATATTCACATAAAACCCCCTGCAACATTTCAATATTACATATAGAACCAATTTCGGCAATTTCACCTGAAACAGTTTCGGTGTCTATTGAAATAATTCCAGCGCTTTCTTAAATCTTTATCTGAAACATATTTGCTCCAAACGCTGTCGGTATCCCTTAAGTGTGTCACCCTACAGTTCGCGAATAATGCAGACATGATCGAGACCCCTCTCAGATCAATAATCAGAAGTGGGACCTAGAGATCCATACTGACTCCTACACATTCAACGATGACTTCTGTGATCATGAGAACCTTTAACGCTAGTAACTAAATCCCTTTGTCTCGCGATATATTACATGTCCGAGATTCGATCATCGGTATCTCCATACCTAGTTTGATCTCGTTGCCGACATGCACTCTTTTCTCGTTCCCGTGATATAACATTCTAGTGATCACATCACTTGCTTGCAAGCTTAATGTGATATCACCGAGAGGGCCCAGAGTATATCTATCCATCATCGGGATGGACAAATCCCACTCTTGATCCATGAGCCTCAACATAACACCTTCGTAGCACTGAACCCACCTTTATAATCACCCTGTCACGGTGTGAAGTTTGATGTTATCAAGATACTCTTCTAGTGTTAGTGATTGACATGATCTCATGGTCTAAGGACTAGGATTACTTCGTATGATGTTATAGCAATATAAACACAATGACTTTGATCGTAATGCTATACTTCGGATGAATGTGCATCACATCATTCCACTAATGTTGTGACCTCCTTATTAACAACATCCAATGTCCATGATCAGGAAACCTTGATCATCTTGTTAATTAATGAGCTAGTTTATAAGAGAGGCATAACTAGAAACTTTCCTTTTGTTTATTAAACACACATGTATTAACGTTTCCAAATTAATACAATTATAGCATGCAAAATAAACATTTATCATAAACAAGGAATAAGATAATAACCACTTTATTATTTCCTCTCGGGCATATTCCCTTAGTCTCCCACTTACACTAGAGTCAATAATCGAGTTTTAAAAACGTTGCGTATTGAACACCTATGGCTTTCTAGTGTTGCATATACGTGATTGCAGTAGTTAACATAATCTCCGGATCTGATAGTTTCAGGTCCGTGTGTATTTGCATGTCTTTGCGTCTCTATACATCACTCATTCTCAAATGAGATGGCATTGTATAAATTTGGTCCTTTGGTGAGACCTTTAGTTCGTTCAGGTTAAAATATTTCGATATTATTGTCATACAATATATGTTCATAGTATTACCCCACTTTGAACCACACCTAGTTTGATAACAAACTACTTAACACAAATGCCCTCCTATGCTGCTACTATAGCAGTCATATACTTAGCCTTTTGTTGTAGTATCCGTCACAATGTCTCAACTTTGGAACTCATCCAAATCCATCATGAAACATCCTTTCCATTACATTGTGCCACCCATAGTCTAAATTGAGACAAATTTTAATTTGTATCTTGTGCCAAATTAGTATTAATATAACTCTTTACAATGAACTATCTGCAACTATTTGTCACTTATACATGATATATTCTTAGTTCTTCCAAAGCTCATAAGAATATATTTACTATCGTCCAATGATCATCTTATGAATCATTCTGGTATGTGCTCATAACATTTAGAGCATAGGACATATCTGGATATATACATATCATGGTATAATCGATCAAAATCTTCATGTGATTTTAGTCACGAAGTGTTGAAACACTTGAATCTTGATACAATCATTTCCATGCAGCAAGAACCTTTCTTGTTGTTTCCATATTGAACCCTTTCAATATCTCATATATGTACGTCTAGCACAACCATATTAGCGTCTCAATCTATCCATATAGATATTGATGCCAAATATTCCGGTTTTGCCTAAGTCTCTCATCGAAATCCTATTTTAATGAAATTCTTAACTTGTGTCAATACAAGATACATCATTTCCAATCAACACCATGTCCTCTACATAATGTATTAGAAATATGTCTCAGCGCTCCCACTTAATTTCTTGCAAATGCAAGCATCTTCATCATCTCCGATGAATTTAAACTCCTTTAACATTTTCATCATGGTGAAGATTCCAACTCCGCTATGCTCACTTCAACTATTGAAGTTTGCATGCCCTTTTAGCACCCTTTGAATTAACAAAACCCTTCGGACCGTGTCTTGTACACGTCCTAGGTAACCATTCTATTAGAAGAACATTTTTTTGTTTGTTCAACTAACATATACCAAATTATATGTAGTTGTTGCTACATTAATCCGTCAAGACTAAATATCGCTATGAAAGATCAAATCTTGTCATAGTCAACTCCTTGAACATTGTCGTAAACTTCTTTCCAACATATCGACTATTTCATAGATGTTAAACATCCATGTTTATTTCTTTATAGATCCAAACACGACCGATAGGCTTTACACCTTTTCAAAGGGTCTTCCAAGTTCAGAAACTTGATTTCTCATGTATGGATACTATCACGGACTCTATGACTTCTAGTCATTTTATGGAGTCAGGGCCCATCATCTCTTCTTTGCATGTAGTCGGTTCATCATTGTCAAAACAATAATGACTTGTTTATCAAATCTCACTATTTGATTCTTACTGACCCACACGGTTCAATATGAACTCTAATATCCGAGATCACAACCTTTGTAATCACGGGAGCCATGAGCATTGTGGTCGCCACCGGGACACTTTCCGGTGCTGCGCTACTCAGCACATGTTGCTTAGGTTCATCAACCTAATCAAAGTTCTATTGTCCTCCCACTTAACTTTTTGCGAAAAATTCCTTCTCAAGAAACTTGACGTTCCAAGCAACAAACTATTTTGTCCTTGGTGTTATGGAGGAATTCCCAACAAATTCTTTGGGATAACCTACAAAGATGTGCTTATCCTACTTTGGTTGTAAACATTTTACTTATGCATAGCATACCAAAATTTAAGAAAAGACAATTTGGGTTTTATCCCAAACCATAACTCATATGGTGTCATTTCAATGGATCACGATGGTGCTCTTGTCAGTGTAAAAGCGGTAGTCTCTAAAGCTTTAATCCTTAAAACATAATGGCAATTTTATAAATGACACCTTTGATCCTACCATGTCAAACATGGTTTGATTTGAACTCTCGAATATGCCATACTCATATGGTTTATCGGGAAACATAAATCATGGAACAATTTCTCAAATCTTAGGTGTTTTGCTAAACTTGTAACTCAAATATCTCCATTATGATCCAATCATAAATTATTTATTTTCTCATTACAATGATTTTTCACTTCATCTTGAAAGTCTTTGAACAATTTTCAAATGTTTCATACTTCTTCTTATTAAGTAGATATATAAATATATTCAATCAAATTTCTGGAGAAAGCATATGAAGCAAAAAGATCCATCGCATATGGCTACACATAATGGACTATGCACATCAGTATGTACAATTTCCAATAAGCTAGTCATCCGTTCCTCTTTGGCCTATGAACAGAGTTTCAATTATCTCGAGGAAAGTTTCATAAGCGTCAATTGATCAAAATCAAAGACTCCAAAAATCCATCAACATGGAGTTTCTTCATGTTTTCTTTCCAATATAATTTAAACAATGATGTCACTTCATAAGTGATCTTTCAATCATTTGTCTTGCGACATTTTAGCAATAGTGTTTATGGATGTGATTTCTCCCACTAGACTTGTAAAAGTTCATCCATCCTTTATGGAATACGGTAATTATTTGAACAACCATTGTTATCATAATACCGGAGCAAAATAACAATTAATAAAACAAATCTTGAAGGCTAGGTTTGATGACAACGAAAAACGCAATAACACTTTATTTGTTTTCGATGAACATCATCACTTATTCTCTTGCTAGTTACTTAGGCCATTGCAGTTCATGAATTGCGTTGTCTTGTATGACACTTCATACCAACCAATTCGGTATCCAATACCTAAGAACTACATTGTTTAACAAGCAAGGAATACAACCATAACATGTATATCTTCTATATACCTAAGGTGGACATCTCCAACCTTTTCTTTTCTGCCAAATATTTTATAGATTTTCTTTCAGCAATTCCTTTTCCTTTTAAAAGAATCTATCAAGATCAATAGTGGTGTCATTCACATGACACTTAGTACAAAGCGTATATAGTCAAATACTAATACCTTTGGACTTGCACTTTGAAGTGGATCACCATCATCAAATGTTTGGCATTCTTTCAAAAATCCATTCTTTAGTAATCTTTACTGTAGTAAACATTTTACTTACATCTTCTATTCATCCTTATCATGACAACTTTCATGATCAAGCTACTATAGCCTATAAGGAAGAATGACGAGTATAATTTTAGTTCCCGAAACCTTTTGGGAGATTCGGATGCCTAGCATCTCCATCCTTCACAAATTCTCATACAATATGAGAACATGTATTTTGCTAAATTATACTCTATCATAATGCAACCAAAAACTTTGTTTCAGATATCACAATATCTTTCACACATGATGGTTTCTGAAACAATTCTTTCAGCTCCTAGATAACCTCGATATTAAAACAACTTTTGAATATCAAGAATCATGGAGGCAAACATGATACTTTAGATACTGACATTGGAATTCTTACTCTTGATTTAATACTACTTATTAAACTTCATGGAGTAAATAGAGTTTGCTGAAAGTTTGTAATAGGACTTCTAAACTTTAAATTGACATTCAAAACAATACGATACCAGTTCGTAAAGTAAATATCCAGAATTCTATAGTTCTATTATCTCAATTAAAACTAAGCATAAGGTAGTAAACAGATGCCAATGACTGCAACAAATTATGCAAATTCACTTTGATTTATTTTATGACAAATTTGGTTCAACTAATCCAAATTAGAAATGAACTCCCACTCAAAAACGACAT
The DNA here is from genome assembly GCA_910589775.1 of Avena eriantha. Taxonomy (NCBI): domain Eukaryota; kingdom Viridiplantae; phylum Streptophyta; class Magnoliopsida; order Poales; family Poaceae; genus Avena; species Avena eriantha. The sequence continues at coordinate 158,897,312 of OU342741.1, read as the reverse complement.
CCCTCGTGCCTTTTTGGTGATTACATGAACCAAATCCACTACACCAAGTCCGAACATGACGTGAGTCAGTGTAGCTTCAAAGGCGAGCATCAATATGGGTATCATATCAACTGTATGACTCATGCTTAACCTTTCGATCCGTGTTCCGAGGCCATGTATGTACATGCTAGGCTCGCCAAGTAAGAACCTTAGTACTCGCGTGTGTAAAACTGTCTTACACCCGTTATATGAAAGCGCAGAGTCGAGTACACCCGATCATCACGTGATGTCTCGAAACACGATCCATAGAACGGTGCATACTTAAGGAAGAACACATTTTATCTTGATATTTAAATGAGGGATCATCTTATAATGCTACTAAAAGCGCCAAACTAACAATATAAGATGCGAACATCATATGTGTAAAGTGAAATGATATGGTCCATGCATTTGATCACCATCATATGCATCGTGGTATGATCTCTATCATTCCTTTGTGTGTAAGGCCAAGGTCTATGGAAATTACATGTTAGGTGTGTTGTAAGGGTATCAACTATACATCAACTTACAACATTTCCATATCATGACACTAGCCCAGCAACGATCTAAACTAGACGCCTCTAATTTATTAATTGCAAGTTTTTACATGGCTTAGGGCTTTCGAAGATAGAACCGGCCTTATCTACGAACATGGAACCACAACGATGATAACTAAGTTATTAGTAACTCGTTGTAAATCAGATATTGACTATAGTAGGAGAGGTAGACACCCGCCAGCCACTTATGCAAAACTAGTTGCATGTCAGTCGTGGAACCGGTCTCATGTGCGATGACATGTAAGGTTGGTCCGAGCTGCTTCATCCCACTATGCCACCAATATCCAAGGTACATATAAGAAGCAATAACATGATCATCACCACCCACATATTCTTATGTGTTCTACCCGTGCAAAGCACCTACACATAGATCAGGCTCTGATACCACCAAAGGGTTCGCAGCATAGAAAACAAAAAATTTCCTACGATGTGAACTACTATATTCCAGGATCTACCCATAGCCGGCGCCCCAAGGGGTGACCCTTCACCTCCTCATTATGTGGTGGTAACTCCCTCCACATAAATTTGCCCCTTCACATTCTCTTTTAAAGTCTCCACTTTAAATGCATTAAATTTCTCCAAATTTAATGATCTCTCATTTAATAAAACTCTTTTATTAGTTTTATTCAGAATTTTGTTAATTACTTTAATTAAACAACATTCACATAAAACCCCCTGCAACATTTCAATATTACATGTAGAACCAATTTTGGCAATTTCACTCGAAACAGTTTCGGTGTCTATTGAAATAATTCCAGCGCTTTCTTAAATCTTTATCTGAAACATATTTGCTCCAAATGGTGTCGGTATCCCTTAAGTGTGTCACCCTACAGTCCACGAATAATGCAGACATGATCGAGACCCCTCTCAGATCAATAATCAGAAGCGGGACCTGGAGATCCATACCGACTCCTACACATTCAACGATGACTTCTGTGATCATGAGAACCTTTAACGCTAGTAACTAAATCCCTTTGTCTCGCGATATATTACATGTCCGAGATTCGATCATCGGTATCTCCATACCTAGTTTGATCTCGTTGCCGACATGCACTCTTTTCTCGTTCCCGTGATATAACATTCTAGTGATCTCATCACTTGCTTGCAAGCTAACCAGTATGATATCATTGAGAGGGCCCAGAGTATATCTATCCGTCATCGGGATGGACAAATCCCACTCTTGATCCACAAGCCTCTACATAACACTTTCGTAGCACGGAATCCACCTTTATAATCACCCTTTCATAGTGTGACGTTTGATGTTATCAAGATACTCTTCCGGTGTTAGTGATTGACATGATCTCATGATCTAAGGACTAGGATTACTTCGTATGATCTTATAGCAATATAAACACAATGACTTTGATCATAATGCTATACTTCGGATGAATGTTCATCACACCATTCCACAAATGTTGTGACCTCGTTATTAACAGCATCCAATGTCCATGATCAGGAAACCTTGATCATCTTGTTAATCAACGAGCTAGTTTATAAGAGAGGCATAACTAGGAACTTTCCTTTTGTTTATTAAAAACACATGTATTAACTTTTCCAAATTAATACAATTATAGCATGCAAAATACACATTTATCATAAACAAGGAATAAGATAATAACCACTTTATTATTGCCTCTCGGGCATATTCCCTTCACGTGTCATGTCAGGAAGCGGGGTCGGGACGCTGGTGGTTCCCACACGACGACGAAGGCGATGCGGGTGTGCTGCCACACGTTGGTGCGTCCGGAGGTTGTGGGGTGGACCGGGGTGGGTGGCGGTGGGGGGGGGAGTAGGTGGTGTTTGGCCGGGTAGTCGGTAGTCTGGCCTGATTGGGCCTCTAGATTGGCCGGCTAGACTGCCTCCCCGGGACTAAATATTATTTTTATAAAAAAACATTTAGAGAAAAAATAGTTTTATAGAAATAGAGATATCCGAAACACCGGGGTTTTAGTTTGAAATAAAGGGGGAGATAATTATAAAACAAAGATAGGCTTTTAGAAAATAGTTTTAAGCAAACATATGCATGATGATGATGCTCAAATGCAATGTGACATGATGACATGAGCATGCAATCATTATGATCCACAAAATAAAAACAACAAGCAATTTCTAGTAGTTCTTTTCCTGGGGTGCTACAATTCGACAGCACTAACAAGGCATCTCACCCTCGAGATCCGCCTCATGGTACGGGGAGAAGGCGGATGGTCGTATTCTTCTTGCTTCGTGTAGATCCTTGCGACACCACTAACAAAGATTCTTGCTCCATCTTGAAATCGGCAACACCACCAACGAGGGTCGTTGCTCACATTCGTTGAGAAAACACTCTGAATAAAGAAAGGAAGAAGGTAAAGGTCTCAAAAGATGAGGCCACCTCTAACTTCCGTGAGAGGAGGGTAAAGTGCAACCTAATCCACTTCAATGTATAGGAGTGAATAGAATAAGTAGTCGGCATGGGGGCCAATCCATCACGCACCCAAACTATTACTCCGCACATGTAGTAAAAAAGCATATAACCCATTTCCAGAATTAGACTGAAGATCTTCACAAGCGATGTTCGAAAACAAAGGAGTGATGCTGGCTCTTCATCGTATCTGATGTAGATGATGATGTCATGTAGGAAAACACCAAAAGATACAAAGAAAAATAGTGACTTTTTGGTCCACTAAAAGGTACAACAGATGAAGATTCATCAGTTAGCATGAAGACCTGATGTAGAAGCACCGTTACAAGAGGAAGGAAATGAAACCCTGAAGGTAAAACGGAAACCCAACCACGAAAATTCCTGGACTCGAAGAAAAGATAAGAGGGCAGATTCAAAGCACGCAGAGGTAAGAGGAGAATAGCATAGAGGTAAGGAGTAAAAGCAGACCTAATTAGATCTATCCAACCGATTTTGCAAAATAGTTTTGAAACACTACATCATCCGTTAGCTAGGTTATCCTACATGCTAGACCAGTGGGGTATCGCAACTGCTGATCTCTGATACCACTCTGTAACACCCTCGAATCGGCCCTATGCAAGTTTTAGAGATTCCTTCCAAACCCACATAGAAACGATTCAAAGATGCCCACCAGGCACTTGCGTGTGGGTGGAAAACGAAGTAATATCATTACACAATTGTCCACGATGGAACTCATAGAACATATATATACATCAACGACTCAATGAGTCAATAATACAAATATATAGTACAAAGATCCAAATCACCTTGAAAATGATATAACAACCGAGTATGGATAAGATGCAAATGGGGCTAAGAGCCCTAAAGAATAACCAATGGCGTCCATAACCCTGCCCATGCCAAGACAAAAGGGTAACCTTGCTAACATCGTCAAACTTTTACCTGTTAAAACAAAAGGGGTGCCAATAAAGGGCAAAGGAAAAGGGAGCGGTCAGTACCGAGGCCAGTACAGAGCGAGTCTAGAACTCGGCGGCTCTCGCCTACATAGGTATGGTGGACTAAAGCGACAGCGAAGCATGCACTAAACAACCTATAGAGACTTGATACAACTGTCAGCTATTAATAAATACCTATTCGGAACCAACCTGAACTAACACCAAACATACCCATCCTTGTATTTCCCCCTCGAGACCAAACGAGGAAGTCCTTCTGAGGAAACTCACACGGTTGGCAGTTTTATTCATTCTTTCCATGGTGGTTGACATGGGTATACCTTACAGGTACTCAAGCTTGGTATATACAGTCTAAATACGTATGGGCCCACGGTGTCGCCAAGACCCAGACGAAAGGACTCGACTAACCTGCGGACTCTCGATTGCTTGAGAGACAAGAAGAAGATAAAGATAGAAAGTTTGAAGGGAAGAACCCTTACTTGTAACCAACTCGACCTGCTAGCCGAGACCTAGCCTATCTATATAAAGGCTAGGAGGGGGCGGCGAGGAGGAGATAGACACAACCCTAGTTTTCACAACTCTCGCCAGATTGCATCTGCGCACCACTATAACTTTCGACTCCCTCGATAATTCCACGAGCAGACAAGAAGGAGTAGGGACCTCTACGAGGCCTGAACCTGGGTAAATCCTTTGTCCCCTGTGTGCTTGTTTGCTAGCCGATAGATGTCTCCAGCACTCCCTCCTTCTCCAAAACCCAAGTCCATAACAATGGGCATTGATGAGTTAAACCCTCGTCAATTGGCGCCGTCTGTGGGAATTGGGAGTGCTGATGTTGCGGCTTCTTCGGCCCCATCAACCGCGATCTACAACTCCGCAACAGCGGAGATTCGCCAGCTCTTCGGCGCCTTCGACTTCACCGTCCACACACCGGCCACCCGCCCGGCTTTCGAGTCCGTGGGAGACGGAATCAGCTTGGCGATTGGGAGCTTCCGCTTCCAAGTTGGTCAGATGGGCACGCTTCGCATGCCTGATCAACCGTCAACACCGGCGATTGCCCCGGCATCATGGTTCCCTCCATCGATCAGCACCCTCAGCGAGCTCAATACTCCGGTGGCAGTCGGGAACACGATCAGCGACAGCAGTCGCGACTCCGATCTGAGTGATCTGGCCACAGAAGATGGAACCTGTGGTTCCGAATCTGAAAGTTGCGGAAGCAACAGCTTCCCCAATCACTTCATGTGCGCCGTCATCAACGCAGGTGACACCTCCGCCAATCGCGGCGTCGTCAACACCGGCAACGACACCGATCCACCCAACGTTGGCAACGGTGGCAACGGCGGTAACAGCGCCAACGGTGGAGCAATCGAACCTTCCAGCATAATCAATAAGCAAACCGGCGAACGCGTCGTAATCAGGCTCAACGAGCAAGAGTGGGAGCGCTGCCGCGAAGCCCTACGAGGTGCACCTCTGCCCTTTGGATCCCCACAGGAATTACTAATGGGCTACCACTGGCTCCTGAAAGAGGAATTCAAGCGCCAAAAAGAAGCAATCGCGCAGCTGGAGGCGCGTAAAAGGGCGGCGGACGAATCGAGCCTTCGTCGTGCTGGGCTCTCCTCCTACGGAGGATCCTCCTCACGAGGAAACGAGTACGTCGCCAAGAAGAGGCAGTCGCGAATGGCTCACCTCACCGAACAAGAGCGCATAGACGCCGCGAAAGTCCTCGACTTCAGCTCTATGACAGTCGACACGAGAGGCAACGTGGTCCCCAGAACGCCGCAGGCCGTGGTCACGGCAGCCACCATGTACCTTCTCAACAACCTGCCACCGGCTGGAGATCCCCGAACCGCCATGCACCGATCTACGATCGCGGGTTTGGGGTTAATCGAGGCCGCCCTCGACAAGCAGCCAGTACCAGACCCCAAAAAGGGCAAAACGCTAGCAAAATGCTACTCCTCGCCCTCGTCTAGCGATGACAGTCATGACCTGTCTCGACGCCGTCGTTCGCAACGACACGATCGCGACTACAACGCACGCAACGACCTCACACAACGTAATATCGACAAATCAAGAGCACGACGTGCCCGGTCGACTGACTCAGAGGAGGAAGACGGGGAGCTCTGCGGCGCCACATGCTTCAGCAGATCCATTAGGCAGAAACGAATGCCTAAGGGGTTTAAACTTCCGTCGGAAAACCCAAAGTTCGACGGCCTACAAGACCCTAAAATCTGGCTGGAGGACCACATCTCCTCCGTCAGACTCCACGAAGGCAGTCGAAGTACTGCCATGCAATGTTTGCAGCTACAGCTGCAGGGCGCCGCCCGAGCATGGCTCAATAGCCTCCCACGCGGATCCATTCACAGCTGGGATGAGCTGGTCTATAGCTTCGTGCGCAACTTTAAGGGCACGTACAAACGGCCCGCATCAATCGAAGAACTAAGATGCTGCCAGCAAAAATCTGGCGAATCACTGCGCTCATACATCCGAAGGTGGTCCATCATCAAGAATTCCGCGGAAAACATCTCAGAGGACCGCGCGATTGATGCATTCAATGGTGGCGTTCAGCGCTTAGAGCTTAGGGAGGAGCTGGGCCGCTCAAAGCCCCAGACTATCGACCACCTAATGGAGATCGCGAATCGATGGGCTGATGGAGAAGATTCAGTGAAGAACCACCCTCACTCTGACGAGGAGGCAGAGCTCGAACGCAGACGCGATCGCCGAGGCAAACGCCGCATGCGCATCTACGACGACCGTGACGACGTTAATATGGTCGCAGCCGGCTACGCCGAGAGACGCGATGACAATCGCAACAGCGGATACCACAGCAGCGGATACCGCGACTCTGGGAAGACCATGCAAATGTGGCAACACCGCACTCGCGACGAGGCAACCGCGACCTCCATCGAGGAGAAACTATCTGGACCATGCACGGTACACTTCTACATCGACAAGCATGTCGGCAAGAGAAAGTCCAGCCACCTCCTCAAAGACTGCCGTGAGTTCCTCAAGCTACACGAGGGATTGGTTCGGATGAACCGCAACGCAGTCAAAAGAGGCTACGGGGCCGCTCCAGGCGCCGTGGCACATGGAGCACCGCCACCACCACCAGGGCCACCCCCGAACGGAGCTGCACCGGACCAGCACCACGGAGGAGAACCGTACCCACGGGCCATGGGTACCGTGATGATCCAAAAGGTGTGCCCCTCCAATAGGGTGCAGAAAGCTATCACTCGCCAAGTCAACTTGGCCACACACTCACCACCATCCACCACTGAGTACCTCAGTGGCAGTGAGTCATGCATCACCTTCGATAAACGTGACCACCCGCCTCAAGTACCTCGCCCAGGTCATTGCCCCCTCGTACTCGAGGCGCAAATTGGAGGTTTCGACATGAGTCGTGTGTTCATGGACGGCGGAAGCGGCATCAACCTCATATTCGCGAGTACCCTGCGAGCAATGAGGATCCTTCTAACTTGCTTGGAGGCATCGGACACAACGTTCCATGGCATCGTCCCAGGGAAAGGCGTATAGCCCCTGGGCAAAATCAACCTCGACACCATATTCGGCACGCCGAAGAACTTTAGGCGCGAGCGCATTGACTTTGAGGTCGTCGACTAGCCCTCACAATACCACTGCATCCTCGGGCGCGTTGCGCTCGCTAAGTTCATGGCGGTAACCCACTACGCCTACCTGCAGATGAAAATGCCAGGTCCCAACGGCGTCATCACGATCAACGGAAGCTTTGAGCGATCTGACAGTTGCGACAGGGAATTCAACAGAATCTCCCAGTCCTTTGGCATGCAGGAGGAGCTCGCGCGATTGAAGGAAACGACAGACAATAGTATGTCTCCCCTGAGCAGGCCAAGCTCACCTGATCTCTCCTTCGACTCATCCGTGCACACAAAGAAGGTGCAGGTCCATCTGACAGATCCCGCCAAAACGGCCCTCATCGCCAACAACTTGAGTCCCGCATAGGAACTCGCGCTCGTCGAATTCCTCCGTGAGCACTGGGAAATTTTCGCCTGCTGTCCTGCGGACATGCCAGGAGTTCCCGGGGAATTCGCCGAGCACGCACTCAACGTCAACCCCGACGCAAGGCCAGTCAAACAAACAATCAGGCGACTATCTGAGCCATGAGCGCAGGCAGTTGGCATGGAGATCAACAGACTCCTCGAGGCCAAATTCATACGCGAGATCAAGGAAAGCACTTGGCTCGCCAATACGGTGCTGGTGCCAAAAAAGGACACGGATATCCTACGGATGTGCATGGACTTCACTTCTCTAAACAAGCACTGCCCAAAGGATCACTTCCTGCTACCACGGATCGATCAAATCATCGACTCCACCGCTGGATGCGAGCGCCTCTGCTTCCTCGATGCCTACTCAGGCCATAACCAAATTCGAATGAAGAAGGAAGACCAAGAGAAGACCGCGTTTACAACGCCCTTCGGTGTGTTCTGCTACAACACAATGCCCTTCGGGCTAAAAAACACGGGAGCCACCTACCAGCGGTGCATGCAGGCTTGCCTCAAGGAGCAATTGGGTCGCAACATCCAAGTCTATGTCGACGACATAGTAATCAAAACCAGGGAGGAAGCCTCTCTAATCAATGACTTGCGCGAAACATTCGCCAACCTCGATCGTTACCGGATTAAGCTCAATCCGGACAAATGCGCCTTCGGCGTACCATCTGGGCAGCTGCTCGGGTATCTCATCTCCGCGAGAGGGATTGAGGCAAACCCGAAAAAGATAAAGGCCATACTGGCCATGGAGAAGCCAAAGAACATAAGAGGCGTCCAACAACTAGCCGGACGAATCGCGGCCCTCAGCCGATTTATCAGTCAAATGGGGGAAAAGGCCCTGCCCTTCTATCAGCTCCTTTGCAAAGCTGACAAATTCGAGTGGACCAAGGAAGCACAAGAAGCATTCGAAGATCTCAAGCGCTTGTTATCCACCTCGCCGGTACTGGTGACTCCACGAGAAAGGGAACCATTGCTGCTGTACATCTCCGCCACTAACCAAGTAGTTAGTACAGTGCTCGTCGTTGAACGGGCCAAGGAAAACAAGGTCCATGGCGTACAACGCCCGGTATACTACCTCAGCGAGGTCCTCACGCCAACAAAACAGCGATACCCGCACTACCAGAAGCTGGCGTACGGCGTCTTCATGACCGCCCGGCGACTGCGCCATTACTTCCAGGAACCCCCAATCGTGGTAGTCAGCGACGCCCCATTAGGACATATCCTCAATAACCCCGACGCCACGGGAAGAGTCGCGCTCTGGGTAATCGAACTGTCTCCACGAGACATCACATATGAAAAGCACGACGCAATCAAGTCGCAAGTTCTCCATGACCTTCTTGTGCATTGGATGGAAAACCAACTCCCGGACAAGCCAGATATGTCCTACCTTTGGACCGTGCACTTCGATGGATCCAAGCGGAAAGACGGAGCAGGAGCAGGCGTCATTCTGACGTCACCTCAAGGAGACAAGCTGAAATAGATCGTGCGAATGCAGTTCACAGCCTCAAACAACGAGGCTGAATACGAGGCCCTGTTGCACGGGATGAGGATGGCAAAAGCCTACGGCGCAAAGAGGCTCATCATATATGGCGACTCCAAGCTGGTCGTCAACGAAATAATGCACGAGTGCGACGCACTCAATGACAACATGATCGCATACCGTGACCTCTACGATACACTCGAGGGAGACTTTGATGGTTGCGAATTGCGACATGTAGGTCACGAAAGCAACGAGGAGGCGGATGCACTCGCCAACATAGGCTCTACCTGCACCCCCATACCACCTGGGGTATTTCTCAAGCGCATCTGCGAATGCTCCATCAAGCCAAAGGCCGCAGAGAAGAAAACAAGCGCAACAATGGACTCGGGGGCCACGCCACCCAATGAGCCAATGGCACTCGATGACTTGGATCTAGACACAAGACTCGAAGGGCCAATGAGCGTCATGATGATAGAACAGTCCTGGACGCAGCCGTACATTATATATCTCCTCAGCAAGCGCTTACCGGACGACCCGATAGATGCAAGGCACATCGCACGACGCTCCAAGGCATTCGCCGTTATCAACGGCGAACTGTATAAACGTAGTCTCACAGGCGTGTTACAACGATGCGTCTCCCTGGCCGATGGAAAAGCAGTCCTCCTCGACATACATGAAGGAACCTGCGGACACCACGCTGGCAGTTGCACCCTTGTTGCCAAAGCTCTACGAGCTGGATTTTACTGGCCCACGGCCATGCGCGACGCCAAGGACATAGTCCAAAAGTGCAACGCTTGTTAGCGATTCGCGGACAAACCACACGCACTAGGCACAGAATTGCGGCCTATTCCATTGGCCTGGCCCTTCACACAGTGGGGTCTCGACATGGTTGGCAAACTCCCAAGGTCCTCGCAAGGAGGATACGTCTACCTCTTGGTCGCAGTCGACAAATTCACCAAGTGGATCGAGGCCATGCCAGTAACCAAGCAATCAGGGCACATCGCGGTCAAGTTCTTCGAGTCCATCGTCTACCGCTTCGGCGTGCCGCACAGCATCATCACTGACAACGAAACGAACTTCACATCCAAGGAATTCCAAGAATTCTGCGAAAACCTGGGGATCAACATCAGTTATGCCTCAGTCACGCATCCACAGACCAACGATCAAGTGGAAAAAGCAAACGGGCTCGTCTACAGCGGCATCAAGAAGCGACTACTTCGACCACTCGAACAAGCCGCGGGTTGCTGGCCAGATGAGCTCCAATCTGTACTCTGGAGCCTACATACAACTCCAAACAGCGCCACAGGCTACACACCATTCTTTATGGTGCACGGGGCAGAAGCGGTACTACCCGCCGAAGTAAGGTACAAGGCACCGCGTATAGTCGCTTACAGCGAGCAAGAGTCATCTCTTGCACTCGAAGACTCCGTCGACCTCCTCGACGAGGCGAGAGAAATCGCCGCAGAAAGATCCACGATCTACCAGCAGAACCTGCGCAACTACCACAGTAGAAGGCTTCGCCCCAGATCCTTCGTCGAAGGTGACCTGGTCCTGCGACTAAAGCAGCAGGGGCATCTCAAGCTCGAGTCCCCCTGGGAAGGACCATACTTGGTTACAGAAGTAATCCCAGGTGGCGCCTATCGCCTTCAAGACCTAGAAACAGGAGTCGCATACTCCAACCCTTGGAACATCGCACAATTGCGACGCTTCTACCCCTAGCTGTTTTTACTTTTACATCGCAAATAAGGCTACTCAGCAAAGGTTACTTAGCCACACACTGTACCGCGTATTGTTCTCCAAATAAATAAAAGCTAAGTACCCCAAAACTCTGTGTTTTTTCTTTTCACTTCTGTTACTATTGTACTCGGGGGCTGCACCACCCTACACACATTTGTTCTTCGAACTAATAAACACGACATCCTGAGTAGCTGGCACATCAATCGAACCCCTTAACGCAAACTCAACCCAGCTGCAACGCACCTGGCAGGTTGATAAAGGGGATGGCCAGGCTAATGAAAAGGACTCGCATAGTGCAACGCACCTTACGCTTACAAAAAGCTATTTGTACGCGTTCAACAATAAATTACATACAAATATATAAATGAACTTTACAACACAAATACACTTATGTGCAGGATACAAATCCAGTTATTGCTGCAACAGAAGAACATTGGTTTGCTCCTCGAAGAAGTCGACAATCTCCTCTGCTGGGCGGTCCACCGCTTGATAGTGCGGCACCATATTCCAAGAAGATCCGGCTGGCAGCGCTGGCAGACCGGAAGCTACGACAGCGACATCCACGTCAGGCCTATGCAATCGCACCATCGAGAGGGCAGCCTTGGCACCAGCCACCAACTGCTGCCTCACGCACTCGTGAACCGCGGACATATCTTGAAATTTGGCCAGGAGAGCCAACAGGCTTGACGGCGTGTCATCCAACGGGAACATCGCGCGGTAGATATTCTTCAAACATGACTGCGACTTCTTCAGGAAGAGCAGCACTCGCGAAGCGCGATCCTGCAGGGTCGCCAATGCAGTCGCACGATCATGATCCACCCAGAAGTATCCACTCTCTTGGAGTTTCTCCTGGGTGAGACCATGAAGGCGGATTTCAATCCTATCCCTCTCCTCCTGCGGACGGTGTGCGCTAACAACTACACGAAGCAGCACCAATAGCATGAGTACAACGTACCACTGCGACTATCTACAAAGGAAAAGATGAGGACGAGCAAACTAACACTTAAACTGGTCGCCTAGCTTTGTCACCTCGCCAAGCAGATACTGCTCGCGGGCCGTGGCTTTTTCCGCCTTTGATTTCCACACATCTGCGTTACCGCGGATCAAGGGCAACTCACGCTCCAGCTGATTCACGCGGTCATGAAGTCGCGGCAGCAAAGACAGCTCCTCTACCCTGGAGCGCGGTGGTGCCACTGTCTCATCAAGAGATGATGGATTCTGGTCTCCCCTTACGGGACCACTCGATGTGCCCTACCACAGATCAAGACAGAAGCAAATAAGGTGACCAAACTAACACAAAGGCAGGGATAGCAGATGCATTCAGGATAAAGCATAAAAAATATTCACAAGCACACTCGCCAGCAGGCATGTTCTTAGAGCAAAAGGACAATTCATTATCTACTACACAAAGCTAATTACGGAGCAGCTGGCTTCTTCGACTTCGACGCCTTCGGGGGCTTCATCAAATCCGTGGCAGTATCAGACGCCACTGATTTTCCACCTGCCCCTGAAGCCGAAGCTTTCGCCGCCTTCTTAGCGCGTTGGAGCTCCTCCGAATACTTGGCAACGGTATTAATCAAAGAATGACCTTATTTGGCACAGGCAGTCGCAAAGGGGGCGAAAACTACCTGCTGACCATCCGTGCCAACAGGCATTGTCTTCGACACCGCAGATGGATCTATCTCGACTCCGTGGGCCTGCACCATGGCGAGTGACATCGTTGCACCAGCCGCACGGAGGGAGTTCTTATAGGCAGAAGGCACACCCCCGGCGATTGACTCCACCAGCTTGTCCATTTTGTCGACCTGCTCCGCCTTTGGTATCAACTCCTCTCGGAGGCGACTAAGGGCGACCTTGGCCTTGGACAATGTATTCTGGACGACGGCGCTTCGGTCTTCGACCGCGGATACCGCGCCAGCCAGAGCGTCATCACGACGAAGGGCCTGCGGGTCAAAACTCAAGTCGCCAGCATCTACACCAAAAAACATGGATCAGATTTCTGGTGCCAACGGCAAAACTCCAGAAGCAGAGAAAAGCATCAATCAAAAATCCACCAGTAAAGGTACCTGAGAGGGCCTTGGCGACTGAGAATAGCTGCTCCTCGAACAACTTCTCCCTGGCCGCAAAAGAGGCGCGCAGATCCTCTTCTCGCTTTCGGGCTTCATCACGAGCCGCGATTGCCTCATCGCGCCCCTTGACAGCTACGGCCAGTGTCTTCTCCAAGGATGCGACATTGCGCAGTAGGGCGTTATGCTTAGCTACATGGCAGTCAAAATAATTGGGTATCAGTCAAACACACCAGAACAGAAAAAAGGACGAAAGAAACAAGCGTGGAAGCACTCACTTTCGACCACGCGGTGCCGCGTCTCCAGCATCGCATGCTGACGACCCATCGCCATCACCTGCTCCGCCACTCGCGCGGCCTCTTTTACAAGGAGCTGTTGCACCAATCAAGGAATCAGATAAGGGCAACAGAAGGCGTTGACTGCCAAAATACAAAAGAAGGAAAGATATACTCACATGGTCCTCTAGCGACTCCGAAGAAGTCTGTTGAGCTGTCATTCGAGCAACTATTCGATGCTCCCCTCCATGAGGAGAACTCAAAGAATTGTGCCCGGAATGGGCCGCCGCCGGAGGAGAAGGAGCGCGCTCGACCTCTACCTTGGCCCTTGAGGTCGCGACTCCTGATTCCTTCAAAAATTCAACGTCGCCAGAAGATGACGACGCCTCTTGACTGCAAGACCAAATTCACATTAAGAAAGGGCAAAACTCCAAGGCAAAGCCAACAAAAAGAAAACAGAGAAGAAAGAACGAACTCATAAACTTACTAGTCAAACTTGTCAAGATCAAACGTGGCCTCCGCCGACTCCGACGAAGACTCCTTGGGCAATCGCATCTTCTTGCGAGAAGCTGGTGCTACAGCCCTCACAGGAACGGCGGAAATTGGTGACTCCGCGCCAGCAACTGTGCCCTCTGGAGTTGAAGGAGTTGACACATCAGAGTCCTCGCTACGTGGACGCTTGCGAGTATCTGGACTCTCCAACTCGGGGGCTTCCTCTTCCACGTCAGAAGGGACAGTCGACTCAGACTCGTCCTCTTTAAAAGCTTCGCGAGGAATAATGCCCTCAGGGAGAGGAGGCATGCAAGGCGAGACTGCCCAATCCTGCATACAAAAAGCAAAAAGGAGCAGGTAAGCAACAAAAAAGCAATCGTGAATATAAGCTACTGCGTAGTACGACTGTACCTCGGGAGGAGGATTTGAAGCATCGAAGGGAGGAACGACTGGCTCATTCGGAAGCACATCCTTGAAGGTGTACTTCGTGACCAGTCGCACCCTCTTATATACCTCACTCACGGACATGCCATCGGCAGACACACGAGTGGCATCATCAGCACCACCCCATTGAAACATGGGATGGATTCTAGCTTGGAGAGGCTGGACGCGACGATGCAGCCAAGTCCTGATAAGGGCGCAGCCTCCCTCTTCTGCGCACATGCGACTCTCGAGGTCGCAGACGCGTTGATATAGCACGTCCGTCTCCGTGAGTTCGGACGGCATAATCACGTTCTTCCAAGAACGCATCTTCTTGCAGGGAGTCGCAGGATCAAAAGGAGAGAGTCCAAAGTGCTCGTCCTTGGCCTTCAGGTCATGAACATAAAACCATCTGTCCCTCCATCCCTGGACGGACTTGGCGAGCTTGATGTCGAAGTAGGTGGCGGATGGGTCGACATGGATTCCACAACCACCAACGTCATAAACTAAAGAGCCAGATGCGGACTGCCGCTTTAGCTTGAACAAACGCTTGAAAAGGCCAAAGTGAGGCTCGATTCCGAGCCAGCACCCGCAGAGAGTGATAAAACAAGAGATGTGAAGAATCGAATTCGGGGACAGCTGATGGAGCTGGATCCCGTAAAAACAGAGGAGACCCCTAAGAAAGGGGTGGATAGGCAAAGAAAGGCCACGAATGATGAAAGCAAGAAACATCACTCGAAAACCAGCGGAAGGCATAGGAATGGTCTCACCACTGGGGACGCGCGCGTCGGCGACTACGGCGGAAATAACTCTGTCTTGGCGAAGAAGACGAAGATCGGACGCCTTGATGATTGAGGGGGCGCCAGGCACCATTGGTCACGCGGGTGCCCGCGACCTTCTTCTTCCCGCCGCCGGCGGCACTGGTGCCCACAGCAGCGGCGCCACCCTTCTTCGCCGCAACAGCGGTGGCGGCAGATTCAGCGGCAGTGCCTCCTTTCTTCTTTCCCATTGCGCGGTGGCGATGAGAACACAGAAAGTAACTTGGGAACGAGCGGAGATGGTCCAGAACTGCGGAAAAGATGAGCGCAGGAGAAAAGCAGAGGAGCAGCGGCAATGGCGATGGCAGCGAGGAAGAAAAGGGTGCAGATGGAAATTTACCGTCGTAGCATCGCTACTTAATCCCTAAGAGATGCAATCCAACGGCTCACAAAAACCCTATTGGACACGTGGCACACGTCGCGCTCGACACGTGGAGAAGAGGAAGCGCGAACCGTCCCTCCACTGCGCGGAAATCAAGGAGGCACAGTTAATAATAAGATTACGCACGCCCAGTCAACTCAAAGTCAGAAAGTGGGACCCACCGCTCGTCACGTCCCGTCAAAGCAGCTCACGCGGGTAACTGAGGTCATACAAGCGTCAGCACTGACGTCATCAAAGGCTACTTAGCGGAAAACTTCGACTACTTTAGTCCTTGCTGGAGTTTTCGACTCCACCAAGCACTCGGGGGCTACTCCCATAGGGAGCGCTGGCCGCGCACCCTATGATTTTCTTTTCTTATTGCAGGGATACAGGCAATCATAATCAAACCCAACCACTCAAAAAACGATTCGACTATGGACGTGGGTTACTTCCATAGGGAGCGCTGGAAACAAATTCGACTGAAACAAGCAAGCAAAAGGCGATAGCAGTCGCAATCCAAGTTTTCGTCTCAAACAAACAAAAATGACAGCAGTCGCAAAATTTCTTTAGTCCCTGCCTGAGTCTTGGACTCAACCAGGCACTCGGGGGCTACTCCCATAGGGAGCGCTGGTCGCGCACCCTATGATTATTTGCACGAAAGCTGTGCGTTGATTACATCAGCACTCGCAGATCATGGCGACACCGCCTCATAATTTTCCCTACAAAGAGATTACGTCTCCTGGGTTGCCCGAATCATCTCCGCGATGATAAAATTCAGATGCCGCGCTTACAGCGTGAAGGTAAGACCTGAATAAATGCCTGGCAACGCATTTAACTGCGCACTACCAGAAACATATCCGTGCCTACAGGCACGATGAACATGCCTTGATGGACACGTCAAGTGCTCACACTCATATAACTGGAATTTGACTCCTGTAAGACCTCCGCGGCTTGAGTCGAATTACGCCAGCACTTTTCCGGATTTGAGTCCGGGGACTCGAATTCGAGTAGATTGTGTTGTTTCACCCTAAGGTGGTTAACTGGTACCGATACTTCGGTTATATCAGGCACGTATATCAACAATCCCTATGACACAAATAAAAGCAGTCGAAATGTACTCATTCAGGCACTCGAAACTTCAAAAAGTACCCAGTCGAATCTGCGATTCCACTGGATACTCAGGGGCTACTGACATGGGTATACCTTACAGGTACTCAAGCTTGGTATATACGGTCTAAATACGTACGGGCCCACAGTGTCACCAAGACCCAGACGAAAGGACTCGACTAACCTGCGGACTCTCAATTGCTTGAGAGACAAGAAGAAGCTAAAGATAGAAAGTTTGAAGGGAAGAACCCTTACTTGTAACCGACTCGACCTGTTATCCGAGACCTAGCCTATCTATATAAAGGGTAGGAGGGGGCGGCGAGGAGGAGACAGACACAACCCTAGTTTTCACAACTCTCGCTAGATTGCATCTGCGCACCATTGTAACTTTCGACTCTCTCGATAATTCCACGAGCAGACAAGCAGGAGTAGGGACCTCTACGAGGCCGGAACCTGGGTAAATCCTTTGTCCCCTGTGTGCTTGTTTGCTAGCCGATAGATGTCTCCAGCACTCCCTCCTTCTCCAAAACCCAAGTCCATAACAATGGGCATTGATGAGTTAAACCCTCGTCAGTGGTTATCCAACTTACTAGTCATATCAGATACAAGTCAAATTATAACAGTCAACTTTAGTTATTGTTGTCTATGATCAAGAAACTGTGAAGGGGTTTGGTTGAGAGATGGACATGGAGATGATAATTTTTATCCCGAAGTTCACTTCCAAATAAGATACGACTCCATTGGAGAGGTGCAATGGCACAATGCTCTTCGAACGCCACAAATGGATCACCTAAGGGTGTGGTGGCTTGATGCTCACTCAACGCCACATAAGGCCTCACCCAAGATGCAAAGGCATGCAACACACCAATGCCACAATAGGCTCACCCTATTCTCCTGAGTGTGCACCACAAAAGGTGCGCATTCGATCCACTATGGGACACTTGAGGGCGGTCACCGAACCCGTATAATGAAGGGGCTATCTCCACAACTCAATTGAAGGCTCCCAACAATCACCACAAAGGCCTATAGCTTGGCAAAACTCCACAACTCAATTGGAGGCCCCAAGGGAAACACACCACAACCACATAACCGTATAGGGTTCCAAGAACCCAAGAGAAACAAACTCACAAGCTTGAACTTGCTGAATCTCCAAGGATAACTCAAACCTATGAACCAAATACAAGGGAAAGTCCTTCACACTCTCAAATTCCACCAAAGCTACAAAAGCTATTGGGGGAATAAGGGAAGAAGAACACAAGAGGAGAACACAAAACTCTCCAAGATCTATATCCCAAGGATTCCTTCACAAAGAAGAATTTGGTTTGGTGGGGTTGTAGATCTAGATCTCCTCTCACAAATCCTCAAAAGATCCAAGAATCATAGGAGGGGAAAGAGAGAGGACAAGATCTTCAAGATCAACAATGGAGGCGAGAGAGAGAGAGATAGAGATAGAGAGAGAGAGAGAGCAAAAACCAAACAAAGAGGTCCTGCCATAAAGGGAAAGAGGGGCCCCTTTCAAAGGGCTCCCAAATCTGACTATTTAGAACATTTATGAGCATGGCTAGTACTACTGGTGGGTGGGAAGTACTACCACTGGCACCTGGCCAACAGTCAAAAAACTATGAAGCAAAAGAGATAAAACGAGCATGGCCAGTACTACCGCTGGTGCATTGGTACTACCGCTGAGTGGTGTCAGAACTTCTGCCAAGCTTCTGGTCAACTACCGATAAATAACCATTTCATAAGATGCAATGTACTGATCAAAAAACCATACCTCGTTGGAAGTAGGCTGGAACTTCCACCGGTACTACCAGCGACAAAATGCCCGAGCGGTACTTCCGGTGGAGCAGCGGTACTTCTGCCGGGGATGGTACTACCGCTTTTACTTCCGGTCAAGTTCCGGTAAATAGACGTGACCAAATAGAAAGGTTATTGAAGGGAGACACTGTCACATCCCATATTTTAGAAAGTGGGAATTTAATAGGATTCATGTACATGGCATTGCATCAAGGCATTCATGCAAAAAAATATTCCCAAAATCCTATTTTGAAAACCAAAATTTGATTTGTCAAAAGGCTCCTACGGGAGATCAACTAAGGATTTTATAAATCCAATATACTTGATAAATATAAAATACTACAAGCTGGCTCTAAAATGACCAACTAAATAATAGAAAATTATAGAAACAAAATTGAGCTCATTTGGAGATGTTATGGAAAAGGTATGGAATAAATACAAACAAAGATTTAAAAGAAATAGAGTTTTACATGGATATATAAATCCTATATTTTAGGTTGGACCTGAATAATTCTCATTATCATATTAATACAATATAATGAATTTTATAAACTCACAGAACTTTGTTTGAATCAAATTTGAGTTCAAAACTAATACTAGAGAAGAAATAAGGAATGAAAAAGAATAAAATACAAAAGAAAAAAACCTAAACTAACCAGAGCTGGCCAACCCCAGCCAGCCCAGCCCACCTACCTACCCTGCGCGCAGCAAGCCGCTGGCCCATTCCCTATCTACCACGCGTGCGCAACCAGCAGCAGTAGCAATGCAGCCCAGCGTGGCCCATTCCCCATCTCGCTCACCTCCCTTCTCTCTCTGGCCAGTGGGACCCACAGCCTTCTTCTTCCCCGGACGGAGAAGGACTCGAGCGCATGAGTCTGAATCCGATCCTCCCCGTGAAATTCGCTAGGTCCGTCTCGTTTTCTTCCCCCTCGCGCACGTTTCCTGACCATATAACCCTCCCCCTCTCCCAGTTTGGTCCTCTTTTTTTGAAAAATACAAACCCTAGCGGTGCCCGAGCTGGAACCTCCTGCTCCGCCGCCAGCCACCTCCATATCGAGTTCGAGCTTGCTGTTCTGGTCACCCCCTCGACCTCCTCTACCCTCCATCGTCCTCCTCTTACTGCATCGCGCCTCCCTAATGCTTTTTCCCCTTCTGCAGCTCACCAGACCGCGAGGAATTGCTCGCCGACGCTCTATCAGAGCCAAGCTGCTTCGTCCGCCCGTCACCGTCACCCAGGAGGCGAAATATGTCGTTGCGCCTGATACGTCCAAAACGTATCTACTTTCTCGAACACTTTTGCTATTGTTTCTCCTCTAAACTTGTGTGATTTGGATGCAACTAACACGAACTGACGCTGTTTTCAGCAGAATTACCTTGGTGTTTAGTTTTTGTGCACAAAATCAACTATCAGGAAAAATCCTAGAAAATATGCCAAAAATCCTATTTCACAAGAAGACTTCCGGAGGCAGAATACGAGACGGAGGGGGGGCTGGGCCTAGGCCACACCACCTGGCCGCGCGGGCTAGGCCTGGCCGTGCCAGGGGGTGGTCTGGCCACCCTAGACACCCCTCAGTCTCCCTCTTCGCCTATAAGATACCTTCTGACCTAAAAATTCAGGGGGGTTCGACGTTTTTCCAGAAGGAGTTCCGCTCTGCCGCCACCATCAAATTCCACGATTTGGAACCAGAAACTCCGTTCTGGCACCCTGCCGGGACGGGGAATTGGAGGATATCATCACCATCACCATCATCATCAGCATCGCTTCTCCATCGACCATCCATGTTTCCCCCATCTATGAGTGAGTGATCTCCCACTGTAGGCTATGGGGATGGTAGGGATTGGATGAGATCGTTCATGTAATGGCATTAGATTGCTAGGGCATGGTGCCTAGTATCTTCTGTTAGTGCTTTTTGACTTTGTTGCGACTTGTTATGCTTAATGCTTGTCACTAGGGCCCGAGTGCCATGATTTCAGATCTGAACATGTTATTGATTCATTATGATAGTATTGTTTATGGTCATACCTGCAAGTTGTATACACATGTTGTTGTCCGGAACCAATGGCCCTGAAGTGACAGAAATCGGGATAACCGGAGGGAATTGCTTTGATGTGAGGATCACATGTGTTCACGGAGTGTTAATGCTTTGCTCCGGTGCTCTATTAAAAGGAGCACCTTAATTGCCAGTAGTTCCCTTGAGGCCCCGCTGCAAACGGGCTGGTAGGACAAAAGATGTTGTGCAAGTTCTCATTGCGAGCACGTATGACTATATATGGGACACATGCCTAGGATTATCTAGTACTTGGATGCTTTATCTTATTTATCTGCAATTGCCCTATGATCTGATTATCTAGTACTTGGATGCTTTATCTTATTTATCTGCAATTGTCCATGCAATGACTGTCCATCCATCCCTATGCCTACCACACTCGAATCCTACTGTTTACTGTTGTTGTTACTACTGTCTTTACTTTACTATTGCTGCTACTTTACTATTCCTACTACAAAACTGTTGCTACTGATAAACTGCTGTGAGCAAGATTGTTTCCAGGTGCAGCTAAATTGACAACTCAGTTGTTAAGGCTTATAAATGTTCTTTGGCGCCCCTTGTGTTGAATCAATAAATTGGGTTTCACTTCCCTCAAAAATACTGCGATACACCCCCTATACTTGTGGGTCATCAAGACTATTTTCTGGCGCCGTTGCCGGGGAGCATAGCTTTATTTATCAAGTTCAGTTGGATTCATTATTGTTCACTACCATCCATCCATCATGGGTAAGTCTCGTGATGGCAAGGTTCTTGTTTTACCATCTAGTACAAGAAGAGGTACGGTTCTGAACACCTCAGTTGCTCTTGATTCACCATCTGTTATGAGTAAGCTCGTTACACCACCACATACACATGCTACACATACTACTACTACTGCTGAATATGAAACTTTTGATACTTATGATGCTGCTTCTACTGTGCTTGATAAGAGTGGTTCATTAGGTCCTTTCTTAGATGCTACGATTGCTAGAACTATAGCTAGAAATACTGAAACTCCTAATGAAGACACTACTACACCTATTAGTTCACCTGAGTCTAGTGAGAGTTATGATATTGAAGACGGTTATGTTGAGATGACCGATGAATTTATTAAAGAATGTAAAAACACCCATGATAGGAGCGCTGCTAAGAGTCTCCTTGAGAGGCGTACTATTAGACCCAAATTGTCTCCGATTGCTAAGTTTGCTGCTTCTCCTATAAACATTAAAGATAAAGATTATGATTTCTCTCTTGATCTATCTTACATAGATATTGTTGAGAAAGAACCTTTTTGTGGAACTAAGAATGAAAGTGCGGTAGCACATATGACTGAGATTTCTACCATGAGTGGCTTGTTTTCTGATGATATTAAGATGCGTACTTACTTTGTTGCTAAGATTTTCCCCTTTTCACTAAAAGAGGAAGCTAAAACTTGGTTTAGTAATTTACCTCCTGGATCTATTGATAGCCCTGGTTGTTTGATTACTACCTTCCTGCAGAAATATTTTCCTCCAAGTGCTAGACATGCTATTTTGTAGGAACTTTTTGATTTTAAACAAGGAGAAAAAGAGATATTGCCTAAATCTTGGGCCTGGTTGTCTGCTTTGATTCATGCACAGGCTGGAAGTCCATTACCTAAGAATGAGCTTCTTGATATATTTTATAATGGACTAACCGAAGAATCTAGGACATACCTAGATAGTTGTGCTGATTATGTTTTCAGGAATAGGACTCCCAAGGAAGCTGAGGAATTAATGGCTAAAATAAGCAAAAATTATGAAGATTGGACTCCTCCTGAACCAGCTATACCTGAAACAATTATACCCGAAACCAGCTATACCGGCGCCTATACCATCATCTAAGAAGAGGGGAGTTATTGAATTGAATGATGAAGGAAGCTAAGAAATGTCTTAAGGAGAAGAGAATTAAAGCTACAGATGTCAAGAATTTACCTCCTATAGAAGAATTATGTAAGCCTATCCCCCATTCATCCACTATTGAGGTACACTCTCTCTAACACTTTGATGAAGGTGATATCCCTTACTCTACACCTCCTGATCAATGCTTAGAAGAATTCGATATTTTTATTGTTAAGCAAGATAATTTAAATAAAAGGGTGCAAAATCATCTAATGGAAAACTCTAGAGCTATTGTTGAGTTAAAAGATATTGTGGAAAGAACCTCTAATGATGTCAAAATGATTGTTAAACACTTTCAAATGGTTCAAACTCAAATAGATCAACTTATTAAAGTGCAAAAAGACTTGCTAGTTAATGCTGCTAAAGAAAAACATGCTTATGAGATTAGAACAAGAAGTGGTGCTACTGCCCAGGATCCTCTATATCCTGAGGGGCATCCCAAAAGAATTGAGCAGGATTCTCAACAAGCTGAAAATAGTGGTTCTACTCGTAAGAAAAGAAAAAAGAAACATAAAACTATTGTAGAACCCTCTGAACCTGCTAAAGATCCTAATAGTATATCTATCTCTAATGCTAAAACTGAAAGTGGCAATGAAGAAAATGATGTTCCTGATAAAGAAAAAGTTGAAGAAGAACCTGAAAAGCACACTAAGAATACTAAATACACTAAAGAAGATTTTATTGCTAAGAAACATGGTAGTGAAAGAGAGCCTTGGGTCCAAAAACCTATGCCTTTCCCTGATAAGGAACATAAGTCAAAGGCAGATGAACACTATAATAAGTTTTGTGAGTGGATGGAACCTTTATTCTTGCAAATTTCTTTGACTGATGCTATTAAATTGCCTCCTTATTAAAAGTATATGAAGGATATTGTCTCAAATAAAAGGAAGATCCCTAATGAAGAAATTTCTACTTTGCTTGCTAATTATTCCTTTAATGGTAAGGTTCCAAAAAAACTTGGAGACCCAGGGATTCCAACTATTCCTTGCTCTATTAAGAATAGTTATGTTAGAACTGCTTTGTGTGATTTGGGAGCTGGAGTTAGTGTTATGCCTTTCTCTCTCTATAAAAGACTTCAACTAGAAAAACTAATACCAACTGATATATCTTTGCAAATGGCCGATAAATCTACCACTATTCCTGTTGGTATATGCGAGGATGTACCTGTTCAAGTGGCTCATAATTGCTTGATATTAACTGATTTTGTTGTGCTTGAAATGCCTGAAGATGATAATATGTCTATTATTCTTGGGAGACCTTTTCTTAATACTGCAGGAGCTATTATTAATTGTAATCAAGGAAAGGTGACCTTTAATGTTAATGACAAAGAGCATACTATCTATTTCCCCAAGAAGATTGATAGGACTTATGGTTTAAATTCAATTGAACATGTCAAGGGCATTCAAGTTGGAGAAATATTCTGTCCCATACCAAGAGAAAAAATTGAAACTGTTATGATTGGGACCATTGCTATCAAGGTTGAGGTAACATAATATTAGTGGAATACAAAGTTTTGTTTCATATAAAATTGTTTTGGTAACAAGACCTGATCAACCTTGTTAACAAAGGGATTTCATTGAACAAAACAATGTTTTCACCATGATTATCTCTGCTTACTTCTATTCAATCCATTTAGTTTTTTTTCTTTCGTTTAGTTTTCTTTTCTGTTGTTAGTTGCTTGCATGTTAGAGTGTCTTAGAACTTCTGTAGTTCTAGCCTTGTTTTGTCATTGCATCATTCAAAAAAATGTCTGTCAGAAAATCATTCATCTATACCTGAAAAATGCTCAAAAATAAAGTGTCTCGAAAAATTCCAGAAAATTCATATTAAATTTTTACGTAAAAAAGGGGCAGAGGAGTGCCTGGAAGGTACCAGGGGCCTACCAGGCAGGCACACCACCTAGTGGCGCGACCAGCCCTAGGGCGCGCCTGCCTATGGTGTGGGCCACCCTAGCCCACCACTCACTCTCTCGCTTGCCACTTTCTTCTCTCTCCCGAGCAAACACCAGTCCATTCCTCAAAATCGCGTTCTTGCTGTGCTTGCCCTTGATTTTTCGATCTCCTTGCTCAACCTATCTTTGCTGCTGAAATTTGGAGCATTTGTTCTCTGGTATGTGACTCCTCCGCTTGTCCAAGTAGATTTGTGTTTAGTGGTTTATATCTTGAGTATTTTGCTGCTATAGGTGACAGGTTTTGAGAGCTTGTAAGCTTGTTTGATGCTTAGAGATATAGTTTTGATGCATGTTTAGGCCTCTTACAAGTCCCTATGAGTAGTACCCTTCATTATATATTCACTTTGCAATCACTTGTTTAATAGATGTTTAAATTTCAGAATATCAAACATGAACAACCATACCTTTGGAGAAATATTTGAGAGGGATGCACCTAGGAGGTCAAGGCCCTCAAGATCAGCCTCTCAGTTTAGGACATCATACAACGAAGATCTCATTGCACCTTGCATTGGTAATGAAGGAGATGATGGGGATGCTCACCCATCTACTTTTCCTTGTTTTACCTTCTTACAAGCTGCAGGGATTCTTGATGATTTCTTGCAACTGATTCAGAGGGTTGGTTTGACCTCATACATGCAAGATGAGAGTGAGCAATACACTATGCTCACCAAAACTTTTGTTGAGAGCTTCGTGTTTACTAACACGCCCTATCAGTCAACTGTCTCTTTCAGAATTTATAATCTTCCCTTTACCATGTCATTGGAAAGATTTTGCAGTATTGTAGGTGTAAGCATGACAGGGACCGTGAAGAAGATTCAAGGGCGACCCGCTGATTTGCTAGATCTTTACCGAGGGGTGACCAATGATGATGACCGCGTAGCTCAGCGCGGAAAGATAAGAAACATCCAACTCCCAGCTCTTAGATACTTTGCATATTATCTTGCTACTAGCGTTCTTGGTAGGGAGAATACGAGTAATATCTCCAACTATCATTTAGCCTTCCTTGCTGCTACGCTTAACAACGATACTCGGTACAACCTTGGCTCGCTTATTGCTCGCCGCCTGGCTGCTAGGGGGCCTATCTATGGGGGCATCATCGCTTCACGTATGGTCAATGCATTAGAGCTTTCTGTGGATCCAAATGATACTATATTGTCACCACAAAGGCTTGACCTTGCTGCTATGAAAACACATCAATTTGTCACTACTGATTCTGATTTGGACAGTTTAGTATATAGGATGTTGTTTACTGACGGGGATGAAAGGGAGATCCCTTTTCGGCAATCTACTTTGTTTAGTGTTCACAGGAGACCGTGGTCACGCTCCAAGGAGGAGGTGGACGAGCAGCTCCGCTTGCTGGGTTTCCATAGGGAGCACCAGGAGGATGTGCCCTCCTACGACTACTCTGCACACTACGGTGGGGCGTCCTCGAGCTTGCACCAGGATGAGGGTACCTCCTCGCCATACTACGGAGGCGCTCCATCTTGGCCAGCTTGGGATTGACACCCACTTAGGCCAAAAGCCTAAGCTTGGGGGGAGGTACACCGACATTGCACTCATCTCCTTATCACTTTGCGTCGGTACTTTGTATATTCATGTTTCATTCTTTTTAGTTTTTGTTCTTTCTTTGCTTTTGCTTTCTAAAACACAAAAGGACCAAAAATATTTCTGTTATTTCTCTTTGTTTGCTTCTTTTTCTTTTTGCCTTGGTTTGTTTTTCCCTTTTTGCTTTGTCTGAACTATTCGAAAAACCCAAAAAGATTTTGCTTTGCTGGTTCTTCCCTTTTTGGTTCTTGTTTTAAAAATCGAAAAACACCAAAAATATTTGATGTCCTTCTTTGGTTTTGTGAGTTTTGTTGCAGGGTTACGCAGTCCTCAGTGGAATTTGGTTTCACATTATTATTATTCGAGCCACACAAGTGAAGGGCAATAATGAGGATTAATGACAACTTGAGGTGTGGCAACAGGCTGGTAATGAACTCTATTTGTTTTCATTTTTGTACATATACTCGTCATTATGGGCATGCTTAGTCTGTTCCTGTAGGGTGTATGTTATTTATGGATGCTTAGTAGTTCTTGCTTTCTTATGATTAGTTCCAGCTTGCTAATAGTTTGTAGCATGTCATATGAATGTTTTCTTGCATTACTCTATTCATAACTTGGGATGACACCGTGGTCTCATCCTCTAAATGTTTCACTTGAATTGACTTGCACATGCTCATGCATGCATATGAATGAAATAATCAGTTAAGCCTCGATGAATTATTTTGCCTTGAGGGTCTTGAATCACTTTCATGCCATGATTAGTCCTGTTTTGTTGCAAGCATGATTATGATAGCTATTGCTCTCTCGTTTGTCGCTCCCTTACTGAAAGGGCATTTATGCCCTTACTATTATTTTGGTGTTTGGTGACAACACTTGGATAAGTTTAATCATATGTTAAATGTTTCAGGAGATTCTAGCTGTCCCATGTATGGTGCAATAAAGGAAAATGAGTTTCTGTGGGTCAGGTCTTTGCAAGGGATAAGTCCCAGCCGGACTGTCCGGCCAGGCCGGACTGTCTGGTGGGATGTGACCAGACTGTCCGCTCATGAGGAGTGGGTAACTTCTTCGTACACTCAGAACAGGTTTTCGGACACTCCCCGGACACTTCCCGGATTCTGGCCAGAAACTTGGCCAGGCCGGAGTGTCCGGCTGGTCTCACCCGGAGTGTCCGGCTGGGTCGGACTGTCCGGCTTGTTCTGGCCGGACTGTCCGGGTCAAGTTGCTCCCAATGGCTCCATTTCCAGGGGGCCTATATAAAGGCCCCTTCTTCTACCTTGGAAGCTGCTCGTCCATCTCAAGAACTCCAGCACCATTAGAGCCACTAAATCCACAAGATCTCCTCACTCAACCATCCAAAGTCATTGATCTTTGGATAATCGAAGGAGGAGGTCTTGATCTACATCTTCACCAAGAGATCTTCATTTGCCCCTCATTCACTTGAGGGCCCCTTGCTCTAGTGTTTCAATTGGAACCCTAGCTTGTGATTTGGTTCTTACTAGCTTGTCTTTGATTGTTTGACAGCTACCTTGTACTTGGGAGCCTCCAATTAAGTTGTGGATGTGTGCCCCGAACTCGTTGTAAAGGTGTCGGCTTCCACCTCGAAGGTTGCCATATAGTGGAAGAGGTGAATCGAACCCTTTGGGGTGAGGTTCATCGGAGAACAAGGGAGGCATCTCATGGCGTTGGTGGTTTGAAACCACCCCCTCTCCAAACGTAGACGTACTTCCCTTCAAAAGGAAGGAACTACGGGAAACAAATCCTTGTGTCTCTGTGTGCTTCACTTTGGTTACTTCCATCCTCTACCACACTTTGCTTATCTATTCATTGCTTAGTTTGTGCTTGTTTGTCATATAGGTAAATTCACCATAGTTGCATAATCTAGAGAATTTACCTTTCGTGTCAAACCCTAAATTGAAAAAGAGTAAAATTTGAAGTAGCACCTATTCACCCCTCCCCTAGGTGCCCATACGATCCTTTCAATTGGTATCAGAGCCTCGGCTCTTTATTCGGGCTTAACCGCCTAAGAGATTATGGGCAACCCAGAGGAGGGAGAAAGTGAGGCTAGCTATTCAGTGACCATGGTAGATCTCAAGAAGTTGGAAACAAGCTTGATCTCTACATTGGGCAACGAAATCCAACAGTTGCGTCAACTCGTTGAGCAACTTGTTAGGGATAAGCAAACCTCACCTCCTCCCTCTCCATAGGAAACACCACCAAACCCAAAGGCTAATGCTCCGGCTAAGCCTTTGGAGGAAGTGGTGGGGGATGAACATAATTCCACTAACTCCACCACCAAAAAGGGTGATGGGAAGGAAGAGTTCCATACGGTTCTCGGATGGTACTCTCCCGACCCTCCTATCCCTCATCCATATATAAATAATAGAGGAGACCCACCTAAGTTAGCTGCACATACTTTTGCTCAATGGAAGTGTTAATGAAATCTCATGTGCG
Organism: Avena eriantha; assembly: GCA_910589775.1. Taxonomy (NCBI): domain Eukaryota; kingdom Viridiplantae; phylum Streptophyta; class Magnoliopsida; order Poales; family Poaceae; genus Avena; species Avena eriantha. The sequence goes on along the minus strand of OU342741.1, from coordinate 158,868,918 downwards.
CAGCTCTTGCATTGATTTGTGGAATATTATTGAAGAAGGACTCAAAATTGAGGATCCAACCAACTTGACTAGAAGAGAAGTGGTCAATAGCCAACTCAATGTGACTGCCTTGCACATGATCCAACTTGGGGTGGGGCCAAAGGATTTTCCCCACATTGAGCACTACAACACCGCCAAGGAAGCTTGAGATGCTCTCATTGACTTGTTTGTTGGCAATGAGAGTATGAGGAGAAATAGATATGATGCCTTAAGCAATGAGGCCGAAGGTTTCTTCATGAAGGATGGTGAAGATCATGAAGACATGTACCAAAGACTCAAATCCATAGCCACCGCTTTCAGGAATGTTGGCGCCTCTCACATTGATGATGCTTGGATCAAGAGGAAGTATGTGAGTGCACTCATGCCTTTCGAGCCTACTGACTTGAATAGTCTCTAAGGAAGACACAACTACCATCTCATGACCTCCAATGAAGTGATGCAAGAGATGGCCGCCTTCAAGGTTGCTGCCAAGAATGCCAAGGACGCCCGTGCTCGCACCATTGGAATGAGTAGTGGTATCAACCTTGCCTTGAAGGCCAAGGTTGTGGAGTATGATGAAGATGAAGGAAGTGATGAGGGACCTTCAATGAGCCACCCTGAAGATGTCAAGATTGCTCATGGTGAATACATGGCCTTCTATGCAAGAAACTTTTGGAAAGATCCTGCCAAGGCCAAGATGGAAATGCAACGAAGAAGCAACCCCAATGGGAGAAGAGACAATGAGTCCAAGTTGAGAACTTGTTTCAATTGTGGTGACCGCTATCACTTCGTTGCGGCTTGTCCCTATGAGAAAAGAGAAGAACATGGGGGTAAACTTGTGTTGAAGAAGACCTCCAAAGCTCCATACAAGAAACTCTTCATCAAAAGGAACCCAACCAACAAGAAGATGGGAGAAATTGTCTTGATCACACATGAAGAGTACTCTTCCGATGATGATGATGAAGATGAAGAAGAGGATACATCAAGTGGTGTGGCGGCTCTTGCCACTACCTCTACCCTGTAATTCTCCCTCTTCGACTCTCCAAATGAGAATATCTCCAACAAGAACGTCACTTGCCTTATGGCAAGAGGAACGGAGGTATTATCATCAACGCACTCCACCTCCCTAATCAATGACGATGATTTTGATGATGAGTTGTCTCTTGAGGTCAAAAAGGAATTAGTTGCTTTTGATGTGTTCATGAACAACTTGCAAGGGGAACACAAGAAACATGTTTTGGACCTATTAAATCAACTTGCACACACACAAGAACTTCTAGATGAGAGATGTCAATTAGGGAGAGAGCACATGATTGAGGTAGAATCTCTAAATAATGCCCTAGAAGAAGAACAAGAAACTAGATTATCTCTTGAAACTAAACTAGAGGGTCTTGATGATGCAAATGATCTCATTATTAATAAACTCATCAAGGAACATGATCATGCTATTGCTAAATATAAAAAGGCTAAAAAGGACAAGATTGAGTTTAATGCTGTTCATAAAAAACTTGCCGAGGACTTTAGGTCACTTGACAAGGCTAACAAGGCCTTGGAAGGTGAACTCTTGTCGCTCACAAAGTCTCGTGAAAAGCTTCAAACTCAATTGATCAATACTCCCTCACCTAGTACATTCATTCCTTCTAGTTGTAAAAATACACTTGAAGAACATGCTAGGTTGAAGGGGGAGCTAGCTAAGACCTCCTTTCCAAAAGGAAACAAGTCTATTTATGATCTCTTGAGCAAGCAAAGGTCAAATGGTGAAAAGGGGGCATTGGTTTTATCCCTAAAGCCAAGAAGAAAAAGAACAACAAGAAGAAGAAGGCTAAGCCCGCCCAAGAAAAGAACAAGGTCATTATGGGAAGTAAGACCGCAAGTGGCAAAACTATGTCTCATGGTGATTTTGTGGGTAGTGCTAACCCTCATTATGTTTTAATGCGTGATTATTATGGTGATGTGTATGCACAATATGTTGGCCCATTTGATGGTTATATTGCATGGTCTATTTGGGTTCCCAAGACCCTTGTTTGTAACAAAATAGGACCCATTTAAAAATGGGTACCTAAAAACTAGTTTGATCTTTTGTAGACCTATGCTTCTTGAGGGTCAAAATGGGTGCTTGATAGTGCATGCACAAGTCATATGACCGGAAGCGCGTCTAGTGTCAAGGAGTTGAGACCAAATGTTGATCAAATATCTGTGACATATGCCGACAAGTCAAAGTCTAAGGTAATGGGTTTCGGCAAAGTTGCGGTTGCACATGATATCACTCTCATGGACATCATGCTTGTTGAGACCCTTGGCTATAATTTACTTTCAGTCCGTGCTCTTGGAAAGATGGGTTTTGCCGTCTTTATTGATAATGATATTGTGATCCTCATGTGGAGCATGTCTCTAAAGGTCACTTTCGTTGGGTACGTCGAGAATGACTTGTATGTGGTGGACTTCTCGGGGAAAACCACTAGAAGTCCGATGTGCCTATTCGGAAAGGCCGATGTGGGTTGGCTATGGCATCGCCGTCTAGCCCATGTCAACATGAGAACTTTGCAAAGCCTCCACAAGGATGGTTATATTGTTGGACTAAAAGAAAATGTTTGCTTTGCCAAAGATCGTATTTGCAGGGCATGTGTTGAAGGAAAGATGCATGATTCTCCCACAAGCCAAAGAACTACATCAAGTCCAAGAGGATCTTGGAGTTCCTTCATGTGGATCTGTTCCATCTCATGCGAGTCTTGGTGGGAAGAAATATTGTTTGGTGATTGTTGATGACTACTGAAGATACACTTGGGTATATTTCTTCAAGTTAAAAAGTGAGACCCAAGAGAACTTCATTGACTTCATCAACATGGCTCAACGTCAATACAATGTCCCAGTGTTAGCAATAAGAAGTGACAATGGTACCGAGTTCAAGAACTACAGATTAAATGGATTTCTTAGTGATGAGGGAATAAAACATCAATATTCCGCTGCATATACCCCTCAACAAAATGGTGTAGCTGAGAGGAAGAACCGGACTCTTATTGACATGGCAAGGACTATGTTGGCGGAATTTAAATCTCCATACAATTTTTGGGCTGAAGCTATCTCCACCACATGCCATGCATCAAACCGTCTCTACCTCCGCAAAGAATTGATCAAGACTCCATATGAAATCCTTACTGGTAACAACCCTAACGTTTCTTACTTCCGGGTATTCAGTTGTAAGTGCGTCTATCGCATTAAGGGCATTCGTTTATCCAAGTTTGATTCCAAAGCATTAGAGGGTATTTTTGTTGGTTATGGTCTCAAATCCCACACTTATAGAATCTATGACAAGCTCTTAGGAATTGTCATAGAATCTTGTAGTGTGGTGTTTGAAGAATATGATGGTCCCCAAGCGGGGCGTGTTGATGTTTGTGATGTAGATGATGAAATGCCTCAGGATGCCATAGGAAGAATGGGTGCGGGTTTCATCCGCCCTGTTGAGGAACCCCTTATGGTGGATCGAGAAGAACTATGATCTACTCAAGTGGAGCCCTCATCTTCACAACTTCAACAAGCTACTGTCGAGGAGGACATTGAGCCATGCCAAAGACAAGTTGTGGACCCTCAACCTGCTGATCAAGAAGAAACCTCTAGCCAGGAGTTACTTGAATCTCCATTTGCCAAAATGTCCAGTGGTGCGAAGGCTATTACACAAGGAAGATCTATAGAAACTGCCATAAGGAAAGCTCAATGCCTGTCTAGGAGTATGCTTGATCAAGACCAAGGTCAATCTTTTCCTCTTACATAAGAGAATAATTCCAATCATGATCAAGGTCAAGTTGATGGTCAAGACGAGGACCAAAATGATGAAGTGATCCTCCCAAGAAACAACAAGGAGATCGAAACTCATCGCTAAGCTAGAATGGATAGAATATTGGAATTAAGAGACCACACTCTTGAGAATGTGGTAGGAGATCTAAGAAGAGGTATATCTACTCGAGTACAACTCAAGAACTTTGGTGAGCACCAAGCACACATTTCCATGGTGGAACCAAAGAAAGTATGGGAAGCTCTTGAAGATTCGGATTGGTTGGATGCAATGCACAAAGAGCTCAACAACTTTGAGAGAAACAAAGTATGGAAGTTAGTGGAAAAGCCAAAAGATTGCCGCAATGTTATAGGCACCAAGTGGATTTTCAAGAACAAGCAATATGAGCATGGAATTGTGATAAGGAACAAGGCAAGATTGGTTGCACAAGGGTTCTCTCAAATTGAAGGCATTGATTATGGAGAGACTTATGCACCCATGGCTCGCCTTGAGTCCATCCGTATCCTTCTTGCTTATGCGGCACATCATAAATTTAAACTACAACAAATGGATGTAGAAAGTGCATTTCTTAATGGTTCATTGCATGCGCTGGTATATGTGAAACAACCCTCGAGATTTGAGGATCCCAACTTTCCAAACCACGTCTACAAACTCGATAAGGCACTCTATGGGCTCAAGCAAGCCCCACGCACGTGGTATGAGCACCTTAGAGAGTTGTTGTTAGATCGTGGGTTTGAGGTTGGGAAAATCGATCCCACTCTTTTTACCAAGAGGGTCAATGGGGAACTTTTTGTATGCCAAATTTATGTAGATGATATTACCTTTGGCTCATCTAACAAAGCTTTTAATGATGAATTCTCAAAGCTTATGACTGACAGGTTCATGATGTCTATGATGGGAGAATTGAGAGTATTTCTTGGTTTTGAGATCAAGAAAGTGAGAGGAGGTACATTCTTCAACCAAGCCAAGTATACTCAAGATATGCTCAAAAGATTCAACATTAAAGACCTAAATGGAGCTCCCACTCCCATGGCAACAAAGACTCATCTTGAACTAAACCCAAATGGTAAAGATGTGGATCAAAAGGTATACCGGTCCATGATTGGCTCTTTTCTTTACCTTTGTGCATCTAGACCCGATATTGTGTTGAGTGTAGGAGTGTGTGCAAGATATCAAGCGGCTCCTAAAGAAAGCCATTTGATGGCAGTCAAGAGAATCTTTCGATATTTGGTTCATACCCCAAACTATGGTATTTGGTATCCTAGGGGCTCAACTTTCTCTCTTTGTGGGTACACGGATTCTGATTGGTCTGGTGACAAGGATGATAGAAAATCGACCTCCGGGGCTTGCGAATTCCTTGGGAGGTCCTTGGTGTGTTGGTCTTCTAAGAAGCAAAACCGTATATCTCTTTCCACCGCCGAAGCCGAGTATGTGGCTGCTGCTAGTGCTTGTACACAATTGCAATGGATGAGGCAAACTTTAAAGGAATACCGTGTCCATTGTGACAAAGTGCCTCTTCTATGTGACAATGAAAGTGCTAACAAGATTGCATATAACCCAGTGGACCATACAAGAACAAAACATATTGAGATTCGTCACCACTTCATTAGAGATCATGTTGCCCGAGGTGATATTGAGCTATCATATGTGTCAACCAAAGACCAACTTGCCGACATTTTCACGAAGCCACTTGATGAAGCAAGGTTTTGTTATTTGAGGAATGAACTAAATATCGTGGATTCTAGGAGCTTGACTTGATTACCTTGCATACTCACCTATGTCTTGACCCATATTTGGTGTAGGTGCAGGCATGGAGATAGGGGGAGTGCGGTTCTAATTCATTGGACTATCCCTCCCCCCATAATGCCAACATTAAGAAATTCAATTCTCTTAGTATCATTTAGTGATATGTGAGTTTCATTCATGAGTAGTGGCAATGAACCCAAGGATAATTCTTCGCGGTGTCATACCAAAAACTCTTACATGGTGGCCTCGGCCACCGCCCTCTTCATATTTGAAGAGTTGGGTCTTGACTTGTGTGGTTTGGATCTCACTTTGCCATCTTTTGACTATCTATGGTTGTTTGTTTTTTCACAGTACATCTTCTGAATCCCAGGCATATCCTCATCCCTAAACATGCTCCTCTTGCCACACATTTGTCCAAACATTGTACCTGGAGTTTTGTGGTCGTGGGGACCAGAATGTCCGCCCTGTACCGACCAAAGAGTCCGGCGTGGCCAGACACTCCGCTTGATACAGACCGGACACTCCGGCCGGGCCGGGCACTCCGACTAATTTCGCCAAGACACTCCGGCCCTAGCAGTTTCAGTCCTGTAAAAGGGGTCAGGAGGAAGTGGAGGGTTCAGTCCTCCTTCTTACCCCGACTCTCTTCTCTCCACAACCTGTTGTCCCTGACCCGGATCTTCACCGGGAGGGCCTCTCCACCCCGGATCCGACCGTTCCCGTTGGCCATTGTTTTACCTTTGCCGCTGGGACCCGTTCCCCTTCCGTGAAGGCCCCATGGATGCTGGTACTTGCCTCCTCTTCTTCTACATCTCTAGGGTTTCCTCTAGATGCTTTTTTTGGAGGCAATGACCTATTTTGATCCATGGATTCATCACTACGTGCATATGGCGTCTTAGCTGTAGTCCTAGAAATCCCGATCCACTCCGATTGAGTACATTCGCACTGCCCGGAAAAATCACCAGATCTCCCGCCGGACAGTCCGGTGAGTACAAGGCAGACACTCTGGCCCGGCCGGAGTGTTCGGCATGTACGCACCAGACTGTCCGCCCCTAGCGGAGTCTCCGGCTCGATTTTGCCGGACAATCCGAGTTTCCTCAATCTGTCTTTGATCTGGCGTTCCTTCCACTACTGCTATGTGTTGTCTCCTCCTGGACAAATGTGCTTACCTTGCTGCTATCTCTCTACTCTGGATTCATAGGTAGCTCCCGTCCTCGTCGCTCTAGGGCCGCTCAGAAAGCCCGTCCTCGCTGGTACCGTGATGAAGAAAATGAGGTTCATGTGGATCCATCCATGGTCAGGCAGGCTACTCGTGACCGTGTTGCAGCAAAGAAGGAGAAGGTTAGAAAACTAAAGAGGGATGAAGCCAAGCACATGAAATTCGAGTCTTTGACCACTTTGGCAAATTTGGGCACCGAAGAGTTTGTGGAGATGCGTGTCCAGCAATTCTATTCTCTGTAGTGCACTTCTGAGGATCATCGCTTCTGGAGGAATGAGCAGCCCTGCTTTTCTCTGAGGTGTTTTCTGCTTTCAGGACTCCTATGTGCCCTATGCAGTGGTTGGATATTCCGAAGCTCCAGGCACACAGGTACTTTGAGGACGCTCTCCGGGTGACTGAGAAGATGGGACTACACACCATCTTTCAAACAAGAGAAGATTACAACATTGAGTTGATCTAGAAGTTCTATGCCACAGTGGTCTTTGGGGACACTCCTGATGTTCTCCTTGAGTGGATTTCTGGCACTACAAGATGTCGCTCCTGCATGGCTCAGTTTGCCCATCTCCTTGGTGTGCCTTTCAACCCCAATGCTCACAGTGGTCACCGGATGCATGTGCACGGTCAGGCGTATGACAAACAACTATTGGCTCCTATCTACTCTCAGAATGGTGTGGTTGGCCAAACCACCAATATCAAGCTCATTTACAACATCCTGTGATACATTCCAAATGTATCTATAATTTTTGGTGTTCCATGCTTGGTTTTATCCACTTTCTTGTGTTTTGTCCACACTTTGGAGTACTTTTCATATGATTTGTTGGACTAACCTATTAACAAGAGCCATAGTGCCAGCTGCCTGTTTTCTACTGTTTTTGGTTCCAGGAAAGTCAGAAAATGAATATTCTCGGAATTGGACGGGACAAAAGCCAAAGTGCCTATTTTTCCAGAAGTCATCAAATGCATGAATACGAGACGGAGAGGGGCCAGGGGGCCACCACACCACCTGGCCACGCGGCCCAGCCTAGCCCGCGCCAGGGGGTGGTGTGGCCACTCCCGGCACCCCCTCGGCCTCCTCTTCCGACTATAAGATGCCCTTGGGACGTAAACCCTAAGTACCCGATCAAAAATCCACGAAAGAGTCTGTAGCCGCAGTCATCTCCATCCCTAGATCGGGAGGGATCTGAAGCTCTTCCCGGCACCCTGCCAGAGAGGGGAATTCACCCTGGAGGCCTTCTTCATCACCATGCAAGCCTCCGGTGTGATGCATCAGTAGTTCATCCTTAGACTACGGATCCATGTAGTAGCTAGATGGCTGGTTCTCCTCCTTTGTGCTTTCATGTCTAGATCTTGTGAGCTCCGTTCATGATCAAGATCATCTATTTGTAATTCTGCATGTTGTGTTTGTGGGGATCCGATGGATATTGAGATGCTATTTCAGATTGATTATTGATTCTATCATGTCTTTGTTATTTGAGATCTTGCATGCTTTCCGTTGTTAGTAGATATCTTGGCCAAGTAGATGCTAACAACTCCAAGAGTTAGTATTTATGCTCGATAGTGGGTTCATGCCTCTGGTAATTTGGGGAAGTGACAGAAATCTCTAAGGTACTAGATGTGCTGTTGCTACTAGGGAGAAAACAACAATCCTTTGTTCATAGAACAATCGTATTGTTTACTTTACACGCAGTTCATAAAGCAATAATCTGTTGCTTGCAACTTAATACTAGAGGGGGTTCGGATGATAACCTGAAGGTGGATTATTAGTCATAGATGCAGTTGGATGGCGGTCTATGTATAATGTTGTAATGCCCAATAGAATCTCAAAGGAGTCAAGATGATTAGTATATGTATGTATTGCTTTCTCGATGTTTGTCAATTGCCCCACTGTAATTTGTTCACCCAGCATGTTATCTATCTTAAGGAGAGCCACCTCTAGTGAACTATGGATCCCGGTCCTTGTCTTTGACATTCAATCTACAATCTTTTACTGTTTTGTGTTTACTTTCTGCAAACTTTTACTTCTTTCCATTCGATACGTTTAATCCTTTGGTTTCCGCAAAACACGGTAAGATTGACAACCTCATCGCAAGTTGGGGACAAAGTTATGTGGTTGTGTTGTGCAGGTCTCCACGTTGCTACTAGCACCGGTAGTGCGCCCTACCAAAGCTCAGCTAGTAACACCTTTGGGGTGTTTCCTTGCTCCTACTGGTTCAATTAAACCTTGGTTTTATACTGAGGGAAACTTGATGTTGTCTTCATCATACCTTCCTCTTGGGGTTCCCAACGAGCTCTACATCAACACCACACCAGCACTTTTCTGGCGCCGTACACTAAGCCATCATCCTGCTCTGCATGTTCTGCCACACTCTCACTCCCACGGCAGGCAACAAGGATGAGATGCGGGGTGCTGAGATCAATCTTATGGCCCATGCCCACTCCGTGTATATTCGGGGTCCAGCTCACCCAGGTGGTACCATAGATGTCATGGACTTCATCTATTAGGATATGTACAAGTGCATCACTAACAATAAGTGCCCTCTTTTTGCTCCATATGTGATGAAGCTCATTGTTGCTCAGGCTCCAGACACTCCACTGCTGTACACTGAGCTTGTTGCTCATCTCCCTGCCAAGTTACAGAGGAAGGGTGCCCCTACCTCCAAGGCACCTCGTGGCTACACCCCTGCTCAGGATATCTTTGAGGATGATGAGATAGATGCCTCTGACAGTGATGATGTTTCTGAGGAGGTTTCGGGGGCTGTGACCCGTGGTCCTCGCATGAAGCATGCCAGCAATGCTTACCACTTCACCACCTCCAAGGAGGAAGTGCACAAGAAGGTGAAGAAGGCCTCCTGGTGGAAGAAGCTTCTTCTATGCCAGAACATTGACATTCGCCATGGTCAGTATGATGCATACAAGGCGAACAGGAACGTGATGAACGAACTCAAGCGGATCAACCAACCTTTGGATGTTGATCCTTCTCTGCAGCAGTCGTCTGATGGCACACTCTCCTATGGTCACTGGAGTCAGAGTTGTGTGGATTGGTCCATGTTTGAGGATGTATCTTCTTCTTCTCGCCCTCACGGCCAGAGCTCTACTCAGGAGGATCAGGATGATGAGGACGAGGACGAGGATGAGGAGGAGGACGATGACGACTACAGTGGCTAGAGTTGGCCTTGGGTCGCTTTAGTTGTGCTCTTTTCCATTTTTGGCGTCTCGATGCCAAAGGGGGAGAAGTAGCCCCTTTATTAGGTTGCTACCGGGGATTTGCATGGGTACACGAGCTACACGTTATTTCGATTTGCCTCTTTGAAGCTTCGTGTCTTTATGCTACTCTTTGAGTACTTTGTTGTGTTGAACTCTGTGTTATGTGTTGAGACATGCCTAGCTGGTTGTGTTAAGTGAATATGTTATATCTATGCCTAGCTTATTGATCTAGTTGTGTTTATATATCATGTCATATAGTGCTAGCTACAAAATCTAGAGAGGATGTAATCCTATGGTGTGTGATCATGTATTCAAATGCAAAGCAAAAAATTGGTCACACATCTAGGGGGAGCCTCGCTATATTTTGAATTTCTCCACTTATGAACATTTATAGCTATCCTTTTTGCAAATCCTTGGGTTGTCATCAAACACCAAAAAGGGGGAGATTGAAAGGACATTTATGCCCTTACTATTATTTTGGTGTTTGGTGACAACACTTGGATAAGTTTAATCATCTGTTAAATGTTTTAGGAGATTACAGCTGTCCCATGTATGGTGCAATAAAGGAAAAAGAGTTTCCCTGGGTCAGGTCTTTGCAAGGGATAAGTCCCAGCCGGACTGTCCGGCTGATCCAGGCCGGAGTGTCCGGCCAGGCCAGACTGTCCGGGTCAAGTGGCTCCCAATGGCTCCATTTCCAGGGGGGCCTATATAAAGGCCCCTTCTTCTACCTTGGAAGCCGCTCGTCCATCTCAAGAACTCCAGCACCATTAGAGCCACCAAATCCACAAGATCTCCTCACTCAACCATCCAAAGTCATTGATCTTTGGAGAATCGAAGGAGGAGGCATTGATCTACATCTTCACCAAGAGAGATCTTCATTTCCCCCTCATTCACTTGAGGGCCCCTTGCTCTAGTGTTTCATTGGAAACCCTAGCTTGTGATTTGGTTCTTACTAGCTTGTCTTTGATTTTTTGATAGCTAGCTTGTACTTGGGAGCCTCCAATTAAGTTGTGGATGTGTGTCCCGAACTCGTGGTAAAGGTGTCGGCTTCCACCTCGAAGGTTGTCGTATAGTGGAAGAGGTGAATCGAACCCTTTGGGGTGAGGTTCATCGGAGAACAAGGGAGGCCTCTCGTGGTGTTGGTGGTTTGAAACCACCCCCTCTCCAAACGTAGACGTACTTCCCTTCAAAAGGAAGGAACTACGGGAAACAAATCCTTTTGTCTCCGTGTGCTTCACTTTGGTTACTTCCATCCTCTACCGTACTTTGCTTATCTAGTCATTGCTTAGTTTGTGCTTGTTTGTCATATATGTAAATTCACCATAGTTGCATAATCTAGAGAATTTACCTTTCATGTCAAACCCTAAATTGAAAAAGAGTAAAATTTGTAGTAGCACCTATTCACCCCCTCTAGGTGCCCATACGATCCTTTCACTTACTATTGCTAGCCTTCACTTACACTGAGTATGTTTTACTCGTGTTTCCAATTCCCTAAACCCAAATATTGTCGAAAGTGTCCACCATACCTACCTATTAGCATCATTTGCTATTTCCGTGCATATTCAATATGCCTTGTTTTCTTCCGAATAAAATGTTTGCTTGTTATGAGAAAGTTAGTTAGTAAAGCTCTCACGAACTTGATGGCACACTTTATTTCCTCCACTTAATAAACCTGAAGCATTGTGACTGTCCATGAAAGTTATATGCTTGCAAATTATAGGCTGGGGATTAGCAGAACCATGCTGTCATGGGGAACGCTTTCAACACCTCTAAATATATACTCAGTTGATACCATGCTCTTTTGTTTGCGGATGTCGTCAGTGTGAAATAAAGGGGAGCTTGTAAGTCCATGGAGTTATGTATGTGTGTTAGAGAAACGCCTGGGCCGCCGGTCTAATCCATGTTGTCATGGTGAAAACCTGCAGCGTAACCATAATAAGTATCTATGAAGCATTCTTCTTATAAAAAAAGAGAGAGATAGCTATTGATAAAAAGAAAAAAAGAGTTTTGAGAAAAGAGGAAAGAGAGAAAAAAGCACCATTTTCCCATGGTAAATAAAAAGATTGCTAAGATACTCATTGTCTGCTTGCCTTGTCATTCTGATATGGGGATTCTTCCGTATCATCGGGCAAGGGGTACCCCGTTGGCGGTTCTCTATGATACGCACGTATTTACAATGACAAGAACTTACCGGTAACTAAAGTTGAGTAGCATGAGAAGTAGCCCTCGTACTCAAGGGACATGGGATTTCCAGTTTATAGTCTATCAAGCATATAACTCAGACTGGACCTCACTTTCACCTTAACCATATTAAAGATGCTTATGATAGGGGCAATGAGAGCTCAAAGCTAATGAGTACCATACTTTCAGCATTTGGAAGCCTTTCAAACTATTCAAAACCTTTCTCATTTTCTTGTTGAGTCTCCACTTATTCTATGAGCACCTTCTTGAGAGCATAGTTGTCATTCTTAGTGTAATGTGCTTGTCTCAAAATTTGATTATTTGTGTTATGACTTTGATGCTTGTATCTTTGATATCTTTACTTCTAGTCTTCACTTGGACTTCAGAGGTGCCTTGGCATTCACAATAAAAAGGCAAGCGAGATACCACTCTATCATACCTTGTTATGAGCATTGTAATGTTGTTTATGTTTATGCTTCATGCTACTTATTATTTTTCAGTTGGAATCTATTCATAGCTTGCAATGCCTATTAAGTAAACTTAGTTGCATACTCTTCATTATGAATTGTCTAAGTAGTTGATCACATGCTGAGAATATATACATCATATGAAGCAAATGTGTTCGTGAAAGTTTCTTCTATCGCACTCAGTTTTCAACTGAATTGCTTGAGGACAAGCAATAAGCTAAGCTTGGGGGGAGTTGATACGTCCAAAACGTATCTACTTTACCGAACACTTTTGCTATGGTTTCTCCTCTAAACTTGTGTGATTTGGATGCAACTAACACGGACTAACGCTGTTTTCAGCAGAATTGCCTTAGTGTTTAGTTTTTGTGCAGAAAATCAACTATCAGGAAAAATCCCGGAAAATATGCCAAAAATCCTATTTCACCAGAAGACTCCCGGAGCCAGAATACGAGACAGAGGGGGGTTGGGCCTAGGCCACACCACCTGGCCGTGCCTGGGGGTGGTCTGGCCTCCCCAAACACCCCCTCGGTCTCCCTCTTCGCCTATAAGATGCCTTCTGACCTAAAAACTCAGGGGGGTTCGACGTTTTTCTAGAAGGAGTTCCGCTCTGCCGCCACCACCAGATTCCACGATTCGGAACCAGAAACTCCGTTCTGGCACCCTGCCGGGACGGGGAATTGGAGGAGATCATCGCCATCATCATCACCATCGCTTCTCCATCGACCATCCATGTTTCCCCCATCTATGAGTGAGTAATCCCCCGTTGTAGGCTATGGGGATGGTAGGGATTGGATGAGATCGTTCATGTAATGGCATCAGATTGTTAGGACATGGTGCTTAGTATCTTCTATTAGTGCTTTTTGACTTTGTTGTGACTTGTTATGCTTAATTCTTGTCACTAGAGCCCGAGTGCCATGATTTCAGATCTGAACATGTTATTGATTCATTATGATAGTATTGTTATGGTCTTACCTGCAAGTTGTATACACACGTTGTTGTCCGGAATCAATGGCCCCGAAGTGACAGAAATCGGGATAACCGGAGGAAATGGCTTTGATGTGAGGATCACATGTGTTCATGGAGTGTTAATGCTTTGCTCCGGTGCTCTATTAAAAGGATCACCTTAATTTCCAGTATTTCCCTTGAGGCCCCGCTACAAACGGGCTGGTAGGACAAAAGATGTTGTGCCAGTTCTCATTGCGAGCACGTATGACTATATATGGGACACATGCCTATGATTATATAGTACTTGGATGCTTTATCTTATTTATCTGCCATTGCCCTATGATCTAATTGCTATGTGAATTGTCTTGTCCATGTAATGCCCGTCCATCCATCCCTATGCCTACCGCACTCGAATCCTACTGTTTATTGATGTTGTTAGTACTGTCTTTACTTTACTATTGCTGCTACTTTACTATTCCTACTACAAAACTGTTGGTACTGATAAACTGCTGTGAGCAAGATTGTTTCCAAGTGCAGCTGAATTGACAACTCAGTTGTTAAGGCTTATAAATATTCTTTGTCTCCCCTTGTGTCGAATCAATAAATTGGGTTTCACTTCCCTCGATAATACTGCGATACACCCCCTATACTTGTGGGTCATCAGCGCCCACCGTCGAACTCAGCCTTATTAGGCGAGGTATTACAGGATGGTATCAGAGCAGTGTGTTGACTATAGGATTGTGACCTAGGATTGGAATAGGAAAGCCATATGAATTATAAGGACTATTTCATTCTATCTATTCTCATCTTACAATTCTTTCTAATATCTTCTTATCACTTCAATTCTCATACTCTTCTCTTTTAAAACATAGAAGGAAGACTCTTGCTATGGATGAACTCATAATTTTGTACTTATTAGATTCTTGTAATTCTTGCTCTCTCTTTTCTAATCTCATATTGTTCAAAACTTGTAGATGAACACCCGTGTGAGAAAGCGCAAGACTAAAGAATAGTTAGATGATGTCCACCGTATAGTTTTGATAGGATTTCAGTTAGATCTGGCAATCGATCTTTGCAAGAACTTGTGTGATAGTTGGTTTAATATGCTTAGATTGTACTATTTGATACCCCCAAAGTTCCAAAATATTTTTGGTAGTTTTCATAACATGTTAATGAAGGTTTGGATTATAAAATCGTGATAATTTCGCTGTAGTTTTCTGCCTGACCTGTCGCACTGCACGAGTTTTCATGTTTTACTGGTAACTCCGATTGAGCTCATATTTTAGGATCTGGTTCGTAATGTGCTGTCGTATAAGCACAAAAATCAGAAAAAATTAATGATGAGTTAAAGGTCCCCATAAAAATTCGTGAATACTGCTATAGTTTTAGGACAGATTATGTCCATTACTTTCAAAATTGTAGGTTCACCCCCCAAACGTATTGTAATCAAAAGAAAACTATTTTGTGGATGGTATGCCACTAAAACAAAACTTCTGGAATATAAACAAAACTATTTTAGATTGAGTGTTGCTTGTTATGATTGTCTGCTTGTGTGCCTATTGATTGCTTCATATAGTTATGGGTAATAATACTTCTCTAGTCTTTCTAACTATAACTCATCTATGCCATCCCAATAGATGCCGTCCGTCATCAACTCAAAGACTGGAGCACATAACCTTCCCACTACTGTAATATAATGGATTCACATGGATTTTATGTAATACTAGGCATAGATTAGATGTTAAATATGAATATCAGGTAGTTTGTGCCCAACAAGGCATTACACTCAAAATCCTAGAAAAAGGAGAATCAGATATAGTTCAACACATAGTTTTGGAGATGCTAAGTTTAAATTCCTTAAGGGGGATAACCTCAAGAACACCATTGAAACCTTGCTAGCCATTCCGAATATCGGGACTAGATCCATCTTAAGGGGGTTAGTCTGTCACATCTGAGATTTTAGAAAGTGGGAATTAAATAGGATTCATGTACATGGTATTGCATCATGGCATTCATAAAAAATTATTCCCAAAACTCTATTTTGAAAACCAAAATTTGATTTGTCAAAAGGCTCCTATGGGAGATCAACTAAGGATTTTATAAATCCAATATACTTGGTCAATATAAAATACTACAAACTGACCCTAAAATGACCAACTAAATAATAGAAAATTATAGAAACAAAATTGAGCTTATTTGGAGATGTTATGTAAAAGGTATGGAATAAATACAAACAAAGATTTAAAAGAAATAGAATTTTACATGGATTTATAAATCCTCTATTTTAGGTTGGACCTGAATAATACTCATTAACATATTAATAAAATATAATGAATTTTCTAAACTCGCAGAACTTTGTTTGAATCAAATCTAAGTTCAAAAACTAATACGAGAGAAGAAATAAGGAAAAAGAAAAAAAACCTAAACTAACCGGAGCCAGCTAGCCCCAGCCAGCCCAGCCTACCTACCTACCCCGCGCACAGCAAGCCGCCGACCCATTCCCTATCTACCGCACGTGCGCAAGAAGCAACAACAGTGCAGCCCAGCGCAGCCGTTCCCCAGCCCGCTCTCCTCCCTTCTCTCTCTGGCCAGTGGGACCCATGGCCTTCCTCTTCCCCGGGCGGAGAAGGACTCGATCGTACGAGTCTGAATTGATCCTCCGATCCCTATGAAATTCGCTCGGTCCATCTCGTTTTCCTTCCCCCTCGCGCATGTTTCCTCATTATATAACCCTGCTCCTCTCTCGTCTGGTCTTTTTTTCGAAAAATTCAAACCCTAGCACCGCCCGAGCTAGAACCTCCTGTTCCACTGTTGGCTACCTCCAAATCAAGCTCGAGCTCACTATTCTGGTCACCCCCTCGACCTCCTCTACCCTCCATCGTCGTCCTCTTCCTGCACCGCGTCTTTGTGATTTTTTCCCCTTCTACAGCTCATCGAACCGCAAGGAATTGCTCGCCGATGCTCCGCCGGAGCTGAGCTGCTCCGTCCGCCTGTCACCATCACCCCTGGAGGCGGAATATGTCATCGCGCCCACTGTCAAACTCAGCCTTATCAGGCAAGGGTGTTACAGACACATGTTGAGCGGAAGTAGCCCGATACTTCCCTGGTACCACCGGTGGCAAAATGCCCTAGCAGTACTACCAGTGGCGCGTCGGAACTACCGCTCATGGAAACTTCAGAACCAAAACTACCATAACCTTCTTATCTGAACTCCAAATGAGATGAAACCAATTTTATTGGAAATATTGGGTACCACATGGGGAGAAAATACCATGTATATATATGTGATATATGTCCCAAGGTGTGGATCCAAAAAACCCGAAAGATCAAAAACACGAAAAGATATATCAGGGAAATTACTTTTTAATGAACTAGAGCTTGTTATGAAAATAACCACAAGCTCTATATCCTCACATGGAAAATATCCAAATAAAAACCAAGAAAGATGACGCAAGAATGCAAAGGTTTGAGCTCTCTCTAAAAGATGTGATTGAGTCACCCGCCCGAGAGCCCCTCTTGATAGTACATCTATCTATCCTAAACCCGGTCTCCTAACAAACAACATGAGACCGGCAGAACAGAAACCCTATCAAGATCATACCTTTACCTTGAGCATTCCACTTGAGCTTGATGTAGACTGTCTTGTCCTCCTCAAGATGGAACACCTTTCTTGATTGCCTTGCTTGATGAAGACATGCGAATTGCTTCCCATACTCCATAGGGAGACTTCTTCCTTGAACTTGTCTTCATCAAACCATGATCACCGAGGATGGCAAGCTTCAAGCATGAGATCTACTAGAGATGGTGCATAAACATTGTCATTAATTACCGAAACCACAGATGGGTACACACATGCCCTTTCAGTCTAGATGACTACATATTGTTACTAGACTAATGGATAATTTAGAGGATGAGAAAGACCATTTTAAGTGGGACCTTACGCCATCTGAGGTGTTTTTATTGAAATCTATGTATTTCACTGAAAAGATAATCAAGGTTCCTGCATAAATATTTGTGGAAATGAAAGTGGCATAAAAATAAAAATTTCATGTGGTTCTTGCATCATAGTTTTATTAACAAAATATAATCTTAAAAAATGAAGATGGCAAGGTAGCCAAAAATGTTATTTTGTGCTGATAATGAGACAATTCAGCACTTATTCATTGATTGCACTTTTGCGAAAATAGTTTGGCACATAGTGTAAATGACATTTAATCTAGCTCCCTAGAAAATATTAAGATTTTGTTTGGGAACTGGCTGAACGAGGTTGATAAATTAGATAAGGTGCAGATATGAATGGCTGTTTGTGCTTTACTCTAGGCAATTTGAATATATTTGCAATGACCTAACTTTTAACAGACCGACAAAATTTTCTTTTGTGCAGGTGATGAGGGGTAACTTCGGAAATGCCCATTGTTATGGACTTAGGATTTTGCGGAAAAGAGAGCACTAGGTATTTCGTTAGATGATCAGACAAACAAGGAAGTCAAGGTCGTCTGATTATCGTGGAGAATATGATTACAAAGTCTTCAGTTTCTAGTTACGATCTAGATCATGGCGGATTGCTGGAAAGCTAAGGCGCGCTCTCTATCAGCTCCTCCTAGCCTTTATATGAGAGGTTGGGTCCTGGAGTCGTATACGGATAGGTTACAAAGTATGATCACAACACTAATATTATGTCATTTTCTAAATCTTTCTTGATTGCAAAGATACGCTTTTGTCCGTTGGATGCTTCCCGAACTGCTCTTATTCTTCGTGGGGTTCGTGGGCCGTAGGCCTTTGTATGCCCAAGGTAGTTAATCACGGGAATCCGATAAGTTATACCCATGTTAGTAGCTCCCGAGACTCCATCTGAATCATAGATTTAGGTGAGTCTCAAAGACTCTCTTAGCTGTTTGTCGCAATTTCCTACAACTAAACCATTTAATATTTTTATGCTTTTTTTTGACCAAGATACTGTAGGGAAAACCCCTACGGTGTATTTTTTTAATATGAATATGTACACAAATTTACAGTAGAGAAGAGGTTACATCAAGGGGGGTAGAAATGGGGAGAAGAACAAAAGTAGAACAAAAACAAGATCAAGTGAAGCATGATGATATCCAATCTAGAAGTGGCTGAACTAAACTAGCTTTGACTCTGTATTGGTGTAAAGAGAGATCGCTTTGGAATCTAACTCTCCATCTGGCCAAGGATGGTACTTGTTTTCTAAAGATCATTTCATTACGTTCCTTCCAAATATTCCACGCGGCACAAATCACCACCTCCATAAAGCATGGTCCGACAAACCTGTTCCGAGCATCAACAAATTGAGCCGATAACTGCATATTCAAATCCCATTGAACGTTAATCATATTCCAACATGAAGTAGCAAACGAGCAACCAAATAAAAGGTGCTTTGTGTTCTCCAACAGATGTGAGTTGCATAAGACACAGAATGTTCCACCATCTACGTGCCAATTTTTTCTGAGCATCAAAGCTTTTTTATTTAATCTATCGTTCAGAAGCAGTCAAGCAAATATCTTAGTTTAGGGAGGCATTTTGATTTCCAAACCATACATAAAGATGGGTCCTTAGGCACTGTTCCAAATAAAAATCTGTAGAATTTAGCTGATGTGAATGAAGAGTCACCCCATGGAAAAATCCTTTCATCCAACAATGTCACTTCCGAAGAGAGGCCATGTATTACATTTTGCATTTCTGTGAGCTCCTCAAACGCCTGAACTGAAAGAGGTAGGACAAAAGGACTGAACATATCGTCCATGTTTGCGAAGTGAGCGACTGCCGCATCCTCATTCGAGGGGAAAGAAAAAATTCTAGGAAAAACTTCATAGAGCAGACCACTATCATGCCAATTGTCCTTCCAAAATAGTGTCATCGCTCCATTACCCACTTTGCTTTTATTATCGTAGGGATTGGGTACAACAAGCCTGATGCATCCGATGGATCAATAATCAGTTAATCTCTCTTGGCCAAAGACATCATGAACCTACATCAAATTCGAGTCTCTGGGCTCGAACTAGGTATATACTAGTGTAATTCAGTTCGGGCCACGGAGGTCTTATCGAAACTGAATCTCAGTGCTTTATTTCGGGTACTCAACGTGTCCGTCGGAATTTTTCATCGTATCATGGATACGGATAATTTACTGGCAGAGCGCATTCGTGTACGATTACGAGGCCTCACGGGATGGATCGCAGGGTCTTATATTCACGTCGTAGACACGACATTTATACATATTAACACGGTGGACATGGTCTTAGAATTCTTTGAGTTTTTGTCGACAACCTTGTTTGGCTATTGGAATTATCGAAATTGTCGGCTTCTTTTCATCGGGTGCGATGTAGGCGCTCCCAGTGGGAGTAACCATTTGAGGATACAATAATGTAATGCTCATATGTTTTTTATTTTTTTGACTCCATTGGAGGATTATGCTATTTTTATCAGGTGCGTGTTCAGCGCTCCCGATGGGAGTATCCCTCGAGGCTACGTTTGAATTCTTTAATTCGAGTGTAGGCTCAAAAATTGTTCCCCAACTTGCTTTTATGTCGACTCCATAGGAGGATTTTTCTATCGGGTGCGCGGCAAGCTCTCCATATGGGAGTAGCCCCCAAAGATATGATTGGGTGCTTCTACCAGAGAATAGGCTCAGAGCATCGTCTTCATCTGAGGAGGTACTCAACTCAGGCCTTGATTAAGTCAATCCATAAGGGTGCGCGGCCAGTACTCCCGATGGGAGTAGCCGCCGAGCCTATGTCCGGGTGCATGCACATAGTGTAACACCCTCGTGGCCATATGCAAGTTTTAGCGATTCCCGCCAAATCCGCATAGAAACGATTCAAAGATGCCCACCAAACACTTCCGCGCGGATGGAAAACGAAGTAATATTACTACACAATAGTCCATGATGAAAACCACAGAACATTTATATACATCAACGACTCAATGAGTCAAGAATACATATATATAGTAAAAAGATCCAAATCACCTTGAAAATGATACAACATACGAGTACGGATAAGATGCAAATGGGGCTAAGAGCCCTGTAGAATAACCAATAGCATTCATAACCCTACCCAGGCTAAGCCAGAAGGGTAACCTTGCTAACGTCGGCGAACTTATACCTATTAAAACAAAAGGGATTCCGCCAAAGGGCAAAGGAAAAAGAGAGCAGTCAGTACTGAGGCCAGCACATGATGAGTCTATAATTCGGTGGCTATCGCCTACATAGGTATGGTGGACTAAAGCGGCAGCAAATCATGCACTAAACAACCTATAGAGACTTGATACAACTGTCATCTATCACAGAGGGATAAGAAAGACCTATTCGGAACAAAACTGATACTAACATCAAACATACCCATCCTGGTATTTCCCCCTCGAGACCAAACGAGGAAGTCCTTCTAAGGAAACTCACTGATACGTTGCAAACGTATCCATAATTTTTGATGCTCCATGCTTGATTTTATCTACTTTCTTATGTTTTGTCCACACTTTGGAGTATTTTTATACACTTTCTGGGACTAACCTATTAACAAGATGCCACAGTGCCAGTTTCCTATTTTCTTCTATTTTTTGTTCCAGAAAAGTCAGAAAATGAATATTCTCGGAATTGGACCGGACAAAAGCCAAAGTCGATATTTTACCAGAAGACTCACGGAGCCAAAACACGAGACAGAGAGGGGCCACAGGGTGGCCACCCCTTGGCGCGGGAAACCCTAGGCCGCACCAGGGCATGGTGTGGGCCCCCTTGCTAGCCACCGACCTCGCCCCTTCGCCTATATATTCTTCCCGATACAGAAACCCTAAATCGTCAAGCCTCCAGCCACGAAAAGTTCCGCAGCGCCACCACCACCGAAGGGGAGATTCGGGGGATAGAAAGTCTCTATTCTGGCACCCTGCCAGGACGGAGAAGTGCGCCCAGAGCCATATCCATCGATCTCCACCACCATCTCCATCGCCGTTGTTGATTCCCATGATGAGGAGAGAGTAGTTCTCTCTTGAGGCTAAGGGTTCTACCGGTAGCTATGTGTTCATCTGTCTCTATATACATGATCTTATTGAGATCATGAGCTTGTAATCTATAGATCTACCTTGCTACCCAAGTGCTTTAATAGATCTCTGCTCTCCCCATGTGTGTGAAGTTGACAGTGTGCACACCATGGTGGCACTTAGGCTTGAGATTACAAATACTTGTTATGAGTTATATTTGGAGTTGGATGTCTTTATGAAATTGTGGTGTTTGTTTGAACCATCTAGTGCTCAAGGTGATAGTGTGGGGTTATCTAGATGGGAAAGGTTTACTTTGAGGTGTGCTGTTATAGCCCTACCATGGATTAGAGTGTCCAACCGGAGAGTAGTTCAGCGTAGTATCATAAAGAAGAATATATCTATATGAGAGTGTTCACTAGTGAAAGTATGATCCCTAGGCCTTATTTCTAAGCACTGAAACGCCATTTGCTACTAGATTTGTTACATGTTTGCTTGCTTTCATCTTTATTTCAGTTTTCCTTTAGTCTCTTCCACGCCATCAAAGCTATTTTCTGGCACCGTTACCACTTATAATTATCCATACCACTTGTATTTCGTTATCTTTTTGCCGAACTAGTGCACCTATACACCTGACAAGTGTATTGGGTGTGTTGGGCACCTACATCAAGGTTTATTTTCACTAATTAGGCTTAATGGAAATCAACAAAAAAATTAGAGAGCTTTATAGTATTTATCTTGAGTTAGGACATGAAGTGTTTGAAGCGAAAATTAAAAAACCTATGGAACTTTATTTGCATGCTAATAGCAATGTTGTTAGTATGAATTCTTTGGACACCATTATTGCTAATGCTATGGAAAAGTCTAAGCTTGGGGAAGCTAGTTTTTATGAAAATGATCTTTTTAGTTCTCCAGCTTAGGAAGATAGCTATTCTATTGTTTATGATGATACCAAACCTCCAATATATGATGATTACAATGATGAATATGATATTTCAGTCCACCTACTATTGAGGAGAACATTAATTATGATATGCCTCCTATATTTGATGATTATGGTGATGAGAATAATAATGATAGCTATTTTTTTGAATTTGCTCCCACTACAATTAATAAGAATGACTATGCTTATGTGGAGAGTAATAATTATTATATGCATGTGGCTCATGATAAGAATGTTTTATATAATAGTTATATTGTCAATTTTATTGATGATGCTACTGAAAGTTATTATGAGAGAGGGAAACATGGTTTTATGTATCTCAACAAAATTAAGTTTCCCCTCTTTATCTTGAAAGTCTTGAAGTTGCACTTGTTTTGCTTTCCTATGCCTGTTGCTTTGTGCTTTCATGACTTGTTTCTTTACAAGATTCCTATGCATAGGAAGTGGGTTAGACTTAAATATGTTTTGAATTTGCTTCTTGATGCTCTCTTTTACTTCAATTCATATTTCTTATGTGAGCATCTTCTCAAACTATCATGCCTAACTTAAAGGCATTAAAGAAAAGTACTTATTGGGAGATAACCCAAAAGTTTTATATGAGTCTTGGAAGTTATTACCTCAGTAATAACCGCTCCTTATCATTTTTATTTGTTTTTGTACCAAGAGTAACCTCTAATGAGAGAGAAGTAATGATTTGGAAAGTTGCTGTCCCGAAACAGATTTTTGTGCTTCACCGTAAAAATTCGTGTAAAATCTCTGTATGTCGTTTTGAGGCGTGAATTTTTGTGCTTATGACCCAGGTAGTTATCTAACTTTAGTTAGCTCAACACTTTTCAATTTGAGAAACATAAGGTCTTCTAAAAAAATGGTTATTACCTGCTGGTCTGTTTTGACAGATTTCTGCCATTATTTGCAATTGCTTCTTGTTGATTTCTTTTTGGGTTCTCTTTTGGGGAATTGAGCTTTTTGAAGAAAGTGCTACAGTAGCTTGTGTTTTAATGGAAGTTTTACTTATGTTGGAACTGAACCTAAAGACTTATTATCTTGAGTGCACTAATGTTGCTAATAAAGATTGTGTGAAGTTCTGTATGAAGGAAAAAATTCAGGTGTATGAAGAGAATGATGTAATGATATGAAGAATGGACTAAACCTCAAGCTTGGGGATGCCACCCGTGTCATCCCAAGAAATCTCCAAGAAGTACAATCGTCAAAGCTTGGGGATACCCAAGGCATCCCCTTCTTCATCAATAAAAATCCCAGGTTTCTTCCAAACGCTTCATTTTTATTGTTTCATGCATAGTTGTGTTGTTCTTGGAGCATCTTCTTTTTTGTTTTCTTTTAGTTTTTCATTTGCTTTGTTTTCTTAGTTTTCTGAATAAATTGGTTGTACCCCCTCTTTCATACATTGGTTTTCAAATAGTTTGGTTTGGATTGGAAAAGAGTAGGAAAGTTCATGCTTAAGTGGTAAAGAGAGCTTGTTTTTGACTGTGGTCTATGCTTTGTCATGCCATGCTCGATATTATTTTGGATTTATGCTTAGTATTCTTTGCAGTAGCATGACTTGTTATAAACAATTAAGATTGCTTAATGTGCCTTGGAAGGATCATGCGTTGTTTTAGCATATTAAAGCATAGTATTGTGGTATTCTCCTTTGATGCTTTATTTGGGTTGACTTGGCACATGCTCACACCATGTTATGACTATCCCAAGTCACCATAGCCTTTATGATCCTTTATTTTTCAACTTGTAGTATCACTTTATGCTTTGATTAATGATGTTTTGTCGCTCTGCATGATTATGGCCATTATTGCTCTCTTAGTTGGTCGCTCCCAGTCTTTTGCTAGCCTCCATAACCAAGTGTGAGTTCCACTCATGCATCCAACTCCTAAAACCAAGTTATTCCAAAGAGTCTACCATACCTACCTATTAGCATTTGCTATTCCAAGTATATTCATGTTTTTATCTACCTTCCGAATTAAACTTGTTATGAGAAAACTAGTGATTAAAGCTCTCACGAACTTGATGGCACACTTTAATTTTCTTGCCCCTAATAAATTTCTACCATTGTGTCGTCTATGTTGTATATGCTTGCACTTATATGTTGGGGATTAGCAGAACCATGATGTCATGGGGAACGCTTTCAACATTGCACTTGTACTTTGTACTTAGTTGATATCATGCTCTTTTGTCTATGGATGTCGCGAGTGAAATGAAAGGGGAGCTTGTAAGTCCATGGAGTTATGTATATGTGTTAGAGAAACGCCTAGGCCGCTGGTCTAATCCATGCTGTCATGGTGGAAACCTGCAGTGTAACCATATTGAGTTGTCTATGAAGCATTCTTCTTATAAAAAAAGAGAGTCAGATATTGAGAAAAAAGATAAAAAGAAAATAGAAAAAAAGAGATATATGAAAAGAGGAAAGAGAGAAAAAAGCACCATATTCCCATGGTAAATAAGAAGATTGCTGAGATGCTCGTTGTCTGCTTGCCTTGTCATTTTGATATGGGGATTCTTCCGTATCATCGGGCAAGGGGTACCCGGTTGGCGGTTCTCTATGATACACATGTACTTACTATGACAAGAACTTACCGGTAACTAAACTTGAGTAGCATGAGGAGCAGCCCTCGTATTCAAGGGACATAAGATTTCCAACTTATCCTTCATCAAGCATATACACCAAAGTTTGTTCACTTTAACCTTAATCACTTCAAGATGCTTATGATAGGGGCAATGAGAGCTGAAAGCTAAAAAGTACCATAATTTTTGGAAGCTCTTTATGAGACTTGAATCCCTACTTACTTCTATGAAGGCATTTCTCTTACTTTTATGTTGAGTCTCCACCTTCTATCTTTATGCACCTACTTTGAGAGCATAGTGGCCATTCTTAGTTCTATGTGCATTGTCCCAAGACTTGTTGATTGATGCATAGCTTTGATATTACTTGCTTTAAACTATTTGTATCTAGTCACTCTTATGAACTTTGAAGGTGTCCTACGCATTTATGTTTGCTACTCTATGAGGGACAAGTTGAATGCCACTATGCTATGTTTTCTTTATGTGAAACAAACAAACGTCTTGCAAAGCATTGCTATTCATGAATCTTTTGTTTGTATCCTTTCATGTTACAACATAGTTGCTATGTCTTATTGTTAGAATTTTATCTTTCATGCTATGTTGAACTACTATGATCCCAGCTATCAATGTTTTACAAATACTTTGATCAAGTTTATGATGGTGCATGTCACCTAAAAAATTATTCTTTCTTTTTATCACTTACCTACTCGAGGACGAGCAGGAGTTAAGCTTGGGGATGTTGATACGTTGCAAACGTATCCATAATTTTTGATGCTCCATGCTTGGTTTTATCTAGTTTATTATGTTTTGTCCACACTTTGGAGTATTTTTATACACTTTCTGGGACTAACCTATTAACAAGATGCCACAGCGCCAGTTGCCTGTTTTCTTCTGTTTTTGGTTCCAGAAAAGTCAGAAAATGAATATTCTTGGAATTGGACCGGACAAAATCCAAATTCGATATTTTACCGGAAGACTCATGGAGCCAGAAGACGAGACGGAGAGGGGCCACAGGGTGGCCACACCCCCCTTGGCGCGGGCAACCCTAGGCTACGCCAGGGCATGGTGTGGGCCCCCTGGCTAGCCACCGACCTCGCCCCTTCGCCTATATGTTCCTCCCAATACATCCAATACATAAACCCTAAATCGTCAAGCCTCCAGCCACGAAAAGTTCCGCAGCGCCGCCGCCACTGAAGAGGAGATTCGGGGGACAGAAAGTCTCTGTTCCGGCACCCTGCCGGGACGGGGAAGTGCCCCCGGAGCCATCTCATCGATCTCCACCACCATATCCATCGTCGTTGTTGATTCCCATGATGAGGAGGGAGTAGTTCTCTCTCGAGGCTAAGGGTTCTACCGGTAGCTATGTGTTCATCTCTCTCTCTATGCATGATCTTATTGAGATCATGAGCTTGTAATATATAGATCTACCTTGCTACTCAAGTGCTTTAATTGATCTCTGCTCTCCCCATGGGTGTGAAGTTGACAGTGTGCACACCATGGTGGCACTTAGGCTAGAGATTACAAATACTTGTTATGAGTTATATTTGGAGTTGGATGTCTTTATAAAATTGTGGTGTTTGTTTGAACCATCTAGTGCTCAAGGTGACAGTGTAGGGTTATCTAGATGGGAAAGGCTTACTTTGAGGTGTGCTGTTATAGCCCTACCATGGATTAGAGTGTCCAACCGAAGAGTAGTTCAGCGTACTACCATAAAGAAGAATATATCTATATGAGAGTGTTCACTAGTGAAAGTATGATCCCTAGGCCTTGTTTTAAGCATTGAAACACCGTTTGCTACTAGATTTGTTACATGTTTGCTTGCTTCCATCTTTATTTCAGTTTGCCTTTAGTCTCCACGCCATCAAAGCTATTTCCTGGCACCGTTATCACTTATAATTATCCATACCACTTGTATTTCACTATCTCTTCGCTGAACTAGTGCACCTATACACCTGACAAGTGTGTTGGGTGTGTTGGGGACACAAGAGACTTCTTGTATCTTGATTGCAGGGTTGCTTGAGAGGGGATACCTTTGACCACTTCCTCCCTGAGTTCGATAAACTTTGGGTGATCCACTTAAGGGAAAACTTGCTGCTGTTCTACAAACCTCTGCACTTGGAGGCCCAACAACTGTCTACAAGAATAGAAGTGCGTAGACATCACTCACACGGCTGGCAGTTCTATTCATTCTTTCCATGGTGGTTATCCAACTTACTAGTCATATCGGATACAATTCAAATTATAACAGCAAACTTTAGTTATAGTTGTCCATGATTGAGAAGCTGTGCTCCAAGTCATCCATAACCATGGACACGACTTTTCGAAAAGATTTAATCCTGCGGGGGTGCACCAAAGTTTCCACACGCACTTCAACCCTTTTGCCAGGTCATTTAACATACACCCATCAGTATGTCGACGGAGCTTCGGACACGATGCTTTCCTAGACCCAAAGCAAGTGCATGGGGGCACCCGGAAAGTGTTACACGTACGAGGTATAGCTAATCCTCCTTGTATGGACCCTGAGGTTGCGTGGACTTGTCACGCGAGTAGAGCCATAGAGAATATATTTCTGTGACAGAGTGCCACACTATGCAACAGTAATAAATGCTCATCAAGCAACGGGTAATAAACATGGCATACATGGCATATGTACAGTAGGTAACGTATAAAGCCCAAACTAGTTTGTGGCCCCTAATACAGTACTTTGAAATCAGGTAATAAGCCAATAGGGGTGCGCACACACCATACATGTGGTTAGTACGCTCGATCTCGGAACAGGTGTCAAGAACTCGGGTCCTAGGTAGACACAAGTAGGCGGGTAAAACCAAATAACATCTATTACCCACCGGTGCCTCTGCATTATATCTATTTCCAGCATTTTAATAAACAAGTTGTAATTAAAATCATGATCATCTCCACCATTAAACATGTGCCAACCTCCCAACAACGATGGAATAACAACGACGTGAAGTAGCAGCTGAGCAAGCAACTACGACTCGCAAGGTCGTCTATCTATCAACCAATAGACAATAGGAGGTGTCCAAGGCAATATAGAGGCTGGAAGGAATATGAATGGTACAGAAACTAAAGCATCACAACACGGATAACAATATATCAACAGGAGAAAGTAAAGACTATAAATGCAAAATAGGTAGAAAGGGGGAGAATGCTTGCCGGGGAAACACTGCCGAAGATACATATCCAAAGAACTTGTCGAGACTCACATCAACTCGACGGCCTAATCCGTGAAGAAGTAAAGCGCTAAAAGAAACACAGGATGCACTATTTAATACTACGGTAGCAGATCGGGCATGATGCATGTATGATGCATGGCATGTCAAAGATGTGATGCGATAAGAAAATATTAAGCGGAACCATGGTCCCGACAATTAATTAGATGGTTCATCTTGTTTAGATACTTTAAAAAGGCAAACAATGTCATCGGTTCGCTACAAAAATTTAAACGAAGTCAATATAAGACTAGAATAGCCTGCATATGGTCTCCATATTTAATTATGAGGTGAATCGACAAAGTACCCCCGAACAAATAAACATGTATGCAAGTATGGATGAATTAATATGCAACAAGTTTAGATGGCATTTATAAAAGGGATTATTAATTCTATGCCCTTGGTTTTTTAGTTGTGCTCAGTTTTCCCCACGCTCTAAACTTTTGCTCACTTTTCCCCACTTCTTTAGTTGAAACACTCGCAAATGCTCATAGCAGACGTTTGGCATCTTGACCGTTAACTCTGACGAGTGGGGTCGCGTTGGACTCTGTTGACGACCTGACGAGTGGCTTTGCTGGTTGGGCCGTGTTTGTGTTCGTAGGACGGGCCCTTGAATTTAATATCGAGGACGTTGCGTTGGATCAGCCTTTTATGCATGCCCGGCTTTGGCATCGATGCAGCCTGCTATGCATGCGATTCTTTCCACACACACATTGAGTCCATGCATTGCCCTGCTAGCATGGATGCGCACCGGCATGCATGCATGGCTTCACGCATGCCTGCTTCGATCCCAGCCGCTCGATTCAGTCGCTCCACAGGCAGCTGCTAGCATGCACGCAGACATGCATGCTCGATTCATTTCTTGCGTCGTTTCACGCGTCGAGTCACGCACGCTCACAAACGCACCTGCTCGATTCAGTTACTGCGTAGTTTCGCACAGTCGTCGTGTCGATTCATGCATTGATGCAGTGTGTAAATGGCCAAAAAAGCCTAGCCTAGAGATACGGATCGTCACGATGTTGTTTCGTTGCCTCTTCCTTCTACACATCCATCCACGCATCCTCTCTTCCTCTCCCTCGACTATTTAAACTGCCCTTTGTTGCCTCTTGCTTCTACACATCCATCTACGGCTCCTCCCTTATCTTCTTCCCCAAAAGCCAAAACAAACATGCAGTGACGCGAAGACAATGCAATTCAACGTGCCGACTTTCCATGTGCCACCTACCGTGCCGGAGAGGCAGTACCCCGCCTTCGTCATCGTCGAGTCCTTGCTCCACGTGTGGGCGATCTCACACTGGAGGGGTTCTCGTGATCTTGCCGAGGTGTTCCTTCATGCGGGCTATCACTACCTCCCACCGGGCTCGTCGTCCATGTTCCACCTCGAGGAACAGCATCACCACGCCAACGCTCCACCAATAGGGCTCGTCACCCCCTTCACCAACAGGTTTGATGCCTATTACCTGGTCGACCTATGTTTGGGTGTGGATGCGAGTTCATCGCATTCACCACCTACAATATCTACACCGACTTCTAGAGCATATTCCCCACTACAAACCACATGCACACCCTCCTGTACTACCTCGGCGAGAACGACCTGGAGGGGGAGGAGGAGTGAAGACGGTGGTGAAGACAACGGTGAAGACGCCGGTGTTGCACTACCCTATCTATATTTGCTGTGAGTTTGGTGTGTGTGTTGCCCATGACGCGAGTTCTATCTAGGTTTCTATCTACGGTTATCTATTTGTGTCGTGTTATATGTAAGAACTTGTATCCCTTCGCTTTATTTACCTAAGTTATCTATTGTTACAATTGTATTTCGTTTGTCCCAAGTTTATACACGGCTAATTGACATGGGGAAAACTAACCAAATTTCGTAAAAATGATGCGTTTAGAAAACACATATAGTGAAGACAAATCAAATCAAATAAATAAAGGGACCCATAAATGAAAGCGAAGAAAAAATCCTTGACTAAATAGAAGAGCTTGGGCAATCAAATCCCATCAAATTAATGAAAGCTTTTGGAATCGTAGAAAGAAAAATCTATCAGAAACAAAAAAGAACAAAGAAATCATTCAAAAACAAAAATAGAGTCATCGCTTGTTTCTGGGCCTCATTTATCCTGTGTGGGCCTATTGCAGCTTGATTCTCTTTGGGCCTGCAAACTACGTTTTTTTTCTAGCAGTCAGTGTAACTAACGAAGTCGAGGAGAAAATTTGGCAAGTGCGAGAGAGAAGAGATGAACTCGATGTATTTGTGCTACACAAGTATTGCTTACTGTTATCTGACGAGCTAGGGTATGATCCAACACACGAGGTAGTTGTCTTCTGGCGAAACTGAAAGTGTCGAAAAAACTAACACTAAACTGCATACATTCAGAGATCGAGAGAGTTGCAGGGTTTGTTCTCGCATTTTAGATGCACACGGTGAAATCCATCACATTAATGTTCCATCACATGGATTAAGCTAAATAGTAGCGACAGCACACTACAAACATCTCTAACAAGAGATTAACATCAAGTAAAAAATCCTAGAGCAAGTATACCAACATAAAATCCTAAAGCTATCAGATTAGATTGCTTCTCAAATTCAATCATCCGGTTCAAGTTCTTGTTCATCTTCTTCAATTCGCCCTTCAGTTCTGCATCCCCCACCGTCGGAGCGACACTGTCATGGGGCAAATTCTGCAAAGCCGACGCATTGAGCTTGCGTCCCCTTGAATCCAGCAAGCCCAACCCTTGAAGCATCTCGATGTACCCATCCATCCACTCAAAATGGTAGCATTTCTTCATGATCTGAAAACAAAATCATGAACCCTAAATCCCAAATCTGATAGCAATTTGTTGAAATTAGAGATAAAGGATGCGAGAAGAACTCATGCCCAAAGTTCCCATTCTTGCACTCCTGCGAAGTCAATCGCTTCAGTGGCATAGTGTGTGGGCACTCATTGCATCGAGTCATCGGCACTGAGCCATACAACGGCCACGTGGGACGGGAGGCTGACGAGACGCTGGACATATCGTCGGAGAAGAAGAAGCAGAGGAATGGCTGCTTTGTGTGAGGAAGAAGCAAAGAAATCGCCAGAGAGGAAGAAGAACAAGAAGACGGGGAAAGAAACTGTGCGAGC
This sequence comes from Avena eriantha, assembly GCA_910589775.1. Taxonomy (NCBI): domain Eukaryota; kingdom Viridiplantae; phylum Streptophyta; class Magnoliopsida; order Poales; family Poaceae; genus Avena; species Avena eriantha. The sequence goes on along the minus strand of OU342741.1, from coordinate 158,837,490 downwards.
ACGGGCTGCTATGTGCCTTTGGCTGTCAGATGGAGAAGGGGAGATTTGACGATTTGCCACATTGTATTTTGCAGTTTGAATATTTGCAACATCCTATTTCATTGACATGTGGTGGTCATATGCAAAAAATCCAATATCAGATGTAAAGAGGGGCATTTCGTCAAAATCCCAAGAAGGACAGTGCACTAGCCTCATTACCCTTGCGGCCAATCAGGATGCAGAACCAGCATCGCGCGGATCACCCTTCCCATGGAATTCCTTCTAGAAGGCCATATCTGATGGGTGTAGTTTGGCGCTAGGGTACGATCTGATGGCGGACGTTCGAAGCTTGGGTTTGGAGAGATGTTGCGGGGTTTTGAGTCAGCCAACGAGGTTATTAAGGTTTGACCAAATTTCAAATGACCATAACTAAATCAAAAAAAAATCAAAATATGCGAGATCTTCGTGTGGCATCATATTATGTGACATAATTGGGAGGAAAAATATCAAACTTGATATATTGATTATGTATCAATTTTTTTCACAAAATGAACTATTTCATTCGAGCTTTCCTAGCTTTTGGGTCAAACTACCAATGTTATGGCCAGAATCACGACATGGTTTGTGATAATGTGCCCATATTGTGCACGCATGTGCATCATGGGATGACAAATAATGTTGCGGGAGGAAGTTTTCTTTTTCGTCGCACGAAAAAGCTATTTTCTATTTTCAGAGCGCAATAGTCGGGGTGTTTTGCGAAGCAACACCAAACGGCGAATACAAAAAATGCTACCGCCCATTTTTCAAAAATACTAGACCACCTTACATGAACAATGTCCCAACCGGGTATTCGTAAACCTTTTCGTCCACCCGTGCTAAAAAAGACAAATGTGTGCTGAATCGGTAGGATGTGGGACCGGTTTGAACTACAGGTACATGATCTAATGCTCATTAAAAAATTAAAAATCATTTTTAGACTGATGTTTCTTCAGAGATCCAATGCAGGTTTAGCAAGGCTCATCCCCGAATCTTCATGCCCACCGTTCGATTAGGGTTTGACGATAGTTTCAAATGACCATAACTAAATCAAAAAATCAAAAAATGTGAGACCTTTGCGTGGTGTCATATTATGTGACATAGTTAGAAGGAAAAATATCAAACTTGGTATATTGATTATGTCTCAAAAAATCTTCACAAAATGACCTATCTCATTCGAGGTTTCCTCGCTTTCGGGTCAAACTACCAATGTTATGGCCAAAATCGTGACATACTTTGTGATAATGTGCCCATATTGTGCACACATGTGCATCATGTGATGGCGAACAATGTTGCAGGAGGAAGTTTTGCTTTTCATCGCACGGAAAAGCCATTTTATATTTTTGGAGCGCAAACATCGAGGCGTTTTGTGAAGCAACACCAAACGGTTAATACAAAAAATGCTACCACCAATTTAAAAAATACTAGACCACCTTACATGAATAATTTCCCAACTAGGTACTCGTAAACCTTTCCGTCCACCCGTGCTAAAAAAGACAAATATCTGCCAAATCGGTAGGATGTGGGTCCGATTTGAACTATAGGTACATGATCTAATGCTCATGATTTTTTTTAAAAATCATTTTTAGACTCACAATATGATGTTTCTTCATAGATCCAATGCAAGTTTAGCGAGGCTCGGTCCTGAGCTAAGAATCTTCATGCCCACTATTCGATTAGGGTTTGACGATAGTTTCAAATGACCATAACTAAATCAAAAATCAAAAAAATGCGAGACCTTCGCGTGGCGTCATATTATGTGACATAGTTGGTAGGAAAAATATCAAAATTGGTATATTGATTATGTCTCAAAAAAACTTCACAAAATTGAAACGTAGATCCTGGGTAGACCCCGGGGGCCCCTTACACTAGGGTTTCGATGGGAGACGCTCGCTAGAGCCCCGGAATCCCACCAAAACTTGCATGTGGCCATGCCATGTGTACATAAGTGTGGTGGAAGGTATATTTATTATGTCTTAAAAAAACCTTCAAAAAATTGATAAGTTTTCATAGTAGCTCAAATTGACAACCTTCATAAAAAGGGATCCATCATAAAAAATCAACATTATTACAACTGATAAGTTTTCACAGTAGCTCAAATGACAACCTTCATAAAAAGCAATATTATTACAACTGATAAGTTTTCACAGTAGCTCAAATTGACAACACAAACATCTTAATACAAAGTTCAAATTCAAATCTTCGACTTGCTCCTTATGTTCACAGCTGGCTTCACTGACTTGCTCCTGGTTTCCCTAGTTGACATGCTCATGGTTTCCCTAGTTGAGATGCTCCTTTTGTTCTTCTTTACTTGGGGTTGTGGTCGTGGAGGTGTTGATGCAGTACTTCCACTTGCCGAGCACTTGACGACCAATTGACGGTCATTTGTGGGGTCAATAATCTTTAAAGGAACAATTGGAACATTTACCCCCTCCTCTTCCTCTCTTATAGCTTCAAAACCTTTAAAATCCATGGCTTCAAATTCTAAGCCATCATATGATGGTTGATCTTCGGTTTCTTCATCTCTAGGCCTTTTCTCCCTAGAGCAAACAAAAGGGTAGCTACATTCTACAAATGCAAACACATACCAAGGTAATGGTACTATATAATTTGCTTCAATCTGTAGTGTAGCTGCATCTTCAATCTCCATTGCTGCTGCATTCTCCTCTGCATTGGCTGCTGTCCATCTTTCCTCCTCTCCAAATGATGCATCCACTGGATTGGAACAAAGCCTAGCAATATGCCCCAGAACTCCACATTTTCTGCAAGCACACTTTTTTGGTACACGACTCTCCTCACCCATTCTGAACCTGTTTTTCCTTGGCCTTCCTGGTGGTCTAGTCAATACAGGAGAGTGGAGTTTAAACCCTGGATCTACTATGTTCCATTGATCTTTTCCCAAGAGTGCAGGCATGTTGTCAGCATAAGCAGCCATAAATTTGGGAACAAAGAAATACTCAGAGAAATATTGATCAACTTCACCATCTGCACCCCCGATAACAATTATCAGATGTAGGGCATGTATGCATGGCTTCCCACGGATCTGTCATTGCCTACAACTACATTCTCTAGCAGTTAGGTTCACATGATACCTCCATTGCTTATTTTTACTGTCAGTATAGGCTACCTCGCCCACATATTTATCAAATCGAATGCATTTCATCTTCAGTCCTCTTGCCTTGAAATGCAATGCCTTAATCAGTGACATGAGCATTTGATGACTAACATATTGTGTTTCTGCAATTCTTTTGGGAAGATCCATCTTTATCATGATCATCTACCTTATCTTGTCAAATGCTTGCCACAACAAGAGCCGTTTCACTGACTTGAACTTTGCATTGAAGCATTCTACAAGGTTATTGGTCACATAGTCTACTTTGCAGATTTTGTTGAATTTGCTTCTTGACCACACCTTGCCATGATGTGCATCCATGTACTGCTTCACAAGAGGATTTTGAGCATACAACACTCTCAAATGGTGTTCATGCGTCCTTTTTCTGCATGTGTATGATGCTGGCCATAAGTTCTCGACATAAACTTTACTAGGGAACTTCTTTTTGAAATTATGCGCTAGGTGTCTCATACATTCTCTATGCTCAACTCTAGGGAATACAATTTCTTCTGCACTCTCTAAATCCTTGCAAGCATATGTGTCCATAGTTAAACCTAGGGGTGTGCCTATAATGTTGCGCAATTGCTACAGAAACCAGACCCAACTTTCCTTGGACTCTTCCTCCACCACACCAAATGCAACTGGGAATAGCCAGTTGTGTCCATCAATTGCAAAAGCTGCTACTAGTTGTCATCTCCATCTTCCAGTCAAATGTGTAACCTCTATGGCCAAATAGGGCCTGTAACCATCTAGAAACCCCTGCCAGCAAGCCTTAAAACAAACAAAATCCCTTCTAAAGCACTCCTTCTCAAATGAATTCCCTTTTATTTTGAATGGAACTATATGCTTGTCAATCTCTACAACACTCCATGGACTAGCCATCTCCACTTCAGCTTTGAAGGTGTAAAGCAGCTGAAAACTGTCATTCCATTGACCATTAATTTTGTCAAGAGCCCTTTCCCTAGCATTGAAGATTCTCATGTAAGGAATTTGTATCTTGTACTTCTCAAAAAGCTTCCCATGGAGTGCTTTTGGACCAAGTCCAGGTTCTTCCCTCAACCAATCCAATATTGCATCTGCCACCCAGCTAGTTTTTGTTAGTTTGGTTTTGGCCTACCCCCCTAAAGGTGGACAGGTGTGCTTGTGTGAGTTTTTCTTTATCTGAAACAAAATAAAAGGGTAAAAACAATTAAGAAACATTACTCATTGATCTGAAACTAAATTACTAACTGAAATTGGTTTACCTGAATTAGTTTGCTCTTTAACATACGAGATGCATGCAACCTCCACCTACACCTATCATATGGACAAAAAACAGTAAATCTTCCTGGCTCACTCCTTTTAATATCATAGGTGTTTTGATTTAGAATGCACATGTTGTCACTGCATTCTGATAGTTCACCATGGATTGGAAAGTGGTGTCTTTAGTAAGCTCAGGTGCTTCCTATTCCACTCAATTGCTGGCATGTCCTCACCATCGTATTCATCAACGATTAAGTTGTCCATGTTCTCCTCCTTCTCTTCATCATTAGTGTCATCAAACCTAGCTCGGCTGGTGGGTTCCTCCGGATATTCATCATCCACTGCTTGCTGACTAGCTATATCTACCAGTTTAGGGTACATCATCTCGTCTTCATCATCATTGGTAAGCACTTCCTCGTCAGGTTCTGCATCTTCCTCTACATCGGCTACAGAAAGTACACGAGAAGCAGCAGCTGAATCGGCAACAGAATTGGCAGCATGCATGTTGTGGCTTTCATAACCACTTGCTTTACTCGGCGTCGACCTATAAGGAGTGCCGGGGTGCTGGCTGCTAGCAGAGACAAATGATGTCTAAACGTTCTTCCCCTTCACCTATTCTGTGCGTGGTTGAACCACATCGATTTGGATTTTACCAAACCGGCTGCCAGCATTCACTGTAAAAAAGCAACCGCATATGCTCGTCGCAAGTTAGTGGGAGAAATCTTTGCTCGTCACTATTGAAATAATTCAGTTCAATAGCATCAACATCACTCCAGGGATAGGTGTTACAGAGCTCAGCTCGAAAATCTATGAAAGATATGCTGGTTTCTACCACTTTGGGATAGAAAAATGTAGAAATCCTACGTGGTTTAGTACCACACAACACACTAGTTTCCATTCTAATTGCCAGCCGGAAAGCCAGCGCGGGATCAATCCTATTTTGTTCAAACAAAGGTTGCAGTTAAGCCAGGTGCAATTGAGCAAAATTCGAACGATTCAAGCTAACAAAAGTCAAATACAGCCTATAATACGATTTAGAATGTCAATTCAAGGGGAAACGATACTTACCTTGGTGTAATCCATGAATTGTCTACCGCGGATTCGACCCAATCCTCTCCACGGTCGATGGCCTTCCGGGCGTCCTCACCCAACATCGCTTTGTAATTCCAAACGGGGAGGTGGGTTAGATCTGGCGGAGACCCGGCGTCACCGATGAATGGAATAGGGGTATAGGGTGGAGGGAACGACGACGGCGGACGCGTCATGGCACCGACGGAGGGGGCGGGCGGGTGGCGTGGTGCAGTGGGGAAGTATCTCGATATGTTTGTTTTAGGTTCAAACAATCTGCCCGATATGTGTCTTCTAGCGGTCCCACTAGTCAACAAGCAATGGTCAATGCAGGGTGCAGGCCCCACTCGTCAGAGTTCACGGTCAAGACCGAAAACGTCCGCTATGAGCATTTGTGAGTGTTTCAACTAAGGAAGTGGGGAATAGTGAGCAAAATTTTGCAGCGTGAGGAAAACTGAGCACAACTAAGGAACCAAGGGCACATAATTAATAATCCCTTTATAAAATAGAGGCTCAGATAGGGGTCACACATCAAGGTCCGAAGATATTGGGGCCTCGGAGGGGGATCGAGATCTCCGGATCGGTCTTCGGTATTCGGATCTACGGATCCGGGGTTAGAGATCTTGGTGTTCCATGAAGGAGATCGTGTGTCCATGGCGAACTTGGATGGACCGGGACCAGTGGTTCAACGAGTTCCGCCTACGATGTCAGTGGCAACTGTTTGATACCGAGGTCTTCATAAGATCTTGGTAAGCTTCTCGGGTTCAGTCTTCCTCGATGGAGGTAAACAAACGAACATAGCGTGGACATCCTTCCCGGCCTTTTTGGGACTTGCACGACACCGGAACGAGCTTGAGCTTTAACGGGTGCACACGGGTAGATCTCAGCATCGGTACTCGAACAACAATGAGCATACGACGTGCACACACGCACATGGATGAGGATCATAAACATCACTGCGGGATCTAGATGGCCATCTTCGGGTCTAGAAACAAAAGTAGTGCACAAGCACGCACGTCAGCACTATAGAACACGTATGGGCACAGGCAACAAACATGAGGTGGACGGTGGAACTCGCAGTGCATCAGAGGACGCGTGCGATGCGACGCAACAGGGGGCAAGGTCGATGGCAGGAGGGCGCAATGCTGAAGAGGAAGAGCTCATTGGAAGGAGGGCGGGAAGAGGGCGCCACAAGCGGTGCTGGGCTCGCTGACCACAGCAGGGAGGCAGACGAGTGCCCAAATGTGTAGGTAGGAGGCGACGATGCCGTGGGTGGAGAGGCACACGAGGAGGCCGGTGACGTCGGTGGCGTCGGGCTCCAAAGCAGGGGAGGAAGTGGTGGTGGAGCAAGGGGATATCGTTGGGGTTGGGCGGACGGTGGCTACTGTGGAAGTGCGCAAGGAAGAGGCGCATACGACATGAGGCTACGCCTAGAGGCAGGCAGGCACTGTGGCGCTGCTCGAGGAGGCGGGGCGGCGACTCTGGTCGACGAGGAGGAGGCAGGGGCTTGCGCAACATCGGGTCCCGCTGCGACGCATAGAGGGAGGGCGCGGACGGTGCTACTCGAGGAGGCAGAGCTCGGGGAGGGTTAGATTTTGTTGGGCCGGGTAGTAGGTAGTCTTGTTCGATTGGGCCTCTGGCCTGACCGGCTGGACTGCCTCCCCGGGACTAAATATTATTTTTATAAAACAAAACATTTAGATAAAAAATAGTTTTAGACAAATAGAGATATCTGGAACACCGGGGTTTTAGTTTGAAATAAAGGGGAGATAATTAGAAAACAAAGATATGCTTTTAGAAAATAGTTTTAGGCAAACATATGCATGATGATGATGCTCAAATGCAATGTGGCATGATGACATGAGCATGCAATCATTATGATATGCACAAAATAAAAACATCAAGCGATTTCTAGTAGTGCTTTTCCCGGGGTGCTACAATTCGACACCGCTAACAAGGGATCTCGCCCTCGAGATCCACCTCATGGTATGGGGGAGAAGGCGGATGGTCGAATTCTTCTTGCTTCGTGTAGATGCTCGCGACACCACTAACAAAGATTATTGCTCCATCTTGAAATCGGTGACACCACCAATAAGGGTCATTGCTCATGTTCGTTGAGAAAACACTCCGGATAAACAAAGGACGAAGGTTAAGGTCTCAAAAGATGAGGTCACATCTAACTTCCATGAGAGGAGGGAAAAGTGCAACATAATCCACTTCAATGTACAAGAGAGAATAGAATGAGTAGTCGGCATGGGGGCCAATCCATCACGGACCCAAACTATTACTCCGCAGATGTAGTAGAAAAGCGTACAACCCATTCTCGGAACTAGACTGAAGATCTTCACAAGCGATGTTCGGAAACAAAGGAGTGATGCTAGCTCTTCATCATATCTAATGTAGATGATGATGTCATGTCGGAAAACACCGAAAGATGCAAAGAAAAAATAGTGACTTTTTGGTCCACTGAAAGGTACAACAGATGAAGATTCATCAGATAGCATGAAGACCTGATGTAGAAGCACCGTTACAAGAGGAAGGAAATGAAACCCTAAAGGTACAACGGAAACCCAACCACGAGAATTCCTGGACTCGAAGAAAAGATAAGAGGGCAGATTCAAAATACGCAGAGGTAAGAGGAGAATAGCATAGAGGTAAGGAGTAAAAGAAGACCTAATTAGATCTATCCAACCGATTTTCCAAAATAGTTTTGACACTCTACATCATCTGTTAGCTAGGTTATCCTAAATGCTGGACCAGTGGGGTATCGCAACTACTGAGCTCTGATACCACTTTGTAACACCCTCAAATCGGCCCTATGCAAGTTTTAGCGATTCCCGCAAAACCCACATAGAAATGATTCAAAGATGCCCACCGGGCACTTGCGTGCGGGTGGAAAACGAAGTAATATCATTACACAATAGTCCACGATGGAACCCACAGAACATATATATACATCAATGACTTAATGAGTCAAGAATACAAATATATAGTACAAAAATCCAAATCACCTTGAAAACGATACAACAGCCGAGTACAAATAAGATGTAAATGGGGCTAAGAGCCCTGAAGAATAACTAATGGCGTCCATAACCCTGCCCAGGCCAAGCCAAAAGGGTAACCTAGCTAACGTCATCAAACTTATACCTGTTAAAACAAAAGGGGTGCCGACAAAGGGCAAAGGAAAAAAGGAGCGGTTAGTACTAAGGCCAGTACACAACAAGTCTAGAATTTGGCGACTCTCGCTTACATAGGTATGGTGGACTGAAGCGGAAGGGAAGCATACACTAAACAACCTATAGAGACTTGATACAACTGTTAGCTATTAATTAATACCTATTCGGAACCAACCTGATACTAACACCCAAAATATCCATCCTAGTATTTCCCCCTCGAGACCAAACGAGGAAGTTCTTCTAAGGAAAATCGCACGGTTAGAAGTTTTATTCATTCTTTCCATGGTGGTTACCCAACTTACTAGTCATATCAGATACAAGTCAAATTATAAGAGTAAACTTTAGTTATAGTTGACTATGATCAAGAAACTGTGCTCCAAGTCATCCATAACCATAGACACGGCTTTTCGAAAAGATTTAACCCTATAGGGGTGCACCAAAGTTTCCACACGCACTTCAACCCTTTTTGCCAAATCATTTAACACACACCCATCGGTGTGTCGGCGGGGCTTCATACATGACGCTTTCCCAGACCCAAATCAAGTACATGGGGGCCACCCGAAATATCTACTCATACAAAGTATAGCTAATCCTCCTCGTATGGACCCTGAGGTTGCGTGGACTTGTCACGTGAGCAGAGGCCATAGACAATATATTCCCGTGACAGGGTGTCGCACCTAAGCAACAGTAATAAACGATCATCGAGCAATAGGTAATAAACATGTCATACATGGCATAGGTATAGTAGGTAATATATAAATCCTGAACTAGTTTGTGGCCCCTAGTACAGTACTTCGAAATACGGTAATAAGCCGATAGGGGTGCCCACACACCCTACATGTGGTTAGCACTCTCGATCTCGAAACATGTGTCAAGAACTCGGGTCCTAGGTGGACACAAGTGGGCGCGTAAAAGAAAATGGGGTTGTAGTCCTCGACGATACAAACTCAACAAGCCCAAGAACACCCAAAACAGAGTTCGTATGAAGAAATGGTGGCCAAAATACTAAAGGGTACAGACGGTTTGACGAGCAACTATACGGCCGGAGCTATTTTTCTGGTCGTATAGCTCCACCCATATAGTTGCCAAAAAGGTCGCAAACAATGGGATTTCACCCTAGAAAAGCTCCAGAACCTTCCCTAAGTCATATGAAGGTATTGGGGGAACCCTAGGGCACCCCCAAGGCCTATATAAAGGAGGGAGGACCCCAAGAGAGAGCCACCAAGCCATAGCCCTTCAGGGGCGGAGCCCTGTCGCCGCCACCACCCATCCAATCTCCATTGTGGCGGAGCTCTGGCTCAACCACACCTCAGAGATCTAGATCTCCCTCAACACCATCACCATCAAGGCATCCAAGCAATAAGAAGGGGAGGAGAAGGAAGACATCACCACCACCATGCATCGATCTCCATCTCCATCATCATCTCCATCTCCCTCTCTCTCTTGTGTTTAATAATTATAAGATTGAACATGGTTATGATATCATTATATATTTATATATGTTTCGTTGTTCATCCATGTGTGAGTGATTGATTCAATTCTAGGTTGAGGTATGATCTAGTGAGCTAAGTTAGAATTTATTGTGATCTAAGATGATTTTATGTGATCCTTTGGTCCGAAAGTGCCTTTAGCCTTGCGGTGACGCACGAGAACCATGCATAGTGCACACAGTGTGACAGCCCAGTAATCAATTGGGGAATGTTTATTTGTCTGAGAAATCTCTTATAGATCACACATATATTTGCGCATCTAGTACTAGTGAGACCGGAGCCTAGAAGCCCTCTCTCATTCCATTCAATCCTACAACTACAATCTCTTTAATTCAGTTCATATTCCTGTTTACTTTCCGTCTTAGTTTATTTTGTTCTTGTTAAAAGTTCTTTATTATTAGATATTATAAACCTCTCTCAATTATCGTTGTTCTAGTAACGTATAGAATAGGATATTTCCAAACCACAGTTTGGGTGTGAAACGTGGCCGCATTGACAATGTGGATGCGGGGTCGTGTTGTTTCCATTCGCCGATCTCCCATCAGGACAAACTCTTAAATATTTGCAGCTACAAGTACTGCAATAACCCTACTGTTGGTGTAGGAATCCAGTCATCACATGTGTGTTCTTTTCATAAACCACAACTAGAGTCATTGCATGTGTGTTATTTTCATGAACCACAACTAGAGTTCACTGCATGTGTGTTGTTTTCGTAAACCACATGGATCCACCAGAGTCATTGCATGTGTGTTCTTTTCATAAACCACATGGATCCACCAGTGTCATTGCATGTGTGTTCTTTTCATAAACCAAACCTAAAGTCATTGGATGTGTGTTGTTTTCATAAACCACATGGATCCACCAATGTCATCGCATGTGTGTTCTTTTCATAAACCACATGGATCCACAAGTGTCATTGCATGTGTGTTATTTTCATTAACCAGGGCTAGATTCATTGCATGTGTGTTCTTTTCATGAACCACATGGATCCACCAGAGTCATTGCATGTGTGTTCTTTTCATAAACCACAACTAGAGTCATTGCATGTGTGTTCTTTTCATAAACCACAACTAGAGTCATTGCATGTGTGTTCTTTTCATAAACCATAACTAGAGTTCATTGCATGTGTGTTGGTTTCATAAACCATATGGATCCACTGGAGTTCATTGCATGTGTTTTCTTTTCATAAACCACATGGATCCACTAGAGTTCATTGCATGTGTGTTGTTTTCATAAACCACATCTAGAGTCATTACATGTGTGTTCTTTTCATAAACCACAACTAGAGTTCATTGCATGTGTGTACTTTTCATAAACCACATGGATCCACCAGAGTCATTGCATGTGTGTTCGTTTCATAAACCACATGGATCCACTAGAGTCATTGCATGTGTGTTCTTTTCATAAACCACAACTAGAGTCATTGCATTTGTGTTCTTTTCATAAACCACAACTAGCGTCATTGCATGTATGTTGTTTTCATAAACCACAACTAGAGTTCATTGCATGTGTGTTCTTTTCATAAACCACATGGATCCACTAGAGTTCATTGCATGTGTGTTCTTTTTATAAACCACATGGATCCACTAGAGTTCATTGCATGTGTGTTATATTCATAAACCACATCTAGAGTCATTACATGTGTGTGTGTGTATCAGCGTGCATCATTGTGGTTTTAGGAAAACAACACATCCAGTGATGCCACTCTAGCATGTGGTGTCCAACCATGTCCAGGAACCCTGGTAGCATGTTGGGATTCAACTGCAGTATGCATTCTACCACCAGCTTAAAAGATGCTCCATCACCACACCCCATTGGATGTGTGTGTGTATCAGTGTGCATCATTGTGGTTTTGGAAAATAACATATGGAGTGATGCCACCACAACATGTGTCTTCTTTTCATAAACCACATGGATCCACTAGAGTTCATTGCATGTGTGTTCTTTTCATAAACCACATGGATCCACTAGAGTTCATTGTATGTGTGTTCTTTTCATAAACCACATGGATCCACTAGAGTCATTGCATGTGTGTTCTTTTCATAAACCACATGGATCCACTAGAGTTCATTGCATTTGTGCTCTTTTCATAAACCACAAATAGAGTCATTGCATGTGTGTTGTTTTCATAAACCACATGGATCCACCAGAGTCATTGCATGTGTGTTCTTTTCATAAACCACATGGATCCACCAGTGTCATTCCATGTGTGTTCTTTTCATAAACCACAACTAGAGTCATTGCATGTGTGTTCTTTTTATAAACCACATGGATCCACCAGTGTCATTGCATGTGTGTTCTTTTCATATACCACAGCTAGAGTCATTGCATGTGTGTTCTTTTCATAAACCACATGGATCCACCAGAGTCATTGCATGTGTGTTCTTGTCATAAACCATATGGATCCACCAGAGTCATTGCATGTGTGTTCTTTTCATAAACCACATGGATCCACCAGAGTCATTGCATGTGTGTTCTTTTCATAAACCACATGGATCCACCAGTGTCATTGCATGTGTGTTCTTTTCATAAACCACAACTAGAGTCATTGCATGTGTGTTCTTTTCATAAACCACATGGATCCACCAATGTTATTGCATGTGTGTTCTTTTCATAAACCACAGTGATGACCCACAAGTATAGGGGGTGTATCGCAGTATTTTCGAAAAGTAAGAGTGTCGAACCCAACGAGGAGCAGAAGGTGTTGACGAGTGGCTTGGATTATGACTTCTCTGTAAATACTAAGCAAACAGATTTTTAGGGGTTTTTGATAATGCAGATAAATAAAGTGCGAGTAAATAAAAGACAATGATAATAATTGTAGCAAGTGGCCCAATCCTTTCTTTAGCGAAGGACAAGCTGGTTGTATTACTTAAGATGACCAAACATTCTCGAGGACACATGGGAATACTGTCAAGTGCTTTGGCTTCATATAGTTGATTAATCTTCTCTAGTTGGATAAGTGTTGTGTGGGTGAACCTATGCTAATGTACTAACCTTCCTAGGACTAATACATACTTGTGATTAAACCCCTTGCAAGCATCCGCAACTACAAGAAGGTAATTAAGATAGAAACCTAACCACAACATTAAACTTTGAGATCCTACACTCCCTGGTGCAAAGGTTTCCTAATGGGGGTCCAGGTTTCTGTCACTCCGACAACCCCTACGATTAGTAGCCAAATACACAATGCATTCCCCTAGGCCCATAAAGGTGAAGTATCATGTAGTCAATGTTCACATGATACCACTAGAAGAATAACACCACAACTTAATTATCAAACCATTGGATCTTTCTCAACACAATTCCACTACTAACAACATGACTTCTCCCATGTCCTCAAGAACTAAACGAACTACTAATGAGACATCATATGGATCAAGATCAGAGATGAAATAATGATAAGTAACAATCTGAACATAACAATAATTCAACGGTTCCACTCAATAGCATCAACTACAACAAGTAATCAACACCGGAAAAGTTTCCCCTAAGAACTATGCAAGATTCAACCCAATTCTTACAGCGGTATGGAGTGGTGATGATGGTGCTGGTGGATATGATGATGGAGATGATGATGATCCTGATGAAGTCCAGCTTGATGATGGTGTTGATGACGACGATCTCCCCTCTCTAGGAAGGAATTTCCCTGGCAGATTTCTGCCTACCGGAGAGCTCTTTCTCTCTCTATAGTTTTCCGCCCCGCAGAGGCGGCATAATATTTATGTGGTCGCTCCTCGAGTCTTAGGGTTTCCAGGGGATTATATGCGTCAGAGGGCAATGCCAGAGGTGGGCCAGGGTGGCCACACCACCTGGTGGTGCGGCCAAGGCTAGCCTGCGCCAGGGGTGGTGTGGCCCCCCATGGCCCATCTTCACTTCCCCTTCTCGCTTCCTTCGTCTTCTAGAAAAATAGGATTTTCCATATATTTTCCGGGATTTTCTGATCTTCGCGAATTTTGCCTCCAAATAGTGCCATTTCTATCAGAATCCTGGCTCCGGTGGTTCATCCTCCCAAAATCATCAATCATGCAAAAATAGATGAAATAACATAAGTACCATCTCTTAATATGAAATATATCAATGAATAACAGTGAATTATGATATAGAATGGTGATGTGAAATGGACGTATCACATAGCTAGAGTCATTGCATGTGTGTTCTTTTCATAAACCACATGGATCCACCAGATTCATTGCATGGGTGTTCTTTTCATAAACCACATGGATCCACCAGAGTCATTGCATGTGTGTTCTTTTCATAAACCACAACTAGACCCATTGCATGTATGTTCTTTTCATAAACCACAACTAGAGTCAGTGCTGCAATTTCTGAAGATTTTATCGGGGTAGGGGTTATAGTCGAAGAAGAAGGAGATGCCTCCACTACGGAATCCTCCCAGGATACTAACTCCATTCCTTCAGCTCATTCCCAAGACTTCAAGTGGGTGCCAATTACTAGGAAGCGCAAGCGCTCCGAACCTATTGAAATGGTCGAAGACTCCTACAATTCGACGGGTTCAAAACCAAAATTCATGGAGCCTCTATCTTCTGCTCCCCCAGGGATGAGTCTCCTTTGTATGACCCAAAACATATCCTCGTAAGTACCTGATACGTGCATTTTGCATCATCAAAATAGTGACTTATATGATATGTTTAGAATGATATTTGCCATGATCCATCATTGTTTATGCATGTTTTAGATGATTTATGGGACTTTCTTACAAAGTCCCCTTTATTTGTATTTAATTATTAGGAGGCATAAAACCTCATTTTTCATATTTTCCTGTTTCAGGGACCTTTTGGGCGTCTAACAATCTGAGAAAAAATCCCTATGAGTTTTTCACCAGGAGAAGGACACCATGCCAAATAAGCAAGAGAGGGGAGCCACGAGGCCCAAAAGAGCGCTGGTGGCGCGCCCTCCCTTACTGGGGGCGCCTCCCAGGCCCGTTTGGCCCTCGAGCATTGTCTTGCCCCCTCCTTTTACATAGACCTCCGTCTCAGCCAAAAACCTACGCCACATTTTCCCAAGATTTACAGAGGCTGCAGCGGAGGTGAAAGTCCTCTCTTACTCTGAGTGAGGGCAGATCCTACTGCATCGGGGCCTCTGGTTAGGGGGAAATCGACGCCATTGTCATCACCACTCCTCCTTGGCATAGGGGGAGGCCTCTCCATCAACACCAACACCAGCACTATCACCATCTCCATCTCCGAGATCCACCTTATTCCCCTCATAGTTTATGATTGATTAAACCCCAGAAATTGTTTAAGGGCTATTTACATGATTGTGATTGGCAACTTGTCTTTATTTGGTGGTAATATTAAATTTTCAGATTGTGTTGTAATCCATATGCCTCTGATCATTACCATGTTTGTCACTTGTGAGTATATCCTGAGGGAATACGATGAATTGGCTATGATTTCCATATAGTATGCAATGAGTATTTTGTCAAGTTTTTATCTTTTATGTGGTTCTATGATGGTTTTATGCAAACATCAACTGCATATTACTTCACCTATATGGGCTCATAGGGGCACACTTTGATGCAATGATGATGGTTGGAAGGGATGGAATGACAGAAACCGTTTTACAATTCTTTGAATTACATTGGAGGGATTTATGTCGGGGACCAATGAACTAATTGCTATGGTGGGAAAATTATGTCTGAATGATTCCTAGGTTTGCACATGAAAATGGCTCTAGGACCCATCATAAGGGGTGTGTTTTCTCATATCTATGGATGCACCTAATTTAGGTTTCGCCCTAAGGGAATGAAACTTGACAATATATTCACCATATTACGTAGAAATATGTATGCTAAGTATATCCATGACGCCCTTATGAACACTTGTCACATATAAGAACACACACATACTCGAGCTTGTCCTCTTGCTGCATAGAGGATCAGGCTTTCTCTCGTTGAGAGCATTTACTTGTTGCTATTTACTTTTAGTACTCCCTCCGGCCCATATTAATTGACTTGGATTTATCTAGATTCGGATGTATCTCGTACTAAAACATGTCTAGATACATCCAAATCTAGACAAATTCAAGTCAACTAATATGGGTCGGAGGGAGTACTTTAAATTCTTGCACACTACAAATCCCAAAACACCAAAACTGCTACATTTATTTATTGTTTGACTTGTCAAATTTACTAACCAATACCTTGAGCTCCTCGTGGGTCAACAACCTTTCTATATTGAATGTACTATAATTGATCTCTGGCACTTGGGAGCCATCGAGACTCTTTTCTAGCGCTGTTGCCGGTGAGCGTAGCGCTATTGGTAAGTTATTTGGTAAGGAAACTTGGAAGCTGTTTTTACTATTTATTATTTGTTTTTATCATGGATTTCTTAGGACATAAAAATATGAAACTCTCTTTGCATCAATATGTTCATGTTGTTAAAGATAAGGTTGAAGAGCCTCCTGAGCCAAAAGTGGCATATCATATTCCTATTGGTATTACAAAAAGGGCTATGAAACTAAACTCTATAGGGGTGGAAGCCAAATTACTATGGGGCATTTACATACCAGTGATGATATATGTTCTTTATTTAAACTTGCTAGTATTCATGAGAATGAATTTAGAAGGAAGCTATTATATTTATATCTCTCTAGAAATGCTCGCTCGCGGTATAGATCTCTGGATGAAAAATACCGTTTTAATTGGAAATATCTGAAGAAGGCTTTCTATCTCAAGTATTATACTTCTAAAGAGGCTTACGATGATTGTTGTCATATTTATAACTTCTTGCCTCATGTTAGAGAAAGAATTTCTCAAGATTGGGGGAGATTGAATGGGCCCATTCGTAAAAATCCTAGTCATGGTATTCCTGAAATTATTATTTTAATCAACTTCTATGTCAGATTACCTCAGGATCTTAGGGACTTTCTGGATACGCTGAAGGAAGTTTCTCTAATATAACTTAAAAATAAGCACGTGACTTATTGGATACTATTACTAAAAATTCTGAAGCCTGGAATCTTGATAAAGGTAACAAACCATGTTTTGAATATGAATACTCATGTGTAGAGAATTTCTCTACTACTATTTAGTTTGAAGATCTAAAGAATAGGTTTGGAGTTGATCCTCATGTTTTAGTAGATATTACTATATCTTTTGTTAACCATCTTAATGTTCCTAAAAAGGGATTTAATGTTTATGTTGAGCCTTTCAAATACTCTTCATATGTCCCTAAAGTTGGGAAACAAGTTAATAAAGTATCATCAGCCAAAATAGAAGAATATGTTGAAGTTCCTCCATATCCAAGCAGAGTCAAGCAGAATTTACGTACTACTGTTGCAAACAAGAGTGCTAGAAGATGAAATGAACCATATGAACCAATTGAAGTTCAGCATCAAATTTCAGCTATCAAAGAATTAAATGAAGAAACTCCTTGTGATGTTTATTTATGTGGAGACTCCACTAAGGTAATTCAAGGTAACACTACCAAAGTTGGTAAACCAATTATATCTTGTGCTATTGAAACTTCATGCTATCATGGTCTTTGTGATATTGGAGCAAGTATAAGTATGATACCATATCATCTGTATCTTGAAATCAAGCTTGACATTGATCTCATACACATGGAAGAGACGGGTATAACTATTCAACTTACTAATAAAGAGTATATTTGTCCTCTAGGTGTGGTTAGAGATGTTGAAGTATTAGAAGCAAAGATTAAATATCCTGCAAATTTTATTGTGCTTGGTTTCTCCGAAGACTCATTTTTTCTTATCTTATTTGGTAGACCATTCTTATGTACTATAGGTGCTAAAATTAGTTTACCTAAAGACAAAGTATACATTAAATGTGCTGATGAAATATTAGAATTTAACTTTTCAAAGTTTACTGATAAACATTTAGAATTTTTTTTCAAAAGATATAGTGGAAACCCTTACTTCTGTGGTAGTTTCTTTATCGGACGCGATGGAATGATATGTAGTTAACCAAGAGGATCCTTTTAGTGATGAATAAAAACAAGCATTAGAAAAAATATTATCTCAACAACCCCCTCAACTACAGTTACATATCCCTCCTAGTGATTTAGGAGAACTACCTCCACCAAAAGAAGATCCTAGTTTTGAACTTAAACTTTTGCCTGAAGATATGAAATATGCATTCCTTGATCAAAAGAAAATATATCCTGTTATTATTAGTGCTAACCTCTTAGGTGAGGAAAAATCAAAGTTACTCGATGTACTAAGAGCTCATAGGCCAGCTATTGTCTATTCACTTGATGACTTGAAAGGTATAAGCCCAGCTTTATGCATGCATAAAGTTAACTTGGAAGAAGATGCAAAGCCTGTGGTTGACTATCAACGCCGCCGCCATCCAAAATGAAATAAGTGGTAAGGAAAGAGGTAATCAAACTCATTGAGGCAGGTATTATCTATCCCATAGCTGATAGTAAATGGGTATTATCTATCCCATAGCTGAGACTATGTGCCAAAAAAGAGTGGAATCACTATGGTTCCAAATGATGAAAATGAACTTCTAGCCCAACATACTGTTATTGGTTATAGAATGTGCATTGATTTTAGGAAACTTAATAAGGCAACTCGTAAATATCATTACCCTTTACCATTCATTGATCAAATGTTAAAAATATTATCTAAAGACTCACACTTTTGTTATCTAGATGGTTATTTAGGTTTCTCCCAGATTCCAGTGCACAAGGATGATCAGGAAAAGACAACTTTCACATGTCCCTTCGGTACTTTTGCCTATAGGAGAATGCCATTCGGTTTGTTCAATGCTCCTACTACTTTTCAAATATGCATGAATGCTATATTTGGTGATTATATTGAGAAAAATATGGAAGTATTCATGGGTGACTTTTCTGTGTATGACACCTCTTTCGATATTTGTTTTCTCAATATTAACAAAGTTTTGCAGTGTTGTGAGGACCAACATTTAGTCCTTAATTGGGAAAAGTGCCATTTCATGGTGATAGAAGGTGTTGTTCTTGGACACCAAGTTTTAGGAAGAGGCATTTAAGTGGACTGTGCCAAGATAGAAGCCATAAAGAAGCTACCATATCCTAGGGATATCAAAGGTATAAGAAGTTTCCTTGGTCATGCTGGTTTTTATAGAAGGTTTATCAAAGACTTTTCAAAAATATCAAAGCCTCTAATTAACCTATTGCAAAAATATGTTCCATTTTCTTTTAATGATGATTGTGTAGAATCTTTTAATGTTTTAAAGAATGCATTGATAAGTGCTCCCATAATTCAACCTATTAATTGGAATTTACCATTTGAAATCATGTGTGATGCTAGTGATTATGCTGTAGGGGCTATTTTAGGACAAAGGGTTGATAAGAAATTAAATGACATATATTATGCTAGTAAAACTCTTGATGGCGCCCAAAGAAACTATGCTACTACTGAAAAAGAATTCTTAGCAGTGATCTTTGCATGTGATAAGTTTAGACCTTATATTGTAGACTCCAAAGTCATAGTACATTCTGATCATTCTGCTATTAAATATCTTATGAATAATAAATATGCTAAGCCTAGACTTATTAGATGGGTTCTCTTGCTACAAGAATTTTACTTACACATTGTTGATAGGAAAGGTGAAGATAATCCAGTAGCTGATCATTTATCTAGAATGGAAAACATTCCAGTAGATCCTACCACTATTAATGATAGTTTTGCCAATGAACAACTAGCAAATATTAATGTATCTAGTGCTAGAGTAGCATCCCCGTGGTTTGCTGATTATGCTAACTTTATTGTTGGGAAAGTTATGCCTCCACATTTCACTTTTGAACAAAGAAAGAAACTCTTCTATGAATTAAGACATTACTTTTGGGATGATCCATTCCTTTATAAGAAAATTGTAGATGGTAATTAGAGGTTATGTGCCTGAATTTGAGCAGCAAGATATCATCAAAGATTGTCATGATAGTTCTTATGGAGGACATCATGCAGGAGACCACACCACTACAAAGGTACTACAGTGGCCTACTCTATTTAAAGATTGTGCTAACTATGTTAAAGCATGTGACAAGTGCCAACATGTTGGAAATATTGGTAAGAGAAATGAAATGCCTATGAACTATTCACTGCTTCTTGAACCATTTGATGTATGGGGATTTGACTTTATGGGACCTTTCCCAGCATCAAAAACAAAACACACTCACATTTTGGTTGCAGTGGACTATGTTACAAAGTGGGTTGAAGCCATTCCAACAAAAAGTGCATATCATGCTACAACAATGAAGATGCTTAAGGGCATCATCTTTCCCAGGTTTGGAGTACCTAGATTTTTAATTACTAATGGTGGTTCTCATTCTATACATGGAGTATTTAGAAAAACTTTAGCTAAGTATGGTGTTAATCATAGAATAGCATCCCCATATCACCCTCAAACTAGTGGTCAAGTTGAACTAATTAATATATAAATCAAACTCATTTTAGAAAAGACAGTTAAAAGTGCTAGATCTGATTGGCCAACTAAAATTAATGATGCATTGTGGGCATATATAATTTCTTTTGAAAATCCTATGGGTATGTCTCCTTATAAAATGGTCTATGGTAAAGCATGTCACCTCCCAGTAGAATTAGAACATAAGGCTAGATGGGTTGTTAAACAACTCAAATTTGATTTTAAAACTGTTGGAGAGAAAAGAATTCTAGACCTAAACTTGTTAGATGAATGGAGGAATGAAGCTTATGAAAGTGCTAGGTTGTTTAAAGAAAAAAAGTGAAGATTTGGCATGATAGGAGGCTAAAGAAAAAGGAATTCAAAATAGGAGACCAAGTATTATTGTTCAACTCTCATTTCAAGATTTCTGCAGGTAAGTTAGCATCAAAGTGGAAAGGTCCATTAGTAGTACAGGAGGTGTATCACTCTAGAGCCATACTTCTTTATGGAGACTACAAAGGTAAACCTAATGTTGTTAATGGACAACATCTTAAACATTATATTGCAGGCCAAAAAATCGTTGGAAAGGTGGAAGAGTTACATCTCCAAAGTCTCGAGGCTATAATTGCAAAGAAATATCCCCTACCAAATATTAGGAATCAATAAAAGTCAAGTTTAGGGTACGAAACGATCTCAAAACATTTTCATACTTTAGGAAATTCATTATTTTTTGGAAAATACACACTTTAGAAAAGACCAGGACAAAACAAAGTCTCGAGGAGGGAAAGAGGCCAGGTGGCGCGCCCTGCCCTGGGCGCGCCACCCTACCTCTTTTGCCCCTCTAGAGTCCGCTTCACCCTAGTTTCGTCTCCAGATGATTGTCTTACCCTAAAAAAACGTCAATATATAGCCCTCTCTACAGATCTAAACTCACACCAAGTCTTTTTGAGGCGAACCTTGTATTCTTTCTAGTCCTTTCAGCGAGATGGAGAAGTTGAAGCTTATGAGGCAAGGATCAAGGATCTAGAAGAGAATTACGTGCACACCCTCACACAACTAGATAGGTTCCAAGCCCTCATGTGGGATGTGGAAAACTAGAAATGTGAGTACAAAGATCGCTTCTAGAAGATCGTCGAAGCTGCCTCCACCAAGTTCAACGATCCACCTCTGTCCTTTTATAATGGGGGCCCTATCCTTGGAAGCTCAAGGAGTCAGATGCCCATTATGAGGAGAACGATGCCAAGGAAGAAGACCCGACGGCAACACTCTAAGCTTGGGGGAGTTCCATCAAGTCCTTTGTTTTTTTAGTTTATCATGTTTGCTTTTAGTTTATCATGTTTGGTTTTAGTAGTAATCTTTAGGTTGTTTTGATTTAATCTATTAGGTATCAATTGTCCCAGCGCTTGAAAAACTTTTAGAGTATTATCATGTATCCTTGGTCGAGTGGTTTTTGAATAAAATATAAAGTATGGTGTCATCCATGATTCTCTTGTTTGGAGATTTATGGGTAACACTCATGCAGATGTGCGCCCCATATATAGAAGTTTCACCTACACCTTGTCTTGAATTAGATTAACTTGAGTTTGTTGGACAAGCATATAACTTCTCAAATAAAAAGAAAAGTATGACAAAGGAAAGATCCAAGAAAATGATGCTCATGAATTTATATGTAAAAGTGGTGCCTTGAATTTGTAGTAAAGATATAGTTCTGTAGATCAAGTAGTTAGGAAGGGATGATGACAAAGGGACATGAGATACTCTTGTTCTAACTTAGTAATCTTTGAGTAAACTGAGGGTCATGGATATTTCAATACATATGCTCTATAGAAAAGTTGAATAAAAGGTAGGCACCCGAGGATTCGGTTAAGCCATGGAAAGTGAAAGGCAAAGGTGAAGTAGGGAATATGACATGATTGAAAGACCCATATATGAATAAGGTTTATACTAGTTACTAGTAGGCAAGACTGTTAACTGATGTCATCTAAAAAGTGGTGAAAGTGTTTGACAAAAGTCAATCTGCTTCATGTCTATCTTGTTGTTAAGTTCTCTTCTTTTAACTAGTTGCTCTATGAAAGTCTATATTCATTGTAAAGGAAAGGGGAATAATAAAAATAGCAAGGCAAAAATACATGCAAGTTGATTTTGGTAAAGTGAAAAGGAAAAACTTGAGACTAGTTCAATTGTCCAACATACAATGGTTAGTTTTGTTCAAAAGCAAGGGGTAGTTGCTAGAATTTCTGTGTATGTAGCCCTCATTTGTATGATTCTTAGTTCAGAAATCTTTTAATATAAGTTAATATGCATAAGTTGATGATACAATGCTCGTATTTTGTTTATCAACCATAAGCTCATTGCTACATGATATAATCTATTCGCTTATTTGCTCGAGGGCGAGCAAAGGTTTAAGCTTGGGGGTGTTGATACATGCATTTTGCATCATCAAAAGAGTGACTTATATGATATGTTTAGAATGATATTTGTCATGATCCATCATTGTTTATGCATATTTTAGATGATTTATGGGACTTTCGTACAAAGTCCCCTTTCTTGGTATTTAATTTCTGGGAGGAAGAAACCCTCCTTTTTTGTATTTTGCTGTTTCAAGGACCTTCTAGACGTCTACAAATCCGAGAAAAAAAACCTAATGAGTTTTTCACCAGGAGAAGGACACCGGGACAAGGAAGCAAGAGAGGGGTCCACGAGGCCCAAAAGAGCACTGGTGGCACACCCTCCCTTACTAGACGCGCCACCCAGGCCCGTTTGGCCCTCGAGCATCGTCTTGTCCTGCGGCAGAGGCGAAAGTCCTCTCTTACTCCAAGAGAGGGCAGGTCCTGCTGCACCGGGACCTCTGGTGAGGGGGAAATCAATGCCATCGTTATCACCACTCCTCCTTAGCGTAGGGGGAGGCCTCTCCATCAACATCTCCATCAGCACACGCACCATCAACATCTCCATCGACACCAAGGCCTCTCCATCAACATCTCCATCAGCACCAACACCATCACCATCTCCATCTCCGAGATCCACCTTGTTCCCCTCATAGTTTGTGATTGATTGAACCACGGATATTGTTTAAGGGTTATTTGCCTGATTTTGATTGGAAACTTGTCTTTATTTGGTGGTGATATTATATTTTTTCAGATTGTGTTATAATCCATATGCCTCTAATCATTACCATGTTTGTCACTTGTGAGTAGATCCCCATGTTCCTGAGGGCATATGATGAATTGGCTATGATTTCCATATAGTATGCAATGAGTTTTTGGTCAAGTTTTTATCTTTTATGTGGTTCTATGATGGTTTTATGTGAACGTCGATTGCATATTACTTCACCTATATGGGCTCATAGGGGCACACATTGATTAAATGATGAGGGTTAGAAGGGACGGAATGATAGAAACCGTTTTTCAATTCTTTGAATTGCATTGGAGGGATTTATGTCGGGGACCAATGAACTGATTTCTATGGTGGGACATTTATGTCTTAATGATTCCTAGGTTTGCACATGAAAATGGCTCTAGGACGCATCATAAGGAGTGTGTTTCCTCATATCTATGGCTGCACCTAATTTAGGCTCCGCCCTAAGGGAATGGAACTTGATAAGATATTCACCATATTATGTAGAAATCTATATGCTAAGTATATCCATGCCGCCCTTAAGAACACTTGTCACATATAAGAACACACACATACTTGAGCTTGTACTCTTGCTGCATAGAGGATCAAGATTTCTCTCATTGAGAGCATTTACTTGTTGCTATTTACTTTCAGTACTCTAAATTCTTCCACACTACAAATCCCAAAACACCAAAACTGCTACATTCATTTATTGTTTGACTTGTCAAATTTACTAACCAATACCTTAACCTCCTCGTGGGTTTGACAAACTTTCTATATTGAAATGTACTACAATTGACCTCTTATAGTTGGGATCCATCAGTACCACTCCTGTGATTTTCCGTTTATGGACTTGAATCATTGTCCTAATTGAAAATGAATATTTGTTTGCTGAACGAGGGGTGATTAAGAAGAAGAGGGTTCTCCACGATCTCCAACTGGTGCTTCTATTGCGTTGGCACCTGTCAAGTTGCCAATTCCATCAACGAAGCCGGAGGATCCACAAGAAACACCTGCGGAAAGACCAAGCTAGAAATACGCGTCTGCTTCGCCTAAACCTCCACCATCAAAGAAGAAGAAAACCGATGGTAAAGGCATGGTAATAGCCGAAAACCCGTGGAAGTTGACATGAAGGATGTAAGTCCTTATTATTTTATTTTTTGTATATCTTGTTCCTGTCTGTTCCTTTTTCAGCCCCGAGTGCTTCTCCCTTATGTTCTAGCCATTGATGCATGAGATGGTTGACATGGCCACCCGCTTCATCAAGGTCCACAATGAAGCCAAAGAATCTAAAGGTTTGCTTTGCTCACGTAGCATTGTCTTCCCTTCTGATAGTCAAGTCCGCTTCTGACTAGACAAATTCTTGTATTGTTTAGACGTTGCCAAGGAATCCGAAGTAATCCGGGACGAGGCGTTGAAACATGCCGAACATCTTGAGGCCAAGCTTAAGGACATGGAAAAGGCACTTCAAGAGGCCAAATAGTCTACGAAAGCCGAAGTTGAGGAACGGGAGAACTAAGCTACAACTATTTCTGAAAGATATGAAGATCTTTGGATGAGGCTGGAGGCTAGGGTTTGATCTGATCTGACCCCTTTGATTAAAAGGGCCAAGCTATATGCACGGCCGCTGCGAGCGATAGGTGCCGGGCAAGAGATTCCTTTTTCCAAACCTACAACCTATGCTCCTTCCCATAGTGCAACTCCTGTCGTCAAACCTTCAACTAAAGCCCCTTCGGCCAGCGCCACACTTTTAGCCAAAAAATCTACCTGACTATGTAGTTGTGTCTAGTTTTCATTGGAATGATCTTGAACGGTCAGCACTTATTTGACAGTAGAATTCTATGAAACCTTTTACTTTTGTATGTATATATGCAATCCTTGTTCGACTATCTTGCCAGATAATATCTGATCCACCTGGTCCTTCAGTGACTCCTCGATCTTCTGATGCGCAACCCTAATCATTCGAAATGGTTATACCTGAAAATGTCACCGTCTATGTCATGGATCCTCCCTTGTATGCCAAGGAAATACAGTGGATAAAACCATTATAAGGCAACCTTCGAGCTGTGCAAGAAATGGTGGTTGTATCGTTGTCAAAGATGCAAAAAACTCTGGATCATGAGGCATATCTTTTGGATTAAATCTCAAGGACGAGCGAAAAAAATACTTTGTAAGCTTCTCGCAGAGCCCCCGAGTCTTGTTACCCAATAGCAAAAAAGTAAACCTTTGCTTTTTCCTTAGGTATCTGCTTATGTGAGGTTGAAGAAACTCAACGCTTGCGGATTCAACTGAACGCTTTGATGGAGGCTTCCCAAGGTGCAAGCAGCGACTTCTGGACTGATCATAAACGTGCTTATATGATGGCCCTTCTCTAGGATCGGGTGACTTAGGTGGAAAAATTTGTCGAGTGCTATCACCAAGCGCTAGCTCGTGTATACAATGCTATGTTTCCTCGAGACCCTCAACCTCAAGGACTTGCCGCGTTGATGACGGTGTTTCAGCAAGGCGAGAAGATCAAGCACTTTGTGAAGCTACAGCTTATTGCGGGTGCTAAAATTGCTCTTGCTTGGGTGCATGTGCATCATCCGATGTTGAACTTAGATGCTTTGTTGAGAGGGTTGCCTAGAGGTGGGATGATCAACATGGAACCCCATGATGACCCACAAGTATAGGGGGTGTATCGCAGTATTTTCGAGGGAAGTGATACCCAATTTATTGGTTCGACATAAGGGGAGCCAAAGAATATTTTTAAGCCTTAACAACTGAGTTGTCAATTCAGCTACACCTAGAAACAATCTTGCTCACAGAAGTTTATCAGTAGCAACAGTTTTGTAGTAGCAATAGTAAAGTAATAGCAGTAGTAAAAGTAAAGACGATAGTAACAATTGCAGTAAACAGTAGGATTAAAGCGCGGTAGGCATAGGGATGGATGGAAGGGCGTTGCATGGACAAGACAATTCATATAGCAATCAGAACATAGGGCATTTTTAGATAAATAAGATAAAGCATCCAAGTACTAGATAATCATAGGCATGTGTTCCATATATAGTCATACATGCTCGCAATGAGAACTTGCACAACATCTTTTGTCCTGCCAACCCGTTTGCAGCGGGGCCTCAAGGGAACTACTGGCAATTAAGGTGCTCCTTTTAATAGAGCACCAGAACAAAGCATTAACACTCTGTGAACACATGTGATCCTCAAATCAAAGCCATTCCCTCCGGTTATCCCGATTGTTGTCACTTCGGGGCCTTTGGTTCCAGACAACAACTTGTGTATACAACTTGCAGGTAAGACCATAAACAATACTATCATAATGAATCAATAACATGTTCAGATCTGAAATCATGGCACTCGGGCCCTAGTGACAAGCATTAAGCATAACAAGTTGCAACAAAGTCAAAAAGCACTAATAGAAGATACTAGGCACCAAGCCCTAACAATCCGATGCCATTACATGAATGATCTCATCCAATCCCTACCATCCCCATAGCCTATAGCGGGGGATTACTCACTCATAGATGGGGGAAACATGGATGGTCGATGGAGAAGCGATGGTGATGATGATGGTGATGATCTCCTCCAATTCCTCGTCCCAGCAGGGTGCCAGAACGGAGTTTCTGGTTCTGAATCATGGAATCTGGTGGTGGCGGCGGAGCAGAACTCTTTCTGGAAAAACGTCAAACCCCCCTGAGTTTTTAGGTCAGAAGGCAACTTATAGGCGAAGAGGGAGACCAAGGGGGTGTTTGGGGCGGCCAGACCACCCCCTGGCGCGGCCAGGCCTAGCCCGCGCGGCCAGGTGGTGTGGCCTGGGCCCAGCCCCACTCCGTCTCATATTTTGGCTCCGTGAGTCTTCAGGCGAAATAGGATTTTTGGCATATTATCCGTGATTTTTCCTGATAGTTGATTTTCTGCACAAAAACTAGACACCAAAGTAATTCTGCTAAAAACAGCGTCAGTCCGTGTTAGTTGCATCCAATCCACACAAGTTTAGAGGAAAAACAATAGCAAAGGGAAAGTAGATACGTTTTGCACGTATCAACTCCCCCAAGCTTAGCTTATCGCTTGTCCTCAAGCAATTCAGTTGAAAACTGAGTGCGATAAAAGAAACTTTCACGAACACATTTGCTTCATATGATGTATATATTCTCAACATATGATCAACTACTTAGACAATTCATAATAAGGAGTATGCAACTAGGTTTACTTAATAGGCAATGCAAGCTATGAAGAGATTCCAACTCAAAAATAATAAGTAGCGTGAAACATAAACTTAAGCAACATTACAATGCTCATAACAAGATATGATAGAGTGGTATCTCGCTTGCCTTTGATTGTGAATGCCAAGGCACCTCTGAAGTTCAGGTGAAGACTAGAAGTAAAGATATCAAAGATACAAGCATCAAAGTCATAACACAAATAATCAAGTTTTGAGACAAGCATATTACACTAAGAATGACAACTATGCTCTCAAGCAAGTGCTCATAGAATAGGTGGTGACTCAACAAGGAAATGAAGAAGGTTTTGAATAATTTGAAAGGCTTCCAAATGTTGAAAGTATGGTACTCGTTAGCTTTGAGCTCTCATTGCCCCTATCATAAGCATATTTTAAATGGTTAAGGTTAAAGTGACACAACTAAGAGGATATGCTTGACAAGTTATAAACTAAAGTCTCATGCCCCTTACTTACGAGTACCGGACCTCATGCTACTCAACTTCAGTCACAAGTAAGCTCTTGTCATTGTAAGTACATATGTATCATAGAGAACCGCCAACGGGGTACCCCTTGCACATGATACATGAGCTATCCCATAATCAAAATGACAAGGCAAGCACACAATGAGCATCTCAGCGATCTTTTCATTTGCTATTTGCATAGGTTTTTATTGAGGATGCTTCATAGAATGCTCATTATGGTTATGCTGCAAGTTTCCACCATGATTAGGCATGGCTTAGGCTAGCGGCCCAGGCGTTTCTCTAACACATATACAAACTCCATGATCTTACAAGTTCCCCTTTTATTTCACACTGCCGGGATCCATAAGCAAAAGAATCATGATATCAATGGGGTACAAAGTGCTCGTGAAATGTTGAAAGCGTTCCCCATGATACATGGTTCTACTAACTTCAACTTATAAAGCACAAGCATATACGCAACAAAGGAGGACGCAATGGTTCAAGATTATTAAGTGCAAGAAAGTAAAGTGTGCCATCAAGTTCGTGAGAGCTTTACTAACTAACCTTTTCATAACAAGCAAACATTTTATTCGGAAGAAAACAAGGCACCCTAAATATGCACGGAACAACAAATAATGCTAATAGGTAGGTATGGTGGACACTTTTGGCAATATTGGTTTTAGGGAGTTGGAAACACGAGTAAAATTATACTTAGTGCAAGTGAAGGCTAGAAATAGTAAGGGAGCGACAAACGAGAGAGCAGTAATTGTCATAATCATGCTTGCAACAAAACAGGACTAATCATGGCATGAAAGTGATTCAAGACCCCTGAGGCAAAATAGTTCATCGAGGCTTAACTGATTATTGATTCAGCCATATGCATGCGTGAGCATGTGCCAAGTCAATTCAAGTGAGACACACAGAGGGAGATACCACAGTGTCATACCAAATTATGAATAGAGCAATGCAAACAAACATTCATATTACATGCTACAAATTATTAGCAAGCTGGAACTAATCATAAGAAAGCAAGAACTACTAAGCATACATAAATAACATACACCCTACACGAACAGGCTAAGCATGCCCACAATGATGAGTATATGTACAAAAATGAAAACAAATAGAGTTCGTTACCAGCCTCTTACCACACCTCAAGTTGTCATTAATCCTCATTATTGCCCTTCACTTATGTGGCTTGAATAATAACATGAAACCAAATTCCACTGAGGACTGCTGAATCCTGCAAGAAACTCACAAAACCAAAGAAGAACAACAAATATTTTTTGTGTTTTTGATTTTTACAAACAAGAACCAAAAACGAAGAACAAGCAAAAAAATCTTTTTGGGTTTTTCGAATAGTTTAAACAAAGCAAAAAGGGAAAAGCAAACCAAGGCAAAAAGAAGAAGAAGCAAACAAAGAGAAACAACAGAAATATTTTTGGTCTTTTTGTGTTTTAGAAAGCAAAAGCAAAGAAAGAACGAAAACTAAAAAGAGAACGAAACATGAATATACAAAGTACCGACGAAACATGATATGGAGATGAGTGTGATGTCGGTGTACCTCCCCCCAAGCTTAGGCTTTTGGCCTAAGCGGGTGTCAATCCCAAGCTGGCCAGGATGGAGCGCCTTCGTAGTATGGTGAGGAGGTACCCTTGTCCTGGTGCGAGCTCGAGGACGCCCCACCATAGTGCACAGAGTAATCGTAGGAGGGCACATCCTCCTGGTGCTGCCTGTGGAAACCCAGCAAGCGGAGCTGCTCGTCCACCTCCTCCTTGGAGCGCGACCACGACCTCCTTTGAACACTGAATAAAGTAGATTGTGGCAAAGGAATCTCCCTTTCATCCCCGTTAGTAAACAACATCATGTATACTAGATTGTCCATATCAGAATTAGCAGTGACGAAGTGATGTGTTTTCATGGCAGCAAGGTCAAGTCTTTGTGGTGCCAATATAGTATCATTTGGATCCACAGAAAGCTCTAATGCATTTACCATACGTGAAGCGATGATGCCCCCATAAATAGGCCCCCTAGCAGCTAGGCGGCGAGCAATAAGAGAGCAGAGATTGTACCAAGTATCATTGTTAAGTGCAGCAGCGAGGAAGGCCAAATGATAATTGGAGATATTGCTCATATTCTCCCTACCAAGAATGCTATTAGCAAGATAATAGGCAAAGTATCTAAGAGCATGGAGTTGGATGTTTCTTATCTTCCCGCGCTGAGCAACGCGGTCCTCGTCATTGGTCACACCTCGATAGAGCTCCAGCAAATCAGCGGGTCTCCCTTGAATCTTCTTCACGTTCCTGTCATGCCTACACCTATAATACTGCAAAATCTTTCCAATGGCATGGTAAAGGGCAGATTATAAATTCTGAAAGAGACAGTTGACTGATAGGGCGTGTTAGTAAAAATGAAGCTCTCAACAAAAGTTTTGGTGAGCATAGCATATTGCTCACTCTCATCTTGCATGTATGAGGTCAAACCAACCCTCTGAATCAGTAGCAAGAAATCATCAAGAATCCCTGCAGCTTGTAAGAAAGTAAAACAAGGAAAAGTAGATGGGTGAGCATCCCCATCATCTCCTTCATTACCAATGCGAGGTGCAATGAGATCTTCGTTGTATGATGGCCTAAACTGAGAGGCTGATCTTGAGGGCCTTGACATCCTAGGTGTATCCCTCTCAAATATTTCTCCAAAGGTGTGGTTGTTCATGTTTGATATTCTATTTAAACATATATTAAACAAGTGATTGCAAAGTGAATATATAATGAAGGGCACTACTCATAGGGACTTGTAGAGGCCTAAACATGCATCAAAACTATATCTCTAAGCATTAAACAAGCTTACAAGCTCTCATAACCTGTCACCAACAATAGCAAAATACTCAAGATATAATCCACTAAACACAAATCTACTTGGACAAGCGGAGGAGTCACATACCGGAGAACAATTGCTCCAAATTTCAGCAGCAAAGATGGGCTGAGCAAGGAGATCAAAAAATCAAGGGCAAGAATAGAAAGAACGAGATTTGGAGCAATGAACTGGTGTTTTCTCGGGAGAGAGAAGAAAGTGGCAAGTGAGAGAGTGAGTGGAGGGCCAGGGGTGGCCCATGATACGTAGCAAACGTATCTATAATTTTTGATGTTCCATGCTTGGTTTATATCAATTTCTTATGTTTTGTCCACACTTTGGAGTACTTTCTACACACTTTCTTGGACTAACCTATTAACAAGATGCCACAGTTCCAGTTGCCTATTTTCTGTTGTTTTTGGTTCCAGAAAGTCAGAAAATGAATATTCTCGAAATTGGACTAGATAAAAGCCAAAGTCTTTATTTTCCCGGAAGATTCACAGAGCCAGAAGGAGAGACGAAGGGAGGCCACAGGGTGGCCAAACCACCCCTAGGCGCGGGTCCCCCTGGCCGCGCCAGGGCATGGTGTGGGCCCCCTGGCCGCCCACCGACCTTGCCTCTTCGCCTATAAGATGCCTCCCGATACCAAAACCCTAAATCATCAAGCCTCCAGCCACGAAAAGTTCCACAGAGCCGCCGCCACCGAAGGGGAGATTCAGGGGAAAAAATTCTCTGTTCCGGCACCCTGCCGGGATGGGGAAGTGCCCCCGGAGCCATCTCCATCGATCTCCACCACCATCTCCATCACCATTGTTGATTCCCATGATGAGGAGAGAGTAGTTCTCTCTCGAGGCTAAAGGTTCTACCGGTAGCTATGTGTTCATCTCTCTCTATGCATGATCTTATTGAGATCATGAGCTTGTAATCTATAGATCTAACTTTCTACTCAAATGCTTTAATAGATCTCTGCTCTCCCCATGTGTGTGAAAGTGACAGCGTGCACACCATGGTGGCACTTAGGCTAGAGCTTTCAAATACTTGTTATGAGTTATATTTGGAGTTGGATGTCTCTATGAAATTGTGGTGTTTGTTGGAACCATCTAGTGCTCAAGGTGACAGTGTGGGGTTATCTAGATGCGGAAAGCGAACTTTGAGGTGTGCTGTTATAGCCCTACCATCGATCAGTGTGTCCACCCGGAGAGTAGTTAAGAGTAGTATCATAAGAAGAATATATTTATATGAGAGTGTTCACTAGTGAAAGTATGATCCCTAGGCCTTGTTTCTAAGCACTGAAACACCATTGGTTATTAGATCTATTACATGTTTGCTTGCTTTTATCTTTATTTCAGTTTTACTTTAGTCTTTTCCATGCCATCAAGCTATTTTGTATCACCGTTACCACTTATAATTATCCATACCACTTGTATTTCACTATCTCTTTGTTGAACTAGTGCACCTAGACACCTGACAAGTGTATTGGGTGTGTTGGGGACACAAGAGACTTCTTGTATCTTGATTGCAGGGTTGCTTGAGAGGGGATACCTTTGACCACTTCATCCCTGAGTTCGATAAACCTTGGGTGATCCACTTAAGGGAAAACTTGCTGCTGTTCTACAAACCTCTGCACTTGGAGGCCCAACAACTGTCTACAAGAATAGAAGTGCGTAGACATCAAGCTATTTTATGGCGCCGTTGTCGGGGAGGTAAGGTAAAAGGTACTCACATCCTCCGGTGTGAGTGCTCGAAGTTATTTCCTTTAGATTCTGTAATTTTATCTTTTTGTTTCTTGTTTTATTTTCAATAGTTAGGCTTAATGGAAAACAACAACAAAATTAGAGAGCTTTTTAGTATTTTTCGTAAGTTAGAACATGAATTGTCTGAAAAGAAAATTAAAAAAACCATGGAACTTTCTTTGCTTGCTAATAGCAATGTTATTAGTATGAATCTTTTGAACACCTTTGTTACTAATGCTATGGAAACGTCTAAGCTTGGGAAGTTAGTTTTATGAAAATGATCTTTTTAATTCCCTAGCTTTAAAGAAGAAAATTTGCTCTGATGATACTTTATCTCCCATATGTGGTAATTCTAATGATACTTGTGATGTTTTAAATCCACATACTGAAAGCATCTCTTTTAAAATACCTATAAAAATTGTTGAACGTGTTATGAACAACTGTTATTTGGGAGATGGAACTGTCCATCATGGTGATCATTTACTCTTTATACACGAATTATGCGAGTTGTTCAAGTGTGCAGGTATTTCAATGAACCAAGTTAAGAGGAAGCTATTCCCTCTTTCACTTAAGGGCAAATCAAGGGGGTGGTATGAGCAACTAGATGATCCTCATCATTTGGAGTGGAAGGAACTTGAATCTCTCTTTTACTCTAAATTCTATCCTCCTCATGAAATTCATAAAGATAGGAATTACATTTATAATTTTCATCCACATGATGGAGAAAGTATTGCCCAAGCATGGGGAGACTCAAGTCACTAATGCTCAAATGTCCCATTCATGAGCTCTCCGGTAATATTGTTATTAATAATTTCTATGCAAGGCTTTCAGGACATTACAAGGACTATCTAGATACTTGTTTAGAGGGATCCTTCACAAGTAAGGATGTCAAGTCTAAGTGGGATCTTCTTGAAACAATTCAAAGCAATACCGAAGATTGGGATAACAACAAAGGTAAAGAACCAGGTATAAACTATGAGTATGATTGCATTAAGTGTTTCGCTGAAACTGCTGATTTTCAAGAGCTTAGTGCTAAATATGGTCTTGATCCTGAAATTCTTATTGATTGTTTTAGATCCTTTGCTTCTCATATTAATTCTCCTAAATAAAAATGGGACATGTATCATGAGCCTTTTAAAGACACTTGCATGGAAAATGAAATTGTTATTAATGATAGCAATAAACATGCTCAAACCTCTGAAAGTACTACTTCTTATAAGCATGCTAATTTTTGTGTAATACATAGACCTTGTGAGAATAATCAAATTGAAGAACAATATTGTATCACCCACAGGAATGAAAAAACTAGAACATGGTATAGGGCTCTAAATGATCTTGGTAAAAAGGTGTGTGCCCTCTATCCTTTTATTTGTGAACTTTGCTTTGAATTGGTTCATTTAAATTTTCAATGCTGAGGCCATAATAATATCCCTTCTAATCCAATGAGTACTGCAAGTTTGTATTGTGATGATATGGTCACTCCTAATCAGCATGATGAACTTACATTATTTTTGGGGTGTGAAGAGTTATCAAGAAAAACTTCTTTGGTAGATATGAGTGCTTTTGGTATGAATAGTGTTATGCATGGTTGTCATCTTTATTGTGTTGATAATTTCCACACAAATACTTACATACAAAATATCCTAAAAGATGAGATCTTACCAAAATATGACATGACTAATATGTGTTTTGTTCTTATTAATGAAAAGGAGGAATCCTCCAAAGTTTCTTCTATTGTCTCTAACAATGAACCAGGGTATATGGAGAAGCTTCCTTTCAAGCCTCTCCCTCCTAAAGAGAAGAAGAAAAAGAAGAAGAGGATGAGTAAAAGGAGAGAGGAAACGGTATTTTCCCCTAAGCATGTTGCTCCTATTATAGTTTTTGATGAGTCTGAACTCGATGATGTTCCTATGCCTATTACCTATAGTAGTGATCATGATTGGGAAAAGCACACTACTTTTGATATTGAAAATCTCTTTGATACCAATTCTCAAAATGATGATATTAACAATTACTATACTATTAGTGTTATCCATGTTCCTTCCAATGATGATATGTTTACAAACGAACACACTATGGAAGATAACTATTCTATTGCTTATGATGATACTATACCCCTAATATATGATGATTGAAATAATGAATATGATATTTTCAGTCCACCTACTATTGAGGAGAAAATTAATTATGATTATAATATGCCTCCTATATTTGATGATTATGGTGATGAGAATAATAATGACAGCTATTTTGTTGAATTTGCTCCCACTACAATTAATAAGAATGACTATGTTTATGTGGGGAGTATTAATTCTTTTATGCATGTGGCTCATGATAAGAATGTTTTATGTGATAGTTATATTGTTAATTTTATTCATGTTGCTACTTAAAGTTATTATGAGAGAGGGAAACATGGTCTTATGTATCTCAATAATATTAAGTTTCCCCTCTTTATGTTGAAAGTCTTGAAGTTGCACTTGTTTTGCTTTACTATGCTTGTTGCTTTGTGCTTTCATGACTTGTTTCTTTACAAGATTCCTATGCATAGGAAGTGGGTTAGACTTAAATGTGTTTTATATTTGTTTCTTGATGCTCTATTTTACTCTCAATTCATATTTCTTATGTGAGCATCTTCTCAAACTATCATGCCTAACTTAAAGGCGTTAAAGAAAAGTATTTATTGGGAGATAACCTAGAAGTCTTAGTTGAGTCTTGGAAGTTATTTCTTCAGTAATAACCTCTCCTTATACTTTTTATTTGCTTTTTGTGCCAAGAGTAACCTCTAATGAGAGAGAAGTAATGCATGGGAAAGTTGCTGTCCCGAAACAAATTTTTGTGCTTCACTGTAAAAATTCGTGTAAAATCTCTGTACGTTGTTTTGAGGGGCGAAATTTTGTGCTTCTGACCCAGGTTTTTATCTAACTTTAGTTAGTTCAACACTTTTTGATTTGAGAAACATAAGGTCTTCGAAAAAATTAGTCTTTACCTGCTGGTCTGTTTTGAGAGATTTCTGCCATTATTTGCATTTGCTTCTTGTTTATTCCTTTTTGAGTTCTTTTGGGAATTGAGCTTTTTGAGGGAAGTGCTACAATAGCTTTTGTTTTAATAGGAGTTTTATTGGTGTTAGAACTGAACCTAAAGACTTATTATCTTGAGTGCACTAATGTTGCTAATAAAGATTGTGTGAAGTTTTGTATGAAGGAAAAATTTCAAGTGTATGGAAGGAATGAGTAATGAGATGAAGAATGGACTAAAGCTCAAGATTGGGGATGCCACGCATGTCACCCCAGAAATATCCAAGAAGTACAAGCGTCAAAGCTTGGGGGTGCCCAAGGCATCCCCTTCTTCATCAATAAAAATCCCAGGTTTCTTCCAAACGCTTCATTTTTATTATTTTATGCAGTGTTGTGTTGTTCTTGGAGCGTATTCTTTTTCGTTTTCGTTTTTGGTCTTAGTTTGCTTGAATAAATTGGTTGGACCCCCTCTTTTATACATTGGTTTTCAAATAGTTTGGTTTGGATTGGAAAGAGTAGGAAAGTTCATGCTTAAGTGGTAAAAGGAGTTTGTTTTTGACTGTGGCCTATGCTTTGTCATGCCATGCTTGATATTGTTTTGGCTTTATGCTTAGTGATATTTTTTGTAGCATGAAATGTTATAAACAATTGAGATTGCTTAATGTGCCTTTGAAGAATCATGCGTTGTTTTAGCATATTAAAGCATAGTATTGTGGTATTTTCCTTTGATGCTTTATTTGGGTTGACTTGGCGCATGCTCACACCATGTTATGACTATCCCAAGTCACCATAGCCTTGATGATCCTTTAGTTTTCAACTTGTAGTAGCACTTTATGCTTTGATTAATGATGTTTTGTCGCTCTGCATGATTATGGCCATTATTTCTCTCTTAGTTGGTCGCTCCCAGTCTTTTGCTAGCCTCCGTAACCAAGTATGAGTTCCACTCATGCATCCAACTCCTAAAACCAAGTTATTCCAAAAAGTCCACCATACCTACCTATTAGCTTATGCTATTCCAAGTATATTCATGTTTTTATCTACCTTCCCAATTAAACTTGTTATGAGAAAACTAGTGATTAAAGCTCTCATGAACTTGACGGCACACTTTACTTTTCTTGCCCTTAATAAACTTGAACCATTGTGTCGTCTATGTTGTATATGCTTGTTGTTGGGTCCGCAGCATAGAAAACAAAAAAATTCCTACAGTGAGAACTACACTCCAAGATCTATCTACTAGGTACAAAGCAACGGGTGGACATACATCCAACGAGAACTTACCCTCGAAGACAACGAGTTTTGTTAACGAGTTGGAACTCGTGGTTGATGTAGTCGTACACTTGCCGATCTCAAGATCGTGAGGAAGTCCGAGCGCCGCAACTCAGAAGCGCATCCGTACTCGCACACACGTTCAAGCCACCATACAACCTCCACCTCCTCGCTCCAGCGATCCAGCGGAAGAAGCAACTCCTTCCAGACGAAATGCCACCGGGAACATGTATCTCGCTAATCGGAGACCATGGGGGAATAATTCTAGAGGGGGAGAGAGATCCTTCACAAGGAGGTGTGTGGATGAAGGAGGGAATGGGTGGCCTTTTATAGGAGGAGGGGGGTACCCCCTCTCTCCATGGCCGGCGCATGGGGGGTGACCCCTCACCTCCCCCATTCATGTGGTGGTAACCCCTCCACATTAAAATGCCTCTTCACATTCCCTTTTAAAGTCTCCACTTTAAATGCATTAAAATTCTCCAAGTTTAATGCTCTCTCATTTAATGAAAACTCTTTTATTAAATTTATTCAGAATTTTTTTAATTACTTTAATTAACAAACATTCACATATAGCCCCTTGCAATATTTCAATATCACATGTACAACCACTTTCTCCAGTTTCACCCTAAACAATTTCCGGTTTCTATTGAAACAATTCCTACGCTTTGCAATTCATTCGTCTGAAACATATGTGCTCCAAAATGGTGTCCGGTAACTCTTAAGTGTGTCACCCTACGGTTCACGAATAATGCAGACATGATCGAGACCCTTCTCCGATCAATAATCAGCACCGGGACCTAGAGATCCGTACTGACTCCTACACATTCAATGATGACTTCTGTGATCGTGAGAACCTTTAACGCTTGTAACTAAATCCCTTTGTCCCTCGATAAGTTGCATGTCCGAGATTCGATCATCGGTATCTCCATACCTAGTTTGATCTCGTTTCCGACATGCACTCTTTTCTCGTTCCCGTGATATAACATTCTAGTGATCACATCACTTGCTTGCAAGCTATCTCAATGTGATATCACCGAGAGGGCCCAGAGTATATCTATCCGTCATCGGGATTGAAAAATTCCACTCTTGATCCATGAGCCTCAACATAACACCTTCGTAGTACTGAACCCATCTTTATAGTCACCCTGTTATGGTGTGACGTTTGATGTTATCAAGATACTCTTCAGGTGTTAGCAATTAACATGATCTCATGGTCTAAGGATAAAGATTACTTCGTATGATGTTATAGCAATATAAACATAATGACTTGATCGTAATGCTATACTTCGGATGAATGTTCATCACATCATTCCACCAATGGTGTGACCTTGTTATTAACAACATCCAATGTCCATGATCAGGAAACCTTGATCATCTTGTTAATCAACACACATGTATTGATGTTTAAACACACATGCATTGATGTTTAAACACACATGTATTGATGTTTCAACACGCATAACTAGGAACCCTTTTTTTATTAAACACACATGTATTGATGTTTCCGATCAATACAATTCTAGCATGTAAAATAAACATCTATCATATATAAGGAATACATAATAACAACTTTATTATTGCCTCTCAGGGCATATTTCCTTCAGTCTCCCACTTGCACTAGAGACAATAATCTAGTTCACATATTGATAAAGCTAACACCCATGGAGTTCTGGTTCTGATCATGTTTTGCCTTAGGGAGAACTTTAGTCAATGGATCTGCTACATTTAGGTCCGTGTGTACTTTACAAATCTTTATATCTCCATCCTTGAGATGCTCGCGGATGGAGTGAAACCGGCGCTTAATATGCTTGGAATTCTTGTGAGACCTCGCTTCCTTTGCGTTGGCTATGGCTCCATTGTTGTCACAATAGATCACCATTGGGTCCAATGCACTAGGAACCACACCCAGTTCCGTAATGAACTCTTTCATCCAAACCGCTTCCTGCGCCGCTTCTGAAGCAGCAACATATTCTACCTCTGTCGTTGATCCAGCCACCACAGGTTGTTTGGAACTCCTCCAACTAACTGCTGCTCCGTTCAAGAGAAATACGTATCCGGATTGAGACTTAGAGTCATCCGGATCGGTGTCGAAGCTAGCATCGACATAACACTTAGCGACTAGCTCTTCTTCACCTCCGTATATAAGAAACATATCCCTAGTTCTTCTCAAGTACTTGAGCATGCTCTTTACCGCTATCCAGTGTTCTGAACCTAGATCAGATTGGTACCTACTAGTCAAACTAATAGCATGTGCCACATCTGGTCTTGTACATAGCATGGCATACATAATAGAGCCTATGGCCGAGGCATAGGGGATCTTATCCATCATCTCTCTTTCTTCCACCGTAGCCGGACTTTGAGTCTTACTCAATGACTTGCCTTGCAACATAGGTAAGAACCCCTTCTTACTTTCGTCCATATTAAACTTCTTTAATATCTTATCAAGGTATGTACTCTGCGATAGCCCAATTAGACGCCTTGATCTATCTCTATAGATTTTAATGCCTAATATATATGACGCTTCACCAAGGTCTTTCATCGAAAATTTGCTGTTTATATAACTTTTAACACTGTTTAAAAGATCTATATCATTTCCAATCAATAATATGTCATCCACATATAATATCAGAAATGCCACATTGCTCCCACTCACTTTCTTGTAAATACAAGCATCTCCATAAGTTTGGACAAATCCAAACTCTTTGATCACCTCATCAAAGCAGAGATTCCAACTCCGGGATGCTTGCTTCAGTCCATAGATGGATCGCTGAAGTTTGCATACCTTATTAGCATCCTTAGGATCGACAAAACCCTTAGGTTGTATCATATACAACTCTTCTTCAATATTACCATTGAGGAACGCAGTTTTGACATCCATCTGCCATATTTCATAATCGAAATACGCAGCAATTGCTAACATAATCCTAACCGACTTAAGCATCGCTACGGGAGAGAATGTCTCATCGTAGTTAACTCCTTGAAATTGTCGAAACCCCTTTGCGACAAGTCGAGCCTTATAGATGGTCACATTACCATCAGCATCAGTTTTTATTTTGAAAATCCATTTATTCTCAACAGCCTTTCGATCGTGAGGTAAGTCCACCAAGGTCCAAAATTGGTTCTCGTACATGGATTCCATCTCGGATTTCATGGCTTCTAGGCATTTGTTGGAATGCGGGCTCATCATCACTTCTTCATACGTTGCAGGGTCGTCCATTTCATCAACCATGAAATTCACAACAGGATTGCCGTACAGTTCAGGAGCTGCACGTGTCCTGCTTGACCTGCGAGGTTCGGTAGTGTCCTCTTTGGGAGTTTCATGATCAATATCATTAGGTCTCTCTTCATTAGGTGAAGTCAACTCCGAAACAACTTCCGGTGCTGCGCTACTCGCCATTTCATGAAGAGAAGGTTCAATAACCTCTTCGTGTTCTACCTTCCGACCACTCACACCTTTCGCGAGAAACTCCTTCTCAAGAAAGGATCCATTCTTGGCAACAAAAACCTTGCCCTCGGATCTGTGATAGAAGTTATACCCAATCGTTTCCTTAGGGTATCCTATGAAGACGCATTTTTCCGCTTTGGGTTCGAGTTTATCCGGCTGAAGTTTCTTCACATAAACATCGCATCCCCAAACTTTAAGAAATGACAGCTTAGGTTTGTTTCCAAACCATAATTCATACGGTGTCGTTTCAACGGATTTAGATGGTGCCCGATTTAAAGTGAATGCAGCTGTTTCCAGTGCATAACCCCAAAATGACAGTGGCAAGTCAGTCAGAGACAACATAGGTTGAACCATATCCAATAAGGTACAATTACGACGTTCCGACACACCACTACGTTGTGGTGTTTCGGCAGGCGTGAGTTGTGAAACTATTCCACACTCTTTCATGTGTGTGCTAAACTCGTAACTTAGATACTCTCCTCCACGGTCAGACCGTAGAAATTTGATCTTTCTATTACGATGATTTTCCACTTCATTCTGAAATTCCTTGAACTTTTCAAAAGTTTCAGACTTGTGTTTCATCAAATAGATATACCCGTATCTACTCAAATCATCTGTGAAAGTAACAAAATAACGATATCCACCTCGCGCCGACACACTCATTGGTCCACACACATCAGTATGTATGATTTCCAATAAATCTGTCGCCCGTTCCATTGAACCGGAAAATGGCGTTCTAGTTATCTTGCCCATAAGGCATGGCTCACATGTATCAAATGATTCAAAATCAAGTGATTTCAAAAGTCCATCAGAATGGAGTTTCTTCATGCGTTTAAC
Source organism: Avena eriantha (assembly GCA_910589775.1). Taxonomy (NCBI): domain Eukaryota; kingdom Viridiplantae; phylum Streptophyta; class Magnoliopsida; order Poales; family Poaceae; genus Avena; species Avena eriantha. The sequence goes on along the minus strand of OU342741.1, from coordinate 158,796,073 downwards.
GCCAATATGACCTAGATGGCAGTGCCACATATATGAAGATATATCATCATCAAGTTTAATCTTTTTAGCATTAACATTATGAATGTGCGTAATATTACTATCGAGATCCATCAGAAATAAACCATTCAACACAGGTGCATGACCATAAAAGATATCATTCTTATAAATCGAACAACCATTGTTTTCAGATTTAAAGGAATAACCACTTTGCATCAAACACGATCCGGATACAATGTTCATGCTCAGTGCCGGCACCAAATAACAATTATTTAGGTTTATAACTAATCCCGATGGCATATAGAGAGGTAGCGTCCCGACGGCGATCACATCAACTTTTGATCCATTGCCGACCCGCATCCTGACCTCATCCCTTGCTAGTTGTCCCTTGTTCCATAGCCCCTGAACCGAGTTACATATATTAGCAACTGATCCCGTATCAAATACCCAGGTGCTACTGCGAGTACTAGTCAAGTACACATAAATAACATGTATATCATATATACCTTTGTTTGCCTTGCCGGACTTCTTGTCCGCCAAATACTTGGGGCAGTTGCGCTTCCAATGGCCAGTCCCTTTGCAATAGTAACACTCGGTGTCAAACTTAGGGCCAGCTCGGGGTTTCTTTTCAGGCGTGGCAATAGACTTGCCACCCTTCTTTCCCTTGTGCTTGCCTTTCTTGTCCTTCTTGAAACCGGTGGTCCTATTGATCATCAACACTTGATGTTCTTTCCTAATCTCCACTTCTGTAGTCTTAAGCATTGACAGAAGCTCGGGAAGAGACTTCTTCATGCCTTGCATATTATAGTTTATCACGAAGCTCTTGTAGCTAGGTGGCAGATATTGAAGAACACGATGTATGCCCAAGTCAATGGGAATCGTTATTCCTAAGGACACAAGCTTATCAGCATACCCAGACATTTTGAGTACATGCTCACTAACGGAGTTGTTCTCCTCCAGCATGCAGCTAAAGAACTTTTCTGTAGCATTATAACTCTCTACGGCAGCATGGGTATCGAAAATGATTTTCAATTCTCCCATGGTATCAAAGGCATTGCCATTTTCGAAACGCTTTCGAAGTTCTGGCTCTAGTCCATACAGTATGCCGCAATGAACTAAGTTGTGGTCCTCCTGACGAGTCACATAGACATTCTTTTCCTCGTCAGGGGCATTAGGAGCTGGTGGGGGGCCTAGCGGCGCATCTAGCACATATTGCTTTTGTGCAGCAGTGAGGAGAATCCTCAAATTCATAGCCCAGTTGGTGAAGTTGCTACCATTCGCAGCAAGTTTCTCTTTCTCCATGAACACATTGAAACTAAAAGAAGGTGGTGCCATCTACAACAGAATTTGTAAAGTTTATTTAGACTAAGTTTATGATAGATTGAGTTCAACTAATCCAAATTACTAATGAACTCCCACTCAAAAACGACATCCCTCGTGCCTTTTTGGTGATTACATGAACCAAATCCACTACACCAAGTCCGATCATCATGTGAGTCGGTGTAGCTTCAAAGGCAAGCATCAATATGGGCATCATCAACTATATGACTCATGCTTAACCTTTCGGTCCATGTTCCGAGGTCATGTTTGTACATGCTAGGCTCGCCAAGTAAGAACCTTAGTATTCGCGTGTGTAAAACTATCTTACACCCGTTCCTATGAATGTGTAGATTCGAGTACACCCGATCATCACGTGATGTCTCGAAACACGATCCACAGAACGGTGCATACTTAAGGAAGAACACATTTTTATCTTGATATCTAAATGAGGGATCATCTTACAATGCTACCAAAAGCGCCAAACTAGCAGTATAAGATGCTAACATCTAATGTGTAAAGTGAGATGATATGATCCATGCATTTGATCTCTATCATTTGCATCGTGGTATGATCTCTATCATTCCTTTGTGTGTAAGGCCAAGGTCTATGGAACTTACACGTTGAGTGTGTTGTAAGAGTATCTATCATACATGTACTTACAACAATACCATATCAATACACTAGCCCAGCAACAATCTAAACTAGATGCCTCTAATTTATCAATTGCAAGTTTTACGTGGCTTAGGGCTTTCGGAGATAGAAGCGTTCTCACCTACGAACATGAACCACAACGAGGATAACTAAGTTATTAGCAACTCGTTGTAAATCAGATATTGACTATAGTAGGAGAGACAGACACCCGCCAGCCACTTATGCAAAACAAGTTGCATGTCAGTCGTGGAACCGGTCTCATGTACGATGACATGTAAGGTTGGTCTGAGCCGCTTCATCCCACTATGCCACCAATATCCAAAATACATAGAAGATGCAATAACATGATCATCATCGCCCACATATAAACATATGTGTACTACCGGTGCAAAGCACCTACGCATAGATCAGGCTCTGATACCACTATTGGGTCCGCAACATAGAAAACAAAAAATTCCTACGGTGTGAACTACACGCCAAGATCTATCTACTAGGTACAAAGAAACGGGTGGACATACATCCAACGAGAACTTACCCTCGAAGACAACGAGTTTTGTTAACGAGTAGGAACTCGTGGTTGATGTAGTCGTACACTTGCCGATCTCAAGATCGTGAGGAAGTCAGAGCGCCGCAACTCGGCAGCGCATCCGCACTCGCACACACGTTCAAGCCACCGGACAACCTCCACCTCCTCGCTCCAGTGATCCAGCGGAAGCAGCAACTCCTTCCAGACGAAATGCCACCGGGAACATGTATCTTGCTAATCCGAGACCATGTGGGAATAATTCTAGAGGGGGAGAGAGATCCTTCACAAGGAGGTGTGAGGATGAAGGAGGGAATGGGTGGCCTTTTTTAGGAGGAGGGGGGTGCCCCCTCTCTCCATGGTCGGCGCATGGGGGGTGACCCCTCACCTTCCCCATTCATGTGGTGGTAACCCCTCCATATTAAAATGCCTCTTCACATTCCCTTTTAAAGTCTCCACTTTAAATGCATTAAATTTCTCCAAGTTTAATGCTCTCTCATTTAATAAAACTCTTTTATTAAATTTATTCAGAATTTTGTTAATTACTTTAATTAACAAACATTCACATATAGCCCTTTGCAATATTTCAATATCACATGCAGAACCACTTTCTGCAATTTCACCCGAAACAATTTCCGGTTTCTATTGAAACAATTCCTGCGCTTTGCAATTCTTTCGTCTAAAACATATGTGCTCCAAAATGGTGTCCGGTAACTCTTAAGTGTGTCACCCTATGGTTCGCGAATAATGCAGACATGATCGAGACCCTTCTCCGATCAATAATCAGCAACGGGACCTGGAGATCCGTACTGACTCCTATACATTCAACGATGACTTATGTGATCGTGAGAACCTTTAACGCTTGTAACTAAATCCCTTTGTCCCTCGATATGTTGCATGTCCGAGATTCGATCATCGGTATCTCCATACCTAGTTTGATCTCGTTTCCGACATGCACTCTTTTCTCGTTCCCGTGATATAACATTCTAGTGATCACATCACTTGCTTGCAAGCTATCTCAATGTGATATCACAGAGAGGGCCCAGAGTATATCTATCTGTCATCAGGATTGACAAATTCCACTCTTGATCCATGAGCCTCAACATAACACCTTCGTAGTACTGAACCCATCTTTATAGTCACCCTGTTACGGTGTGACGTTTGATGTTATCAAGATACTCTTCGGGTGTTAGCAATTAACATGATCTCATGGTCTAAGGATAAAGATTACTTCGTATGATGTTATAGCAATATAAACATAATGACTTGATTGTAATGCTATACTTCAGATGAATGTTCATCACATCATTCCACCAATGGTGTGACCTTGTTATTAACAACATCCAATGTCCATGATCAGGAAACCTTGATCATCTTGTTAATCAACAAGCTAGTCTATAAGAGAGGCATAACTAGGAACCCTTTTTGTTTATTAAACTCACATGTATTGATGTTTCTGATCAATACAAAGCTAGCATGTAAAATAAACATCTATCATATATAAGGAATACATAATAACAACTTTATTATTGCCTCTCAGGGCATATTTCCTTCACTTGCACTTATTTGGATGGAATTAGCAAAACCATGTTGTCACGGGGAACACTTTCAACATTGCACTTGTACTTTGTACCTAGTTCATATTGTGCTCTTTTGTCTATGGATGTCGTAAGTGTGAAATGAAAGGGGAGCTTGTAAGTCCATGGAGTTATGTATGTGTGTTAGAGAAACGCCTGGGCCGCTGGTCTAATCCATGCTGTCATGGTGGAAACCTGCAGCGTAACCATAATGAGCTGTCTATGAAGCATTCTTCTTATAAAAAAAGAGTCAGATATTGAGAAAAAAGAGAAAAAAATATGAGAAAATAGGAAAGAGAGAAAAAAAGCACCATATTCCCATGGTAAATAAGAACATTGCTGAGATGCTCGTTGTCTGCTTAACTTGTCATTTTGATATGGGGATTCTTCCGTATCATCGGGCAAGGGGTACCCCGTTGGCGGTTCTCTATGATACACATATACTTACAATGACAAGAACTTACCGGTGACTAAACTTGAGTAGCATGAGGAGCGGCCCTCGTATACAAGGGACATGAGATTTCTGACTTATACTTCGTCAAGCATGTACACCATAGTTTGTTCACTTTAACCTTAATCACCTTCAAGATGCTTATGATAGGGGAAATGAGAGCTGAAAGCTATTAAGTACCATAATTTTTGGAAGCTCTTTATGAAACTTGAATCCCTACTTCCTTCTATGAAGGCCTTTCTTTTACCTTTTTGTTGAGTCTCCACCTTCTACCTTTATGCACCTACTTTGAGAGCATAGTGGCCATTCTTAGTTCTATGTGCATTGTTCCAAGACTTATTGATTGATGCATAGCTTTGATATTGCTTGTTTTAAAATATTTGTATCTATTCACTCTTATAAAATTTGAAGGTGTCCTATGCATTTATGTTTGCTACTCTATGAGGGACAAGCTGAATGCCACTGTGCTAAGTTTTCTTTATGTGAAACAGACAAACGTCTTGCAAAGCATTGTTATTCATGAATATTTTGTTTGTATCATTTCATGTTACAACATAGTTGCTATGTTTTATTGTTAGAACTTTATCTTTCATGCTATGTTGAAGTACTATGATCCCAGCTATCAATGTTTTACAAATACTTTGATCAAGTTTATGATGGTGCGTGTCACCTAAAAAATTATTCTTTCTTTTTATCACTTACCTACTCGAGGACGAGCAGGAGTTAAGCTTGGGGATGTTGATACATTGCAAATGTATCTATAATTTTTGATGTTCCATGCTTGGTTTATATCTACTTTCTTATGTTTTGTCCACACTTTGGAGTACTTTCTACACACTTTCTTGGACTAACCTATTAATAAGATGCCACAGTGCTAGTTGCCTGTTTTCTGCTGTTTTTGGTTCCAGAAAGTCAGAAAATGAATATTCTCGGAATTGGACCGGACAAAAGCCAAAGTCTTTATTTTCCCGGAAGATTCACGGAGCCAGAAGGAGAGACGAAGGGGGGCCACAGAGTGGCCAAACCACCCCTAGGCGCGGGTCCCCCTGGCCGCGCCAGGGCATGGTGTGGGACCCCTGGCCGCCCAGCGACTTTGCCTCTTCGCCTATAAGATGCCTCCCGATACCAAAACCCTAAATCATCAAGCCTCCAGCCACGAAAAGTTCCACAACACCGCCGCCACCGAAGGGGAGATTCGGGGGACAGAAATTCTCTGTTCCGGCACCCTGCTGGGACAGGGAAGTGCCCCCGGAGCCATCTCCGTCGATCTCCACCACCATATCCATCACCATTGCTGATTCCCATGATGAGGAGGGAGTAGTTCTCTCTCGAGGCTAAGGGTTCTACCGATAGCTATGTGTTCATCTCTCTCTCTCTATGCATGATCTTATTTAGATCATGATCTTGTAATCTATAGATCTACCTTGCTACTCAAGTGCTTTAATAGATCTCTGCTCTCCCCATGTGTGTGAAAGTGATAGCGTGCAACCATGGTGGCACTTAGGCTAGAGATTTCAAATACTTGTTATGAATTATATTTGGAGTTGGATGTCTCTATGAAATTGTGGTGTTTGTTAGAACCATCTAGTGCTCAAGGTGACAATGTGGGGTTATCTAGATGCAGAAAGCAAACTTTGAGGTGTGTTGTTATAGCCCTACCATCGATTAGAGTGTCCAACCAGAGAGTAGTTAAGAGTAGTATCATAAGAAGAATATATTTATATGAGAGTGTTCACTAGTGAAAGTATGATCCCTAGGCCTTGTTTCTAAGCACTGAAACACCGTTGGCTATTAGATCTATTACATGTTTGCTTGCTTTTATCTTTATTTCAGTTTTACTTTAGTCTTTTCCACGCCATCAAGTTATTTTCTATCACCGTTACCACTTATAATTATCCATACCACTTGTATTTCACTATCTCTTCGCCGAACTAGTGCACCTATACACCTGACAAGTGTATTGGGTGTGTGGCGGACACAAGAGACTTCTTGTATCTTGATTGCAGGGTTGCTTGAGAGGGGATACCTTTGACCACTTCCTCTCTGAGTTCGATAAACCTTGGGTGATCCACTTAAGGGAAAACTTGCTGCTATTCTACAAACCTCTGTACTTGGAGGCCCAACAACTGTCTACAAGAATAGAAGTGCTAGACATCTGCCCACACCATGGTCAGGCGCGCCCCTAGTTTGGCCGCGCCACTAGGTGGTGTGCTTGCCTGGTCGGCCCCCCTCGTACCTTCCAGGCACTTCTCAGCCCCTTTTTCATGTAAAAAATTAATATGAATTTTCTGGAATTTTTAGAGACACTTTATTTTTGGGCATTTTTCAGGTATAGATGAATGATTTTCTGACAGACATTTTTTTTGAATGATGCAATGACAAAACAAGGCTAGAACTACAGAAGTTCTAAGACACTCTAACATGCAAGAAACTAACAACAGAAAAGAAAACTAAACGAAAGCAAACAACTAAATGGATTGAATAGAAGTAAGCAGAGATAATCATGGTGAAAACATTGTTTTGTTCAATGAAATCATTTTGTTAACAAGGTTGATCAGGTCTTATTACCAAAACAATTTTATATGAATCAAAACTTTATATTCCACTAATTATTATGTTACCTCAACTTTGATAGCAATTGTCCCAATCATAATAGTTTCAAATTTTTCTCTTGGTATGGACAATATATCTCTCCAACTTGAATGCCCTCAACATGTTCAATTGAATTTAAACCATAAGTCCTAGCAATCTTCTTGGAGAAATAGACAGTATCCTCCTTGTCATAAACATTAAAGGTCACCTTTCCTTGATTACAATTAATAACAGCTCCTGAAGTATTAAGAAAAGGTCTCCCAAGAATAATAGACATATGATCATCCTCAGACATTTCAAGCACAACAAAATCAGTTAATATCAAGCAATTATGAGCCACTTAAATAGGTACATCCTCACATATACCAACAGGAATAGTGGTAGATTTATCAGCCATTTGCAAAGATATATCAGTTGGTATTAGTTTTTCCAGTTGAAGTCTCTTGTAGAGAGAAAAATGCATAACACTAACTCCTGCTCCCAAATCACACAAAGCGGTTCTAACATAACTATTCTTAATAGAGCAAGGAATAGTTGGAATCCCTGGGTCTCCAAGTTTCTTTGGGACCTTACCATTAAAGGAATAATTAGCAAGCAAAGTAGAAATTTCTTCATTAGGGATCTTCCTTTTATTCGAGACAATATCCTTCATATACTTTTAATAAGTAGGCAATTTAATAGCATCAGTCAACATCCACTCACAAAACTTATTATAGTTTTCATCCTCCTTTGACTTGTGTTTCTTATCAGGGAAAGGCATATGTTTTTGGACCCAAGGCTCTCTTTCACTACCGTGTTTCTTAGCAACAAAATTTTCTTTAGTGTATTTAGTATTCTTAGTGTGCTTTTCAGGTTCTTCTTCAACTTTTTCTTTATTAGGAACATCATTTTCTTCATCACCACTTTCAGTTTCAGCATCAGAGATAGATATACTATTAGGATCTTTAGCAGGTTCAGAGGGTTCTACAATAGTTTTATGTTTCTTTTTTCTATTCTTCCGAGTAGTACCACTATTTTCAGCTTGTTGAGAATCCTGCTCAATTCTTTTGGGATGCCCCTGAGGATATAGAGGATCTTGGGTAGCAGCACCACTTCTAGTTCTAATTTCATAAGCATGTTTTTGTTTAGCAGCATTAACTAGCAAGTCTTTTTGCACTTTAATAAGTTTATCTATTTGAGTTTGAACCATTTGAAAATGTTTAACAAGCATTTTAACATCATTAGAGGTTCTTTCCACAATATCTTTTAACTCAACAATAGCTCTAGTGTTTTCCATTAGATGGTTTTGCACCCTTTTATTAAAATTATCTTGCTTAACAATAAAAATATTGAATTCTTATAAGCATTGATCAGGAGGTTTAGAGTAAGGGATATCACCTTCATCAAAGTGTTGGAGAGAGTGTACCTTGATACATTGCAAATGTATCTATAATTTTTGATGTTCCATGCTTGGCTTTATCTACTTTCTTATGTTTTGTCCACACTTTGGAGTACTTTTCATATGATTTCTTGGACTAACCTATTAACAAGATGCCATAGTGCCAGTTGCCTGTTTTTTGCTGTTTTTGGTTCCAGGAAGTCAGAAAATGAATATTCTCGGAATTGGACGGGACAAAAGCCAAAGTTACTATTTTCCCGGAAGACTCACGGAGCCAGAAGGAGAGTCGGAGAGGGTCCATAGGGTGGCCACACCACCCCTAGGCGCAGGTCAACCTAGGCCATGCCAGGGCATGGTGTGGGCCCCCTGGCCGCCCACCGACCTTGCCCTCTGGCCAATAAGAAGCCTCCCGAAGCCAAAACCCTAGATCGTCAATCATAAATCCACGAAAAGTTCCGTAGCGCCTCCACCACCGAAGGGGAGATTTGGGGGACAGAAAGTCTCTATTCCGGCACCCTGCCGGGACAGGGAAGTGCCCCCGGACCCATCTCCATCGATCTCCACCACCATCTCCATCACCATTGCTGATTCCCATGATGATGAGGGAGTAGTTCTCTCTCGAGGCTAAGGGTTCTACCGGTAGCTATGTGTTCATCTCTCTCTATGCATGATCATATTGTGATCATGAGCTTGTAATATATAGATCTACCTTGCTACTCAAGTGCTTTATTAGATCTCTGCTCTCCCCATGTGTGTGAAAGTGAAAGCGTGCTCACCATGGTGGCACTTAGGCTAGAGATTACAAATACTTGTTATGAGTTATATTTGGAGTTGGATGTCTTTATGAAATTGTGGTGTTTGTTGGACTCATGTAGTACTCAAGGTGACAGTGTGGGGTTTTCTAGATGGGAAAGACTTACTTTGAGGTGTGCTGTTATAGCCCTACCATGGATTAGAGTATCCAACCGAAGAGTAGTTAAGAGTAGTATCATAAAGAGAAGATATTTATATGAGAGTGTTCACTAGTGAAAGTATGATCCCTAGGCCTTGTTTCTAAGCACTGAAACACCGTTTGCTACTAGATCTGTTACATATTAACTTGCTTCTATCTTTATTTCAGTTTTACTTTAGTCTTTTCCACGCCATCAAGCTATTTTCTAGCACCATTGTTTTATATCCATACCACTTGTATTTCACTATCTCTTCGCCGAACTAGTGCACATATACACCTGACAAGTGTATTGGGTGTGTTGGGGACACAAGATCCTTCTTGTATCTTGATTGCAGGGTTTCTTGAGAGGGGATACCTTTGACCACTTCCTCCCTGAGTTCGATAAACCTTGGGTGATCCACTTAAGGGAAACCTTGCTGCTGTTCTACAAACCTCTACACTTGGAGGCCCAACAACTGTCTACAAGAATAGAAGTGCGTAGACATCAAGCTATTTTTTGGCGCCGTTGCCGGGGAGGTAAGGTAAAAGGTATTCACACTAGAGGATTAAAGAAGAAGAACCTCCCATGGCAAACGCCTATTTTCTGGCGCCGTTGTCGGGGAGGTAAGGTAAAAGGTACTCACATCCTCCGGTGTGAGTGCTCGAAGTTATTTCCTTTAGATTCTGCAATTTTGTCTTTTTGTTTCTTGTTTTCACTAGTTAGGCTTAATGGAAAACAACAACAAAATTAGAGAGCTTTATAGTATTTATCTTGAGTTAGGACATGAAGTGTTTGAAGAGGAAATTAAAAAACCTATGGAACTTTATTTGCATGCTAATAGCAATGTTGTTAGTATGAATTCTTTGGACACCATTATTGCTAATGCTATGGAAAAGTCTAAGCTTGGGGAAGCTAGTTTTTATGAAAATGATCTTTTTAGTTCCCCAGCTTTGAAAGATAGCTATTCTATTGCTTATGATGATACTATACCTACAATATATGATGATTACAATGATGAGTATGATATTTTCAGTCCACCTACTATTGAGGAGAAAATTAATTATTACTACAATATGCCTCCTATATTTGATGATTATGGTGATGGGAATAATAATGATAGCTATTTTGTTGAATTTGCTCCCACTACAATTAATAAGAATGACTATGCTTATGTGGAGAGTAATAATTATTTTATGCATGTGGCTCATGATAAGAATGTTTTATGTGATAGTTATATTGTTAGTTTCATTCATGATGCTACTGAAAGTTATTATGAGAGAGGGAAACATGGTTTTATGCATCTCAATAATATTAAGTTTCCCCTCTTTATGTTGAAAGTCTTGAAGTTGCACTTGTTTTGCTTTCCTATGCTTGTTGCTTTGTGCTTTCGTGACTTGTTTCTTTACAAGATTCCTAAGCATAGGAAGTGGGTTAGACTTAAATGTGCTTTGAATTTTCTTCTTGATGCTCTCTTTTACTTCTATTTATATTTTCTATGTGAGCATCTTCTCAAACTATCATGCCTAACTTAAAGGCGTTAAAGAAAAGTACTTATTGGGAGATAACCCAAAAGTTTTAGACGAGTCTTGGAAGTTATTACTAACCGCTCCTTATCCTTTTTATTTGGTTTTTGTGCCAAGAGTAACCTCTAATGAGAGAGAAGTAATGATTGGGAAAGTTGTTGTCCCGAAATAGATTTCTGTGCTTAATCGTAAATATTCGTGTAAAATCTCTGAACGTCTTTTTGAGGCGTGAATTTTTGTGCTTCTGCCCCAGGTTGTTATATAACTTTCGTTAGTTCAACACTTTCCGATTTGAGCAATATAAGGTCTTCGAAAAAATTCGTCTTTACCTGCGGGTCTGTTTTGACAAATTTCTACCATTTTCTGCATTTTCTTCTTGTTGGTTCCTTTTTGAGTTCTTTTGGGGAACTGAGCTTTTTGAGGGAAGTGCTACAGTAGCTTGTATTTTAATGGAAGTTTTATTGGTGTTAGAACTGAACCTAAAGACTTATTATCTTGAGTGCACTAATGTTGCTAATAAAGATTGTGTGAAGGAAAATTTTCAGGTGTATGGAAGGAATGCGTAATGAGATGAAGGATAGACTAAAGCTCAAGTTTGGGGATGCCACGTGTGTCACCCCAAGAAATATCCAAGAAGTACAAGTGTCAAAGCTTGGGGATGCCCAAGGCATCCCCTCTTCATCAATAAAAATCCCAGGTTTCTTCCAAACGATTTATTTTTATTGTTTCATGCACAGTTGTGTTGTTCTTGGAGCGTCTTTTTTTGTTTTCGTTTGGTTTTTCATTTGCTTTGTTTTCTTAGTTTTCTGAATAAATTGGTTGGACCCCCTCTTTCATGCATTGGTTTTCAAATAGTGTGGTTTGGATTGGAAAAGAGTAGGAAAGTTCATACTTATGTGTTAAAAAGAGCTTGTTTTTGACGGTGGCCTATGCTTTGTCATGCCATGCTTGATATTGTTTTGGCTTTATGCTTAGTATTCTTTGTTGTAGCATGACTTGTTATAAACAATTGAGATTGCTTAATGTGCCTTGGATGAATCATGCGTTGTTTTAGCATATTAAAACATGGTATAGTGGTATTCTCCTTTGATGCTTTATTTGGGTTGACTTGGTGCATGCTCACACCATGTTATGACTATCTCAAGTCACCATAGCCTTTATGATCCTTTAGTTCTCAACTTGTAGTATCAGTTTATGCTTTGATCAATGATGTTTTGTCGCTCTGCATGATTATGGCCATTATTGCTCTCTTAGTTTGTCGCTCCCAGTCTTTTGCTAGCCTCCACAACCAAGTATGAGTTCCACTCATGCATCCAACTCCCTAAACCAAGTTATTCCAAAGAGTCCACCATACCTACCTACTAGCATATGCTATTCCAAGTATATTCATGCTTTTGTTTACCTTCCAAATTAAACTTGTTATGAGAAAACTAGTGATTAAAGCTCTCATGAACTTGATGACACACTTTACTTTTCTTGCCCTTAATAAACTTGAACCATTGTGTCATCTATGTTGTATATGCTTGCACTTATTTGTTGGGAATTAGCAGAACCATGCTTTCATGGGGAATGCTTTCAACATTGCACTTGGTACTTGTACCTAGTTGATATCATGCTCTTTTGTATATGGATGTCGTCGGTGTGAAATGAAAGGGGGGCTTGTAAGTCCATGGAGTTATGTATATGTGTTAGAGAAACGCCTGGGCCGCTGGTCTAATCCATGCTGACATGGTGGAAACCTGCAGCGTAACCATAATGAGTTATCTATGAAGCATTCTTCTTATAAAAAAAAGAGTCCTATATTGAGAGAAAAGAGAAAAGAAAAAAAAGATTATGAAAAGAGGAAAGAGAGAAAAAAAGCACCATATTCCCATGGTAAATAAGAAGATTGCTGAGATGCTCGTTGTCTGCTTGCCTTGTCATTTTGATATGGGGATTCTTCCGTATCATCGGGCAAGGGGTACCCCGTTGGCGGTTCTCTATGATACACATATACTTACAATGACAAGAACTTACCGGTGACTAAACTTGAGTAGCATGAGGAGCGGCCCTCGTATACAAAGGACATGAGATTTCTAACTTATACTTCGTCAAGCATGTACACCATAGTTTGTTCACTTTAACCTTAATCACTTCAAGATGCTTATGATAGGGGCAATGAGAGCTGAAAGCTATAAGTACCATAATTTTTGGAAGCTCTTTATGAAACTTGAAGCTCTGCTTCCTTCTATGAAGGCCTTTCTTCCACTTATATATTGAGTCTCCACCTTCTACCTTTATGCACCTACTTTTAGAGCATAGTGGCCATTCTTATTTCTATGTGCATTGTCCCAAGACTAGTTGATTGATGCATAACTTGTTATTGCTTGTTTTAAACTATTGTATATAGTTACTCTTATGAACTTTGAAGGTGTCCTATGTATTTATATTTGCTACTCTATTGAGGGACAAGCTGAATACTTTTATTCTATGTTTTCTTTATGTGAAACAAAACAAACGTCTTCCAAAGCATTGTTATTCATGAATCTTTTGTTTGTGCCTTTTCATGTTGCATCATAGTTTGTTTGCTTATTGCTAGAACTTTGTCTTTCAAGTTATGATTGAAGTACTTTGATCCCAGCTTTGAATGTTTTACAAATACTTTGATCAAGTCTTTGATGGTGCATGTCACCTCAAAAATTATTCTTTCTTTTTATCACTTACCTACTCGAGGAAGAGCAGGAGTTAAGCTTGGGGATGTTGATACATCGCAAATGTATCTATAATTTTTTATGTTCCATGCTTGGTTTTATCTACTTTCTTATGTTTTTTCCACACTTTGGAGTACTTTTCATATGATTTCTTGGACTAACCTATTAACAAGATGCCACAGTGCCAGTTGCCTGTTTTCTGCTGTTTTTGGTTCCAGGAAGTCAGAAAATGAATATTCTCGGAATTGGACGGGACAAAAGCCAAAGTTACTATTTTGCCGGAAGACTCACGGAGCCAAAAGGAGAGTCGGAGAGGAGCCATAGAGTGACCACACCACCCCTAGGCGCGGGTCCACCTAGGTCACGCCAGGGCATGGTGTGGGCCCCCTGGCCGCCCACCGACCTTGCCCTCTGGCCTATAAGAAGCCTCTCGAAGCCAAAACCCTAGATCGTCAATCTTAAATCCACGAAAAGTTCCACAGCGCCGCTGCCACCAAAGGTGAGATTCAGGGGACAGAAAGTCTCTGTTCCGGCACCCTGCCAGGACGGGGATGTGCCCCCGGAGCCATCTCCATTGATCTCCCCCACCATCTCCATCACCATTGCTGATTCCCATGATGAGGAGGGAGTAGTTCTCTCTCGAGACTAAGGGTTCTACCGGTAGCTATGTGTTCATCTCTCTCTATGCATGATCATATTGTGATCATGAGCTTGTAATCTGTAGATCTACCTTGCTACTCAAGTGCTTTAATAGATCTCTGCTCTCCCCATGTGTGTGAAAGTGACAGCATGCTCACCATGGTGGCACTTAGGCTAGAGATTACAAATACTTGTTATGAGTTATATTTGGAGTTGGATGTCTTTATGAAATTATGGTGTTTGTTGGACTCATCTAGTAATCAAGGTGACAGTGTGGGGTCTTCTAGATGGGAAAGACTTACTTTGAGGCGTGCTGTTATAGCCCTACCATGGATTAGAGTGTCCAACTGGAGAGTAGTTAAGAGTAGTATCATAAAGAGAAGATATTTATATGAGAGTGTTCACTAGTGAAAGTATGATCCCTAGGCCTTGTTTCTAAGCACTGAAACACCGTTTGCTACTAGATATGTTACATGTTTGCGTGCTTCTATCTTTATTTCAGTTTTACTTTAGACTTTTCCATGCCATCAAGCTATTTTCTAGCACCATTGTTTTATATCCATACCACTTGTATTTCACTATCTCTTCGCCGAACTAGTGCACCTATACACCTGACAAGTGTATTGGGTGTGTTGGGGACACAAGAGACTTCTTGTATCTTGATTGCAGGGTTGCTTGAGTGGGGATACCTTTGACCACTTCCTCCCTGAGTTCGATAAACCTTGGGTGATCCACTTAAGGGAAAACTTGCTGCTGTTCTACAAACCTCTGCACTTGGAGGCCCAACAATTGTCTACAAGAATAGAAGTGCGTAGACATCATACCTTAATAGTGGATGAGTGGGGGATAGGCTTACATAATTCTTCTATAGGAGGTAAATGGTTGACATATGCAGCTTTAATTCCCTTCTCCTTAAGACATTTCTTAGCTTCCGTCATCACTTCATCATTCAATGCAATAATTACCCTCTTCTTAGATGATGGTATAGGCGCCGGTATAGCTGGTTCAGGTTTAATTGTTTCAGGTATAGCTGGTTCAGGAGGAGTCCAATCTTCATAGTTCTTGCTTATTTTAGCCATTAATTCCTCAGCTTCCTTGGGAGTCCTATTCCTGAAAACACAATCAGCACAACTATCCAGGTATGTCCTAGATTCTTCAGTTAGTCCATTATAAAATATATCAAGAAACTCATTCTAAGGTAATGGACATTCAGCCTGTGCATGAATCAAAGCACAAAACCTTGCCCATGATTCAGGCAATATCTCTTTTTCTCCCTGTTTAAAATCAAAAAGTTCCTGCAAAATAGCATGTCTAGCACTAGGAGGAAAATATTTCTGCAGAATAGTACTAATCAAGCAATCAGGGCTATCAATAGATCCAGGAGGTAAATTATTAAACCAAGTTTTAGCTTCTTCTTTCAGTGAAAAGGGGAAAATCTTAGCAACAAAGTAGGTGCGCATCTTAATATCATCAGAAAACAGGCCACTCATGGTAGACAGCTCAGTCATATGTGCTACCGCACTATCATTCTTAGTCCCACAAATAGGTTCTTTCTCAACAATAGCTATGTAAGATAGATCAAGAGAGAAATCATAATCTTTATCTTTAATGTTTATGGGAGATGTGATGGCTCAAATATATCGAGCTCGTTGGGGAACCCCAAGAGGAAGGTATGATGAGCACAGCAGCAAGTTTTCCCTTAGTATGAAACCAAGGTTATCAATCTAGTAGGAGCAAGGAAACACCCCAAAGGTGTAGCTAGCTGAACGTTGGCAGGGCGCACTACCGGTGCCAGCAGCAACGTGGAGACCTACACAACACAACCACAGAACTTTGCCCCCAACTTGCGATGAGGTTGTCAATCTCACCAGTTTTGCTGAAAACAAAGGATTAAACGTATCGAATGGAAGGAAGTAATAGTTTGCAGAAAGTAAACACAAAGAAGTAAACAGTTTGTAGATTGTATGTAAAAGAAAGGACTGGGGTCCATAGTTCACTAGAGGTGGCTCTCCTTAAGATAGATAACATGCTGGGTGAACAAATTACAGCGGGGCAATTGACAAACATCGAGAAAGCATACAAGCATATACTAATCATCTTGACTCCTTTGAGACTTGATTGGGCATTACAACATTATACATAGACCGCCATCCAACTGCATTTATGACTAATAATCCACCTTTAGGTTGTCATCCGAACCCCCTCCAGCATTAAGTTGCAAGCAACAGATTATTGCTTTACAAATTGCGTGTAAAGTAAACAATACGATTGTTCTATGAACAAAGGATTGTTGTTTTCTCCCTAGTAGCAACAGCACATCGAGTACCTTAGAGATTTCTGTCACTTCCCCAGATTACCAGAGGCATGAACCCACTATCGAGCATAAATACTAACTCTTGGAGTTGCTAGCATCTACTTGGCCAAGATAGCTACTAATAACGGAAAGCATGCAAGATCACAAATAACAAAGACATGATAGAATCAATAATCAATCTGAAATAGCATCTCAATATCCATCGGATCCCCGTAAACACAACATGTATGGACTACAAATAGATGATCTTGATCATGAACGGATCTCACAAGATCTAAACATGAAAGCACAAAGGAGGAGAACCAGCCATCTAGCTACTACATGGACCCGTAGTCCAGAGATGAACTACTCACGCATCACACCGGAGGCTTGCATGATGATGAAGAAGGCCTCTAGGGTGAATTCCCCTCTCCGGCAGGGTGCCGGGAAGAGCTTCAGATCCCTCCCGATCTAGGGATGGATATGATGGCGGCTACAGACTCTTTCGTGGATTTTTGATCGGGTACTTAGGGTTTCCGTATCAGAGGCAATATATAGGTGGGAGGAGATGACGAGGGGGTGCTGGGGTCGGCCAGACCACCCCCTGGCGCGAGCCAGGCCTAGCCGCGCGGCCAGGTGTTGTGGCCGGGCCCTAGCCCTTCTTCATCTTGTATTCTGGCTCCAGATGTCTTCCGGTAAAATAGAAATTTTGGCTTTTGTCCCGTCCAATTCTCAGAATATTCATTTTCTGACTTCCTGGAACCAAAAACAGCAGAAAACAGGTAGCTAAAACTGTGGCTCTTATTAATAGGTTAGTCCAAGAAATCATATGAAAATTACTCCAAAGTGTGGACAAAACACAAGAAAGTATATAAAACCAAGCATGGAACATCAAAAATTATAGATACATTTGCAATGTATCGAGATGCAACAAACTTAGCATTATGAGACAATTTGGGTTTAATAGTACGCCTCTCAAGGAGACTCTTAGCAGCACTCCTATCCTGGGAGTTTTGACATTCTTTAATAAATTCATCGGTCATCTCAATATAACCGTCTTCAATATCATAGCTCTCTCTAGACTCAGGCGAACTAATAGGTGTAGTAGTGTCTTCATTAGGAGTTTCAGTATTTCCAGCTATAGTTATAGCAATCGTAGCATCTAGGAATGGACCTAATGAACCACTCTTATCAAGCACAGTAGAAGCAGCATCATAAGTATCAGAAGTTTCAGATTCAGCAGTAGTAGAAGTGTGTGTAGCATGTGTATGTGGTGGTGTAAGAAACTTACTCATAACAGATGGTGAATCAAGAGCAACAGAGGTGTTCAGAACCGTACCGCTTCTTGTAGTGGATGGTAAAATAGGAACCTTGCCATCACGAGACTTACCCATGATGGATGGATGACAGCGAACAATAATGATTCCAAGTGGACATGATAAATAAAGCTATGCTCCCCGGCAACGGCGCCAGAAAATAGTCTTGATGACCCACAAGTATAGGGGGTGTATCGCAGTATTTTCGAGGGAAGTGAAACCCAATTTATTGATTCGACACAAGGGGAGCCAAAGAATATTTATAAGCCTTAACAACTGAGTTGTCAATTCAGCTGCACCTGGAAACAATCTTGCTCATAGCAGTTTATCAGTAGCAATAGTTTTGTAGTAGGAATAGTAAAGTAATAGCAGTAGTAGAGTAAAGACAGTAGTAGCAATTGCAGCAAACAGTAGGATTGGAGCGTGGTAGGCACAAGGATGGATGAACGGGCGTTGCATGGACAAGACAATTCACATGGCAATCAGAACATAGGGCATTTGTAGATAAATAAGATAAAGCATCCAAGTACTAGATAATCATAGGCATGTGTTCCATATATAGTCATACGTGCTCGCAATGAGAACTTGCACAACATCTTTTGTCCGGCCAGCCCGTTTGCAGCGGGGCCTCAAGGGAACTACTGGAAATTAAGGTGCTCCTTTTAATAGAGCACCGGAGCAAAGCATTAACACCCAGTGAACACATGTGATCCTCACATCAAAGCCATTCCCTCCGGTTATCCCGATTTCTGTCACTTCGGGGCCTTTGGTTCCGGATAACAACGTGTGTATACAACTTGCAGGTAAGACCATAAACAATACTATCATAATGCATCAATAATATGTTCAGATCTGACATCATGGCACTCAGGCCTAGTGACAAGCATTAAGCATAAGAAGTTACAACAAAGCCAAAAATCACTAATAGAAGATACTAGACAGCAAGCCCTAACAATCCGATGCCATTACATGAACGGTGTCATCCAATCCCTACCATCCCCATAGCCTACAGCGGGGGATTACTCACTCATAGATGGGGGAAACATGGATGGTCGATGGAGAAGCAATGGTGATGATGATGGCGATGATATCCTCCAATTCCACGTCCAGGCAGGGTGCCAGAACGGAGTTTCTAGTTCTGAATCATGGAATCTGGTGGTGGCGGCGGAGCAGAACTCTTTCTGGAAAAACGTCGACCCCCCTAAGTTTTTAGGTCAGAAGGCAACTTATAGGCGAAGAGGGAGACCGAGGGGGTGTCTGGGGCGGCCAGACCACCCCCTGGCGCGGCCAGGTGGTGTGGCCTGGGCCTAGCCCCACTCCGTCTTGTATTCTAGCTCCGTGAGTCTTCTGGCGAAATAGGATTTTTGGCATATTTTCCGAGATTTTTCTTGATAGTTGATTTTCTGCACAAAAACTAGACACCAAAGTAATTCTGCTGAAAACAGCGTCAGTCCGTGTTAGTTGCATCTAATTCACACAAGTTTAGAGGAAAACAATAACAAAATTGTTCGGGAAAGTAGATACATTTTAGACGTATCACCCCATTATGCGGCTGCTCATAAGCCTACGATAAGGATTATCCATAGATGTCTTGATGAAGACGAATATTTTTCCCTTAACTCCTCAGTGTAATGCACCCCTAGAAAAGAAATATGTAACTATGCAAAACCTTGTGTTGCTCTTGACAGAGTATGTAATGTTTCTGTGTGTTTGCTTGATGCGTAATTGCCTTTATGCGAGACCCTTTTGTTTGCCTGACGCCCTGGGGCTGAGTCAGCTATTCAGGTCAAAGCACTTTATTTCACGGTGAAGCTAAGGATTTTGTGGTGCTCTGTTGGCGAAGCCCTCGAGCGTCAGGTGCACATTTTTATGCGAATGAGGTGTTAATGGAGCCCCTAAGTATCAGGTGAATATTGAAAATAAAAGAAAAGAGACTAAGATTGAGTTTCAGGAACTTAGCTCTATTTATTGCCGAATACGGAGGTACATGTTTTGGCATGATCGCCTGGCCGTTGGCCTTACTGGAAGTAAAGTATGAAGTCTTTGGATAATAAGTCTGGCCGTAGACCTTATTGAATGTAAATTGCAGAAGGCAAAGTCCTAAGCGTAGAAACGTCGCAGTTGCGCAATGTTATACGGGTTGGAGTACTTGACTTCAGTCTTCTTGTCTTCGATCCAATATGCTCCGCCGGGGATCACTTTTGTGACGATGTAGAGTCCTTCCCATAGCGAATTCAGCTTCTGATGTCCATCCTGCTTGAGGTGAAGGACCAGGTCCCCTACAACGAGGACCTGGGACACAATCGACGGCTGTGATCATTGTGTAGGTTCTGCTGGTAGATGGTCGCTCTTTGCAGAGCAACGTCTTGAGCTTCATCGAGTGTGTCAACATCATCTTTGAGTGCTTCCCTGGAGGATTCTTCATCGTACTCGACGACCCGAAGGGACTCATGAGTTACTTTGACTAGAAGGAAGCTTCAGCACCGTGGACCAAAAAGAAGCGTGTTTCTTGTGTAGCATTATTTGGGGCGGTGCATAGGCTCCATAGTATGGAGGGTAATTCATCAACCCAAATGTCTTTTTCTCTATCGAGTGGCACTAGTAGCCTTTTCTTGATGCCATTAGTTACGAGGCCGTTGGCTTTCTCCACCTGGCCATTAATTTGCGGGTGAGCGGTTGAAGCGTAGCTCACTTTTATCCCCATCTCTTTGCAGTAGTCCTTAAACTCATTGGAAGTGAAATTGGTTTAATTATCGACGATGATGCTATGTGGCATCCCGAAGCAGAACACTATCAACTTGATGAAGTTCACAGCCGAAGTTGCGTCTTGACTTGTGACATGCGCTGCTTCAATCCACTTTATAAATTTGTCAACTGCAACTAGAAGAAAGACATGTCCTCTAGGTAAAGATTTGTGGAGTTTTCCCACCATATCGAGTCCCCACTGGGCGAACGGCCAGACCAAAAGTATGAGGGATAGTTATATCGCAGGTACATTGGGTTTTATCATGAAATGTTGGCATGCCTCGCACATTATCACGATGTACTTTGCATGCTGGACTGCGGTGAGCCAGTAAAATCCTGCTCAGAAAGCCTTGGCCGCGTTGCTCAGTTGCTGGCGTGCTGGCTGCATATCCCTTCGTGTATATCTTTGAGGATGAGCTTCCCTTCTTCGAGTGTGACACAGCGCTGCAGTACACCCGAGATGCTTCTCTTGTAGAGTTACCCTTTGATGATTCTAAAGGCCTTGGATCGGCGGGTGATCCGCCGTGCTACGATTGTGTCTTCGGGAAGTTCTCCTCTCATCATGTATGGTACATATGGATGCATCCATGTAGGTTCGACCATAATGACTTCTTCGGCTTCCTCTTCCTCATCGAGGGCATCTACTTCATCTCCTGGTGTGGGCACAGCCCTCGGGTTGCCTTTTGGCTTGACTTTCTTTCTCGTCTTGGGTGTTACAACTTCGATGGCCTTTTTAACTTTGATGGAACGCTCAAATATTTCTTCCTAGAAGACTCCGTCTGGCATGGGCAGACAAAGGTACCTGATGTTCGCCAAATTGTCGGCTTCCTCATTGCTTGCTCTACTTATATGAGATACCTCGCACCCGTCGAAGTGGGCCTCCATGAAGTTGTACATGTCTCGATATGCGATCATATTGTCATTGTCGGCGTCGCACTTGTTCAGTACTTGTTATGCAACAAGATTGGAATCACCAAATATCTTTAGGCAAGTTGCTCCGTAGGCTAGAGCCATGCGCATGTCGTGCAACATGGCCCCATATTCGGCTTCATTGTTTGACGCGTTCTAGAAGCTCATCCGAAGTATGTAGCGCATTTCATTGCCTTGCGGTGACACTAGTATTACCCCAGCACCTGCTCCTTCTGTTCTCTTGGAACCGTCGAAGTACATTGTCCGTGCACTGGACAAATCCAGAGGACCCACGCATTGGAGCTCTGTCCACTCGGTAATGAAGTCAGGCAAAACCTGGGACTTGATTGCTTTTCACTTCTCATACGTGATATCTCGAGGGAATAGCTCAATTCCCCAAAGAGAGACATACCCTGTGTCTTCTGGATTGTTGAGTATGTTGGAGAAGGGGCCTTGCCGACCACCACTATCGGGTGCTCTGAGAAGTAGTGGTGCAGCTTGCGTGCTGTCATGAAAACTCCATACACAAGTTTCTGGTAGTGCGGGTATCTTTGCTTGGACGGAGAGAGAATCTCGCTGAGGTAGTAGACTGGGCATTGGACACCATGGTTTTTCCCTTCTTCGGGTCACTCGACGACCAGGACCGTGCTGACTGCCTAACTGGTGGTAGCAATGTAGAGCAGCAGAGGTTCTTTCTCCTTTGGTGACACTATGACAGGTGATGTTGAAAGTGTTTTCTTGAGTGCCTCAAAGGCTCGCTGGGCTTCATCAGTCCACTCAATTTTTTCTGATTTTTTCATTAAAGCGTAGAATAGAAGGTTCTTTTCACCCAGCCGAGCAATGAATCGACTTAGCGTTGCGACGCGTCTAGCAAGCTGCTACACGCCATGAAGATTCGTTGGTTTCTTCATAGTGAGGATCGCCTATATTTTCTCAGGGTTTGCTTCCATTCCTTTTGCCGATACGAGGTACCCGAGGAGTTCCCTCGTGGGTTGAGCTTGATGCGATATTTATCGAGATTATCGAATGTTTCTCAGAGATCATCGATAAAGGTCGATTATTGCCTTGTCGTAACTATGACACTGTCAATGTAGACTTGTACATGTGTCCCAATTTGTCTTCCATGGCAGTTTTGCATCATCTGCTGGTACATACCACCTGCGTTTTTTTAGCCCAAAGGGCATTGCAGTCTAGGATATGTTGGGTCCGCAGCATAGAAAACAAAAAATTTCCTACGATGTGAACTACACGCCAAGATCTATCTACTAGGTACAAAGCAACGGGTGGACATACATCCAACGAGAACTTACCCTCGAAGACAACGAGTTTTGTTAATGAGTAGGAACTCGTGGTTGATGTACTCGTACACTTGCCGATCTCAAGATCGTGAGGAAGTCCAGTAGGTCCGGCCACAGCACGTCCACCAGATCTAGCTCCAGCACCACCAAGTCCAGCACCGCAAAGCAGCGGTGCATCCGTGATCGCACACACGTCCGGTACCCCGAAAACCTCCGTCCCTCGCTCCAGCAAAGCAGCGGAAGCAGCAACTCCTTTCCAGATAAAGCCATCGTGAACATGTATCTCGCTAATCCGAGACCATGGGGGAATAATACTAGAGGGGAGAGAGATCCTTCACAAGGAGGTGTAAGGAAGAAGGAGGAAGAGGGTGGCCTTTTATAGGAGGAGGGGGTGCCCCTCCTTCATGGCCGGCGCATGGAGGAGGTGTCTCTTCACCTCCTCCATTCATGTGGTGGTAACCCCTCCACATTAAAATGCCTCTTCACATTCCCTTTTAAAGTCTCCACTTTAAATGCATTAAATTCTCCAAATTTAATGCTCTCTCATTTAATAAAACTCTTTTATTATTTTTATTCAGAATTTTGTTAATTACTTTAATTAACAAACATTCACATAAAACCCCCTGCAACATTTCAATATTACATGCAGAACCAATTTCAGCAATTTCACCCGAAACAGTTTCGGTGTCTATTGAAATAATTCCAGCGCTTTCTTAAATCTTTATCTGAAACATATTTGCTCCAAATGGTGTCGGTATCCCTTAAGTGTGTCACCCTACGGTTCGTGAATAATGCAGACATGATCGAGCCCCTCTCAGATCAATAATCAGAAGCGGGACCTGGATATCCATACTGACTCCTACACATTCAACGATGACTTCTGTGATCGTGAGAACCTTTAACGCTAGTAACTAAATCCCCTTTGTCTCGCGATATATTACATGTCCGAGATTCGATCATCGGTATCTCCATACCTAGTTTGATCTCGTTACCGACATGCACTCTTTTCTCGTTCCCGTGATATAACATTCTAGTGATCACATCACTTGCTTGCAAGCTATTTCAATGTGATATCACCGAGAGGGCCCAGAGTATATCTATCCGTCATCGGGATTGACAAATTCCACTCTTGATCCATGAGCCTCAACATAACACCTTCGTAGCACTGAACCCATCTTTATAGTCACCCTGTTACGGTGTGACGTTTGATGTTATCAAGATACTCTTCTGGTGTTAGGAATTAACATGATCTCATGGTCTAAGGATAAAGATTACTTCGTATGATGTTATAGCAATATAAACATAATGACTTTGATCGTAATGCTATACTTCGGATGAATGTTCATCACATTATTCCACCAATGTTGTGACCTTGTTATTAACAACATCCAATGTCCATGATCAGGAAACCTTGATCATCTTGTTAATAAACAAGCTAGTCTATAAGAGAGGCATAACTAGGAACCCTTTTGTTTATTAAACACACATATATTGACGTTTCTGATCAATACAATTATAGCATGCAAAATAAACATTTATCATAAACATGGAATAAGATAATAACCACTTTATTATTGCCTCTCGGGCATATTCCCTTCAGTCTCCCACTTGCACTAGAGTCAATAATCTAGTTTGAAAAACTTTGCGTATTGAACACCTATGGCTTTCTTGTGTTGCATATACGCTATTGCTAGTGGTTAACATAATCTCCGGATCTGACAGTTTCAGGTCCATGTGCATTTGCATGTCTTTGCGTCTCTACGCATCACTCATTCTCAAATTAGATGGCATTGTATAAAGTTGGTCCTTTGGTGAGACCTTTAGTTCGTTCGGCTCAAAATATGTTGATATTATTGTCACACAATATATCTTCATAGATTAGCCCACTTTGAACCACACCTAGTTTGACAAACTACTTAACACAAATGCCCTCCTTTGCTGCTACTATAGCAGTTATATACGTAGCCTTTTGTTGTAGTATCCGTCACAATGTCTCAACTTTGGAACTCATCCAAATCCATCATGGAACATCCTTTCCATTACATTGTGCCACCCATAGTATAAATTGAGATAAATTTAATTTGTATCTTGTGACAAAATTAGTATCAATGTAACACTTTACAATGAACTACCTTTAACTATTTGTCACTTATACATTATATATTCTTAGTCCAATGCTCATAAGAATATCTTTACTATTGTCCAATGATCATCTTATGAATCATTCTAGCATATGCTCATAACATTTAGAGCATAGGACATTCTGGATATATACATATCATGGTATAATTGATCAAAATCTTCATGTGATTTTACTCACCAAGTGTTGAAACACTTGAATTTTGATACAATCCTTTCCATGCAGCAAGAACCGTTCTTGTTGTTTCCATATTGAACCCTTTCAATATCTCATATATGTATGTCTAGCACAACCATATTTGCGCCTTAATCTATCCATATAGATATTGATGCCAAATATTCCGGGTTTGCCCAAGTCTTTCATCGAAATCTTATTTTAATGAAATTCTTAACTTGTGTCAATACAAGATACATCATTTCCAATCAACAATATGTCCTCTACATAATGTATTAGAAATATGTCTCAGCGCTCCCACCTAATTTCATGCAAATGCAAGCATCTTCATCATCTCCAATGAATTTAGACTCTTTTAACAGTTTCATTATGGTGAAGATTCCAACTCCGCTATGCTTACTTCAACTATTGAAGTTTGTATGCCCTTGTAGCACCCTTTGAATTAAC
Organism: Avena eriantha; assembly: GCA_910589775.1. Lineage (NCBI taxonomy): Eukaryota > Viridiplantae > Streptophyta > Magnoliopsida > Poales > Poaceae > Avena > Avena eriantha. Next base: position 158,770,478 of record OU342741.1, on the reverse strand, counting down.
AAAACCCTTCGGACCATGTCATGTACACGTCCTAGGTAACTGTTCTATTAGAAGAACCTTGTTTTGTTTATTCAACTACCATATACCAAATTATATGTAGTGGTTGCTACATTAATCCGTCGAGACTATATATCGCTATGAAAGATCAAATCTTGTCATAGTCAACTCCTTGAACATTGTCATAAACTTCTTTCCGACATGTCGACTATTTCATAGATGTTAAACATCCATGTCTTATTTCTTTATAGATCCAAACACGACCGATAGGCTTCATGCCTTTCCGGAGGGTCTTCCAAGTTTAGAAACTTGATTTCTCGTGTATGGATACTATCACGGATTCTATGACTTCTAGTCATTTTATGGAGTCAGGGCCCATCATCGCTTCTTTGTATGTAGTCGGTTCACCATTGTCAAAACAATAACGACTTGCTTATCAAATCACACTATTTGATTCTTACCGACCCACATGGTTCAATAGGAACTCTAATCGTCGAGAACACACTTTGTAATGACGGGAGCCATGAGCATTGTGGCCGCCACCAGGACACTTTCCGGCGCTGCGCTACTTAGCAGATATACTTAAGGTTCAACAACCTTATCAAAGTTCTATTGTCCTCCCACTTAACTTTTCACGAAAAATTCCTTCTCAAGAAACTTGACGTTCCAAGTAACAAACTCTTTTGTCCTAGGTGTTATGGAGAAATTCCCAACAAATTCTTTGGGATAACCTACAAAGACGTACTTTATCCAACTTTGGTTGTAAACATTTTAGTTATGCATAGCATACCAAAATTTAAGAAAAGACAATTCGGGTTTTATCCCAAACCATAACTTATATGGTGTCATTTCAACGGATCATGATGGTGCTCTTTTCAGTGTAAAAGCAGTAGTCTCTAAAGCTTCAATCCTTAAAACATAATGGCAGTTTTATAAATGACACCTTTGATCTTACCATGTCAAACATGGTTTGATTTCATCTCTCAAATATGCCATACTCCTATGGTTTATCAGGAAACACAAATCATGGAACAATTCCTCAAAACTTAGGTGTTTTTGCTAAACATGTAACTCAAATATCTTCCTTTATGATCGAATCATAAACTCTTTATTTTCTTGTTACAATGATTTTCCACTTCATCTTGAAAGTCTTTGAACAACTTTCAAATGTTTCATACTTCTTCCTTATTAAGTAAATATATAGATATATTCACTTAAATTTCAGGAGAAAGCATATGAAGCAAAAAGATCCATCGCATATGGCTACACATAATGGACTATGTACATCAGCATGTACAATTTCCAATAAGCTAGTCATCCGTTCCTCTTTGGCCTATGAACGTAGTTTCAATTATCTCGAGGAAAGTTTCACAAGCATCAATTGATCAAAATCAAAGACTCCAAAAATCCATCAACATGGATTTTCTTCATGTTTTCTTTCCAATATAATTTAAACAGCGATGTCACTTCATAAGTGACCTTTCAATCATTTGTCTTGCGACATTTTAGCAATAGTGTTTATGGATGTGATTTCTCCCACTAGACTTGTAAAAGTTGATCCATCCTTTATGGAATACGGTAATTATTTGAACAGCCATTGTTCTCATAATACCGGAACAAAATACCAATTATTTAAACAAATCTTGAAGGCTAGGTTTTGATGACAACAAAAAAACACAATAACACTTTATTTGTTTTCGATGAACATCATCACTAATTCTCTTGCTAGTTACTTAGGCCATTGCAGTTCATGAATTGCGTTGTCCTGTATGACACTTCATACCAACCAATTCGGTATCCAATACCTAAGAACCACATTGTTTAACAAGCAAGGAATACAACCATAACATGTATATCTTCTATATACCCAAGCTGGACATTTCCAACTTTTTCTTTTCTGCCAAATATTTTATAGATTCTCTTTCAGCAATTCCTTTTCCTTTTAAAAGAATCTATCAACATCAATTGTGGTGTCATTCACATGACACATAGTACAAAGCGCATATAGTCAAATACTAATACCTTTGGACTTGCACTTTGAAGTGAATCACCATCATCAAATGTTTGGTGTTCTTTCAAAAATCCATTCTTTAGTAATCTATTAGTGTAGTAAACATTTTACTTACATATTCTATTCATCTTTATCATGACAACTTTCATGATCAAGCTACTATAGCCTATAAGGAAGAACCGCGAGTACAATATCAGTTCCCAAAACCTTTTTGGTAGATTCGGATGCCTAGCATCTCCATCCTTCACAAATTCTCATACAATATGAGAACATGTATTTTGCTAAATTATACTCTATCATAATGCAACAAAAAACATTATTTCAGATATCACAATATCTTTCACACATGGTGGTTTCTGAAACAATTTTCAGCTCCAATATAATCTTGATATTAAAACAACCTTTTAAATATCAAAAATCATGGAGCCAAACATGATACTTTAGATACTAACATTGGAATTCTTACTCTTGATTTAATACTACTTATTAAACTTCATGGAGTAAATAGAGTTTGCTGAAAGTTTGCAATAGGACTTATAAACTTTAAATTGACATTCAAAAACAATACGATACCAGTTCGTAAAGTAAATATCCAGAATTCTATAGTTCTATTATCTCAAATAAAAACTAAGCTTAAGGTAGTGAACAGACGCCAATGACTACAACAAATTATGCAAATTCACTTCAATTTAGTTTATGACAAATTTAGTTTGACTAATCCAAATTAGAAATGAACTCCCACTCAAAAACGACATCCCTCGCGCCTTTTTGGTGATTACATGAACCAAATCCACTACACCAAGTCTGATCATCACGTGAGTCAGTGTAGCTTCAAAGGCGAGCATCAATATGGGCATCATATCAACTATATGACTCATGCTTAACCTTTCGGTCCGTGTTCCGAGGCCATGTCTGTACATGCTAGGCTCGCCAAGTAAGAACCTTAGTACTTGCATGTGTAAAACTTCCTTACACCCGTTGTATGAAAGCGTAGAGTCGAGTACACCCGATCATCACGTGATGTCTCGAAACACGATCCATAGAACGGTGCATACTCAAGGAAGAACACATTTTTATCTTGATATCTAAATGAGGGATCATCTTACAATGCTACAGAAAGCGCCAAACTTGCAATATAAGATGATAACAACTAATGTGTAAAGTGAGATGGTATGGTCCATGCATTTGATCTCTATCATTTGCATCGTGGTATGATATCTATCATTCCTTTGTGTGTAAGGCCAAGGTCTATGGAACTTACACATTGAGTGTGTTGTAAGAGTATCTATCATACATCTACTTACAATCAAGACACTAGCCCAGCAACGATCTAAACTAGACGCCTCTAATTTATCAATTGCAATTTTTACGTGGCTTAGGGCTTTCGGAGATAGAACCGTTCTTACCTACGAACATGAACCACAACGAGGATAACCAAGTTACTAGCAACTCGTTCTGAATCAGATATTGACTATAGTAGGAGAGATAGACACCCGCCAGCCACTTATGCAAAACAAGTTGCATGTCAGTCGTGGAACCGGTCTCATGTACGATGACATGTAAGGTTGGTCCGGGCCACTTCATCCCACTATGCCACCAATATCCAAAATACATAGAAGATGCAATAACATGATCATCATCGCCCACATATAAACATATGTGTACTACCCGTGCAAAGCACCTACGCATAGATCAGGCTCTGATACCACTGTTGGGTCCACAGCATAGAAAACAAAAAATTTCCTACGATGTGAACTACACGCCAAGATCTATCTACTAGGTACAAAGCAACGGGTGGACATACATCCAACGAGAACCTACCCTCGAAGACAACGAGTTTTGTTAACAAGTAGGAACTCGTGATTGATGTAGCCGTACACTTGCCGATCTCAAGATCGTGAGGAAGTCCAGCAGGTCCGGCTCCAGCACGTCCACCAGATCTAGCTCCAGCACCACCAAGTCCAGCACCGCAAAGCAGCGGTGCATCCGTGACCACACACACGTCCGATACCCCGAAAACCTCCGTCCCTCGCTCCAGCAAAGCAGCGGAAGCAGCAACTCCTCTCAAGATAAAGCCACCGGGAACATGTATCTCGCTAATCCGAGACCATGGGGGAATAATACTAGAGGGGAGAGAGATCCTTCACAAGGAGGTGTAAGGAAGAAGGAGGAAGAGGGTGGCCTTTTATAGGAGGAAGGAGGGTGCCCCTCCTTCATGGTTGGCGCATGGAGGAGGTGTCTCTTCACCTCCTCCATTCATGTGGTGGTAACCCCTCCACATTAAAATGCCTCTTCACATTCCCTTTTAAAGTCTCCACTTTAAATGCATTAAATTCTCCAAATTTAATGCTCTCTCATTTAATAAAACTCTTTTATTATTTTTATTCAGAATTTTGTTAATTACTTTAATTAACAAACATTCACATAAAACCCCCTGCAACATTTCAATATTACATGCAAAACCAATTTCAGCAATTTCACCCTAAACAGTTTTGGTGTCTATTGAAATAATTCCAGCACTTTCTTAAATCTTTATCTGAAACATATTTTCTCCAAATGGTGTCGGTATCCCTTAAGTGTGTCACCCTACGGTTCGCGAATAATGCAGACATGATCGAGACCCCTCTTAGATCAATAACCAGAAGCGGGACCTGCATATCCATACTGACTACTACACATTCAACGATGACTTCTGTGATCGTGAGAACCTTTAACGCTAGTAACTAAATCCCTTTGTCTCGCGATATATTACATGTCCGAGATTCGATCATCGGTATCTCCATACCTAGTTTGATCTCGTTACCGACATGCACTCTTTTCTCATTTTCGTGATATAACATTCTAGTGATCACATCACTTGCTTGCAAGCTATTTCAATGTGATATCACCGAGAGGGCCCAGAGTATATCTATCCGTCATCGGGATTGACAAATTCTAGTCTTGATCCATGAGCCTCAACATAACACCTTTGTAGCACTGAACCCATCTTTATAGTCACCCTGTTACGGTGTGACGTTTGATGTTATCAAGATACTCTTCCGGTGTTAGCAATTAACATGATCTCATGGTCTAAGGATAAAGATTACTTCATATGATGTTATAACAATATAAACATAATGACTTCGATCGTAATGTTATACTTCGGATGAATGTTCATCACATCATTCCACCAATATTGTGACCTCGTTATTAACAACATCCAATGTCCATGATCAGGAAACCTTGATCATCTTGTTAATCAACGAGCTAGTCTATAAGAGAGGCATAACTAGGAACCCTTTTTTTTATTAAACACACATGTATTGACGTTTCCGATTAATACAATTATAGCATGCAAAATAAACATTTATCATAAACATGGAATAAGATAATAACCACTTTATTATTGCCTCTCGGGCATATTCCCTTCAGGATAATACACCGAAGGTGTGATAAATGTTGTTTTGTCTTGGTCCTCCTTCATCTGAATCTAGTGGATATCTAGAATATGCGTCCAGAAAGGAAAGATGCTCACATCTGGGGGTTGCATCAATAATTTGATTGATTCGCGGGAGCGAGAAGTGATCCTTTGGACAGTGCTTGTTCAGCGCGGTGAAGTCTATGCACATCCGAAGTTCTTTTGTGTTTTTCTTTGGGACACACACTAGGTTAGCGAGCCATGTTGCTTTCTTGATCTCTTCGATAAACTTGGCATCTTTTAGGCGGTGGAGCTCTCATCCAATGGCCTTGCACTTAGGTTCTGCGAAAAGGCGAAGTGATTGCCTCATAGGTTTGGCGTTAGGAAATAAGTTGAGTGTGTGCTCAGCGAGTTCCCTGGGGATTCCTGGCATGTCAGCTAGTAACAATGCAAAAAAAACTCCCAACGCTCATGGAGGAACTCGATGAGGGTGCTTTCCTCTGCAGGACCAAGGTTGGAGGCCACAAAGGTTGTTTTCTTTGGGTCCGTAGGGTGAACTTGGATTTCTCTTGTGTTCTTTGTAGTTTAGAAGGCTTGGTCAGGCATGACCCGTGCCTCTGGCAGGTGCTCTGTGTCAGTTAAGTTTTTCAGCTATGCAAGCTTCGTTTCCATCCCAAAACATTCGGAGATTTTGTTGAATTCTTTGTCGCAATTGTCAGAGAGGGTGAAGCTTCCTCTCACCATTATAATTCCGTTGGGTGCTGGCATCTTCATCACCAGGTACACATAATACAACACTGCCATGAAACGTGCGAAAGCTGGGCGCCCCAGGATCACATGTGAAAGGTCCAACTTTGGTCGACTAGAGGGGGTGAATAGGAGACTACCAATCTTTATTCTTTTCTTGCAATTTTAGGCTTTGCAAGAAGTAAAGTTCACTAGTGATGCAACTAGATGAACAACCTATATGACAAACAATACAACAAGTAAACAAGACGATAATTGCAAGAAGTAAAGGAGAGGAACGGATAAACCGACAAGGGGACACAGAGATGCAATTCCCATAGTTCACTTCCAACAAAGCTACGTCTATGATGGAGAAGTGTCGAGGCCACACACGGTCACCCGAGGGCCACAAAGGCCTCACCTTCTTCTCCGATGAGCACCACAACAAAGGCGGCCTCACAATCCACTAACCGGTGACCTTGAAGGCGCCAACATAAACTTTTACAACAAGGTTAAAGGTAGACTCCATAACTCAATTGGAAGCCCTCAACGACACCACGAAGCTTCACAACAATTTCCCTAGCTCCGAGGATGCCCTACACCGTCTAGGGTTCCAAGAACCCAAGAGTAACAAGATCCACTAAGGATGGACGGGGGAAATCATGATTCCTTTGGTGGAAGTGTAGATCTAGATCACCTCTCCTAATCCTCAAAATATCAAGAGGTTTGAGTGGGTAGGGAGAGAGATCTAGGCAGATGAAGCTCTTGTATTAATGGAGGAGAGATAAAACGAAGAGATGAAATGGAGAGGAGGAAGAAGGGAGCCTTAAATATGCCCCTTCAAATAAGCCGTTTTTCTGCCCCCGCGACACCACCGGTACTACCGGTGGCGAGCCAGTAGTTCCGGTGAGCAGGGACCCAACGGTCCGGAGCCGCTCCACCGAATGGTCGGAAAGCCACCCCAGCGAGCCCCACTTTCTGACCGATACTACCTATGCTAGTTCCGGTCCAGATTCCGGCAAATATTTCGCTTCGCACAGAAGTATCCTGAATCGAAAATTTGCTAATCGGAACCAGGAGCGGAACAAGCGCCGGAAATACAGGGTCATGAGGAACTGACCGGTACTACTGGGTCACAACAGTACCACCGCTCAAAGAGGTTGGGGCTAGACAGCACTAGCCGGAAGTTCTAGTCCAAACGGACCAAAACTTCTGGCCGGTACTATCGGTCCTAGTTCCGCCGCTAATACCGACAAATACGATGCTTGAATATAGAAGTATCCTGAGGTTTAGCAGAATTAGGGCCGGAACTAGAGCCAGAAGTACCGCTCGAATAGCCCCCAAAGACCTTTGGGTGGTACTACCGGAGCCTGGCCGGTACTACCGATTAGGACAGAAAACACTCAACCACCTTGAAAGGTCTCTCTCTCTCGCTGAAAACATGGGAAGGTTGTGGATGTGCTCATATGGTATGTGCATGAAAGCATGATTTCCCACAACCTTCCTAAGTGGACCCCCTCTTGATAGTATGGTCTCCAAAAACAAAGGGAAGAGAAAGTGCAAATAATAGCCACCATCTTCAAGCTCCTCCAAGAGAAGAGTCCACCAACAAAACCGTCCATAGATAAAACCTACAACTTAGGCACACGGTTAAACCACAATTGAGGTTGTCATCAACACCAAAATACATGGAGAAATCAATATCTTTTCAATCTGCCCCTTTTTGGTGTTTGATGACAACCCCATGAGATTTTCATAAAAGATAACAACATGGTAAAGCCTTATGAACGAAAGAAAGAAGTAGCTCCCCCTAGATGTGTGCAAGATATAAAAAATTGCTTCAAGAATGCAACAGGCACACATGCGAGAGAGCTCCCCCTTTCAGAAACAAAACAACAAGGGTGCAAGGAAAAGGATACAAGAGAGAGAGAATCATACCTTGCACCAATACCAATGCGGTGAGACAATACGAGATAAAATAAGATACCTCCGCAAGATAACTTAGCCCACAATAACCAACCACTAGAACATCACATAGATACCACAACACATAGGCTCACCAACATAGTAGCATACATAAACGAGGTCCATAGACAAATAGATTACGGAGGTCCACAAGCATACATAAAGGACGAAAAGTGTGCACAATCATAAGAAGTTCAAAGAAGAAGCAAGCTCGTGACACAACCCATGCAAATCCCGTAGCCCTACAGGAACACATTCTCCCACTTTGACATCAAGACACCAAAAAGGGACAAAGTAGACAAACTAAGCGCCCCACCCACCAACATACGGAGGAGGAGGCTCGGGGTCCCATGAGGCATTGTTCCAAGCGGGTGGATAAGGACCGGTGACCTCAGGCTCATCATCACTGTCAGTCCACCTGCAATGAGCATTGACCCACTGATCCTTGGGCGTAGTGACGGAGTTGGACTCAGGAGATACCTCAATATCAAGATTCCTCATGATTGCCTTCTCCCTCTTGACACTGTGCCTCTGAGCAACATATGATTGATACTCAATAAAGCAGAATGTCTTCTTTACTTTCTTCAGCAGCTTCTTAGCCCAAGATGGATGTCTCTCAAGTCGGGGTGGAGGAGAAGCCTCATCACGATCCCCATAACTAGCATGGCATGATGCCTCAGCGGCATCTCTGGCAGCCCTCAATGCAGCAGCTTCCCTCTCAGCTTGAGAACGGGGTTTCTCATGTTTCATCACACAGAGGGTCTTCAACTCATGAACAGTGTAGCCATCCTGAGGAAAGGGAGTGCCTATGGCATCTAGCCACTTGGCATTGATGAGTGTCTGGATGTAAGGAGCATAAGGACACGACCTCTTCTCAATCAGGGCAGACCAAATCTCTTCAAACAGATAGTCCATAACATCAAGACATTCTTGAGAAGTTTTGTGGTGATAAGTCTGGTACATGAGATCAATCTGGAAGGCATGAAGCTGATCGAAGTTACCAGCCTTGGGAGCAATGGTGTTTTGGTAAATTTTGCACATGATATCATAGGTTGGAAGGATATGAGCAGCATTACCATTGACACCCCAGCCCTCAGTGTACAAGGGCTCTGAAACTTGAGGAGAGAAGCCTTGGACCTATGAACGTGCCACCCATTAGCCCTCGGGCCTTGCAAAATGGGATATCCAAGGAGATCAGCAAACTTAGTCCACTTGGCAGACAGTAACATGTTGAGAGTCATCCACTTCATAGTTCTATCCTAGGAATCGGTGTCAATGTAAATAGTGGAGTAGAACTGAGAAATGGCCCTCTCATCAAAATCTTGATGATGTTGCATAAGCTTGACGAGCCCAACCCTCATGCACATGTCAAGAGCCTCACCAAAGTACTCAGGCTTGCGCTCCATGTGAGCCACATTGATGTGCTTTTGAGGGTCAACAACATTTTTCTTCTTGGTAGCATACACTTTGAGATAGATCTCTTCTTGACGCTTCGTGTGGAAGAAGGGATCTTGACACAGACGGTCACAGGGGGCAGCATAGGGATCCAACTTGCGAAACTCCTCATAAGCGGTCTGAGGCCATGATGAACTCTTATTCTTGATGTTGTCGGGCCCAGTGGTGGTTCTCTTCTGGCTGGCCAGAACAGGGTGCTTTCCTTCAGCCGTAGCAGCGCGACGCTCATCAATAACTTTCTGACGGGTAGTCTGACTAGGAGGGCGCACAACTTCGAGATCATCTTCATAAATTTCCGGAGGACCATGAGGGGGAGCACGAGACCGCTTGGAGCCACCACGAGAACCACCTTGCCCTGAGAAGAAAGCATAGAATAGAGAGGGAATGGAGGATAAGTGCACAAGGTCGAAATAAAAACACACGAAGAAAGATTGACAGGATACAAACTTGGAGTCCAAAAACAGGTGCAGCGGTAGTTTCGTTGAGCTATCGGAACTACTGGTGGAGCTGAGTCCACCAGAAGTACCGATCGTGCCCAACTGTATTACTGGTGAGAGCACGAACGGGGCAGTTCATCGGATCTACGAGCATGAATACTTGGAATCCAAACAATTTATAGAGCCTATCTACTCTACCAACGGATCCTAGGCCTTGATGGCTCGGTGTTGATGCAGTGCTCGTTGGGAACCCCAAGAGGAAGGTATGATGAGCATAGCAGCAAGTTTCCCTCAGTTATGAAACCAAGGTTTAATCGAACCAGTAGGAGCAAGGAAACACCCCAAAGGTGTTGCTGGCTGAGCCTTGGCAGGGCGCACTACCAGTGCTAGTAGCAACATGGAGACCTGCACAACACAACCACAGAACTTTGTCCCCAACTTGCGATGAGGTTGTCAATCTCACCATGTTTCGCTGAAAACAAAGGATTAAACGTATCGAATGGAAAGAAGTAATAGTTTGCAGAAAGTAAACACAAATCATTAAACAGTTTGTAGATTGTATGTAAAGAAAAGGACCGGGATCCATAGTTCACTAGAGGTGGCTCTCCTTAGATAGATAACATGCTGGGTGAACAAATTACAGCGGGGCAATTGACAAACATCAAGAAAGCAATACATGTATATACTAATCATCTTGACTCCTTTGGAACTTGATTGGGCATTACAACATTATACATAGACCGCCATCCAACTGCATCTATGACTAATAATCCACCTTCAGGCTATCATCCGAACCCCCTCTAGTATTAAGTTACAAGCAACAGATTATTGCTTTACGAATTGCGTGTAAAGTAAACAATACGATTGTTCTATGAACAAAGGATTATTGTTTTCTCCCTAGTAGCAATAGCACATCTAGTACCTTAGAGATTTCTGTCACTTCCCCAGATTACCAGAGGCATGAACCCACTATCGAGCATAAATACTAACTCTTGGAGTTGCTAGCATCTACTTGGCCAAGATAGCTACTAACAACGGAAAGCATGCAAGATCACAAATAACAAAGACATGATAGAATCAATAATCAATCTGAAATAGCATCTCAATATCCATCGGATTCCCGCAAACACAACAAGCAGAATTACAAATAGATGATCTTGATCATGAACGGAGCTCACAAGATCTAAACATGAAAGCACAAAGGAGGAGAACCAGCCATCTAGCTACTACATGGATCCATAGTCCAAGGATGAACTACTCACGCATCACACTAGAGGCTTGCATGGTGACGAAGAAGGCCTCCAGGGTGAATTCCCCTCTCCGGCAGGGTGCCGGGAAGAGCTTCAGATCCCTCCCAATCTAGGGATGGAGATGACGGTGGCTACAGACTCTTTCGTGGATTTTTGATCAGGTACTTAGGGTTTTTGTACCGAGGGCATCTTATAGGCGGAAGGAGAGGCCAAGGGGGTGCCTAGGCTGGCCACACCACCTCTGGCGCGGCTAGGCCTGGCCAGCGTGGCTAGGTGGTGTGGTGGCCCCCTAGCTCCTCTCCGTCTCGTATTCTGGCATCTGATGACTTTCGGAAAAATAGGCACTTTGGCTTTTGCCCTGTCCAATTCTGAGAATATTTATTTTCTGACTTTCCTGGAACCAAAAACAGCAGAAAACAGGCAGCTGGCACTGTTGCTCTTGTTAATAGGTTAGTCCAAGAAATCATATGAAAAGTACTCCAAAGTGTGAACAAAACACAAGAAAGTGGATAAAACCAAGCATGGAACATCAAAAATTATAGATACATTTGCAATGTATCAGGCCTACCAAGATCTCCCTAGACAGTTCTAGCCAAAGAAGATCCCTATACATGGCAAGCCCTAGCTCAAGCACAGGAATGGCCAGATCTCCATGAAGGGAGGGAGAGAGGGGAAAATACCTGGGTCCATGGCGGGAGATCGAGGTGGGGGAGGTTCCCATGGAGCAGATCTGGAGGAGGGCGGACGGAATCGGCTGAGCCAGCGGCGCCACCACGGGGAACTACTCCAGGCGTCTGTTTTTGTAAGGGGCGAGTCAGGGAGGCAAATGGGGAAGAAGACCCCATGGGCTCCCTTGCCCGCAACTTAAAGGACAAACACCCAATCGGTAATACCGGCGATCGGCCGGAACTACCGGTGACACGATTAGTGCAGGCCTGAGCGGTAGCACCGTTGCTGAAAAACTTTCGGGGAAGTTTGACCGGGATCGGTACTACCGGCGCTGGCTGGAACTACTGGTGATGCCAGAAACAAGTTCCCCAGGTATGTAATGTGGCAAGGAATGACCTTGTGCGGGATAGAGAGGGGTTTGGGGGAAGGAAAAAGGCTTGGGATAGATAGCACAAAGTTTGAATAACCAAATAAAGATCCAAAGACGACCAAAAACACCAAAAACTCAGGGGAAACAACACAAATGAACACAACGAAAAACACACAAGGTCGGTGGCTTAGGCCACCATATATGAGTATATTTGGCTTGACACCGCGAAGATACATCTTGGGTTCATTACCAAAACTCATCATTTAAGCTCACTTTGTCTCCTTGAGAGACCATAGAGAATGAATACATTGTTGTGTGCATAATAGGGAGAGTGTTGGTTCATATGAGGAACTACACGCCCCCTAAATCCATGCATACATCCAAACAAGATATTCTTTGAGATATGGGTAGGTGTGCAAGATACTCAAACCACATTGCTAGAATCTATGATATTTAGCTCATGCCTCAACTCCCGGAACCTTGCTTCATCAAGAGGTTTCGTGAATAGATCCGCTAGATTGGCCTTGGTAGGAACATACTCCAATGAAATGTATCCTCTTGCAACATGATCCCGAATGAAATGATGACGAATCTCAATGTGCTTGGTCTTGTTGTGATGCATCGGGTTGTGAGAAATAGCAATGGAACTCTCATTGTCACAAAGAGGGGGCACCTTCTTGAAAGGGAGTCCAAGATCCTTCAAAGTTTGCTTCATCCATAATAATTGAGCACAACAACTCGCGGTGGAGATGTACTCGGCTTCGGCGGTGGACATAGACATGCAATTTTGCTTCTTTGAGGACCAACACACTAGGATCTTCCAAGAAATTGACAAGCACTGGAGGTTGACTTCCTTTCTACCTTGTTTCCCGCCCAATCTGAATCCATGTATCTAATGAGGTCAAAGCTTGCTCCCTTGGGGTACCACATCCCAAAGTTAGGGGTATGAACCAAATATCGAAAGATTCTCTTCACCACCACCATATGGCCTTCCTTTGGCGTGGCTTGGAATCTTGCACACATAATCACACTCAGCATAATATCCGGTCGAGATGCACAAAGATAAAGCAAAGAACAAATCATCGAGCGATAAAGTTTTTGATCCACATCCTTACCCTTGGGATCGAGATCAAGATTAACCTTTGTGGGCATGGGAGTTTTGACTCCATTTACTTGATCAAGGTTGAACTTCTTGAGCATGTATTGAATATATTTGGCTTGGTTGATGAAGGTTCCTTCCTCAATAGCTTGCCTTCAAAACCAAGAAAGAATTCCAACTCCCCCATCATACATATCTCAAAGAGGTTGGTCATGAGCTTAGCAAAATCCACATTAAAAGCTTTGTTAGTAGACCCAAAAATAATGTCATCAACATATATTTGGCAAATGAACAAGTTTCCTCCAACTTTATTAGTAAAAAGAGTGGGATCAATGAGGCCTACTTCAAAACCACGGTCTAGCAAAAGCTCTCTAAGGCACTCATACCATGCACATTGGGCTTGTTTGAGACCATATAGTGCCTTATCGAGTTTGTAGACATTGTCCGGGAAGAGGGGATCCTCAAAGCCCGGAGGTTTCTTGACATAGACCAATTCCTTTAAGAAAAGCACCCTTGACATCCATTTGTTGCAATTTAAAGTTATGATGGGTAGCATAAGCAAGAAGCATGCGAATGGATTCTAGACGAGCAATGGGGGCATAAGTTTCACCATAGTCAATGCCATCAACTTGAGAGTATCCTTGGGCAACTAACCTTGCCTTGTTGTGGACGACTATACCATTGGCATCCCTCTTGTTCCTGAAAAACCACTTGGTACCAATCACATTTTGACAATCTCTTGGCCTCTTCACTAGTGTCCACACCTTGTTCCTCTTGAAGTTGTGAAGTTCTTCAATCATAGCATCAAGCCAGTCATCATCTCCGAGTGCTTCGAAGACCTTTTGGAGCTCAACATGAGAAATAAAAGCATGATGAGAACTAAAAGAGGTTAGTTGTCTCCTACTAGTAGAGCCCCTATCGCAATCTCCATAAACATTATCAAGGATATGGCCATATTTGATGAGCTTAGCGAGACAGTATGCTTGATGGTGGGATTGGGTCTCAAGACGAGATTCTTGAGCAACCACTTGATCATCACCATGATTCGAGTCCCCACCTTTACTATATGCACGAACTTGATCACTATCTTCATCAATATCAACCGTAGGAGAGTCATCATCAATGGGTGGAGAGATATTAGCTTGGCCTTAGTCCTTGTTAGCTTGACCTTGATCTTCTCTAGCTTGTCCTTGTCCTTCTTCAACTTGACCTTGATCAACATTGTCTTGAGGAGTTTCACTATCTTGGTGAGGTAGAGCTTGATCAACTTGAGGTAGACTTGAACTTGGATAGTCATGGACATGATGATCTTGTGAAGATCTTGGAGAACCTTGAGAAGCAATAAGTTGTCCTTGAGAGGCATGATGGTCTTGTGAGAGTGACGGATCCACTTGAGTAGAGCTTGGTCCTTCTCCTTCGGCCACAAGGGGATCCTCAATGGGGTGGAAGAATCCCACACCCATTCTTCTTATGGCTTCGGGAGGAATTTCATCACTTGGATCACGAACACCATCTTGCCTCACGAGAGACTCATGATTTTCGTCAAACTCAACATTTCTAGATTCTTCAACTCTCCTCGTGGCTTTATTGTAGACTCTATAGGCATGATATTGACTTCAATAACCAACAAAGATTCCTTCTTGAGCCTGATCCTCGAACTTTGACAAGAGGACACCTTTCTTGAGAATGCAGGATCTACAACCAAATACCCGAAAGTACTTGACATTTGGCTTGCGTCCGGTGAGAAGTTCATATGGAGTCATGTTCTTCTTCTTGCGAAGGTAGAGGAGATTGGTTGCATGGCAAGCGGTGGAAATGGCTTCGGCCCAAAAGTTGTAGGGGGGACTTGAATTCGACCAACATTGTCCGGGCCGCATCCATCAAAGTATGATTCTTCCCTTCGGCAACGCCATTTTGTTGAGGGGTGTATGGAGTTGAATATTGATACTTGATCCCCTCATCGCTAAGAAACTCAGCCGAAGTGTAGTTCTTAAACTTGGTCCCATCGTCACTCCGAATGGTAATAATTGTAGCATTGTGTTTTCGTTGAACTTGATTAGCAAAGTCAATGACGGTTTGAGTCTCGCTCTTGAACTTGAAGAAGTAGACCCATGTGTATCTTGAGAATTCATCAAAAATCACCAAACAATACTTCTTCCCTCCAAGACTATCATGAGAACGAGGCCCAAAAAGATCCATGTGAAGAAGTTCCAAGCACCGCTCAGTGGTTATTTGATTAAGGATCTTATGAGGCTTCTAATGCATCTTTCCTTCAATACAAGCCCTGCACACACGATCTTTGGCAAAGGAAATGTCTTTTAGCCCAATGATGTGGCCCCCGTGTAGAGATTTTGCGAAGACTTCATGTTTACATGGGCTAAGCAGCGATGCCACAACCAGCCCACATCGGCTTTTGCATAAGGACATATAGCATGTGTAGAGGGCTTTCCGGAGAAATCCACCACATACAAGTCATGCTCTACGTATCCAATGAAAGCCACCGTGAGAGTCTTGCTCCACATGAGGACCACCGAATGCTCATTAAAGAAAGATGAAAGACCCATAATGGCTAAAGCATGAACGAAAAGGAGATTATAACCAAGGGTTTTGACAAGCATGACATTAACCAAGGATACATCCGGGGTTACTACCACCTTACCAAAATCCAATACCTGAGAACTTGTTTTAGCGTTGTAGGAGACCATAGTATTGGCAAAATTAGGCCTAATCTTCGACATGATAGACTTGCTTCCGGTCATATGGCTTGTAGCTCCACTATCAAGCACCCATTTTGCTCCACCGGAAGCAAAGTCCTACAAGAAAATCAAGCTTTGGTTTTAGGTACCCATTTTGCAACGGGTCCCCTTTTATTAGTCATGAGGGTCTTTGGTACCCAAATAATCCAGTGATAATCATGAGTGTAAGAAGTGCTAATGTATTTTGCATAAACATGACCATCAAAATATTTGCAAAGAATGTAAGAAGGATTTTTCTTCCCGGCAAAGTTATCACTTTGAACAAAGGTATAAGAATAAGGGGATCCTTGAGCAAATCTCTTGCTTTTCTTATTTTTCTTGTTCTTCTTCTTCTTGGGCCTAGGAATGTGCCCAATACCCTTCTTGTCAACTTGCCCTTTTGTAAGTTGTTCTTTCAACTCCTTGTTTTCCTCAACAAGATTCACATGCTTGCAACAAGGGTTAGAAGAACAAGGCAAATGTATAATAGGCATAGCGGAAGACTTTGATTGTTCATTGTTCAATTGAGCCTAAAGTTGCTCATGAGCCTCAAAAGACTTGAGAATTTACTCTCCAAGGAATGATGTTCCTCTTTGAGTTTCTCAAAGTCCTTTAGACATTCATGACCAATGCCAAACTCAACCTTTTCATTTTTAAGGGCTTTCAAAGAAGCAAGATCATGATCTCGTTCTTTACCAAGTTGTAATATGTCGGCATTATGGTCATCTACAAGCTTAGCAACACTTTCCTCAAGAGTTATTCTCATGTTATGTTCATCTTCAAAGGATTGTGATAGAGAGGCAATTTCATCGGCGACCTCTCTCTCATTTTTACCTAGCATGGCAATTAGCTCTTCGTTCTCATCTAGTATTTCCCTAGCATGGTCAAGTTGGTGTACAAGAGTTTCAAAGCACATTCTAGTATCATCATCTAGATGCTCCATGGATTCACATATGCTTACCATCTCTTTCTTAACCTCTAGACCATATATATCATGCAAAGGAAGTTCATTTGAGGGAGACTTAGAAGTGGGTGTTACCTCGGTGGCCTTGGCCATGAGACACTTTTGGTTGCGATTGATGATGATTCAGCAAGTCGAAGAGAGACACTCGTGGGATAGAAGAAGTAGCAATATCGGCAACTCCCACGATCTCTCCACCTTGACCTTCACTCTCATCATCATCATCCATGCCCAAGAAGTACTCTTCATGGACCACCATTTCCCTCTCCTTGTTTGGAAGGTTCTTGTTTTGGAAGTTCTTGTTCATGGGGTGAGGAGTTCTTGGCTTGCTCTTGCGAATAAGATGACCTTTGTTGTCCTCTCTATTCTCAAAAGGACATTGGGCCACGAAGTGACTCTTGTCATTGCAATTGTAGCAAGATCATGCCTTTGGAGCCTTCATGGTTGAGTTGAATCTTGTGTTGTCCCTTGACCTTGACCTCATGCCCGGCTTGTTCCAAAAGGCCCTTGATGCGAGAGCCAAGTCCTCATTAAAGGCATACTTGATGTCCTCTTGATACCACTCACTAGCGTCTTCATCTTCATCAACATCCACCACTTGGGCCTTCAAGGCTAGGTTCACCTTTTAAGACCCATAGGCACGAGCACGAGCGGACTCCGCATTCTTCTTTGCAATAGTCATGGCAATAACTTCACTCAACACATCTTGAGAGGACATGATGTGGTAGTTGCTTCTCCCTTGATAGAGTTGAGTTTTTGCTCCTCAAAGGGAAGGAGGGCTTGAACAAACTTCCTCTTCATGAACTTGTCATCGACATAGGTAGCACCAAGGTCCCTCATAGAGCAACAAAGAACCTTGAGACGGTGATACATGTCCTCGGGAGTCTCATCATATTGCATTTCAAACCCATTGCACTCATTGTTGACTTCATCAAACTTGGAGCTTTGAATGCTAGCATTCCTGCCATACAACTCGGTGAGATGATCCCAAGCTTCTTTGGCGGTGGAGAATTGGCGAATGTGAGCAAAGTCCTTGGGGGTCAATGCCTTTTGGATCATGCCCAAAGCGGTGGCATTGAGCTGCTTTTCGACAACCTCGACCTGGGTCAACTTCTTTGCATCATATGGGGAGAATCCTTCTTCCACAATCCTCATCAATTCAATAGAAGAGCTGGAAATGTGAGATTGCATTAGATATTGCCAATTGGCAAAATTAGAAGTATCTAGCACGGGAGGTGCTCCTTGAGGTATAATATGCGACATGGTAATAGGTGGGTCCAGAGTGTACTTCAGTGGTGATGGTACCGCCGTGTAGTACTTTCCCTCCTCTCCCTCTTTGGAGGAGGAGTCACCTAGCCCCTCGGTGCTCTCGCTTGGGGGATTGGTGGTTTGAGCCACAAAGCCTAAGCCCAAGTGTTTTGGGGCGACCACGGGATTCACCCTAGGGGCAACCACTTGCACATTAGTGGGAGGGGCCTCGGAAGTTTGGGATGCATCATGAGGAGTGGCGAGCATGGGGTTAGGCTTGAGGGGTTGCAAGAGGGTCATCATTTCCTTAAACTTGGTCATCATGGATGTCTCCAATCGATTGAGGTCATCCATGGAGGCCAAGTTCTTGCTGGTTGCACCTGCACTCCCCTCATCATCGGCCATTGTCTCTTAGGCGATTAAGCCCAAAGTAAGAGCCTTGCCTCTGATACCAATTGAAAGGTCCAACTTTGGTCGACTAGAGGAGGTGAATAGGAGACTACCAATTTTTATTCTTTTCTTGAAATTTTAGGCTTTGCAAAAAGTAAAGTTCATGAGAGATGCAACTAGATGAACAACCTATATGACAAACAATACAACAAGTGAACAAGATGGTAATTGCAAGAAGTAAAGGAGAGGAATGGATAAAGCGGCAAGGGGACACGGAGATGTAATTCCCGTAGTTCACTTACAAGGAAGCTACGTCTATGTTGGAGAGGTGTCGGGGCCACACAAGGTCACCCGAGCACGACAAAGGCCTCACCTTCTTCTCTGGTGAGCATAACCACAAAGGCGGCCTCACAATCCACTAACCGGCGACCTTGAAGGCGCCAACCAAAACCTTTATAGAAAGGTTGAGGGGAGACTCCACAACTCAACTGGAGTCCCTCAACGACACCACAAAGCTTCACAACAATTGCCCCAGCTCCGAGGATGCCCTACACCATCTAGGGTTCCAAGAACCCAAGAGTAACAAGATCCACTAAGGATGGGTGGGGGAATCACGATTCCTTTGGTTGAAGTGTAGATCTAGGTCACCTCTCCCAATCCTCAAAAGATCAAGAGGTTTGAGTGGGTAGGGAGAGAGATCTAGGCAGATGAAGCTTTGTATTAATGGAGGAGAGAGAAAACAAAGAGATGAAATGGAGAGGAGGAAGAAGGGAGCCTTAAATAGGCCCCTTCAAACGAGTCGTTTTTATGCCCCCGTGACACCACCGGTACTACCGGTGGCGGGCCGGTAGTTCCGGTGAGCAGGGCCCCAACGGTCCAGAGCCGCTCCACGGAACGGTCAGAAAGCCAGCTCAGCGAGCCCTACTTTCTGACCGGTACTACCTATGCTAGTTCTGGTCCAGATTCTGGCAAATATTTCGCTTCGACAGAGAAGTATCCTAAATCAAAAATTTGCTAATTAGAACCAGGAGCGAAATAAGCACCGGAAATACGGGGTCGCGGCGAACTAACCGGTACTACCGGGACGCAACGGTACTACTGCTCAAAGAGGTTGGGGCTGGACAACGTTGGTCGGAAGTTCCAGTCCAATTGGACCAAAACTTGTGGCCGGTACTATCGGTCCTAGTTCTGACGCTAATTACGAAAAATACGATGCTTGGATACATAAGTATCCTGAGGTTTAGCGGAATTAGGATCGGAACCAGAGCCAGAAGTTCTGCTCGAACAGACCCCCAAAACCTTTGGGCGGTACTACCGGGCCTGGTCGGTACTACCGGTCAGGAGAGAAAACACTCAACCACCTCGAAAGGTCTCTCTCTCGCTGAAACATGGGAAGGCTGTAGATGTGCTGATATGGTCTGTGCATGAAAGCATGATTTCCCACAACCTTCCTAGGTGGACCCCCTCTTGATAGTACAGTCTCCTAAAACAAATGGAAGAGAAAGTGCAAATAATAGCCACCGTCTTCAAGCTCCTCCGAGAGAGAGTCCACCAACAAAACCATCCGTAGATAAAACCTACAACTTAGGCACACGGTTAAACCACAATTGAGGTTGTCATCAACACCAAAATACATGGAGAAATCAATATCCTTTCAGCGTGGTATTGTGATGGCCAATCCATGACCTCAAACTCGAGCTTCTCGTGCTTGAAATTATCTATCGATCCCAAGAAAAGATGAAGATAGATTTTTCCTAAAGGAATTCAGCTTTATCTGATACTATGCCTTGGAAGGAAGTGTTTGTTGGTGCCTGGTTCATCAAGGAGCAGTTCATTGCCTGCAATTTTTTGCCGTAGATGAGGTTGATCTTGCTTCCCGTGTCCATGAAGAGCTTGATCATGTCAAACCAATTTGAGCTTCCACTCTTAAAGCCGAATGACCCGGTCGTGGGACCCGAAGAAGGTGATCTACCCTACTAAATGTGATTTCTTGCTCTGACTAGTGGAGATATTCAGGTGTTAGTGGTGGTTCCGTCACTTCCATATTAACTTGTCGTGTGACCAACTTCCGGATTCTATTGGATGGATGCCCCTTTTGGATCATCGATATTGGTCCTCAGGATCCCGGGTACTCATCGTCCTAGTTTTTGTTTGCCACAGGTTGCGGTTGTCCTGCTAGTGCCAGCCCTAATGGTGGTGGTGGTGCAATGAGAGCTAGGGTTTTGTGTGTCATGGCATACCCCTGGTTTGCTGTGTCGGTTACCTTGGCATTACAAAGTGCCTGCATCCCCAAGAACGTACGACAATCTTTCATGAGGTGAGTTGAGCATCGTTTTCCCTCGGAGTCGATGTTAAAATACATATTACACTGTCCCTCAAGCATTTTCATTGGAGACATTGGAGGCTCCCGAGCCCTTCGCCTGTATTGTTTGGTTGTCCTGCTCCCTCTAGCATCATCTCTATTGCTATAGTACCCACTACTATGATTATCATTTCTTCGGTTGTCCTCCCCGGTGAAACCAGCTGCGACATAACTTGGCCCGATGTATCTGTCATAATTTCTCCTTCTCCTGCTATCATTATTGCGGCTATCATGCTCTTCCTCGGGTGAGTGCCCCCTCTTGTTATGCATCGCATCTTTGCCATCTGCCCAACGATTAGCCATGTCCATCAGCTATGAGATTGTTCTGGGTTTGTCCCTTCCTAATTCCTTGATGAATTATTTCTGGCGAAGGCCGTCATTGAAGGCGTCAATTGCCTTTCGTCGAAGATACTTTTGGCTGAGTTTTTGATGATGTTCCACCTCTGGACATATGACCTTATTGACTCTCCCGGTTTTTTCTTGCATGCTCGCAACACTTTAATGGATGTTGGTTGCATAAATGTGGATTTGAAGTTTCGAATAAACTTATCTTCAAGATCGCTCTAGCTGCTCATGGATTCGTCGGGTAACTGCTTTAGCCATGATCGTGCAGCGTCGCTTAGGTGCAACTACATGCTTTGCATAGCGGTAGCTTTTGAGCCACCTTGGAGTTTGCAGTTTGCAGGTAATCAGCCAGCCATGCTTCAGGTTCCTAGAGGCCATCATATTTTTAGTGGTCGTGAGAGAGTTTGAAATCCTTGGGTACCTGAGTCTTGCGAATCTGTTTGGTAAAGCAACTAGCGCCTCAAGGTTCGCGCTCATCCTCACTTTCACTGTCAGAATACCTTCGGATGTTACGCTCCTCCCTGAATTTGTTGACCCTGTGCTACGTTATTATCGTTTTTGGCATCATCCTCACGCGATGAATTTGTGAAGCGCACATGATGTGGTGAACTTGATCATCGGGTGGTTCCCGTAGGCCGAGCACTACTGCCTCAGTGTGGTGATTTGTCAGGTTGCTGGAAAACTCCTTGCTCTCCTTGCGCTTGGAATGCACCAACCATGCCGAGCCCCATGAGGGCAGAGTGATGGATAGTTGCCCGTGGATCATCGTCTGTTGGTTGAGTTGAGAGAAGGTAGATTTGGGCAGCGACAATGGCTGCTTGTGCTATTTTTTCTTTTATGTTTCCTGCTGAATCGACTGACATGAACGACAAGTCCAGATCTCGAGCCAGCTTGCGTCTTTCGGCTTCTAGAATACACTACAACCTTTCCTATCCTTGGTGCCCCTCCGATTACGCTGCCAGTTCTGCGGGTGGAGCTTAGTTGTGCCCGACGAAGATTGGATTCATAGGCTAGCCTTTTCCTTTTATCAAGTTGCCTCTGCAACCTAAGAAGATCCTTCCTTTTGTGGTGTAGGAGGTACTGGTAGGCCATGAGTTCTTCCTGTGTGGCGTCTCCTATCATCGGTACCGCACCCGAAATAACGTCTCTCGCCTTCTCCCATGTTCCCGGTGGTAGCCGAAGCATTATCCTCTCGCCGCCGCGCGCTCTTCCTCCTCCTAGCATGATGCGATTGTTTTCTAGGGGTTCCTCCCTGTTCTTGCGATGCCCTGCATTGTCCTCCGATAAAATATCTTCGGGGTCAATAATTGGGTTACAGTTAGAGTCTTGAGCTGTTGATCCTTTTCCTCCAATGATCACGCACACTTGGCGATGCACCATGTACCGGTTGCTGCTGTCACTATCCGATCCATAGGGGACACTGTCTTGGAAACCGTTGAAAGCCCACATATTTCGTTCTGGGTAAGATTCAGCCTTCCTTATTCCGGAGTCGGCGCTTTCTTTAGTTTCATTGAGTTTGACGGTTGCCAGGATCGAACCGTGCAGCGGGGTTAGCTGAGAATCTGACCCGAAGGAGAGACTGTCGTATAGATCGGCCAAATCCCCCAGATCTATAGAGTTTTCGCACTTTCTTCGATGCTCGTCGGCTGAGGTGTGGCTTTTCCAGAGGAGCCAACAGAAGATTCAGGTGTCACCGTAAGCGTTGCTGTTATAACCGACAGACCAGAATAGATCAGGGCTGAAAGGCGGAAGTTTTCGGGTCCCCCACGCGGTAGTGGAAGCACCCGATCATGAGATCGGTCTCCTCGTCGAAGTCGACGGAAGCCGAAACAGGGGTGGGTGGGCGTGGATCGATGAGATCGTAGCGGATCTCGCCGACCTCAATTGTCTGGTTGTTGAGTAATAAAGAGGGGGCCACCGAATCCATGGATCCAGCGCTCAGATTTCCCACAGACAGCTCCAAGTGACGAGGGGTAACCTCGGCCCATTGTTATGGACTTAGGGTTTTGCGGAAAAGAGAGCACTGGGGATTTTGTTGGCTTATCAGACAAACAAGGAACTCGAATTCGTCTGGTTATCATGGAAAATATGATTACAAAGTTGTCGGTTCGCTAGTTGCGATCTAGCTCATAGTGGATAGCTGGAAAGCTAAGGTGGTGCGCTCTCCATCGGCTCCTCCCAGCCTTTATATGAGAGGATGGGTTCTGGAGCCATATACGGATTGGTTACAAAGTATGATCACAACACTAATATTATATCGGTTTGTGCTTATTTCTTGATTGCCATGATATGCTTTTGTCCATTGGGTGCTTCCCGGAATGTCCTTATTCTTCGTGGGCTTCGTGGGTTGTAGGCATTTATATGCCAAGGATAGTTAATCACGGGGATCCGATAAGTGATACACATGTCATCAAGTCATTCTTTTAACCACACACTAGATCGTATGTGGCCTTTCCTTCAGCCGGAGGAGCGCATGCCTCCCTTGGCTATTAGATGCAGCTGTTTGGAAATGGTTGCACGAGATTTATTGAGCCGGTGCGGCTAGCTTTTTGATAATAGTTTATCATGTTGATGCACATGGTTTTTTGATTTTGGCTTTCTTTAGATGGCTGGTGCATGTCTCAACTTTATGTTACCCATGAGTTGGGATTGTATGAACTTTATAATAAACTTAATAAGGCAATAAAGGCTATATACATCAGTCGATGCAGATGCAGAGTCCGGGCTTTTATCCCTTCTCAAAAAAAGTATATTTACAATTGAATGTCTACTCTTTTTTCATTCTCATGTTTTGTAAATCATTTAAGTAAAGCCATAACTATTTGTGTAGTATATTTCGACGTTTTGAATCCTTAGAATTGTTTTTTTTTGTCTTACATGATCTTTACAATGAATTCTCCGCGGAATATTCTAACTAACACATTTGCACTATATTTCAAACTAATCCTCCATTACCTCCACAACTTGAAAGGATTTATTTCCATATGGTACAACAACACAAACTGAAATGCAATATTAATAATCATGTAAAGTTCAAGTGGACATGGCGTTGCAATCTTGTTTCTTCTTATCCACGTCCAAACCAAAGAATCACTTTTTTGAAGAAGGAAATCAAATACCGTGGGCCTCTTTGATTGTAAGAATTTTTATACAACTTTTGGAGGATTATTTTCTGAACAAAAATCCTACGCATGGCTGAAACCCATGATAATTGTTTCTGATATTCTTTATGCCATATGAAATTTTCTATTGAACAAAATCACTCGACAAAATTACTTCTGTTCTTATATGGTGCAATCAAATATACATTGATGGAAACTCAATCATGTAGAGATTAGGGTAGACATAAATCATCCTAATGTTGCGTGTTTTCTTCCTATATCAAAACCTGGTGCGCAGGTTGTTGTAGAAAATTATATATTTATCACACAACATAAAAGAAACTTGGGATTTTGTGCTATACGGGAACTCTTCCAAGAAGTTACACCAAAATACTCACAATGAAAATTCTAAATTGTCTTGTCAATCATTTGAGGCCCTTACTTGATAATATCATATCACCATCACAAAAAAGTGCCTTTGTTCCGGGAAGGATGATTAGCGATAATACCCTGCTAGCTTTCGAGTGTATTCATCATATTAAGCAAGAGAAGGATCCCACAAAAAGTTTTTGTGCTTATAAACTGGATCTGTCAAAGGCTTATGATCGGGTTGATTGGTCATTTTTTTAGGCAAGTGATGCAAAAGCCGGGTTTCTCCCACCGTTTCGTTGAGTGGATTATGTCATGTGTAACGTCGGGGAGATACTCCGTAAATTTTAATGGAACCCTCTTGGATTCATTTGCACTGCCGCAAGGGCTACAGCAAGGTGACCTTTACCCCCTTTCTTATTCCTTTTTGTGGTTGATGGTCCCTCCGCTCTTTTGAATAAAAGAATTAACGATAATGTGATATCTCCAATAAAAGTGTGTTGGATTGCTCCAGGGATTTCACATCTCCTTTTCGCTGACGACACATTATTTTTCTTCAAGGCAAATCCAGAACAAGCCACACATGTTAAGCAAGTCCTGGATACTTATGCGTCTTGTACGGGTCAACTTATAAATCCTGCAAAATGTTCTATCATGTTTGGAGGCGTATGTTCTTCCAATATAAAAGTTGAGTTTCGGGCCATTTTGCATGTCTCCTCTGGGAGTTTTGATGAGGAGTATTTGGGTTTTCCTACCCTGGATGGAAGACTATCGAGAGGGAAACTCCAAAATCTGCAACACCAACTAACAAAATGTCTCCTAGTATGGGGAAATGGTCACTTGGATTAAGCAGGAAGGGAGGTTTTTATCAATGCAGTAGCTCAAGCAGTACCTACATATATTATGGGAGGGTTTTAAGCTGCCCTTTTTAGCTTGCAACGATCTTACAAGGATGGTAAGGAATATTTTCTAGGAAGCAAAGGATGGTAAAAGAAAAACTCATTGGCGTGCTTGGGAGAAAATGCAAAGGCCAAATAATCAAGGTGGACTGGGATTTCGAGATTTCAGGGTATTCAATCAGGCACTCCTAGCTCTCCAAGCCTGGAGGTTGATTACTAAACCTGAAAGTCTCTATGCAAGAGTACTAAAAGCTAAGTATTATCCTAATGGGTATCTCGTGGATACAATTTTCTTTGCTAATTGTTCCTCTACTTGGCAAGAAATCTCACATGGTCTAGAATTACTGAAGAAGGGTCTTGTTTGGCGTGTTGGGAATAGGCAAAACATTCACATATGGAGGGGTCCGTAAATTCCCAGGCCGGGCACCTATAGGCCGATCTCAGTAAAAGTGGCGTGTCGTCATTGGTATGTCTATGAGTTAATTGACCAGTTTGGAAATTGGAAGGTAGATTTGCTCCACAAACACTTTATGCTAGCTGATGTCATTGAGATCTCGAAAATCAGACCTTCTTATAGGCACGAAGCGGATCGAATTGCTTGGGATCCTCTTGCTCATGGGATGTTTACTGTGAAAAGTGCATACGGTCTTGCCATGGCTGAGCATTGGGGTAGTACTACCCAATCATCGAGCTCGTCCCCTCATGGCTCACGGGAAATTTGGGAGGTGATTTGGAAATCCACTGTCCCACCAAAGGTACGACACTTTGCTTCGCGCCTCATCACTGATTCTTTACCGACATGGCGGAACAAACATATTCGTACACTCGAACCCACTGATTAGTGTCTTGTGTGTGGCATTGAAGCCAAGGACAATTTTCATCTCTTTATTACATGCAATATGAGGACTCAGCTATGGAATTTTATGTATGAATAGTGGATGATGCCGCCCCTAGATTCAGTCTAAACACGGGGCATGAGTGGCTCTTGAACCTATTAGGAAATCTGCCTAGTGGGATGGTGAGCAAAATTTGGAAGACCTTGTGGCGTATTTGGCATGTGCGTAATGAGATTGCTCATGATAAACCGCTTTCACCATTGGAAGCCTCCCGGCGATTCTTAATGAGCTACTTGGACTCGTTGTGGCAAATTGAGAACCACTCAAATGATGATATTGTTAAAGGGAAGTTCATTGCTAACCCAGATGAGGAGAGTATCCACTGTGTTAAGCCAGTTTGTGTTCTTCCAACGTGATCACCTCCTCCTGGTGGCTGGTGCAAGCTAAACACGGATGGATCCTTCAGAACTAAAGGAGATGCAGGAGCTGAAATTATACTACGGGGTCATAATGGTGAAATTATACTGTCCTCATGTTGACATCTACAATCTTGACGAGATGCCTTAGACGCAGAGTTGAAAGCTATTCTTGAGGGCATATCGTTGTCTTTGCATTGGTGCCCCCAACCTCTGGCAATAGAAGTGGACAGTTTAGAGGTTTGTAGGCTCTTAAACAAGAACAAAATTGATAGATCTGTCTACTCGACGACAGTGGAGGAGATCAAAACCTTGTTAAAGGTTCCTCGATCTTGTATTACTCACATTAATAGGTGTGAGAATTATAGTAGTCACTTTATGGCAAACTATGCTAGAACTAGCAATAAAACTACAGTTTGGCTCGCTTCAGATCCGGATGGTTTAGCAAGCATATGTGATAGAGATCGTAATTTCTGATATTCTGAGTCATACAAGTGATTCGCAAAAAAAAATCTAAATTGAGTGCAAGGTGTCTCATAGGGAAAATTCCCAAGATTTCTAAAACAAAACCAAGGTACCTTGCGGAGGCTAATTTTGAATTGGACTGCCCAAATATCTTTTTGAAACGTACAAATAGGAAAGACATGATGGGAATGTTATCCGCCCGTTCAATCCTGCATGAAATAAAATTATATTCCTCAACAATTTCTGTCATTTTGGTTTCTTTTGGATTGTCCTTCGTATCTTTTTCTTATATTCCTAGCTTTCAAAGATGGAATAAAATGTAGAAAATGTTTTTTAATGAATAAAATGCATGATGCTTACAAATCTGCATACTGCGAAAATAGTTTTCTTTTTGCAAGACTGTAAATTTAGTCCGTTCATATGGGCATAAGATACGCAGACACCTTTTCTTAATTTTCAATTTGTTCAAAACACCAAAATATGTACACATTTGTATCTGTATTTTAATGAACCATACTTGTTGAACCAAGGGAAGCTGCCTTTTTTGATTTCCCCCTAAGATGACAAAGATAGCCCTCACATCCGGGGATCAGATGATGATCTCATTGTCAGATGGAGAGAGATGACCAACTGAGATAACCACCCCTCTTCTCCTTGCCATCTTTTTGCTACCATTATCTTGATCTAGAAAAGAATATTCCACCAGTATGAAACACCAAACATCCAATATGAGGTTTGAACTCTGGTGGTCTGGTACTGCCACTTTCCTCCTAATCGTCCAAACATAGGTTCCCTTTTCAATTTTGTTCAAAACACCAAAATGTGTACACATTTTTTCTGTATTTTAATGAACCATTCTTGTTGAATCAGGGGAAGCTGCATTTTATGATTTGCCCCGACGATGGCAAAGATAACCCTCACATCCAGGAATCAGATGATAATCTCAGTGTCACATGGAGAGACATGACCAACTGGGATGCACTATTCTTAATCCAGAACAACACAAGCACTGCATTTCTGTCTCTACACTCTACACCAACCCACTTGATATAAGAAAACCACCCCTCTTCAACTTCTCCTTGCCATCTTTTTGTTGCCATTATCTTGATCTAGAAAAGGACTACCTGCTACTAGTATATAGTACTACCAAGGATAGATATGTACATAAATCAAGACCCAGTATTACATTGCATGGCTCATACGAAAACTCCACTTGCATGTTAGCAGCGGCAGCGGTGGGGATGGGAGTTCGCCGGATCCGACTATGAGTGGCTTGTTCTCGTCTCCTACTATGTTTGGCGCCCCACCAAGACTGGGGCCTCCGCGAATGCTCGTGGCATGGTGCGGCGTTGGTGACCATTATCTACAGGTTTGGATTGAAAGACGAGTGGTGTGGGGGTGCTAGTTTTGGCCTAATAATGGTGGTTTGGCCCAGCGATCTTCTTCCACCAAGTCATCTTTCTGTCGAATGTTGGCCTCTTTGATCTGGCCGCCAACAAGTTCCGCTCTTCTCCGACACAAATCGGATTGGTGTATGCGTCCTTGGATTTCTAGAATAGAAAGCCTTCGGTCGCGCGCACCCATAGCCAACACAGCTTCAAGAGGGTGCACTGTGAAGCTTCACTTTCTTATCGTCTCATGGGACATGTCTAAGTCCATATTCCCGCGGTATTGATAGAGGTAGGGAAACTCATGGCCACTGCGATTTGAGGTCTTGAAACTTTGGCAGAAGAGTGTATTGGATGCGACGAATAGTGTGCGCTGAGTGTTTAGTGACTTGCAACAGCAGCCTCGGCAAGTGGGGACACAACACTGGAGGATTGTATTTTTGGTGGTGCTCCTCGAGTACCGAGTCACGATTCTTAGGGCGAAACCCAAGTTCTGGTCTTTATTGGTTGTTCTTGGTAATGGTTTTGTTGAAGGCATTATTTTTCAGGTGAATTTAGACTTTCTCCAGGGCGGAAACCCAAGACCTTTGATTAGGCAACGACAACACTTGTGCATTGTTTTCTTCTTGGATTGTTTCTTTTGTGGAACCTTTTTTATAGTCCGGGTGTTATCTTCGGTAGGATTAGAGTGTTGCTAATGCTAGTGATCGATGATCGTGGTAGGGTCTTTTTTCTTTGTTTTTTTTTACTTTCTCTTTTTACTGTGTATATTCTTGATGTCTTCTGGTATAAAGACCGACTGTAATTAGTATCCTCGCTATATTAATATATATTTTTATAAAAAATGAAATAAAATTCTATTCTGCAATAATTCATGTTATTATGGTTTCTTTTGGACACAACAAGGCATGCCATCCAAATATTGTACTCCGCATCTAAAATTAGATGTCTCAGATTTATCTAGTTTTCCACGTATCTGGATACGTTTTAGTGTATATATAAATGGGAATCTAGATGAATTTTGGTATCTAATTCGAGGCAGAGGGAGTATTCCTTTTTATACTCCTCGCATTTCATGATGGAATAAGATGTACTCCCTTTGAAACATAATAAGTGTCGACGATTTAATATAGAGGGAGTAGAAAATGTTTTTCAATAAATAAAAGGAATGGTGTTTACAAATATGCATCCTACGAAATCAGTTTTCATTTTGCTAGGCTGTAAATTTAGTCCATTCGCATGGGATGAAGACACGAAGAGACCTTTTCTTGATTTTCAATTTTGTTGAAAACACCAGAATGTGTACACATTTTTTCTGTATTTTAATGAACCATTCTTGTTGAACCAGGGGAAGCTGCAATTTCCGATTTGCCCCCACAACGGCAAAGATAACCGTCACATCCGGGAATCAGATGATAATCTCAGTGTCACATGGAGAGAGATGACCAACTGAGATGATATATTCTTAATCCAGAGCAGCACAAGCACTGCATTTCTGTCTCTACACTCTACACCAACCCACTTCCTATAAGAAAAGAGTTAAATCTATGGTTAGTCCTTGAACTTGCTTAGCAAAGTCAATACGGCCATTGTACAACGGGAATACGAGTTTACAGTCATCGATCTCGCGTTGGAGAGGCACACGCGGTCACCGTAGAGATGTATTTAATGATGTGGCAATTCTGGGACCCATTGTCAGCCTCTAGTTGTGTTTTATTTGTAAAAACGTCCCTAAAACCCCCGTATGTTTAAATGTTCACCAAATTATCCTGAGAGATTTGATCGAATCGATCGCTTCGCTCATCTGGTTCGTCTCCGTCCTTCCTCCGGCAGCTCGCAGTGCCCTAGAAGCTCTGCCCCGAGCCCGTGCGCTGCTCACTCTATAGGATGTAGGCTGCCGCTCCGCCCATACAGCAGCTGTTTTTGCTGCTCTCCTCTGCTTGGCCGGCCGTTGCTGCCGCTCCTCCTCCCCGGAGCTCCTCGGCTTGGCTGGCCGCCGCTGCGCGCTCCTCCTCCCTGGAGCTCCTCAACTTGGCTGGCCGCCGCTGTCGTTCCTCCACGGAGCTCCTCCGCTCAGCTGCCCACCAGCCATCG
This sequence comes from Avena eriantha, assembly GCA_910589775.1. Taxonomy (NCBI): domain Eukaryota; kingdom Viridiplantae; phylum Streptophyta; class Magnoliopsida; order Poales; family Poaceae; genus Avena; species Avena eriantha. The sequence goes on along the minus strand of OU342741.1, from coordinate 158,739,493 downwards.
CTTCCGCTCGCCGCTCCCCAGCTCGACATGCGCACATGATCACCAGCAGCAGCTCCCTAGTTCACAGTGCTCGACATCGTGATCTCTAAGAGCAGCTCGTTGTGCTTGTCGTCATGATCTCCAGCAGAAGCTCTGCCGCTCGCCGTGCTCGTCGTTGTGATCTCCTAGAAGCAGCTCCGCAGCTCACCATGCTTGTCGTCATGATATCCTAGTAGCAGCTCCGCAGCTCGACATGCTCGTCGTCATGATATCCCAGCAACCTGGCCGGAATCACAGTACACCGTTGCAGTTCTGTGAGATACATCATCATACCAGAATTAAAGAAAATGTGTCAATTATGAATCAAATGGAGTGCTCCACCCAAATTTTACTTCACAACTCAAACTAAGAGTGGAAGATGCTTCAAGAGTGATGACCTGACTGTAGAGAGCATAAATGGACGTATTGTCAAGTGAAATGTGTATAGTGGCCATAGTGCTGGCAGCAAAAAAAAATTATGCAGAACCAATGAAAGAACCATCTTCTAGTCTAAATACTATCACTTAACACTGAACTGCAGAACCTTGGCATTAAATGAATATACACACTATCACTGTAGTACAATGTATGTGATATTGTATCTTAGTTTCAGCTAGAATATCAGGTGTGCCAAAACACTGAAATCATGCACTAGAGTTCAGAAAAGTACCGAAACAGAACGGATAAGCAACATGACAGAGAACACTTATGTCTCCAATGTTCACAGGCACACAAGAACTCTTTAATTCCTTATGATTGAGTACTAGTTTGTTCATACACTTAACTAACTTACTACACAGTGCATAGTCAAGAATTTTTGGTGTCCTGAAAAATCCAGCAAGAGGGTTTTGGCAACAGTTGCAAGCTCAACTAGAAAGAGTAATCTAGACCAATCCATGATAGAGTGCAGAGAAGAAAAAACATGGACAATGTAGATTTCTTTGATTTCTGAAACAAGCAAATGTACTTACATTGCACGATGTGATGCCTTGCTGAACTTTGAATTTTACACTGACTTTGAAATATCAACATTTGATTTCCCTCTAAGGAAAGGAAGCTCATAGCTTCGTAGGTACTCCCTGAGATGATCAATCACCATGAAAAACGTCCAGGTGCAGCGGAATCAAGTCGAATAAAGGATCCCCTGTTAAGACAAACAACATTTGTTATCAAACAATTATTTACAATCTAATTGAACTTTCAAGATTGCAAACTCGTAGACTTGGACAACTCAAGCATCTCTTACAGATTGTTATCCCATCTTCCAATTCAAATATTAGTGATACATCACACAAACTATTTTCAAATATTCACATCAGACTTAATCAAATGCCAGGTTTCCAGAAAACAAAGTAAAATGGCTGCATAGCAGTGGACAGATCGCTATAATCAATGATATGGATTGCATTCTCCTCTAGCTCTCTAAAAAGATGCATATAAGTTACCTTTACAAACTTGATTAGGGAAGGCAGATAATCTTTAGCTTTCTCAATTAGAACTATTGGAATTGGATATCAAGATATGTTAGGCTGGTAGCATCATCTTGTACTCCTTCTCCTGCCTTCTCTGGGTTCTCCCCTTCCTAGTCCCCCGGCCTGGACGTGTACACCGCCGCAATCACCACCATCCCCAGCTCCAACGCGCTAGGGTTCTCGGATGGAGGCGTGGCGGCGAAGCGATAAGTGGGGAATGGAGGGGAGAACGCGACCGATGGTGCCGTGAAGCCCGGTGGAAGCTGTCGCCGTCGCGGCAACCAGCTGGGTTGGCGATTCGGGTGACCGACGGCCACAGGGCGAGACAGAGCCTGCGCCATGTGTCAGAGTTGGTGACGAGGTCGTGGAAGCTGGAGCTCGCGCAGCCGAGCGCGGCCAAAGACGCGCCATCGAGCCGGCGGAGCACGAGGGATAGCATGTCCGCTGGGAGGTTGTCGATAACTGTCTCCGCTACGCCGCCACACGCCGGAGAATCGTCATCCAACTCGGCATGGGTAGGTGGGGGACCACGCGTCGGCGTTGGGAGGTGTGGGAGCGCCGGTGTGCTCCATCGACGGCAGCGGCGACGCTGGATTTTTCCAGAGCTAGAACATGTCGTGGGTGGGGAATTGAAAGTAGGTTGAAGATGACAGTTTTCCAAAAAGGCCCTCATATATATTGTTATTTTTTATCGATATGTTAAGTTATTTGATAATGGACGCCACTCATCAAATACATCTCTACGGCGTCCGCGGTGACCGCGAGTGACGCTCCGACGCGAGTTCGATGACCGTAAACTCGTATTTCCATTGTACAATGACCGTATTGACTTTGCTAAGCAAGTTCAATGACTAACCATAGATTTAACTCATAAGAAAACCACCCCTCTTCAACTTCTCCTTGCCATCTTTTTGTTGCCATTATCTTGATCTAGAAAAGGACTACCTGCTCCTAGTATATAGTACCACCAAGGATAGATATGTACATAAATCAAGACCCAGCATTACATGGAAATCTGAAAACTCCACTTGCATGTTAGCAGGGGCTGTCAGGAGCTCAGATCATCCACCAACTTCCTTTGGCCCCTCTCTCTCTCTCTCGCCCCAGGCTCTTCCTTTGCTGCTCCAGATTTGAGCCATTGACCACTCCGAGAGCATCTCCCTCCCTTGGGCATTTAGCCATTTGGAAGGTTGGGCTTTTCCTGTGAGGTGTGGGTGGTGGCGCTGCCATACCCTTCGCGTTCTTGCTTCCATCCCCATCATTGCAGCCTTTTTAGTACATCTCCTCTTCGCCATGCTGCTGCTTTAAAGCTGTTGCGGGAATAGCAGAAAAGATGGGGTGTGTTCTTGAGGTGGATGTGGATGGTGAAGGTGTCTTCTTTGTTGATAAGGTGACTTCCTGCCTCTTCTTCCTCCTCCTTCACTCTTGCTTCTTCTTCTTCTTCCAAGGTCTCTCTTGCTTTTGCTCTGTGTTCTTTGTGTTTCTTTTACTACTACTTCCGTGGTTTCCTTTCCAAGGTTGGTAGATAGCTAGCTCTAGCTGTATACGGTCCACTGTCTCTTCTCTCTTGGCATTACTGCTGTATCCGTGCTGGTTCTAGTGTGCGACAATGCCTAGCGGTCTAGGGGATGAGTGAAGCTTTGACGTATCCTGGTGGAAGGAATTGTACCAATTTCCTCTGTCTAAATTGTCTCTGCTCGGTTGGGAGTAGTACTCAAAATTTTGGCGATTCGGGTGTTCCAGTGTTTTGGAATTACCCTTGTGACATTTCTCTCCATATTTGTCTCTTCCGTCGATTCCTTTTCGACTTCCCGAGCTGGCTGGTAGTATCCTCTCGATCTCTAGCCCGTCTCAGAGTTTTGGAGCCGAGCGTATCTTTTGTCACTTCCTGCTGTTTCCGTTAACATCTCAGAGTTTCTACTTCTTGTTCTTTCTGCCGTGAATCCCCATCTTTGATGTTAGTCCATGGACTAAAATCTCTGCACCCTCTGTCCTCTCACGCCTCATGTTCTTGATGTAATTTTACTTTCGACCTCTTCCTCTCTAGCCTGCCTGTCGCACTGCCATGGAGTTGAATCGCCTTGATTGCAATCCTCATTCCCTCCTGCAATTCCACTTTTATTACGTCATGGCTCGGATAAATCCCATCTGTTTCTTCCATACCGAAGGCGTCGCGATCTTCTTCCCATTTAAGTGTGGGATCCATTCCATTGAATTCAAGAGGGTAACCGTTTTAATGGCCGCACAGTGAAACTGCGTCCGTTTCTCTATCGCCATCAATGAGCGAGGTACCAGCTCAGCTCGCCATTGCCGGTCCTTCTCCTCCTCCTCCCCCCTTTAATGGCGAAACTGTAGTGCTCCTGTCCGTGGCCTTTTCTGGGACCTGCTCGTTTCGTTTGTGGCAGAGTAATTGATTAATTATTTTTCTTGTGCTTGTGCTCTCGCGTCGTTCCGTTCCTTCTCCGCACCCCCGCTGCGTACGTACGTTAATGGCTTCATGGCTACACCACATCTTCTTCCTCTCCTCCTTTATTCTCCCCAAGCTTTAATGGCGTTTGGTGGCTAAAACGGCCGGTAGCTTCTCGTCATTAAAAAGATTAGATTGTTCTCTGGAAAAAAGACCTGATCTTTCTTTTGGTGCCCGCATTAATTTGGCATCTCGAGTGGGTGGGGATTAGCACGGTGTCTTTGGATTCTTTGTACTGCCACTAGTACTAGTACTAATCACCGTGTCGTGTGCTTCTTCAATGCCCATGAGATGGAGCTCCTGTTCTAATTTTGTTCCCGGATCAATCGCAGGACGTTCTTGCACCGCTCAGTGGTAAGATCAAGAATTTGGTCGACGAGAGACCGGTCGGAGCTCCGGCGTCCGCAAGGCGGCCTCATCGCAAACTAGTAGCGCTGCACGGCTTCCCCGGCGGCCCCGAGGCGTTCGAGCTCGTCGCGAGGTTCTGCTACACCGGCGGCAGCGCTCTGGCGGTGACCGCGGCCAACGCCTGCGCGCTGCGGTGCGCTGCTCAGTTCATGGACATAGCGGACACGCCCGCGTCATCGACTAAGCCGAGCCTGGTGAAGATGACGGACAAGGTCCTCGAGGAGATGCCGCACTGGCCGTGGCAGAGCGTCGTGGACGCGGTGAAGGAGTGCCAGCGCCTGTTCCCGCTCTCCGAGTCCACCGGCGTGTTCGACAAGGTCGTCGGCGCGCTGCTGTCGCAGATGGCCGTCACGGGCGACGCCACCCCGACCAGCTCGTCGCCGGAGAGCTCGGCTTTCCGGTTCTCCTGCGACACCAAGTGCAGCAGCCTCAGCATGCGCCGCACCTGGTGGTTCGAGGACCTCGTCGTCCTCAGCCCCGCCATGGTGGAGCGCGTCGCCAAGGCGCTCCTGGCCAGGGGCGCCGACCACGGCATCGTCGCCCGCTTCATCTTCTATTATCTCAAGTGCCGCATCGCCGGCGCGAACGCGGAAGACAAGAAGGCGATGCTGGAGGCGGCGATCGCCGTCATCGCCGACCTCGACCGGGCCTCGGTTTCATGCAAGGGCCTCTTCGGTATCCTGAGGATCGCCTCCCCGCTCAAGCTGGCCGGCGCTTTCCATGATACGCTCGTCGACATGATTGGACGCAAGCTGGATCACGCGACGCTGGACAACCTGCTCGTCCCGGCGCCATCCGGGACGAGCAGCCTGTACGACGTGAGCTTGGTGCTCGGCTTCTTGGAGGCCTTCATGCGCCATAGCGGCGGTGCGCGCGATGAGCCGCCGAGGCTGAAGAAGGTGGGGGCGCTCATGGACATGTACCTGGCCGAGGTCGCGCCGGACACTTCGCTCCAGCCGGCCAGGTTCGTCGAGCTGGCCACCGCGCTGCCTGCCGCCGCGAGGGACTGCCACGACGCGCTCTATCGCGCCATCGATGTCTACTTCCAGGTACATACATTCTCAGAGATGCTCACTGTTCTTGTTCTGTCAGAATTCTGCAGTGCATCGCATTAATTGCTCGAGCTAAAACATACTCTGCCCCGTTCATTCATGGTCGCAGGTTCACGGTCGCCTGACGGACGACGAGAAGATGAAGATCTGCAAGGGCATTAACTACGAGAAGCTGTCGTCGGAGTGCTGCAAACACCTCGCGACGAACGCGGGCTTTCCGACGAGGGCGGCGGTGCAGGCGCTGGCGTCCCAGCACACGGTGCTCAAGGGCATCATCCGCCACTCCGGGCCGCTGAAACCAGCACCGTGCCCTCAACCTCCGGCCACGGGGAAGTACCACCACCCCGATAGCCACAGCGACGTCGACGGCGACGACAACAACAACGGCCAGGTCGTCCTGTACGCCAGCAGGCTGGACCTGTCGCTCGAGAACCAGAACCTCAAATCGCTCCTCGACGGGATGCACTGGCGGGTGATGGAGCTGGAGAAAGTCTGCAGCCGGATGAAGACGGAGATGACCAAGATGAAGGCTCCCAGGAGAAGAGGCGCCGCCGCGAGATCACTCCCCAGGATGTGTTCTTGAACCAATCCCCACTTCACTCCGTCGCAACAACACTGCACAGTAGAGTGAATGTACATAGGGCTAGATGCAGCTGCAGGTTTCAGCGTCCCTGCATCCTCCTGTTTCTGTTCTTCTTTTGCTTCACTTTTGTCAAATCTTCTCCTGTGTATCGGTTCTTGGTGATTAATCTGATGTGATTGGAGATTATCCGGGGAATCTCTTCTTGTTGCATCTTGTGAATAGATAACTGCTATCAGGAACATAAGCAAGATTCCAAGTACACTGCTTCAATTTTCAGAAATATATTGACTATGCTACGACCATGTCTTGCAACCTACAAAAACATTTCAAGTCATGACCTCGATAGATCAAGAAGGAATAAACAAGTCCTCTGAGATATCATGGTTAAGCTACTAGTTAACCAGCAAAGAACGTGCAGCGTAAAGCGTGATCAAGCAAAAAGAACATGACATCATGGTCAGGGGAACAGTTGACTTGTAAACTGTAAATTAACCAAGTTAAATTGCTGTTACAGTGTTTACAAAGCAAGGACAGCTCTGACAGACTGATATGGTTTAAGTGGCATAGAACATGGGCCATTGGGTCTCTTTCTCTTTCTACCTTGGCATTGACAGGGACTTTTTGCTTGACCTTTCTGGATGCTCTTTGAGAGACTAAAACAAGATTTGAACGAGGAGTTTGCGGTGTCCAACCTATACCTCATGTGCTGATCCAGTCACGCTTGCAAGTACACGGGAATAATTCATACTCCCTTTCGATCCATATTAATTGTTGTTGAAATAGATGTATCTAGACATGGTTTAGACTAGATACATCCATTTGAACGACAAGTAATACGGATCGGAGAGAGTAGGAAACTTCTATCACATCTTGTGCTTTTATCCTTTCACATGTTTTTCCCAAAAAAGAGGATGAGACCCCTATGAATGCGATGAAACAAATGTCTGGTAAAAATATATGTCAGAACATCATCTGATGCTACCACGCCACACCTACGTAACCGACAATGGGGGAGATCATGTCATCATGAGCATGTTTCTCTAGACTCAAAACAAGGCCCCGCTAGCTATATCCGCGGGCATCACCGACTTATTCTTTGGGGAGCCGAAAGCACACATCCAGTCCAGGAGGCCCTCGGCGCGCACGACAGGCACACACCCCACGTGCGGCCACCACCTTCGTATTGTCGACCCATCTTCAGAGTAGAGAGATCCGCATAACCCTCGCTAGGACTATCGTTAACGCCGGCACGACGCCAACGGCGCCACCTCCATGCGCACATCCATCATCACGTGTTTGTTGCCAAGACCCTTTGCGACACAGTAGTGACATAGTCAAGACCGCCGTCTTCGACGTAGAAAAACCCACACCGCGCCACCTCCTAACCATCGCAGCCAACACCTTCTCCAAGACAAAGCCCCTAGGAGGGAGAACGATGTTGATTGTTGCCATAGTCTGATCCGGGACACCCAAATGTAGGATTTCCCCAAAGCAGCCCAAGCAAGCGGTCTAGAATTGCAAGAACGATGTCATCGACAAGTTAATGATGTATAAACGACATCATCCGCCATTGTGGTGACCCAGCACACCATACTATGTTTTAGTGGGCAAGACTTTGACATAACACTTATGCAACCACGTTCTTTAAATATTATATTCCCCAGAGTGGTACATCAGATACAATGCAGGTCTAATCACACATTTAATATTTCTAAAAGACTTCAAGATCATCCTAAGTCCAATAAATATTTATGGGAAACACATGACTCAGACTAGCAAGCCTTAATACTAAAGGTATGACTAAAGTAAGTACTATTAGAACTCATCAGCTTATTCAGTAAGGTTCTATGCTTCTCGGCTAATCTAAACAACCCTAGCATGTTTAGTTCTCTAGTTCTTCATCAATATGTTTAATGACTTAGGCTATTCCATAGTCCATGCCTTCAAATCCTCCAAACATATTTGTCTCATTGTAGTAGATTTTGCCTCCTCCTTCTAGTTCCTCGGAAACCTTGCCTTGGGTAGTGTCGTAGTCTAAGAAAGGGTTTTATAAGGTACAGATGAGTACAACGTAGTCATCAAGTCCAGTAGAGGGCCATGTTTAATGCACTATCTAGAACCATTGACCATAGCTCGTTGACTAATGCAAGTTTTTGTGAACATTTTTTCAAAATTCAATTCTTATTAACTATGTCCGTGAGCTTTCACGGGTTGTAAATGGCTTGATGGAGTACCTTTTTCGTCGTGACCATAGTTCCATCCCAAAACAAGGAGTGACAAGCCATAACTCATACTCTTTACAAAGGTGTGTTACTTTTTTCAGAATCGTCCTTTGTCTTATTACACTTCTCACACTTCCTTGGTGTGGTATGGCCCAATCAAAGTTTATCGAAGTTATCTTGAGTCCTTCTCCACGAACCCACATATTAGCCTTTTTCTAATGTTGTCCTCATCACCGCTAGACTCCACAAAATATGTATCTATACTCACGACATGTCTATTACGGTCTATCCTGAGAGACTAATACCATCATCCTAGTGCCTAAGATGGGACATTACGGTGTTAGCCCCTCGCAAGGACCCTAGCACAACATAGTCGTATGGGGATATGCGAAAGGATGAAGATACTTTTGACTCACCTACCCCACACAAGATCTGTGTTCACCGCTATCTATACGATGCAAGGATCATTGGCGATCTTTTTATTACTCCTCGATGAGTATAGCCGATATAATGGCCACCATGAACAAATCAAACCATGGTTCAATTGCCCATCACATAGTCAATTCATAATTGTAAAAAAGTAACACTGATTTTAATGCAAGTAATAAGATAATATAAATAGATTGCAAGTAGTTTGATAAAAAATTGGACAACAGACATGTTCAAGGATGACCTTGTTTTGAGACTACGAGGTAGTGCAGCTCAAAGCTTCGATTTCACCCTAGACCTCGGGTTATGAAAGTAGCATCATTATTCGATGAGAGGAATGTTTAAATAAGAAATTTCATTCTACTGGTAAGCCTTAGGATTTGGTGTTTAATTGTCCCTGTGTGGTGTATTCTTGATTTTAATTAATGAATTTACAATATTGGATTATTGGCATAATAATTCAATTAAGAATAATGATTTGATAATTTAAAATGAATTAAGTTTTAATAATTCTTAGAAGGTATGAAATTGTATTCAAATAAAATTAGATGAACAAATATGATTTTACACATATTTATTGGCATTTTCAACAAATCTTTTAGTTCTCTTTGAATTTTCACAATTCAAATATTATTACAATAAAAATCTTATTATGGCTTTTTATTGTTACTTATACTTTAAAATATTTTTGTATATTCGCAAGTATTTTTCTGCTCCTTTATGGTGTTTTTAGCATTTTCTTAATCAAATTAATGAATGATTAAAGAAAAAATTCCCCTAGTGCCACTAGTCTCGCCCATTCGCTTGACCTGGGATGGTTAGGTCGCACCAGAAGGTATAGTTCAGTCCAAGTGGCCTCGTTCAGCCCCCTCTCTTACCCCCCCCCCCCCTCTCTCTCTACCTTGGCATTGATAGGGACTTTTTGCTTGAGCTTTCTGGATGCTCTTTGAGAGACTAAAACAAGATTTGAACACGGAGTTTAGGGTGCCCAACCTATCCCATGTGCTGATCTAGTCATGCTTGCAATTACACGGGAATAATTCATAGGAAATTTCTAGCTCATCTTATGCTTTACCCTTTGACATGTTTCTCTCCAAAAAAGAGGATACGACCTCGGCCTCTACACGAAACAAATGTCTGGCAAAAACATACATCATAACACCCGAAGCTATCACACCACACCCACATACCCAACAATGGGGGAGATCATGTCATCGTGGGCCTTATGCTCTAGACTCAAAACAACGGCCCACCAACTATATCCAAGGGAATCACCAAGTTAGATTTTGGGGAGCCGGAAGCACATATCTAGTCCAGGAGGCCATTAGCGCGCACGGCAGGTATGTAGGGGTTCCGCGCATGAAAACAATAAATTTTACTCTACGCCTCTGAACCCCTGAAGCTGACATGACCTATCTATTAGTAATACAGTAACGAGAGGGGCTTTTCGCGAACTTACCCTTGAAGACCGAAAAGCGTTGTCAACGCTCAGGAGAGCGTGGTTGATGTAGACGAGTCGAAGCCGACCTCAAGGTCGTGATGAAGTCCTTGCGCTCCTTGGCTCCAAAGACTTGAGTGCCTCAAGTGCGACACCTCGTGGGGAGTTACACACATCCGGTGCCTGACGATGACTCCCGCTTCCCCGATCCAGCAGCAGTTGTGGAAGTAGAGCTCCTGGATCCGAATCCCGCAGCGCGACGACGCTCCACGGTGAAGATGTCTCTCGCTCGCGCAGTCCAGACTTGGGACCATGGTCACGAGAGAGAGAGGGGGAGAGATAAAATATCAACTGGAGGTCCTCCCAAAAGTAAGAAGACCTTTATTAATTATTGGTGTATTTTATTTGGCCAAATACCCCCACTATATATAGGGGGGAGGTACTACCTCCCTCAAAGTCCGGGGTTGGGATTAAAGGAGAGGAGGGGGAGGGGTGGCCGCCGGCCACCCTAGTGGGCCCCACGCGGGGGGGGGGGGCCTAGGCCCAGCCGGCCTCCCCCTTGCGCCTTCTCCCTCTCTCTCCTTTCCCCTAATGGGCCCCCTCCCTCCGGAAATTGGCCCATTAAGCCTTTGACCATTTAAATTGATTTTCTCTTTATTAAATAATTATGAATAAATGACTAAATCAACATTTAACATTCATTCACATATTATTCAATCTCTGTGGCTATGGAACACCTTTCACCTCCACTCCGGACATCCTCCAGACTTACCGAAACCCTTCCAGTTTTCTCTCTACTATTCTTTGGTGATTCTACCGATCTAACAAACACTCTCTAAGCATCATCAAGCCCTTAAGCGTGATACACCCATGGTTCGGGAACACTCCAGACATGGTCGGGACACTCCCGCACCAATGATTGATAGAGGGACCTGGATGTCGATGTCCCCCCGTGCGTTTCATGAAGATCTTTTGTCGTTTGAACCGGAACAGTCGTGTCTTATTCCCTTTGTCACTCGATACTTGCATTGCCTGAGATCTCATCAATGACATCGCCATGTCGTGTTCAATCTCGTTACTGAACAATGCTACTTGACTCGTTCCGACAAGTGATATCCCCGTGATCAAATCACACGTTGTGCAGCTATTGGATATAACTTCTCCGAGTGGGCCCTTGAGTATCTTCCCGTCACATGGACGGACAAATCCCGCTCTTGACATATATTGCCTCAACGGTTTCCTCCGAGTACCTGAACACACCTTTATAACCACTGTATTACCAAGTGGCGCTTGATGCTATCAAAGCACTCTCGGGAGACAGTGATTGATATAGCCTCACGGTCTAAGGAATAGTCTACGAGGATCCATTTCTAATCATCGTAACTTGAACTTCGTGACATGATCGAGTCACGATGTTTAGGTTGGGTATTAGTTCATCATCTAATTCTCTGAATGATATGACCTCATTTCCAACTGGCATAAATGCCACATGATCAGGAAACATGATCATCTGTCAACCAATGAACCAGTGACTAGAGTTTTACTAGGAACCCCTGATTGTTTGTATATCACACATGTATTGATGTTTCCACTCAATACAGTTATAGCATGATATAAAACTTAATCATAAACTATAGAAAATATGATAATAGTCTTTACTACTATTTGTCTCTAGGGCATATTTCCAACAAGGCACACGCCCCACAAGTGGCCACCGCCATCATCCCGTGGACCCATCTTCAAAGTAGAGACCCGGATAGTTCTCGCTAGGACTACCGTCAATGCCGCCATAGCGGCAACATTACCATCACCATGTGCACATCCATCATCACGCTTATGTCGTCGAGATCCCTTTTCGCCATGCAGTCAAGACCCATAGTCTTCGAGTAGAAACCCACGCCTCACCACCTCCAAACTCTTGCAGCCAACACCTTCTCCAAGAATAAGCCCCTAGGAGGGAGAACGACGATGATCGTCACCATAGTCCGATCTATGAGACCTAGATCTATGATTTTCTCTGGAGCAGAAAATCTAGGGGTATAGAACTACAAGGATGATGCTATCGACAATGTAATGACATGTCATCATCATTCGCCATTATGGTGAGCCAGCACATCATTTTATGTTTTACTGTGCAAGTCATTGAAATAACACTTATGGAACCACATTTTATAAATTTGTGTTCTTAGGAGTAGCACAACATTGCATGTCGTGATACCACACAATTAATATTAGTTAAAGACTTCAAGATCATTCTCGGTCCAGTGAGAATTCACGGGCAACTACTCATGACTCAAACTAGCAAACCATAATACTAAATGTATAACTAAAGTAAGTACCATTGGAGCTCAACAACCTATTCAGTCAAGTTATATGCCTCTCGACAAAACTAAACTACCCTAAACTATATAATGCTCTCATTCTTTAACATTTATTTTATTGACTTAGGCTATTCCATAGTCCATGCATTCAATTCTTCCAGACATAGCTGTCTCTTTGTAGTAGACTTTGCATCGTCCTTCTGGCTCCTTGTAAGCCTCGTTGTGGATGGTATCATAGTCTAAGAAAGGGTTGTGTAAGGTATATATGAGAACATCGTAATAATCAAGTCCAGTAGGGGCGTGTTTAATACACTATCTACAACCATTGACCGTAACTCGTTGGCTAGCAAGTTTTGTAAACATTTATAAAAAATTCAAGTCTTATTGTGAAAAACTATGCATATCATCCTTCACGAGTTGTAGATGACTTCATGGAGTACCTTTTTCACTACGAGTATAGTTTCATCCCGGAACAAGGAGTGACAAGTCACAATTCATACTCTCTACAGAGGTGTGTTACTTTTCTCACAATTGACATTTGTATTGTTTCGCTTCTCACACTTACTTGGTGTGGTATGGCATAATCAAAGTTTACCGAAGTCATCGGGAGGCCTCACGACCCCCCATATCCGCCATTTTCTAATGATGTCCTCATCCCCGGTAAACTCCACAAGATATGTGGATATACCCTCGACATGTCTATGATAGTTCCTCCTAAGACACTAATACATCATCCTAGTGCCTGATATGGGGACGTTACGGTGCTCCCACACCGCTAGCCCCTCTCAAGGAACCTAGAACGACATAGTTGTCCAAGGATATGCGAAAGGACGAAGATACTTTTGACTCATCCGTCCACACAAGATATGTGGTCAACGATATCTATACGACGCAAGAACTATTGACGATATTTTTTATCACACCTAGGTTAGTATACCTGACAAAATCAAAAATCTATCATCAACAAACCAAACGATGGTTCCATTGCCCACCACATAGTCAATTCATAATGTTAAGAAAGTAACACTTTGCTTTTAATGCAGGTAGTAAGACAATATAAATAGATCGCAAGTAATTTGATAAAAATATTGTATAACGGAGGATGAACTTGCCTTGAGACTACTAGAAAGTGTAGTTCAAAGCTTCAACTTAACCCTGGACCTCAGGTTCTGAAAGTATCACCATCATTCGATAAGAGCAATGTTTAAAGAAGCAATTTCATGCTACTACACATAGATATGGTTAGCCTTAGGGTTTAGTGTTTAATTACCCCCTTCTGCAGAGTATTTTTATTTAAGAATTAATTACTAAATTACCATTATTGGATTATTGACATGATAATTTAATTAAGAATAATGATTTGATTATTTAAAATTAACTAAGTTTTAGTAATTCTTAGAATATATGAATTGAATCCATAATAAAATTGGATGAACAAGTATTATTTTACAAATAATTATTGGCAATATTTAAATACTTTTAGTTCTCTTTAAATTTTCATGTCCAAATATTATTACAACAAAAATATTTTTTGTATTTTTTATTATTAATTATACTTTAAAACAGTTTTGTGTATTTTATGGTATTTTAGCATTTCAAGATAATTAATAAATGTTTAAATACTAAAATTCCCATAGTGCCCACTAGTCTCGCGCATTCGCTTGAGACGAGGTGGTTAAGTCACAAAAGATGGTACGACGTGTCCAAGCGACCCAGTTCAACCTCCACCCGTACTCTCATTCCCCTCTCTCCCCTAACACACACGTCACCTCCGCGGTCGCTCAATCACTCTGACTATTTCCGCATGTCGCCATGGCCCTCAATAGATCCTTCTTCATGTGCTCCATCTTCCTATACAAGTTGATTTTCCCCACGGGATCTCACATGTCTTCGCCTAACCCTAGCCCCAACTAGGGTTTCGAGTGTTGGCTATGCCAATGCCCCACCATGTCTTCTTTGGCGTTATAGAATGTCCTATATATGCCGCTCCACCTGTGTGGCTCAACGATGGTCAATGTGCCCCTCTTAATGCTCCTTGTGCCACTGTCACCGTATTGTTCGTTATTGTCTTCTTTAGACTGTCTTCCATCATGGAGCATGATATGGCCTCACTACCATGGTTCTCTACTCAGGTGAATCCTCTTCTCTCATCTCTGCTATTTGCTACTCTTGGCTCTCTTGATTTATTCATCAAAGTGATGAACTGATGAATGGCTTTAAGGGGAGAAACCCAAAGCGCTCTGTGATATAGTAGAAATATGCGTACGACCCTAGATGCAAGTACGGATACTTGAACCTAGGCGGGCGGGGGTGCATCAGCCCACCTCAACCACTGGGTTATCCATGTATTCATGTTGTACTACTATTGCCCTCTATTGAAAGAATTGTTAACTTTTTTTTCTAGTTTTGACAGTTATATATCTGTTTTTCCAGTGAATTGATCTTGGGGGTTGGAATCTAGATGATGTAGTTGATTGTCACGTACACTTAACTTATATGTTGCTCTATTGTTGCTAGATTAGACACAAAATTAATTGTTTTCTGTTATCTACATTGTATATATACTCCATATGGATTTCTAGATGAATAACTCATCTAGATGTTTCTATTGAAACTTTGTAGTAGGTTAGCTTTGTTGTGAGCTTATAACCATGATGTGTTTTATTTCTAGGCACTATATGGCATGTGCTCTCTGTTCAACATGATCTACCCTCATGCAGTGCCTCTCTTGAGTGTGCAAAGGTATAGATAGGCGCTTAACATGATTTAGTGTTGTTGGTTCTTTGCTTAGTGGTATATGATGCATAGATCATGTGTGCAAACATGATCTAGTGGTCTTGTGTTAGGATTCACATAGGGAAAACAAAAAAATAGGCCTACGAAAAATACCAAGATCGGTCTATGGATAATACACATATAGATTGGATCAATATCATACCAACATGGCAGCAGATATTCGTTTATTGGTGAAGATGTTGGTGCATCTCTTGTTCGAGGATCAAAAGCATGATCCCTCTACAAGTACCCAGAAACATAGGTTCATATACATACGATGTATTGGTCTTTTTCGAGGACCATATACATACGGTATAACCATTTCGATGAATGTCAAAAATATTTTGCTAACTCCGGAACTACCTTCCAAATTTAGATTATGTCACTAGAAAAAATCCATTCTCTCGCTGAAACTCCTTTGATATCTCCGAAACTTTTCCGATGTCTATTAAACTTATTTTGGACAACTCTTTCGACCACATACCATAATTATAATCTCATATATATATGCAATATACACTCAATAGATTGAATATAATTATGTGTGTAACCCTAGTTCGATAATATGCAAACATGATCCTGAAACTCATTTTCCGTCAATAATCAATAGCGGGATGTGGACATCCATAGTGCTTCTACATATACACGAAAGATTCAAGTTAACCTCTTTTATTTATACATATTTCCTTTTGCTTTGTGATACATAAAAATCCAAGGTGAGATATTTAGGTATCCATGTGAAGCAACTCTTTCATCACAATACAAAGTTATACTCGTTACATGTTTGATATCTTTTCTCGTTTCCCTATTTCGATATCCTATTGATAACAACACATTGTGTCTTGCCACAGGATGATGAATATTGCAATACCAAGAGGGCCCATAGGGTACTCTCCTTCTCCCGAGGAGCGAATGCCACTGTTGAACCATCATGTTCCTAAACACACTTTTTCGGATTATCCAAAGAACATTGTTATGATTATCCTATTATAGATACCATTTGAAGTAGGGTTGAAAACAGAACGGAAATAGACGTAAACATGCGTTATCAGTTTCGTTTCCTCTTGTGTCGTCGAAATCGAAAACGAAACGGAATACTCCGGAAACGAACACGAAATCGGAAATCATGGGAGACGGATATGGAACGGATACGAGATGGATATGATACGAAAACGAACATTTGTCGAAATATAATACTAGCATAATATCATGGTCTGTACACCAAAAGAAACATATAATACACAAGGAATAGCTCACAACTTCAACAAGTAACACACATAATTCAACACTTTGAAAAGTACATAAATTCACATAAATAGTTTCACATAAATGCTAAGACACTCACTTGTAGACTGGGTTGGTTGTATGTATTACATAGACCCAACATATATTCTATGGCCCGACAATAGCAATGGAAATTACTGATGTAGAGTACTCCCTCCATTCACAATTACCTCGCATCCTGGGTTTAGTCAAAGTCAAATTTTGTAAACTTTGACTATACATTTAGAAAAATATATCAACATTAACAATGTAAAAATTATTGTATTAGAATTGTCATAAACCATATTTTCATATTATATGCATTTGGAATCATGGATCATGGATGTTCATCTTTTTTTATTGTTGGTCAAACTTTGCAAAATTTGATTTTGACTAAACCCAGAACACGAGGTAATTGTGAACGGAGGGAGTACTATTTCATACATGGGCATGGATGGTTATATTACCAGAAAGTTTTCATATTTGTTTATCCGGAATTTCCTTACCGTTTTTGTTTCCGCCGGAAATGGCTCTATCGTTTCCGTTTCCATTTCCGTTTAAAAGATTCCGTTTTCATTCCATTTTTCGCAATATACCGTTTTCGTTTCCTTTTTAGCTCTCCATTTCCTTTTTCTTCGGAAGCGACGGAAAGTTTCCTTACCGTTTTCAACCCTAATTTGAAGTCCTCCAAAGTAAATCTTCCAGTATGATGGAATGTGATAAAACCAACAACTTTGTGATGATATAATCTCGTAGCCTACTATAGAGAATGGGCTGGTTCGGTATCCTTGTTCGGCCAACAATATGCTCTCATTGTCATTAACATCATTGTTACAATAATTGTCATGATTCGGAAAATATGACCATCAAGCTACACATGAACTAGTCCTAGAGGCAGGACTAGGAAAAATTTGGTGTTTATCTCTCCACATGTGCATGTGAGTTTTCTTTGGGTCTCATATTTAATATCCATGACAGTTATAGCATAAAGACATAAACGTTAATAATGAACATGGAAATAAACAATAAAATTTATTATTATCTCTAGGGCATATTCCCTTCATATTGGCGGTGCATAAATGTTACGATTTGATATTTTAGGTCTATTCCATCCTATTTCCATATGTTGCTAGCTATCTAGAGTAGATCCTTGTGATCTATCTATGGAAATTGAGATGAACTAATTCTACAAACTTGTTCTAGCTAATCAACATGTTGTTGAAGTGTAGATTGTTATTCTAGATGCTGAATAGCCTGCTTCTTAAGGTTACCCTACTCCTCTTAGATGCTTCATGTTTCCAAGTTTCTATAGCTCACCATCTTGCTCTAAATCAATTCTTGGGTGTTCTTGGTGTTCTTGTTGGTGTGTAGATGGAAAACTTGCTTTGCAGGTCCCCTGGAAGTCCAGTGTTGCTTATATGTTGTTGTCGATGTTTCTATTGGTCAATACCTAGATAACTTGCATGATGTGTGTGTGTGTGTGCCCTTCTTCCATTTGGGTCCCATGCGATGCAAGTTACCACATATCTTGGTTCACTCTCCCCTAATAGTTTGGCTCGGCTAACACGTCTTTATCCATGTTGAGCTTTTTTTGCGATTTTCAAGTGGAATATGTGATTCTTATTGTCTTAAAACCTATTTTATCCGTGGGATTGTAAAGAATTAGTGTCATCCATTTATGTCCATATAAATTAGTGTTATCCATTTTTCGCCTTTCTTTAATGAACTTAACTAAGATTAGAGGGTTATTAATGTTTCCTACTATTCCCTAATGATATAGTTGGGATATGACCATGTTGCCTCCTTGGCTTAATATTGCCCCACTTGTTGCTTGTGGCCTTCTATGTCCATCCATTGTATTACTATGTACGTACTTGTCCCATGTTGCATTTTCCATTGCAAGTATGATTAGTTCATGATAATCTAATTGTCGCATCTTTATGAATGGAATCCCTCTGATCTAACTCGTGGATTCTAGGAGTTCTTCCTACGATTCATAAGTTGTGTTCAAACAATATTTGCCCCATCCTTGTGGTGAAGGAAAATATAATAACCATAACTAACTCCTCTTCTTTGTTTTTGTTTATTTTGCATGAAAGAAGAAGACACAGAAGAAACATAAATCTAGTTTCGGATATATTTTCCCTAAAATCTAGTCTTCTTTTCATCTTGTAATTCCTTCATGTTTATGAATAATGGCTTGTGTGTTGAAGTTTATTATGCATTATATTGAGTCTATGAATGCATTTCAATATGTTTTTCAAACTCAAATTATATCCCAAGTTTTAAAATACAAAAAAAATATTGGAATCTAAAGCACTCACATGATGAAATAAGCTCTAAATTTCCACATAATTCCAGATGCATGAACTACAAATGCACAAATCCTAATTCAAGCCTTTTTTCTCCTAAATCATCAAGATGTTACAATCACCGCTAGTCGTGCCTACCCCTCACTATCGTGCCTCCAACAACCCCTCACCGGCCCTTTACGCGCTGCCAACCGGACCTGGGCCACATTGATGACAATCTGGCCGAGAGCCAGCAGATCAGTGCCACCTACATCCATCGCTGATCAACAACCTCCACTGGCCATGATAGTGCCACCACCTCTGCAATGCCAAGGTGTGCCAACAAGACTGCCGCACATGCAACACATCTTTGTGGGAATTGCCCTAGTCGTCTGCTGGAAGACGCCGTCGCAAGCCTCCAGCTTGGACACCTTCGCTACCGGGATCGCCACCACCATAACAGACGTCGCCGGCAATGGCATAAAAGGATCCACCGTGGGGTTTCTCCCCTAGCACCGCCTTGTGGAGGGACGTGAGGGGTCGTCTATAAAAATTTTATAAGACAAGGAATATCATTACCTCTATATTGGACATGTAAACTCATGCTCTTGAATGCAAATGTTCATAAATATGTTGTTATGGTATGCCTGGATTGTGTCCAAAATACACTATGCGCTTTTTTAGGTCATGGCTACAAAATTTGTCTATGTTTGGATAGTTGTTACCACCTATTTTCGAATATATTGTAAGTTTCGGTAGGCTATTTTAGTATTATAAAACGTCTTATATTTTAGACAGAAGTACTATTTTAGATTATCATGTAGATGCTACTTCTCCATCTCAAGGTATTTCTAGCTAATGACATGTGTAAGCAAAATCTTGACCAAACTTTTGGCTAGCCAACCTTTGGTAGACGACTTGGGGCAAAAACAAAAATTAGACCCTCAAGGCCTCAACTACTCGAGACTAAATTGACTGGTATATTATTTGCTGATTCTAGATTTGGTCAATGAAGTTCCATACATACATATCGAACACTAAGTATGGCCCTTTATCAAAAGAGATGTATTTTTTAAAAACCTAAAAAAAAAAGACGTATCGACCATGAAACTTTCTAAAATAGGTCATCCCGATAAAAAAAAAGAGGGTATGAAACTGATGTAGCAACGGTTTCTCACACGTGGATCTTAGAGCATAAATAAAAAACAACATAAAATTAGAAAGAAAAAAGCGACTGCAGGAATAAATCTTAAAACCCAAATTATGCATGAAATCTCTAAAAAGGTGAATCCTAAATCAATAAATTTTTAAAGGGAAACAAGAGTGCTAGCAAAATGTGCAAAAAATGTGGTGATCATTTTAAGAGAAAAATAGGGATTTTCTTAAAGTACATAATTGTGAAGTTATGACAAAATAAGTATTTGGAAGAAGTAAATATTAATAGTTATTTAGCAAAATTAAAAAAACATAATTTATACCATTGTTTTAATTGCTATAATGATTGTATTTTCATGAGTTTTCATTTCTTGGAAATTTTCATGTGATTTTTTATTTTAAGTTACTCAATTTTTTATACATATTTGGATTTATGATTCGTTCTTTTTTGTGAAGATTTATTCTTTTTGATTTTTCTGAAATACTAACTTTTGCTTTATTTTTATTTATTAGTAATTAACCGGCAGCCCTTTTTGCCATTGTGATTGGCTATGAATGTGAACTAAACTCAATCACCAAAAAGGATTTTGAAACAAAGATGTATCTCCCCCCTGTGCGGTGTTTGTATGTGAACATACTTTTAGCACTGGCGAGGAGATCGTCATGGGGTGGATGTGCAGAGCGTCAGGATCAAAGATTCTCGTCACCAGGTGATGACAAGGGCCTTTTTCTGTACGATCTCGCACAGGTCATCGGCACAATCACCACGGTCAAAAAGGCTGCCGAGCTTTTACCAGTTTACGACCCATCCCTGCATTGCATGCATGGACCTCTTCCACCATGGGCCACAGCAGCGAGACCAGAGCAGAGGCATTGTGGTCTACTAGTACCAGGTGCCGCCATGATTTGTTTTCCTGCGTGGTCTACCAGTACGCGACGTGTCCATCCGGACTACTCTACCTCGTCGGGATGCTCCGTGCTCAAGATGAACGGCGAGTTTTAGCTGGTGTTTAGCCTGAGCGTGATATTTATTTCGGGTATGTTTAGTTTGATGTCCAAAGTAGCTCCGACTATAAATGGTTGTCCTCGATATTTTAGTCACTAATTTGTTTTCTGCTAAAGAATTTTTGCCGATGGGCATCCACCCGTTTCGCTCACATATCATTACCAAAAACTTGGTCAGATAGGTGTGGGACATTCTCTGGCAATATCTGCCAACATTTAGTAGAGCTAATCTAGGTATTGGTCCAAAATGGAGAATTTTTAGAAGATGGGTACTCCTGGTTCGAGTGGATAGTAAATTCTGTAAGTGTTAGAGTATATTACAGCTAGACATATTTGATAGTTTAATATTGTAATCCAATTCTATCTCTGTTAGACTTCTTGTCTCCCAAGTCTTCTAATACAATATAAACAGTCTAAGGCCTCACGATGTAATCATCTCTTGCAATATCAATACAATTAGTACTTCCGCAATCTTTCATGGTATCAGAGCGTGTCGCTCCTTGGCCTAGATTTTAGCCACCGCTTCCGCTGCGCTGCCCCCGGCGAGGTCGATCTCTATGATCTACGACGGGGGCATCGCATCTCGTAGCCAGTTTTTCTTCCAATTCTCTAGATCGGTTTAGTAGTTCAACCAAATTTCTTTTTCCTATTAAATCTATTGTTCTTTTAGCCACCAAAAGCATCGTCCACAACCGCATATCGTCATCGTGCGCCTCTACTTCAACCTCGGCGTCGACTCAACTCCGGCAAATCATCGTCAACGATCATGGCAATGAGGCTCCGTGTGGCGCCCAAGGGACGCCTTCACGCCCTGCGTCGGCTGCTCCATCCTCACGTCGTCTCCATGTCGGCCCGCTTCGCCAACATCTATCGGGACGCATGTCCATGAGTACGCGCCTCGCCATCAACAATGGGTTGTATCTTTATCACTCTTGGTCATCATCACTAACAACCATCTACACCAACAATATCATCGTATCGTCGCCGCTACCACCGATCGCGGTCATCGTCAATGCCAACAAGTTCTTCTTCACGAGCGACGCCGCCCTCATACAAGCGGAAAATACGGGTCTACTCCCCGAAATCGATTACCGCTACAATTCAATCGCCATCGACAACTACCACTATCGTCTTCGTCCACCACGACCTTGCCATCAGAGGCGCAATCTAATTTTTATTTTCACAAGTCTATGCTTAATTGTTCTTCTTGCAGCCACTTCGTCTACTCCGACACGGCGGACAACTTCTACACCGATCGTTTACGGAAAATTTTCTTTGCTCCTCAATCCGGCTCTGGCACGCATGGCTCATGATGGTCCTTGTCTTCGCACGTCCGGTATTGACAACTCTTATGCGTGCCTTCGTCCCTGACACGTTCCCGAGTCTGGCAAGCTCGGTATTGCGGGTCGAGCTACTTCTACCCAAACTACGTCTATCTCAACTACTACAGCGAATTCTCTAGGCTCAACAATGACATCGACCACAACACAACAACATCATCGACTACATCAACGGCACCATCGACCACAACTATAGCGACCTCACTACCAGCTACATCGACATCGGCAACAAGGGCTACCACCTCATCTTTGGCTTATTCTCCGGTCAGACCATCCGCGTCACTACCGATCCGACGGTGGGGGGGTGTTAGAGTATATTACGGCTAGACATATTTGGTAGTTCATATTGTAATCCAATTCTATCTCTATTAGGCTTCTTGCCCCCCAAGTTTTCTAGTATATAAACAGACTAAAGGCTCATGATGTAATCACCTCTTACAATATCAATACAATTAGTACTTCCGCAATCTTTCGGTAAGAAGTACAAGGTGAATTCGAAAAATTAAGAAAAAGATCATGCACATAAAGATGTATGCATGCATTTCCAGTGCAGACTCTAAAACTTAAAATAAAGATACTCCCTCCGGCTGAAATTAAGCGACTTGATTTTGTCTGGATTCCTAGAGACGTTGTGAATGTTGACAAATTTAAGTCATTTTTTTTCAGACAGACCAAGTATGTAAATTGAGGAAAAATTACTAAATCTTGAAAAACTGGACAAGCACCGGAATGTCCACTATGAAACACAATCATTTTCTCTTTTTTTTTTGGGAGGGCACATACACTCATATTTTTCCTAAAAAAATCGCGTTAGTAAGTGGCAAGCGAGTTCGTATGTGCATGATTTGTTCCAGAATTTTGGAAACCTGCAAATGTGAAATGTAACTACAATGGTAGAAATCACACGCGACAAGGATGTACCTGCGGTACAACGTACAACCAATTTGCCGCTGCAATACGTACACGCACGCATGCACGGGGTGCGATTAATTATGTCGAGCAGCGTTACGGACTAATCTCATCATTATAAAACGACACGGGCGGCGCACCAGCGATTTCATGGGTACTCAGAGCGTCCCACTCGTGATCCCCATACGGACTCCGATGCGATCAATTTTTTTAGTCGTATGAGGGCATCGGCGCGAAATCAGAAATGAGGGCCGGTCGGCGCTCAACCGTGCACTCTAAACTGGCCATTTTTTTTATTTTCAGAATTATTTCAAAACAAGCAATCAATCAAATTGAAACACAAATTCAACACAATTATTCAACAAGTTCAACATAGTACGCAAATAAATTATGTTTAACACACCAGACAAATTAAACAAGTTTGAATCAGAATGACCAACAAACTAGAGAGCTGCTTTTATGTTCTACAAATGCTCGATCAAATTATTTTGCAGCTGGTGATGAGTTTTGGAGTCTCGAAGTTCTTGACGCTTGGCCAGGAAAGAGGCAAAGGCAGTAGCACCTGATGATCAACATCTGCAAGAGAACCCTGGCGATAGTATGGTTGAGTGTCGAACACTGGTTTCTCCCACTCGCTCTCGATGATCATGTTGTGCAAGATGATACAAGCAGTTATGACCTCCCACATCTGATCCTTGGACCACGTAAGCGCAAGGTACCGAACAATGGCAAATCGAGCTTGCAGCACACTAAATGCCCTCTCCATATCTTTCCTGCAAGCCTCCTGGCACTGAACAAACCAAGCTTTCTTCCCTCCAGGCACTGCATTTGAAATGGTCTTGACAAATGTTGACCACTTTGGATAGATGCCATCAGCCAAATAGTAGCCTTGTCATATTGGTGGCCATTGATCTCATAAGCCACAGGAGGAGAATTGCCTGAAACAAACTTCGGAAACACATTCGAGCACTAGAGCACGTCGATGTCATTGCGAGATCCTGTCATCCCAAAGAAAGCATGCCAAATCTACAGATCCTTATCAGCCACTGCCTCAAGAACCACACTGCATGCTCCTTTGTGGCCCTTGTACATGCCCTGGTTTGCAAACAGACAGTTCTTCCATACCCAGTGCATACAGTCAATGCTTCCAAGCATCCTAGGGAACCCTCTGTCTGCATTTTGTGCCAGCAGACGAGCAGTGTCGCCTTCATTGGGTGTGCGCAGGTATGTGTCGCCAAACACCGCCACAATTGCCCTGCAAAACCTATACATGCAATCAATGGCCGTGGACTCGGCCATGCGCATGTAGTCGTCCTGTGTATCTCCAGGCATTCCATATGCTAGCATCCGAAGGGCACATGTGCATTTCTGGATAGTGGAGAAGCCAAGCGTATTGACGGTTTCCCTCTTCAGCTTAAAGTAGTCATCGAACTCCCTCAGCTTCTCGACGATCTTGAGGAAGAGCTTCCTGCTCATCCTGAAACGGAGGTGGAATGTGACATCGCCGTGCACTGGATCATCGGCAAAGTAGTCTGCATACAACATGCAGTACCCTTCCATCCTCTGCCTCCGCTTGCTCTTGCGGCGTCCAGGCGCCAAGCCGCCGCGGACCGGCTTGTCCTCATCGATGATCATGGACATGAGGGTGAGGAGGATAGACAGGTGCTCGTCGTCCCCGGCTGCCGCTGCATTGATCGAAGCGACCTCCTCATCCATCAGAGTGTCCATGACCTCCTCATTGTTCGAGTCCATCGCCTTGGCAAATGGTCGAACACCTTGTGTGCGGGGGGGGGGAAGTTGGGTGGGAGCAGAGGTTCGTCGGCCGGCGGTTGGACGTAAGGACGACGGAGGAAGAGGCGGCGTGGGTGTTTGGAGCTGTGGAGGGGTTTATTTGGTGGTAGGGAGTGCTATCGGAGGCGGGTTCCCGACGGCGAGGTAGGGGTGGTCGCGGCGGCCGCCAGTGGGTCGGGGGGTTGAAAGGGTATAGGACAGGATTTCTGGCCGTTTGTCACCGACAAGGCTGGCTCGCAATGTTTTCTCGATGCGCCGGCTCCCCCGCTTACCTCCCTGTACATTGGGTTTTGCCGGGGGTCGCCGGCTAAATAATTGGGCCATGCCGGCGGAAATTCTGAAATGAGGGCCGTGGCTGGGCGCGTTTTTTGGCGCCGACGGCCCTCATAGGCCTTTGGGGGGCTTTGAGGACCCCGAGTGGAGATGCTCTCGGTGCCTACTGTTGCATACTCCCTCGTCCGTAAATAAGTGTACTTCTAGCGTTGTCTTAGTTTAACTTAGTAAAGTTTGACTAATTTTATAGAAAAATATAGCGATACTTATGACACTAAATAGGTATCATTAAATTTGTTTTCAAATTTAGTTTCATAATATAACAATTTCATGTAATATATGTTGATATCTGTAACATCTCAAAACTTAAACCAAAGTTAATCAAGATCAAATCTACCCAATTTAGGGTTAACAAAAACTTTTTTATTTAAAAATAATTAAGCATTCATATGTGTGCGCATTTAAATTAGGAGTTGATTTAAATTGCCATGTTTGAGTGATCCATTGGTTGTAAAATGATTCTAAGGTGAATTAAACATCATCTAGATCATTCCCAAACAAATCCCAAAGAAAAAGAAATCAAAAAGAATGAAATAAGCAAATGGTGACTTTTGCCATTTTTATCACCTAGCCTACTTTGCCTATTCCTAGAACTCAATTGCTAACAGAGAAAAGTGTAGATCTTTGCACCCCTTGCTAGTATAAGTAGTTATGTGCCAAGACCCACTTTGTGATCTCCCAAAAACATTCAAACTCTAAATTTAAATGACATTTGAAAATTGAATCTAGTCTATGTATCAAGATCACACTAATTCAAAAACACTCAAATGAACTCCATTTTAAAATCCCAAGCAAACCTAGATGCTCAAGCATAAGATACATCACTCCACCAAAAATCAGCTCAAAATTAAAAACTTTTTCTCATGCGGCCATTTGATCGAACACCTGGCAGGCAAAAATCATGTGGCCTAACTAATACTGTTGCACATTGATCCCTTGTCCCCCAATTGACCCTCTCTACTCTCATCTGTCTCCCCTTGCTCCAACCAAGCCATCAACCAGCCCCCCTTCACCGCTAGCGGTAGTGACGAACCACCCAAATGAGGTCACCGCCAGGCGAGCATGCGCAGCTCCCAGCAGACCGCGCCGCGCCATTCCAGCTTGCCCGCTAGCACTGCCTAACCCTACCGCCTCTTCCTGTCCACCCCTCGATCGCTGCTAACCCCTGGACCACCTCAGCACCGCGCCGCCCTTTCTCTCTGTGTTGTGCGCCGCACGCTAGAGCACGATCGCCGCCAGCACGGCACAGACCGCGCCTCGACACCATATCGCGCACGCCGCTCCGCCTCGACACCCACACCCCGCCAGACACGGCCGTGCACCGCCGCGCGACCCACAGTCACCATGATCATCGTCGAGCACCGCTTCTGTCCCCTAGAGCGCGTGAAGCCCCCGACCACATACCACCGCCCCTAGCCGCGCCATTGCGCCGTAGATGACCGCCAGCAGACCGCCCATCGTCCGCCTACCTCGCCCACGAGGAGGCCACCCCAGCACCATTTATTAACACCATTCCACTCCCCTCTCTCCACTGACCATTTCCCTTCTCCCGCCGGAGCAGCTCGAGCCGTCGTTCGCCGGAATTGCACCGGAGGTAGTCGCTTCAGAGGAGGAGGAGCTCCCGTCGATTTCGTCCACCTCAGCCCCTACCGTGACTTTGCCTGAGCTCGCCGTCGTTGTCCAGTTCAATCGCCCGCCTCGCCGCACTAGCTAGAGCCCTGGTACGTCCCAGTAGACCCCCACCTGCCGCCTAGGGTTCGGTCTCGCCGGGGACGAGTCCGTCGTTGACGACAACTGTGGACCGTTGATCTATGTTTTAATCGTAGCGCCCAGATCGTCCCGTACCGCTTCGCGTTTAAAGAGTCACTGACAGGCGGGACCCCCTGTCAGCAGCCCTCTACATCGCGGAGCACCACTAGGCTGGCCCATTTAGTTTCTCGTGCTGCCCTGTGATTCAAATTAGATTTTTTCTTTTTAAACTTAGACTTAGTTTTGTCCCTTAGTTCAAAAATCAATTCAAAGAGTTTTACAAATCCAAATGGAGTGATCCCAATTTTGTTGGAAAGGTAATGAAAATCTCTATTCAAGCCCGTTGGATTTAAATCATTTAGAGTTAGAAAGCTCTCCTAGTAAAAATAACAAGACAAAAGAATTTGCACATTCAAACATTTTTCTAAAATCAACCATAATAGCTTTTGAGTTGATTCCAACTCTTAAAAATCACATTTAACCATACCTACCTGAATATTTACTAATATTAAGGTTTGCATCTAGTGATATTGGACTAGTACTAAAATAATGCAATATAGGCATTTCTAGTCACATTAAATCATTAATTATTAAACTTCAACTTATTAAAATATGATCCAACCTTTAAATCACATTCCCATAGGTTAGAATATGTGGTGATGACATGTATCCACATGATCCCATATTTTAATTGGAGTATATTAAATCTTAGTTATTTTTCAATGAGTAGAAATTACTTTTCTCAAATAAAAAGAATGAAGCTAGTTAATTAACCTTGTGATGCTTGTGATGATAGTAGATCATCAAATGTGTGCCTTAGTGTGCTAAGTAGACTAGTTAAGCATTGTTTGGTGATTGTGTATTCCATATGTATTTATAGACGATAGTACCGACGAAGCTTTCGAGGAGGAGGAGTTCTACCAAGAGGAGGAGGAAGAAAAGTTCAACCACTGCACCAACCAAGGCAAGCCTAGCACTTCAAGTAAACTGAGCAAGCTATTATTAGCAAGCCATCATTAACAATGCAATCTAACCATTGCAAGCTAGATAACCTAAGCAAGGTGCATTAGGCATGCTTTGGGTCTACCACTTTGACTATGATCTACCCTAAGTTTTATTTCCAAGATTTACTTCCTTTACTCTATTAAAATCCTTCACTTTTGAAGGTAGCATAAAAAGTATAAAACTTGACCTATATAGATAAACTTAGATGTCATTCTATGGCATGAGATTGATCTTAGCATCCCATATTAGTGAACACTCTTAACTTAGTAGTTTAGAGCTAAACTAAAACTTGAGTCACTTTAGATGGGAATACTTGGTGAAAATGAATTGTGAAAACCTTGTACTGATGAGTCATTCTATTGAGATGTTTTGACATGTGTTGAGAAACACAAATGGTTTATGATGATGAAAATGTTGAGGCTTGAGCCTTAACCCTTTTACAAAACTGATGGTTGGGTTCAGATGCGATACCATTCCAATTTTACCGTACAACCACAATACCTGAATTGGGTAAAGCTTAGCCGGAAGTTTATATGCATTAGTATTAGTTCCCTCGTGGGAGAGGTTTGAGATGAGGCCACCTCTCGACGTTGTCCACCTATGCAGTGCCCAAGATGACAGATGGTCATGGTTGGGAGGCCATACTCATAGGAGAGGTGCTTATACTAGAGTGTGTAAAGGAAAGGTTATATTTGATTATCTGCATACTAAGTATGATGATTCAGGGTTATCCCTGACAGATTTATCAAATCTTGTGGTGAAAGTGTACCACCTCTACAGAATGTCAAACTATTCGAATAGCCGTGTCCGCGGTTATGGACAGTTGGAGTGGCCATACTATTCCGTTGTCAGATGTTTTCAAAATGACATGATATAAATGATGAATCTTGACTTAACCACAACAGGGTTGTGACTATGACACTAGCTTCCCAACTTAAGGGATTCTAGAACTTTATTTTATCTTTCTTTGTTTCTAAGCTCAGCTTAGGTTTCAAACTTAACTTTACAAATAAACCTAGAGTTAGCATTTCCCACTAGCACTACCTTACTTGTTAGTGATAGTTGCGAGTACTTAAAGAGTACTCATGGCTTTGTCCCTGGCTATTCCTGTGGCCAGACTATGAAGGAGACTACCAAGATGAAGGACAACAGGACGGCTATGTTAACTAGGACTATCTTCCATCGTCAGCATTGCCTGTGCCCCTGAAGATGGACCCCACCGCTACGCTTATTATTTATTCCGCTGCTTGTTGTATTAAGACTGGATCATGAGATCCTTTATTCGTGTAAGACCTTATTATGGTTTGTAATGGATAATGTACTATGATATCCAATCTTTTATGTCTCGCAAAAATGGTAATCCTGGGATTGCGAGGTATGGCATAATAGGCATCTGGGATTAAAAATCCGGGTGTTGACAAGTTGGTATCAGAGCCATCCTGACCATAGGAGACCCTAGTTAGAATGGACGTCCGAACAAAAACTTAGTTTCAAAACCAAAGTGAGTATTTATGAAAAAACTATTTCCTCTCTTACCCTTGGGAATTCTTTCTCTCTCAAAAATTCATGTTCCTCCAATTCTTACATTACTAAATAAAATTTGACACACTTGATCACTTCACTAACTTCCTCATCCTTAATTCTTATAGATGGAGACTCAGTTCAGCAAGTTCTACCAGTTGGGCAACGGAGGCCAGCTGATCTTCGAGAGGGATCTTGATGCACTATTGGAGTACTTGGGACGCCCACACCCGGAGATTCTTGGAGCTCAACTTCCTGGACCCGCAGGAGGAGACTTACAATGGCTAGTCACCGCTGATCTTCGAGGAAGTATAGAAGCACCAACGTCTGGGAGAATCCAGTTCTCCGTAAGAGAGAACAACTGGCTAGATGGATTAGTCAGGGCAACGCATGAATCTCTCGCACGTTTGTGTGCCCTGAGTGTCAACCAAATCCAAGGAACCCGCTTTGTTCACTATGCAAGGCGTGACTTCATGGGAATGCCAATGGAGATGCCAAGTCACCCGGAGTTGAAGGGTCAAGTGGAGAATCTTGACTTCCTGTTGTACGACCGCTAGAAGGAATTGGACAATGCTAGGGAGTCCGCCAACCACAACCTTGCCATTGCCACCCAGAAGGCCCAGACTTTCTCACTGCTTGTCAAGGACCGTCAGTCTCTTCACCGCCAATGCAAAAAGAAGGATCGCACCATCGACCATCTTCGCAAGAAAGTGGCCGACCTCGAGAAGACCATCAAGGAGCAAGAAGCCCAGCTTGCAGCAAATGAAGAAGAAGAAGAGGAAGGTGAAGACATCCATGGAGATATGGATTCTTACCTTAGCAATGATGATGACTTTTGAGAGGAGGATGTTGTGGACTTCCACACTGACGATGATGACTTCGACTTCATCAACGATGAGTAGATGCACTAGAGAACTATCATAGAGTGAGGAGTATCGGTCCCAATGTATCGTAGCTTGCAGAATGGTTCTTAAAACCATCTGTTTTCCTTTGATGTTGTGGTGTGTGTGTGTGTTTGTATCGTGTGCTTGTTTGAATGAATGAAAAGAAGTTAGTTACAAAACCTAAGTCAAACTCAAAGTTTAGCTTTGATACCAAAATCATGAACCTTAGAACTTTCCCTCTTACCCCTTTATCTACTTCAATCTTCAGATGACTCGTGGAAACCCCGGAGGGAGCAGCTCATCGCAGGACCCATTGCTGCAGATTATGCAAATGCTGGTTGTAGACCGTGAAGCAAGCAGGGCAGAGCGCCAGGCCAACTTAACAACACTGCAGCAGATCGCCCAGATGGCCCAAAACAACCAAGGGCATGGAAATCAGGATCATCAAGGATCCAAGCTGAAAAACTTCCAGAATACCAATCCCCCAATCTTTAGCACTTCGGAGAACCCACTAGATGCTGATGACTGGTTGCAGACAATGGAGAACAATTTGGAAGTAGCCAGAGTTGATGACAACGAGAAAGTTATCTTTGCCACCCACTATTTGGCAGGAGATGCAAGAGCCTAGTGGAACAACATCTGCAAGATGAGCCATGGTCAAGTGATGACATGGGAAGCCTTCAAAATCAAGTTCAGCCGCACCCACGTGCCACAGGGCCTAGTCACCAGAATGAGGGATGAATTCAGAGAGTTAAAGCAAGGCAGAATGACTGTAGTGGAGTACTATGACAGATTCCTGACGCTTGCCAGGTATGCACCTGATGAGATCAACACGGAGGCCAAGAAGAAGGAGAGATTCCTGAACAGGCTGCATGATGAGATGCAGACGGTTCTCGTCAACATCCGTTTCAAGGATCTCAAAGAGCTAGTCGACTCTGCCATTCAGATGGAAGGGAAGATTAACCAGACAAACGACAACCGCAAACATCGTATGATGCACCAAGCTAGATCCAACAGCCACTAGAAGTACCATCCCAACCCATCTGCAGGGTATGCACCAAGGAACAACCGACCCCCAACGTCTCGCCTAAGCTACCCCAACCGTAGAGGAGGCAATGTGAAGTCCGGAGGAAACAACAACAAGCCCGGCAACACCAGCAATTTCAACCGTGCACCTCCCAAGAGCAACAACAACAACAACACTACACCCAGAACTTTAAGCAATGTTGTGCCTATCGCAACTAAAGACAAATCGCAGATCACTTATTTCGAGTGTGGAGTGAAGGGTCACTATTCCAATGAGTGCCCCAAGAAGACTGCCGCCACTGCCAATGTGAATGCCCCAGCTCAACAGCAGCGTCGGGTTCAACCAGGAAGAAGATTTGACCCAGGGAACCCTCACAACCGCAATGGCCGTCTCTTCCACATGAATGCGAAGAAGCCCAAGAAGCGCTAGATGTAGTGCTAGGTATGTTTTCTATCAACTCAGTTCTAGCAAGAGTATTGTTTGATTCTGGAGCATCGCACTCATTTATCACCGAAGAATTTGCATGCACCAGTAAGATTCACCCAACCAACTTGAAGCATGTCATGATAGTTCAAATTCCCGGTTCAACTACAAAATCTAGAAAAAATTGCAAAGTTGTGCCTATCAGAATACATGGGATAGATTTTTATGCTAATCTAATAGTACTTGGAACCAAAGGATTAGAAGTAGTACTAGGAATGGATTGGATGTCAAAGCATAAAGGACTAATAGACTGTGCCAAGAAAGCCATCACCATGACCAGTAGGTCTGGAGTCTCAGTAGAGCATATATCTGAAACCTCACCCCGTCATTTCAAGTGCAACAAAAGTGTAGCCCTACCCACCATAGACCAAGTCCGAGTAGTCTGTGAATACCCCGACGTATTCCCAGATGAATTGCCCGGTATGCCCCCAGATAGGGATATTGAGTTCATTATTGAACTAATCCCCAGAACCGGACCAATAGCCCAGAGACCCTATAGCATGAACCCCTCAGAGTTAGTAGAATTGAAGAAGTAGTTGGATGCTATGTTAGCAACATGCTTGATTCAACCAAGCACATCGCCATGGAGATCACCAGTGTTATTCGTCGACAAGAAAGATGGAGGCAACCGTTTGTGCACCGATTACAGAAAGCTGAATGACGTCACCATCAAAAAAAAGTACCCTTTGCCAAAGATAGAGGATCTATTTGATCAGTTGACTGGAGCAAATATGTTCTCTAAGATCGATCTTAGGACTAGTTATCACCAACTTAAGATTCGTGCAACGGATATTCCGAAGACCGCCTTTACTACTCGTTATGGTTTATACGAGTATACGGTCATGTCTTTTGGATTAACCAATGCCCCTGCTTATTTCATGAATCTCATGAATAAGATCTTTATGAATTTCTTAGATAAGTTTGTCATTGTGTTTATCGATGATATCCTTATCTACTCCATGTCAGAAGAAGAGCATGAGCAACATCTGAGAATCATCCTGGAAACCCTGAGAGAACATCGGTTATATGCCAAGTTCAGCAAATGTGAGTTTTGGCTGAAAGAAGTAGGATTCCTAGGACATATTGTGTCTGCCGGAGGAGTCTCTATTGATCCCGCCAAAATTAAAGATGTCGAAGAATGGGAAGCCCCAACCACTCAAACCCAAGTCCGTGCATTTCTCGGATTAGCGAGATATTACCGCAAGTTCGTAGAAGGATTTTCGAGCATAGCAAGACCCATGACCCAATTGTTGAAGAAGGAGAAGAAGTTTGAATGGACTGACAAATGTGAAGCAAGTTTCCAAGAGCTCAATAAGAGATTGATTTCAGCCCCAATATTGATCATGCCAGATATCAAGAAGCCGTTTGATGTATATTGTGATGCCTCCAAGATTGGCCTCGGATGTGTATTGGTGCAAGAAGGCAAAGTCATCGCTTATCTGTCTCGACAACTGAAGCAGCATGAGCAGAACTATCCGACCCATGATCTTGAGTTAGCAGCCGTAGTTTTGGCATTGAATACATGGCGTCATTATCTTATGGGTAATCGCTGTGAGATTTATTCAGATCACAAAAGCTTGAAGTATATTTTCACCCAGAAGGAGCTGAATATGAGGCAAAGGAGATGGATAGAGTTAATCAAGGATTATGACCTTGACATTCACTATCACCCAGGGAAATCCAATGTGGTAGCGCATGCTCTTAGCAGATTGTCGTGTAGGCTAAACACCATGATCAAGGAGAAGCAACCAAGTTTGTATGAGGAGTTGGAGCAGTTTAGAACGGAGCTAGTTAGCAAAGGATTTCTAGCTAGCATTGAACTTCAACCCACTTTGATTAGCCAAATTAAGGAAGTTCCGAAGGGAAATGAAAGTATTGATGGAATCAAACGTCGTATTGGTACAGGAAAGGTACCTAGATTTACCAAAGACGAAGAAGGAGTTATGTGGTACAAAGGCCGTATCTGTGTGCCAGCAGATTTGGAGCTGAAGCAACTTATCATGCAGGAAGCTCATGATACTCTTTATTCTATCCACCCCAGAGGAACGAAGATGTATCAAGATTTGAAAGAGCAATTTTGGTGGCACAAGATGAAGAGAGAAATCAGAAGCTACATCGCCAAGTGTGACATCTGTCAAAGAGTCAAAGCAGAGCATGAGAGGCCCGCAGGACTGTTGCAACCATTGCAGATTCCGAAATCAGAAGCTACATCGCCAAATGGGATTCTGTCAGAATGGACTTTTGTAACACCCTCGAATCGGCCCTATGCAAGTTTTAGCGATTTCCGCCAAACCCGCATAGAAACGATTCAAGGACGCCCACCAGGCACTTTCGTGCGGGTGTAAAACAGAGTAATACCATTACACATTAGTCCTCGATGGGACCCACAGACAGATTTATGTACATCAACGACTCCATGAGTCAAGAATACAGATATACAATACAAAGATCCAAATCTCCTTGAAACCATAGAGCGTCCAACTACGGACAAGATGCAAATGGGGCTAAGAGCCCTGGAGAATAACCAATGGCGTCCATAACCCTGCCCAGGCCAAGCCGGAAGGGTAACCCTGCTAACGACGTCGACCTCAAACCCGCTAAAACAAAAGGGGTGCCTGTTGGGTCCGCAGCATAGAAAACAAAAAATTCCTACGATGAAAACTATACGCCAAGATCTATCTACTAGATACAGAGCAACGGGTGGACATACATCCATGGAGAACTTACCCTCGAAGACAACGAGTTTTGTTAACGAGTAGGAACTCGTGGTTGATGTAGTCGTACGCTTGCCGATCTCAAGATCGTGTGGAAGTCCGAGCGCCGCAAATCAGCAGCGCATCCATCCTCGCACACACGTTCAAGACACCGGACAAACTCCACCTCCTCGCTCCAGCGAATCAGCGGAAGCAGCAACTCCTTCCAGACGCAAGGCCACCGGGAACATGTATCTCGCTAATCTGAGACCATGGGGGAATATCTAGAGGGGGAGAGAGATCCTTCACGAGGAGGTGTGAGGATGAAGGAGGGACTGGGTGGCCTTTTATAGGAGGAGGGGGGTGCCCCCTCTCTCCATGGCTGGCGCATGGGGGGTGACCCCTCACCTCCCCCATTCATGTGGTGGTAACCCCTCCACAATAAAATGCCCCTTCACATTCTCTTTTAAAGTCTCCACATTAAATGCATTAAATTTCTCCAAATTTAATGCTCTCTCATTTAATAAAACTCTTTTATTATTTTTATTCAGAATTTTGTTAATTACTTTAATTAACAAACATTCACATAAAACCCCTTGCAACATTTCAATATCACATGCAGAACCACTTTCTGCAATTTCACCCGAAACAATTCTGGTTTCTATCGAAACAATTCCTGTTTCTATCGAAACATTTCCTGCGCTTTGCAAACCTTTTGTCTGGAACATATGTGCTCCTAAATGGTGTTCGGCAACCCTTAAGTGTGTCACCCTATGGTTCACGAATAATGCAGACATGATTGAGACTCCTCTCAGATCAATAATCAGAAGTGGGACCTGGAGATCCATACTGACTCCTGCATATTCGACGATGACTTCTGTGATCGTGAGAACCTTTAACGTCAGTAATTTAATCCCTTTGTCTCATGATATAATACATGTCCGAGATTCGATCATCGGTATCCAAATACCTAGTTTGATCTCGTTACCAACATGCACTCTTTTCTCGTTCCCGTGATATAACATTCTAGTGATCACATCACTTGCTTGCAAGCTATCTTAATGTGATATCACTGAGAGGGCCCAGAGTATATCTATCCATCATCGGGATTGACAAATTCCACTCTTGATCCATGAGCCTCAACATAACACCTTCATAGCACTGAACCCACCTTTATGGTCACCCTGTTACGGTGTGACGTTTGATGTTATCAAGATACTCTTCCGGTGTTAGCAATTAACATGATCTCATGGTCTAAGGACTACGACTACTTTGTATGATGTTATAGCAATATAAACATAATGAATTGATCGTAATGCTATACTTCGGATGAATGTTCATCACATCATTTCACAAATGATGTGACCTTGTTATTAACAACATCCAATGTCCATGATCATGAAACTTTGATCATCTTGTTAATCAACAAGCTAGTCTATAAGAGAGGCATAACTAGGAACCCTTTTTGTTTATTAAACACACATGTATTGATGTTTCCTATCAATACAATTATAGCATGCAAAGTAAACATCTATCATATATAAGGAATATATATAATAACAACTTTATTATTGCCTCTCAGGGCATATTTCCTTCAGTGCCGATAAAGGGCAAAGGAAAAAGAGGAGCGTCAGTACTGAGGCCAGTACACGGCGAGGCTAGAATTCAGCGGCTCTCACCTACATAGGTATGGTGGACTGAAACGGTAGCGCAGCAGCACTAAACAACCTATAGAGACTTAGTAAAACTGGCGGCTATTAGAGAGGGATAAGAAAGACCTATTCGGATCCAACCTGATACTAACACCAATCATACCCATCCTGGCATTTCCCCCTCGGGACCAAACGAGGAAGTCAATCCAAGGAACTCACACAGTTGGCAGTTTTATTCATTCCATTATAGTTGAAGCACTTACTAGTCAGATATAGATAGCGTGGGTCGTCCTGATAGCATAGGTAGTGGGCAGTTTTAATCACCATTCCATTGTAGTTGGGACATTTACTAGTCAGATATAATTGTCCTAAGGAATCCCAAAACCTAGCAGTTGTTGGCACTTTTATCACATTCCCTTGGAGTTGTCATACTTACTAGGCAGGTATAACAAAACAATCCAGGTCCACCAGTGGTTGGCATTTAATATATCCATTCCGTTATAGTGAAGTTGATTACTAGTCAGATATATTAAGTCAAATTTATAGTACTACTTTAGTTATGCTTGTCTATGATCGAGATACTGTGCTCCAAGTCGTCCATAACCGCGGACACGGCTTTCAGAAAGTTTTACCCTACAGGGGTGCACAAATAGCAACACACACTCGATCAACCTCGGAAAAACCAACTCAAAACCCAACGAGGCATTCACGACAAAGCGATCACAGGATTCAGAAATATTTCAGGGGGCCACCCCACTAAGCTACCCACAACGAAGTTGGCCGGCTCTGGAACGGACCCAGGGTTTGTGTGGACGGCTGTAAACGACTGGGAACCCGAAAGTGTGACTGGGCTTGTCGATACAGCGAAAACGTGTCACGATCCTAAACAGTACAGGTGCTCCACGCACAATCGTAAATAAAGCAGTAACATGGCATAAGTACAGGATAGTAATAAAACCCCAAACTAGTTTGTGGCCCCATGAAATAGAAATGAATCAAGCTCTGGCTCAGGGGGGTCCATAAGGCCTCCCGGATGTGGATAGTGCGAAAGTCAAGGAACAGGTATCAAGTACTCGGGGTCCTACGGGACACAAGTGAGCGTGGAAGAACCAAATAACATCTATTGCCCACAAATTCCTCTGCATTAGTTATATCTAGCATTTTTATAGTTGTATTTAAAGTCATGATCATCTTCACCATTAAACATCTCCACCAATAAACATCTGCCAGCGTTCCAACAATTGTGGTACTTGACAACACGAGATCACACCTGAGCAAGCAACTACGACTCGCAAGGCTAGCTATCTACCAAACACGGGTAATAGGAGGTGTCCAAGGCAATATAGAGGCTGCACGGGATATAACTGGTGTACGGAAAACTAAAGCATCGCGACACGGATAGTAGTAGATCAACAGGAGGAAATAAAGACTATAAATGCAAAATAGGTAGATAGGGGGAGAATGCTCGCCTGGGAAACACTGCCGAAGGTTCATATCCGGAGAACTTGTCAAATCTCACAACATCTCATCGGCCTAATCCGCGAAGAAGCAAACACTAGAAGAAACACCGGATGCACTATTTAATATTACGGCAGAAGATCCGGCATGATTATGATATGATGCAGATGCGGCGCAATTAGGTAGTATTAAGCGGAACCGGGGTCCCGACAATTAATTATATGGTTCAAGTTGTTTAAAACCCCCGCAATTTAAAGGTTGAATTAACAAGGCGAAACAGGGCATCGGTTCGCTACACAAATTTAAATGGAGGCGATATGAGACTAATATAGCCCGCATATAGTCTCCATATTTATTTATAGATGAATCGATAGAATACCCCCGAATAAACGCAATATGTATGCAAGCATGAGCCATTTAATATGCAACAAGATATATGTTATATTTTATAGAAAAGGGCTCGGAAAAGAGGGTCGCACATCTCGGATCGAAGATCTTGGGGGTTCGGAGGGGTTCGGGTTCGGCGGGATCGGTCTTCGGACTCCGGGAACGGGGCTCCAGGATCCGTGAGGGAATCTTGGCGTCCAGGGTTTCGGCGTCTTCGGATCTGGGGTGGAAAACATGGCGATCCGGGGGAACGGTCTTCGGGTTCCGGGGGAAGAGCTCGGTGTTTCCGTGTGGAAAGCCTCGAGGGTTCGGTGACGGAGATCTTGATGGGTACCCCCACACAGGAGATCGCTGGCGACAGTCTTGGAGGGCTACACGCGCGGAAGTAGAACTCTTCTGGTGACACGGTCTTCTTTTTCTAGTAGCAACAATTGTACCACAACAATAAACCCTCCGCCAATATCACCAACAATCAGACATAGAGTCGGGCACATCCAAAACGAGGGTATCTAGCAGAGACGACATAATAGGGACACCACCACTAGTTGAAGGATACAGGGCATGGCTTCCTGGATGCACACCGACATACGGCGGGCGCGACGCACATGACTGGTGGAGGTCGGGCTCGCGGAACGAGGCAAGCGCGTAGGAGACGTAGACGAGGCCGCTGGTTGGCGGCTGCTGTGGTCGTCGGAAGAGACGAGGACGGCGAGGGCGCGCGCGGCGGTGTCCGATGGGGTGGAGGTCGAGGCAACGACGGAGAGGAGGAAGGCCGGCGAGAGGGGCGGCGGGGAGGCCGACGACGGCGCTCTGGATCCACAGCGCTGGCGGGGGAGACGGGGCAGAGGACGACGGGGTCGGTGGTGGCCAGGCGCGGCCGGAGATGAGGGCGACCGGCGGTGGGAAGGCGAGGCCTGAGGCGCAAGGGGGAGGAGGCCGGAGGGGCGGCGACGGCCGGGCCGGCGAGGAGCCGTGCAGGAGGCGGAGGAAGCTCAGGCCCGGGCGGACGGGGCGGCGG
This sequence comes from Avena eriantha, assembly GCA_910589775.1. Classification (NCBI taxonomy): domain Eukaryota; kingdom Viridiplantae; phylum Streptophyta; class Magnoliopsida; order Poales; family Poaceae; genus Avena; species Avena eriantha. The sequence continues at coordinate 158,700,344 of OU342741.1, read as the reverse complement.
CCGGCGTGGAGCTTCGAGGATGCAGGGCCAGGGCGGGCGCGACCGTTGCTGGCAGCGGCTAGGCTCGAGGAGGAAGGCGGCGGAAGGCGGCGGTGATGCGAGATGCAGCGAGGAGGGGGTGGGGGTTGGCGCGGCGGAGGACGGCAGGCCGACGTGGGGAGGGCGGCGCCAGCGCGCATCCGCGACGAGGACAAGCAGGGTGGCGGCGACGGTGACGGTACGAGGGCAGGGTTGGTGGGCGCGTGGAGGAAGAGTTGGGTGATGAGGATAGGAACGCGGGGAGGTGGCGTGTGGGGAGGTGCGACGTGGAGGTGGGGCCGGGAGAGATGGGGCGTGGGCAGGCCGCGTGGGGTGTGTGGGGTGGTGGACCAGGGCGCGGGAGCGGGCGGGAAAAAACGGCGGGCGGCGTGTGTGTGCGCGCCCAGGCGGGGTGTGTCCGCGCGTGGGGCCGAGCAGGCGGGAGCAGGAGCGGGAAAACGGGAGTGGGGGGCGCGCAGGTGGCCAGGTGGTGTGGGGATGCGTGCGTGCGTTGCTGTGTCTGTGTGCGTGTGTGTGTGTGGGGTGGGTCTAGGCGCAGGTGGGCGGGAGATGAGGTGGCGCACTGCTATTGGTCGGGGTGAGGTGGATGTGTGAGGTGGAGGGAGGGGATTGGTCAGGGTGAGGTGGAGGGAGGCTGGGTAGAATAGGATTGGATAGAGTTAGGATTGGATATTTTTAGACTAGGGTTTAGAGGTGGCCGGCCGGGCTTTCGGGCCTGGCGGGCTGCCTCCTAAAAATAAACAAATAATTTTATTTATTAAAAACAAGGCTTTTGCAAACCCGGGTTTTATTTGAAATAAAGACGGGGGATATTTAGAAAACAAAGATAGGCTTTTCGAAACATAGTTTTAGACAAAACCATGCATGATGATGATGCTCAAATGCAATGTGGCATAATGACATGAGCATGCGGTCATGATGATGCAATGCACAAAAACACCGCGATTTTCTAGTAGTGGTTTTGCGGGGCGCCACAACTTTATCACCGGTTTGCCTACTTCTAGTAGGGGAAATGACTCAATCTGGGTCATCGTTGATAGACTGTCCAAGGTAGATCACTTTATACCTGTCAAGGCTACCTATCATAGTTCGAAGCTAGCAGAGTTGTACATTGCTAGAATTGTTAGTCTGCATGGAACCCCCAAGACCATAGTATCAGATCGAGGAACCCAATTTACCTCGAGATTTTGGCAGAAAGTCCAAGAAGGATTGGGAACCAAATTGAACTTCAGCACAGCTTATCACCCACAAACTGATGGATAGACTGAAAGAGTCAACCAGATCTTAGAAGATATGTTGAGAGCTTGTGTTTTGGAGTATGGATCAAAATGGGAAGATTGTCTGCCTTTCACAGAATTCTCATACAACAACAGTTACCAAGCCAGTTTGCAAATGGCCCCATTTGAGTTCTTATATGGAAGGAAGTGTCGTACCCCCTTGAATTGGTGGCAAGTAGGAGAGAGTCAGATTTTCGGACCTGACATCCTACGAGAAGCTGAAGAAAAGGTTCACAAAGTCTGTGAGCACCTCAAGACCGCCCAATCCAGACAAAAGAGTTATGCCGACAAGAGAAGGAGAGACCTGACTTTCAATGTCGAAGATTTTGTGTATCTCAAGGTTTTACCATTGAAGGGAACACAACGCTTTAGTGTGAAAGGAAAGTTAGCCCCCAGATATATCGAACCCTTCAAGATTCTAAATCGCCGAGGAGAAGTATCGTATCAACAGGAACTACCAAGAGAGATGTTAGCCATCCACAATGTGTTCCATATCTCGTTACTTCGCAAATGCCTCGAAGTGCCGGAGAAGACTGAAGTATTCAAGAACATCGATCACCGAGGTGTTGATATCAACAAGGACCTGACGTATCGTGAAGTGCCCATCCGTATCTTGGAGGAAGCTTACAGAACCACCAGAACCCGGAGTATCAAGTTTCTCAAATTCAATGGAGCAACCATACCGAAGAGGAAGCCACTTGGGAGCGAGAAGATTACATTAGGACAGAGTTTCCAGATCTCTTTAGTTTCTAGTTTTCTTTCGTAAATCTCGGAATGAGATTTTGTTTAAGGGGGGAAGGTTTGTGACATTCCAAAACTTAATCCAAGGTTAATCAAGATCAAATATACCCAATTTAGGGTTAACAAAAACTTTTTCATTTAAAAATAATTAAGCATTCATATGTGTGTGCATTTAAATTAGGAGTTGATTTGAATTGTCATGTTTGAGTGATCAATTGGTTGTGAAATGATTCTAGGGTGAATTAAACATCATCTAGATTATTACCAAACAAATCCCAAAGAAAAAGAAATAAAAAAGAATAAAATAAGCAAATGGTCTCTTTTGCCATTTTAATCACCTAGCCTACTTTGGCTATTCCTAGAACTCAATTGCTAACAGAGAAAATTGTGGATCTTTGCACCCCTTGCTAGTACAAGTAGTGATGTGCCCACTTTGTGATCTCCCAAAAACATTCAAACTCTAAATTTAAATGACATTTGAAAATTGAATCTAGTGTATGTATCAAGATCACACTAATTCAAAAACCACTCAAATGAACTCCATTTTGAAATCCCAAGCAAACCTAGATGCTCAAGCATAAGATACATCACTCCACCAAAAATCAGCTTAAAATTCAAAACTTTTTCTCATGCGGCCATTTGATCGAACACTTGGCAGGCAAAAATCATGTGGCCTAACTACTACTGTTGCACATTGATCCCTTGTCCCCCAATTGACCCTCTCTACTCTCCTCTGTCTCCCCTTGCTCCAACCAAGCCATCAACCAGCCCCCCCTTCACCGCTAGCAACACTGACGCGCCGCCCAAATGAGGTCACCGCCGGCCGAGCATGCGCAGCTCACAGCAGACCGCGCCACGCCATTCCAGCTTGACCGCTAGCACCGCCTAACCCTACCGCCTCTCCCTGTCCACCCCTCGATCGCTGCTAACCCTTGGACCACCTCAGCACCGCACCGCCCTTTCTCTCTGTGCCGTGCGCAGCGCACGCCAGAGCGCGATCGCCGCCAGCACGCCACAGATCGCGCCTCAACACCATATTGCGCACGCCACTCCGCCTCGACACCCACACCCCGTTAGACACGGCCGTGCACCGCCGCGCAACCCACAGTCGCCATGATCGTTGTCGAGCACCGCTTTTGTCCCCAGAGCGTGTGAAGCCCCCGACCATATGCCACCGCCCCTAGCCGCGCCATTGCACCGTAGCTGACCGCCAGCAGACCGCCCACCGTCCGCCTACCTCACCCACGCCGGTATCCCCTGTTTCGTCGTCACCGACGAGCCGCGCCCATGCCTCACTGCCCACTTGTCGAGCCTATATAAGGAGGCCACCCCAGCACCATTTCTTCACACCATTCCACTCCCCTCTCTCTACTGACCATTTCCCCTCTCTCGCCGGAGCCGCTCGAGCCGCCATTTTCCGGAATTACACCGGAGGTAGCCGCTGTAGAGGAGGAGGAGCTCCCGTCGATTACGTCCACCTTAGCCCTTGCCGCAACTTCGCCTGAGCTCGCCGTCGCCGTCTAGTTCAATCGCTCGCCTCGTCGCACTAGCTGGAGCCCTGGTACGTCCCCAGTAGACCCCCACCTGCCGCCTAGGGTTCGGTCTCGCTGGCGACGAGTCCGTCGTCGACGACGACTGTGGACCGTTGATTTATGTTTTAATCGTAGTGCCAGATTGTCCCGTAGCGCTTCGCGTTTAAAGAGTCACTGACAGGCAGGACCCCCCTGTCAGCACCCCTCTGTGCCGCGGAGCACCACTGGGCCGGCCCATTTAGTTTCCCGCGCTGGCCCTGTGATTCAAATTAGGGTTTTTCTTTTAAAACTTAGACTTAGTTCTGTCCCTTAGTTTAAAATTCAACTCAAAGAGTTTTACAAATCCAAATAGAGTGATTCCAATTTTATTGGAACGGTAATGAAAATCTCTATCCAAGCCCGTTGGATTTAAATCATTTAGAGTTAGAAATCTATCCTAATAAAAATAACAAGACAGAAGCATTTGCACATTCAAACATTTTTCTAAAATCAACCATAATAGCTTTTGAGTTGATTCCAACTCTCAATAATCACATTTAACCATACCTACTTGAATATGTAATAATATTAAGGTTTGCATGCAGTGACTTTATATTAGTACCAAAATATGCTATATAGGCATTTCGAGTCACTTTAAATCATTAATTATTAAACTTAAACTTATTAAAATGTGATCCAACCTTTAAATCACATTCCCATATATTAGAATATGTGGTGATGACATGTGTCCACATGATCCCATATTTTAATTGGAGAATATTAAATCTTAGTTATTTTTCAATGAGTAGAAATTACTTTTCTCAAATAAAAAGAATGAAGATAGTTAATTAAACCTTGTGATGCTTGTGATGATAGTAGATCATCAAATATGTGCCTTAGTGTGCTAAGTAGACTAGTTAAGTATTTTTTGGTGATTGTGTATTCCGTATGTATTTATAGACGATAATACCGACCAAGCTTTTGTGGAGGAGGAGTTCTACCAAGAGGAGGAGGAAAAAAACTTCAACCACTGCACCAACCAAGGCAAGCCTAGCACTTCAAGTAAACTGAGCAAGCTATTATTAGCAAGCCATCATTAACAATGCAAGCTAACCCTTGCAAGCTAGATAACCTAATCAAGGTGCATTAGGCATGCTTTGGGTCTACCACTTTGACTATGATCTACCCCAAGTTTTATTTCTAAGCTTTACGTCCTTTACTCTATTAAAATCCTTCACTTGTTTGAAGGTAGCATAAAAAGTATAAAACTTGACCTATCTAGATAAACTTAGATGTCATTCTATGGCATGAGATTGATCTTAGCATCCCATATTAGTGAACACTCTTAACTTAGTATTTTAGAGCTAAACTAAAACTTGAGTCACTTTAGATGGGAATACTTGATGAAAATGAATTGTGAAAATCTTGGAATGATGAGTCATTCCATTGAGATGTTTTGACATGTGTTGAGAAACACAAATGGTTTATGATGATGAAAATATTGAGGCTTGAGCCTTAACCCTTTTACAAAACTGATGGTTGGGTTCGGATGCGATACCATTCCAATTTTACCGTACAACCACAATACGTGAATTGGGTAAGGCTTAGCCGAAAGTTTATATGTATTACTATTAGTTCCCTCGCGGGAGAGGTTTGAGCTGAGGCCACCTCTCGATGTTGTCCACCTATGTAGTGCCCAAGATGAGAGATGGTCATGGTTGGGAGGCCATACTCATAGGAGAAGTGCTTATACTAGAGTGTGTAAAGGAAATGTTATGTTTGATTATCTGCATACTAAGTGTGATGATTCAGGGTTATCCCTGACAGATGTATCGAATCTTATGGTGAAAGTGTACCACCTCTGCAGAGTGTCAAACTATTTAAATAGCCGTGTCCGCGGTTATGAACAGTTGGAGTGGCCATACTGTTCCATTGTCAGATGTTTTCAAAATGACTTATGATATAAATGATGAATCTTGACTTGACCACAACAGGGTTGTGACTATGACACTAGCTTCCCAACTTAAGGGATTCTAGAACTTTATTTTATCTTTCTTTGTTTCTGAACTCAGCTTAGGTTTCAAACTTAACTTTACAAATAAACTTAGAGTTAGCATTTCCCACTAGCACTACCTTACTTGTTAGTGATAGTTGTGAGTACTTAAAGAGTACTCATGGATTTGTCCCTGGCTATTCTCGTTGCCAGACTATGAAGGAGACTACCAAGATGAAGGATAGCAGGACGACTATGATAACTAGGACTATCTTCCATCGTTAGCATTGCCTGTGCCCCTAAAGATGGACCCCACCGCTACGCTTATTATTTATTCCGCTTCTTGTTGTATTAAGACTAGATCATGAGATCCTTTATTCGTGTAAGACCTTATTATGGTTTGTAATGGATAATGTACTGTGATATCTAATCTGTTATGTCTCGCAAAAGTGGTAATCCTGGAATTGCGAGGTATGACATAACAGGCATCTGGGATTAAAAATCCGGGTGTTGATAATATATTATCTATAAGGTTGGTCAAATTTAATAAAGTTTGACTTAGGCAAAAGTTAAAAGTACACTTATTTACGGATGGAGGGAGTACATAGTAATTTTTGAAGCGGGATTTTCTCTCTCGAATCACACTTTCGTCCAACTATGTTAATATAGCAACCACATAGATACACGAGTTCAAACCAAAGGTAATGCTGGGGCAACAGCACAAAAATGCCCAAAAGGAAAGAAATGAAGACTAGGGAAGAATCAACTAGATGATGATGACCGCAGTTTGTCCCACTACACTCCAACTTTGTCCCACCACACTCCAAGTGCAACAAAACGCCGAGTACCTAGCAGCCCCTTCCCGAGAGAAGCACTGTCGACATGGTATTGCTGCCTGGACCATGGTCTAAGGGTTTCCCCAGGCACTCCGAGTAAGTGGTGACACAGGATTCCCTCGATGCCCCCCATGAAAGAATGGTGCCACCCGAAGACGGCACCGCATCAGGGTCGGACAAGCCGACAGGGATTTCTCCCGACCTCCGCCCACATAAAACCCCGACGCATCAGGACACCACCACCCAACTTCGCCACCAACCACCATGCGCCACCACGACCTTGAACTCACCAACACCATCATCGTGACATTGGCACGTGGCCCGCAAGACGGAGACACATGACATCGGTGGAACGAGGACAACAACACCACAGACCGTGGGAGGAACCCACCTCCACTGTCGGGAGGCAGTGATAGACTGCATAGAGTAGCCCGGGCACACCAGGCCTAGATAGGCTCGGTCGGGCCCATATGGGCCCGTAAAGCCCTAGCCACCGCTGCTGCAATGGACAAGCCGCAACGCCGCATCCAAGCTCAGCTAGCCATCGCCGCCACCTACAGAGTGCCCGCCGAGGGAAAGCCCCAGCCCACAGAAGCCCATCTAGGCCCGCCCAAGCCCATATGGGGCCGAGACGCCCAGATCCGGCCAAGGATGGCCGCTAGAGGCTCTCCCTACCATGGCGCCTGCCACCAAAGCGAGCACCACCTCCAGGGACACTGGGTCGCGTCGGACCCAGGCTTCGGAAGCTCATCGTCGCCGCCAAGATTTTGGGCCCGATCCAAAGCTCGCAGGCGCGGGGAAGGACGGTCTGGCGCCGCCAGGGCTTCGCCCTGCGACCTAGGCCGACGACGGCGAAGGGGAGGGGGAGGTGAGGGGGGTGGGTGGTGGCCGGAGGGGGCAGTGGTGTCCCGTCGCCGGGGGGGGGGGGGGGGGGCGTTTTTCTCCTCCCAAAACTTATGCTCCGGAAAACTGGTGCTATTCTTAGGTTTGTTCGGCGCAGTGTTACTCAGCACTCCGAAGCATATTCAGGTACTCCACGGCAAAAAAATATATATTATTGATTCAAGTGGAATTCAACTCGTCCTGAGTAAGAAATGGACAAGGTGATCTGCACAGTGACACGAGAGAAGCGGTGGTCTCGTCGGATAAACTGGTTATTTGTACGCGTGCGCCGTGGGCCGGTCTGCGTCCCCGTTCTAGATCCAACTCTTCCACGTACTGTACTGTACGAGATATGTCCAAATCCCGTATGTCGACCATCTTGTTTTCGAAAGGAAGATGATGTCCCCGTGTACAAAACTGCGGCACGGACAGAACAGAAACTAAGCAGGTCGGCGAGTTGAGGAGCTGTAGCTCCCCTGGGTCGCATTAATTGTTCGTCTCCCCATAATTCTTGCTGGACAGACAGACAGGGCCCTGTTGATGCGTCGAGCCTGCGTGGCTCCTGACTGATCGCGCGGCCGCGTGCCTAGCTGTCACCACCCGTTCTTCGCCGACGTAGTACTAGTACTAATCGTGCGTGCGCGCACGATGGAGCACGTACGGCGAGCGCCTGGACATACGTGGATCACGGATCGCGCCGTTCCTGTTCACGAACGCATATGATCCGGGTACGTGCAACTACCAAGACAAGCGCCGGCACTGCAGCCCAACAGGCAAGCCGGCGTCCTAGCTTCTTGGTCGACTACGGCGCCCATCAACGGCCACACTGTCATTTCCGTAGAAAACAAGGGCAATCAACCACGCTGACACATGCCGCCATGCTGGAGCGATCACCTCGATTCGGTGGAATTTGAAGAAAAAAAACTGTAGGTTTGCAATCCGATACACAGGGAACGGATCGGAAAGAACGATTGAGACTCCACACCACAGTGCGGAGAGCAACAATCACGAGTAGTACATTTTGCAGCGAGTGGTCTTGCTCAATGGAAAATCCAAAATACTATACAGTGTTGTGTTGTGATCGACGAGACCCCAACGCGCGCTGACCCAGGTCATTCCAAAACCTGGATATATAGTCATGTAGTACATGTGGCCTTGTCTCTTTGTCCAACTGACTTGTGCTTCACTCGTCGCACTCGATCTAGGCACGTCGACCACGATGATGAGACAAGCGCGGGCAACACGTACTCTCCCGCGGGTAGCCTCTCTCATCACCACGCAGCTACTCTACGCGGATGCCTGGAGTAGATCCACTACTACTACTACCACGTTTGCCTGATTAGCACAGCTAACCCCAACAAATTAAGAATAGCACGAAGCAACCCGCAGGGAATCCCACTGACTGACATCGTTCCGTTCCGTGTCGCGGATACCGACGCCTCCAGTCCACGCGCGCGGATGGCCGCCGTTCACGTCACTGCGAGCGCGCGAGCGTGAGAATCTCAAAGCCACTACAGTCCTACGGCTAGCTACTTCTGCATGCTGCTGCGGACCGCCGACCAATGCTGCTGCGGTTCGCCTTGCCAGGAGGAGCGGCCCATGCTCGTGCCTTTCTGCAACCGCTCCACAGCCCCACGCGAGGCAAGGCACCAATGTTTTTCTTTCTTTCTTTCTTTCTTAAGCAACCATTAAAATCTGCTCGGTTACCCAAACGATGTTGGTCTCTTCTCGGGTCCTTCAACTCATCAGCTCGAGACCTGTCCAGCCCTCCTGCTGCGTGCCCCTGCCCCTAGGATGCTCCTACTACTCGTATTGTCATAGTGGAGCACAAGTAGTCACTCGCAAGCTAGGTCATGTCTCGAATGCCTTGTTTAAGTTCTTGGTCTCCGCGTCTCGGAATCTTTGCATTTCAAAATGGGAACCTTCCATACCCGCTGGTTCTGTGTACACGACCATCGCAACGTACTATTAGTTCCCGTTCAAAAAAAAAACCGTACTATTAGTTGGGCTCATCTATTCGTATAGTTGTGTTGTTCTGTAGTCGTAGAGTACGGTAAATTACCGTTTTATAATCACATTTGTAAACAAGTTGATCCACACAAAAATTTGGGGAACAAAGCTGTTTACATTTCTTTTAGAACTCACTCCAACATCTGAACTCCTTGGGTATCAACGCCAGAACATGCATATTAGTTCCGACCTAAAAACATTAGATCATATGTATTTCCTAGACACATCTATCTAGGAAAAACTGAGTCGAGATTAATTTGAAACGGAGTGAGTAGTAATAACCGTCTGCTATACCAAAGAGGCACGACACCTTCCAACTATTATCACACTAAAAATATCATGTCGGTATTCTTGGATACGGGAAAACCGAGTCAATTAATTTAGGACGGAGGGAGCAGTAATAACCATCAGCTCTTCCATTATGATATTCCGGTTAGACACATCGTCTACCTTCCTAGTCGGGCGGTGTTACACGCCATTTTCCTCATCTTTTTCGGCAGTCTTCACCAACAATGTCACATCTGCAACAACCACGACAACTTCGTCTGCAGACGATGTGTACGTGCGTTGTGTCTCATATTGTTGTTTAAACATGTTTGCAATTACATGTTTTGTTGTTATTTTTTCTCGTGTATCATGTTATGCGATGCATCTAGTATGTTCCGGGTTTAGTAACGTTTAATATTCTAAAGTCAATCATGAAATTTCTTAATTATCAAACAGTAATAGAAGGCTGCCGTGTATATGGGCAATGCCAGTACAATACAATACTCCTACGTGGTGTGAGTCACCGATGTCGTGCAACAAACTTCAGGCCATCCTGACTTGATAATTAATCAGAAAACATTGCGTGCTGCTCTTATTCCCACACCTGACAACATGAGTGTGTCCTAATCAAGTGATCGCTCACTCTTAATTACAGCAGCTAGCGGTGCTACGTGCTGACTTAGTTGCTCTGATCTCCTTATCTGATTGGGGCCAAATCCAAGTCAATACACTAGTTAATCACGAAGCCAGCCATGTATGCATGCGTGGAGTTGTCGCCAACTTGTTCCATGCGCCTGCACGATGCAATGTGATTGTTTCTTGGATTTTGCGGCCGGCCGGGCCGGGCCGGGTCGAGATGGATTAGTAAGCCAGGAGGAGTGCAATCTAAGGGATTATTTCCGTAGCATCTTAGTCTCGTGGATGCCTTTTTTGCACGTGCTTCCGTGTGCTTGGTCAGAGCTAACACTAATTAACTAGTAGTAGTAGTAGCGGTGGTCAAAGCTCGCTACTCAATCGAAGTCACAACACACAGCAAAGGGCTTCGGGGAATTCATGTATGCATTGGTCATTTGTTGTTTGGACTATGCATCCAATTTCCGTGCAATCCTGTACTACAGTAGCACGTTCTTAAACGGGTCTGGAAAAAAAAGATTAATCTAGAAAAAAATACTAGTACTATCATCGGTGTGGTACGACCGTACGAGTAACTTAAAGGTCGGCCGGTTTTGCATTGGTTAATTTGGTGCGAGAGTGTGACTACCCTAGCACGTTTTTAAAAGGGTCTGCAAAATGATTCAGTAAGATGTGGTAGCACAAAACATGGAATTGCAGATCAAATTCAAAAGGTATGCCCTGTGGTCCTCGTGAGAAAAGCATTGTTTTGCCATGCCCTTAATCTCTGGCTGCCAATCATAGAGGTTTGGTGATTTTTTTGCACCGCCCGAAGTGATATAGACACGGCAAAGGAAGTGCTTCTTCGCCCCACCTAAATTCACCTTTTAACTACTCCCTCCCTTTTTATTTCTATTTAGTTTGTGTTCTAGGTTTATTCAAAGTCAAATTTTGTCAAAGTTTAACCATAGAATATATAGAAATATCAACATTCATAATATCAAATAAATACAATATGAAAAATTATTTTATAACAACTCTCATACTATAGATTATTTATAGTGTAGATGCTGATTTTTTTTTAAATGGTCAAATTCTAAAAGTTTGATTTTGACTAAACCTGTAACTCAAAGTACTACCTCTCTCACAAAATATAAGACGTTTTATTAGGCTAGTTTAGCCTACCAAAATATCTTATACTCCCTCCGTCCCAAAATAAGTGACTTGGTTTTGTCTAGATTAACGTGTATCTAATACTAAAACATGTCAAGATACATGCGAATCTAGACAAACCCACGTCACTTATTTTGGGACGGAGAGAGTATTTTAGATTGGAAGTAGTAATTGTAAATTGGGCGAGTATCGACCGAGTGTGTTTTGTTTTCTCTACGGAACCAAGCGGAGAAATAGGATCAGGAGAGTCTTCTGCCGCCCGACTACAGCCAGCCGTCGGTCCCTGCCTATAGTTAGAATTGGCCTTGTGCTCCCTTGGGGCGTAGCTTTCATGGAAGAGATTGTGCCGCGTTGGAATAACTTGCCCATGCTCTTCCTCCATCTCGACGCCGCTTCAATCGGTGGCGGGGGCAGGTGGCCCGATCGTCTCGCCGATCTCCAAATCCAGTGAGACATGTGTTTGGTGGTCAGCATTCGGCACTCCCGCGGGTGGCGGTCACGTCGGCCGCTGCAGTCGTGTTTGGCGTCTTGCAGGTGTGCGCGTGGAAGATGGCAGGCGGCGACGTTTTTCTTCTTCGACTACGTCGGATGAAGATGATAGAACCGGGATCTGGTGACCAAGGGGGCCCGACCAACGCGTCACAAGTCTCGGTCTTGTCACTTGCGATGATCCGCTTCATCGGCTCGAAAGCATCCTTGAATGCGATGACGCTCTTCTAGATCTAATAGTGGTTGTTTGTCTCTTTTTTCGGCGCTGCCACGGTGACGGCGGATGATAGTTCGGCGAGGCACAAGTTTTTTTAAGGGTAGAATTATAATTTGCTTGCGTGGTTTTTTGTGCAAATTTGCTTGACAAGCATATTATAGAGCATGTGTAAATTCGCTAGGATTGTCACTCTCTCATGGCTGATCTTTTCACCCTATATGGTCCAAACCCTGACTTTTTTTCCAAATAATTGATCCTAGCGCCATGCTGCCACTGCCATGCGACCGTGTGTCATGGGCAAAATGGGGCAGACTATTCTGCGATTTTCGCCACGTACATAGCGCAGGGCCTGAGGCCATTGGGCGGAAAGTTGGATCTGGTACTGTTATGGAATCTTTGGAATGTTTAGGATGACTAATGACCCCACTAGGCGTCATCCCCAGACCAAAGCAGGGGATGGCCCGAGCTCCTTTCTGCTTTGAATCATGGCGGTCGCCGCTAATTAACCTTTCTTTCTTCGTCACTTTACGCTTACTGCTCACGTACTTGGCTTTTTTAGGGGAAAATGCGGCGGTACGTAGCAGGGTTACGTTACGTGGAACTGTGGAAGCAAGGGACTGTTTGGTTTAGAGGATGTCATTTAGGGGATGAGAGTATCCTCAACCAGCTAGTTAGGGGTAGCCATTTTTTCTGATTGAGTGGGATAAAAAGTGGTTAGGGATAGCCAGCCAAAAAGTGGAAGGGTGAACGAAGAGGAGAACGCTTCGGAGGAGCTATCCAAAAGTGGTTGAGCTCATCCAACTTTTTTTGTGGGATATGCTCAATCACGATTTTGAGGCAAAAGTGATTATCCACATCCTCTCTACCCTCTAAACCAAACACTGGATAACCATAAAAAAATTGGATATCCTTATCATCCACTGGATAGCCACTAAACCAAACAGCCCCTAAAGCGTCCCTTGGTAGTAATAGGCCAGGCCGCTAGGATGGGTCTAGCATGGGCCCAACTCCTACTCCTTACCTGCACAGGCCGAGAGTGAGTGGGCTTTCGGTGGATCTACTCTCCTGGATGTTGGACTCTGTGGCGCGCACCCGCTCCGCGGTGAATGCAGAGGTTCAGAAATGGGTTCCACTACAAAAACGTAAAATTGGATATCTATAGCTAATAATAAAGTACGAAGTGTTATTTACGGATTTCCTTTTTTAGGCCATTTTACCCTTCCTCTAGATCACATAACACCACGGTACCACCTCTAAGTGCAAAAGAACGTTTCATGTTCGTAAACCCTTTTTTTTAGAAGAGTTCTTAGACCGTTTCTTTTCCTGACATGCCGAGAGTGGGTTACATCCTGGACCAAGGCCCATTGAAATCCGGCCGTAGGTACTTGACCCAGTTTGGATTTAGAGTTTGGACGTGAGACGAGGAATCGATCCCAGTAGAAAACCAACAGCCAACGCGCGATCTGTACCGAAACAAAATTAAGCTGCGATCAATCCCGGAAGAAAACCAAGCGTTTTCTAAACTAACTATGCAATCAAAACGATACATCGTGGCACCACGCCCGTCAGCCCGCCGTTTTAATCGTCACTCCGCATGCATATAGCTGGACTGAGAGAAACGTGCATTTTCTTCAATGACTTTATGATGGAAAAAATAAATCAGGCCAGGAGACTCCTGCGTGTGGTTAGATTGCTCAAACAATTATTCATGCATGCTTGCATTAGCATAGAATCTTAAAGCTTCTGCAGTCTTTGATCTAAAAACTTCGTCTTCTCTTCGCGGATACCATATGTGATTCGATCTCAACCAAGCTTGATTCATGAGAAGTACCATCTTCAAGTTATATTTGAAACGAGATTGTCGAGAGTGTGTGGTGGAGCTGATGAAATCCTATGATTGAGTAACACCATCGACTGACCACCTAGGGTGTACCCAATGCACAAACGACACAGAGACGTGCAAGCACACACCTGAAGATATATACAGTAGTTGAGATGCGGGTAGATGTCTTTCGTGGCCATGTGATTTGGTTTTGGGGCTATATTTATCTGTGTGAGAAAAAGTTAAAAAGAGACACCGAGATATTTGGTACATTATTATTTGATCTTATTATAAACTGGCATGTTGCGAATTGTTGTGTTGCACCCAGATCATGTATCGGATGTTTGTGTTTGAGAGGGTGGATGAGATTTGGTAGTTATGGAAAATTATTACAATATAGGGTTAGATTTTCGGCTCACATCGGAATGTGAGTGGATAGAGAGGGGTAAATTTGGTTACATTGGATTATATTAAAATGTAAAATTAAATTGTAAATATTTACAAAAAGTATAAGATAGTAGACTAAATAAAACTAAAATTGAGTATATGAGTATTTATTTATTTCGGTGCAACGCACGGACACTTTTGCTAGTAAATTGCTAAAAAGGGAAAAGGATATACAGAGAAATGCTAAAAAGGGAAAAGGATATACAGAGAAACCGAAGAGAAGGGACAGAAAAAGAGTAATGTAGTTGTACTCACTAGCACTCTCTCCATTGCAAAATAGTTGGACTTCTACGATTTGAAGTCAAAGCTCTTTAAGTTTGATCAAGCCGATTAAAAAATGGGATTTGCTAGTTTTCAGGCGCCTGAGAACTTCTTCTCAGTCGCATCTTTCACCGTTCGATATACCTCGTGATTTGTGCAAAGTATAAGTTATACATGAGTTGCAACTAAGGTGTAACTGAGAATTTAATGAGTTGCAACTAGATTGCAACTGAGAATTAGTACACATCTTATGAGTTGTAACTAGGTTGCAACTGAGAATTAACACAAATATTAGGATGACATCAGCGACTTAGACATAAGAAGTTCTCAGGCGCCTGAGATCTAGGCACTGCCTTAAAAAATATACCGAAGCCTAAAATACCAACTTATAGTTTCATTAGATTCTGTGCGTAGGACGAGCCACCGTACCGGCTCGCCTTTCACAGACAGCATGTTAGTTAGGGCATCTACATCGGGTCGACCCAACCCGTCCGAGCATGTTCGAATGCGTCCATGTGGACGCCCGGGCGTGCGCGGCCGACGCGTCCGGATTGACCCATCAGCGCACCTAATTTGTGTGACCGATGTGTCGGCCCGGACAGCGCAAGCACCGCGCGGGTGGCCACCTGTCGGCCGCTCGGGGCCATATATAAATGAAACATTAGTAATTAAATTGGCTTTTCATTAGATTTGGCCCTGTCAATTACAAAAAGGCTCACTTTGAACGAACTAAGAAAAGAACTATTACTACTACTGATGGAGGAGGCCGTCCATACGGCTACTCGTGGTGCCGTGGGCCGCCATTGCTACGGCCGCCATTGCCGCTACCGCTGGCACCGTCGATCGCCGCCATAACCGACCAGATGTCCTCCTGCTAGAGGCGCTCGTGGTAACGGTCGCACGCTCGGCCACGAGCCTCCTTTTGCCGGCCCACTTCGCGCGGTCCGTCGCCGCCCGATTGGCCAGGGCCTTCTCCATCTCGGCCGCCCAGTGGTCCTTCGCCTCCTAGTCCTCTACCTCCGCCGCCGTCGCCGCCCTCGCTGCCAAGGGGCCCACCATCATCGAAGCTCCACTGGGACCGAGGTCGAGGTCCTGCGCGATCTGCAAGGGGACATCGATCGCCTCCTTCTTCGCCACCACCTGATCCACCTGCCCCTCCTCGTCATCGTCCTCCACCTCCACCTCATCACTGTCGACGAGAGCCCACGCGCTCGCCACCTCAGCGGCCGTAGCCACACAGCTCCTCCGCCGCCGTTTCGGCGGCATGCTCTACTGCTTCCACCGCACTGCGCGCGGCGGCGGCATGGCGAAGCTCGCGGACGGCCACCTTGGCCACCTCCTCCAGCGTTGTCATGGCCTCGTGGCGGATCTCGCGGAAGGCTGCTGATGCGGCCTACTTGCCCACCGCATCCACCGCCTCCTTGGCGGCGACGTGGTGAACCTCAGGCACCGCCCATTGGGCCGCCACCTATGCGGCCGCCTCCACCACCTGCTCTAGCGCCGCCTCGGCCACACGGCTTTCCTCCTCGAAGGCCACCACCTCCTCCTCGGCCATACGCTAGGACAACAACGTGGCTTGGAGGTCGACAACATCGATGTCGGCGTCCTGGAAGCGGGTGTAGCACAGCTCCCTGATCTTGGTCCAGTTGGAGATCTTGCGGCGAGGTATGGCTGTGGTAGGCGCTTTTTCTGGTGGTGGTTGCTCTTGTTTGGGCTTGTTGTCTCAGCCACGCCGCGTGGCCGTCTTTTATAGACTGCAGCGAAGGCGGGAAACGACCGGGGAGGCACGTGTGGGAAGCCGCCGACGCTGATAGCCGACATCACGACGCTATTAATGTCCCATCGCTGAGGGTGTCAAGCGGTGACAGCGGGGGAGACAGACAGATGGGTCGGAGCGCTGGGCACGGCTGGCCGGACAGGCTGGACCGCGACCCCATATCAACCGTGGCCCGACCCAAACGGACAGAAACGAACCGTTTCGGTCACCCGTTTGGGTCGGCCCGATGGAGATGTCCTTAGGAAGGAGAATGGGAGTTTGTAAGGGAGAGTTGATGGAGGGACTAGGCACAGGAAGTTTTTTCGTCCCAAACCCTTGTTTGATAGGCGATGGGATGGGAATTATGTACAGTAATTTGACAAGATGTTGTTTCTCACTTTCTCTCACCTAATCTTCTCACGAATTAACAGGGTCAGACCTCGGAAGAGATCGGTGGGAATTGACGTGATGAATTCCCATTCCCTGGCCCACAAACAAGAGACATAACAACCCGAGCATTTCTAGTAGCATTCCCAGGAGTGCCTCCCCAGGATGTTTTTTCATTCGGATGGCGAACAATCGTCCAGTTGCGTTCCTAGGCACTCAGTTTTTGTTGGATTCGGCCCAAACTACATCCGGAATTCCTAGACCGAACCCGGTGTGCTAGGAATCGCTTGGGAACAATGGACGAAGCGAAAAAATGGGTGGGCCACGGCTGTCGGCGACACAAGGCCAAGCTCCCGCGTTTCTTCTCCCCCTCACGCATTTCTTCTCCATTCCCCACCACAACTCTCGCCAGTTCCCTGAGCTCCCGCCCGACATGCCGCCCAAGGGATTCGTCAAACCACGCTCCACCATCGGCGAACCATAGGAGAAGAAGTCGAGAAGCCGAGGAAGGAGATGCTGAGGCCGGACGGCTGGACCGACGCAGCCTGGGCGAAGGATTAACCGGCAGAGGAAGATCGAGATAGAGAGCTGGAAGGAGAGGATGCAAAAGAAGGAGGTCGAGAAGCGAAGGAGGTGCAGGTGATCATGGAGGCGAAGTCGGCATCCGAGCACGTCGCCCGTGCGGCATGGCCCGTCCGCCACCTCTCGTCACCGTACGATGTGCCATCGGAAAGCCAATCCAGCGTCGGATCTCTGGCCGGGTTCTTGTCGTTGTCGATGGCGATGTTCCAAGAGAGCTAGGCGAACCTGCGCTAGAGGTTCTAGTCGTCCCCTCGAGTTCGACGACGGATTCAACCCAAATATGCTCTTCCCCTACACTGTGCCTCGCCCGCCGGCTGTGGCGCCCCGCCAAAACCACTACCAGAAAATCGCGTTGTTTTTTGCATTGCATCATCATGACCGCATGCTCATGTCACCTTGCATTTGAGCATCGTCATGTCATCTTGCATTTGTTTGCATAAAACTATTTTCGAAAAGTCTGTTTTTGTTTTCTAAACGCCCCTTAGTATTTCAAATCAAAACCCGGGTCTCCGGATTATCTTGTTTTGCCTACCAACGGTTTGCAAAAGCCTCGTTTTTAATAAATAAAATATTTAAATTATTTTGGGAGGCAGCCAGACAGGCCCGAAAGCCCAGCCGGCCACCTCCAGATAAAAATCCTACCTACCCCAGGAAACACCCAAACCCTTTTCTACCAAATACCCTACCCCTATTTCCTACCCAGCCCCCTCCACCTCACTCCATCCAATCAGTGCACGCCACCTCCCCTCATATCCGCCACCTCATCGGTGGACACACACACCCCAACCACCCCCACAACACACGCAGGCACACACGCACACCACACACCCAGCCGACCCACTCCCCTGCCCACAAACTAGCCTGGCCCCGGGCCCACGCCTGCCCCGCCGCCTAGCACGCACGCCCCGACCACCCCCACCTACCCGCATACGCGTCGCACGATCCCAGCGCAGCCCCGCCGTACCGACAGAGCCTGGCCCCGATCCACGCGCCCGGCCCCACCACCATCTCCCTCTTTCTCCCCCTGACGGAACCCCCCACCTACCCCGCGCCCTTCCTCTCTCTCTCCCCCGCTCCCCGCGCCTCTCCCGCACCAACCCCCGCCGCCGTAAGCGCCAGGCGCCGCCCGGCCTCTGCTCTTCCACGCGGCCGGCCACCAAGCCACTCGTCGCGACTGCGTCCTCCATCGCCGCCCTCCGCGCTTCCCAGCGACGTCCCCGCCGCCGTCTCTCCCTCGGCGTCGCTCCGGCCGTCGCCGCGAGCCCGGCTCTCTCCGTCACCACGAACTGCCGCTGTCCCCGCCACCTCTCCCCGGGTACCACGCCGCCGGTTGACGCCGCCCTGCCGACCCGAGCTGCCCGTCGCCGCCGCCCTCCTCCGTCGTGTCGCCAGCACCCCGGTGTCGTCTGCTCTCCGCCTCGGTCGCCTCCCGCCCGGAGCTCCCCGCCTCGCGCCGCCCCGCCGCCAGCGGGCCCTCTTCTCGCAGGCCACCCTCGCGTCCTCCTCCCTCGCCTAGCCGCGTCCGCCGGCGTCCCCTCTGCTTCGGCCGCGCCCCGCCCGAGCCCTGCCTCGTCCCCGTCCTCTCCGCCGCCACCTCGTTCGCCTCTGCTGCCGCCACCTCGTCGCCTTTGCCTGCCGCCAAGGACGACGTCCCTTGGAGCCTCGACCGCGGGCCGGAGTCCGTGCTCCCTGTCTCTCTGGCGCTGGCGCCTTCCTGCGGGCCCTCCAGGCGCGTCTACGACCTTTCGTGCGTGGTCGGTTGACCATGTGGTTACCGTGTTTGTGTTGTTTGATGGGTATCGTGTGGTACTAGTGACCCTGCTCAGGTGCTCTTGTGTCGATGAACCGTCCAGACCAAGGCCAAGTTCTTCCGTTTGACAAGCGCGACAAGTCGGACAAGACCATCGGTGCTGAACAAGTCTTCACCACACTGAGCCTAGTGAAAATACCAGTCCATCACCGACACCGATAATTGAAGTTAATCGCCAAGGTCGTCATCCTGGAACCGCCATGACCTCCTACATGGATCCGATGCCCGAAGGTCTTCTACCCAGACGCCAAGACCGGCCTCGTCTACCACCGCAAGATCTGCTTCCCGGAACGACAAGTACTTCACCCCCCCGGACGCCAAGGTCGCCACCGGAACGTCAAGTTCTTCTTCCCGAACGTCAAGACCGATCCGATACGCGGACCCGACAAGATGGTCCCCAACCCGCCAAGTTCGCCTACCCAGACACCGTGCGACAAGATCTACTTCCCGGATCCGAAGACCCCGGTACCCGATCCACTCAAGTTCGCCATCGACGACAAGATCAACACCGACCAGAACGAACCCGATGATCCTCCGACACCAAACCAAGTCCTTCGTCTCGGAACGCCAAGATCTACTTCTGTGGTCCGAGACCGATCCCCGTTGAACCCTGTCGAAACCCGAACCCCTTGAACCTAAGAGCTTCCGGACCCAGATGTGTGAACCTTTCCCGAGACCATATTTTATAAATGCTACCTATAAAACCTGTTGCATAACAATTGTTCATCTCGCATGCATATCATAATCATGCCGGATCTTTTGTCGTAGTATTAAATAGTGCATCCGGTGTTTGTACTAGTGTTTGCTTCTTCGTGGATTAGGCCGATGAGTTGATGCGAGTATCGACAAGTTCTCCGGCTATGAACCTTCGGACATGTTTCCCAGGCGAGCATCTCCCCTCCTTCTACCTATTTTGTATTTATAGTCTTTACTTCCTTCTATTGATCTATTGCTATCCGTGTCGCGATGCTTTAGTGTCCTGTACCAGATATATTCCTTGCAGCCGTTATACTGCCTTGGACACCTCCTATTACCCGTTGCTTGATAGACAGTTGGCCCTGTGAGTCGTAGTTGCTTGCTCAGGTGTTGCCTCGCGTCGTCGATGTTCCACAGTTGTTGGGCGGTTGGCAAATGTTTAATGGTGGTGTTGATCATGATTCGAATTACAGTTTATTAATTAATGTTGATAGTAGTTTAATGCAGAGGCACCGGTGGGTAATAGCAATTATTTGGTTTTTAACCCCCCACTTGTGTCCACCTAGGACCCGAGTTCTTGACACCTATTTCGAGATCGAGCGCGCTAACCACAGGTGGGGTGTGTGGGCACCCCCATCGGCTTACTACCTAATTTCAAAGTACTGTACCGGGGGCCACAAGTAGTTTGGGGCTTTATTACTATTCTGTACTTATGCCATGCTTTACTGCTTTATTTAAGATTGTGCGTGGAGCACCTGTACTGTTTAGGATGTGGAATATTTTCGCGGTATCGACAAGCCCAGTCACACTTTTCGGGTTCCCAGTCGTTTACAGCCATTGACACAAACCCTGGGTCCATTCTGGAGCCGGCCGACTTCGTTGCGGGTAGCTTAGTGGGGTGGCCCCCATGTACTTGCTTTGGGTCTGGGAAACGTCATGACTTAGGCCCCGCCGACATACCGATGGGTGTATGTTAATTGATTTGGCAAAAAGGGTCGAAGTACGTGTGGATACTTTGGTGCACCCCTGCAGGGTTAAATCTTTTCGAAAAGTCGTGTCCGCGGTTATTGACGACTTGGAGCACAGTTTCTCGACCATAGACAACTATAACTAAAGTTTACTGTTATAATCTGACATGTATCCGAGATGAATAGTAAGTTGGATAACTGCCATGAAAAGATTAAATAAAATTGCCAACCGTGTGAGTTTCCTCGGCTGGACTTCCTCGTTTGGTCTCGAGGGGGAGTACCAGGATGGGTATGTTTGGTGTTAGTATCAGGTTGGATCCGAATAGGTCTTTCTTATCCCTCTCTTATAGCCGCCAGTGTTACAGAGTCTCTATAGGTTGTTTCGTGTCGCTGTGCTGCCGCTTCAACCCACCATACCTATGTAGGCGAGAGCCGCCGAATTCTAGCCTCGCCATGTGCTGGCCTCAGTACTGAGGCTCCTCTTTTTCCTTTGCCCTTTGTCGGCACCCCTTTTGTTTTAGCAGGTTTGAGATTGCCGTCGTTAGCAGGGTTACCCTTCCGGCTTGGCCTGGGCAGGGTTATGGACGCCATTGGTTATTCTTTAGGGCTCTTAGCCCCATTTGTATCTTGTCCGTAGTCGGACGCCCTATCGTTCTCAAGGTGATTTGGATCTTTGTATATTATATCTGTATTCTTGACTCATGGAGTCGCTGATGTATATATGTACTGTGGGTCCCATCGAGGACTGTTGTGTAATGGTATTACTTCATTTTCCACCCGCACGAAAGTGCCTGGTGGGCGTCCTTGAATCGTTTCTATGCGGGTTTGGCGGACAGGGCTAAAACTTGCATAGGGCCGATTCGAGGGTGTTACAGAGTGGTATCAGAGCTCAGCAGTTGCGATATCCACAAGTCCAGCCTGTAGGATAACCTAGCTAACGGCCGAAGTAGAGAGTCAAAACTATTTTGCAAAGTCGGTTGGATAGATCTGATTAGGTCTGCTTTTACTCCTTACCGCTCGGCTGTTCTCCTCTTACCTCTGTGTGTTTTGGATCTGTTCTCTTATCTTTTCTTCAAGTCCAGGAATTCTCGTGGTTGGGTTTCCTTCGTACCTTCAGGGTTTTCGCTTCCTCCTTTGGTAACGGTGTTTCTACCTCCGGACTTCATGCTATCTGAGGAATCATTCATCTGTTGGACTTCTCTTTGTTCCTTCTTGTGCCTTCCGGTGTTTTCCGACGCGACGACATCATCTACGCCAGATCCGATGCAGAGCCTGCATCACCCCTTTGTTCCGAACCTCGATTGTCGAGATCTTCAGTCTGATTCCGAGAATGGTTGCATGTTTTTCTACGAATTGTGCGGAGTAATAGTTTGGGTGCGTGATGGATTGGCCCCCATGCCGACTACTCAATCTAATTGCTCTCGTACATTGAAGTGGATTAGATGCATCGGTTCTCTCTTTCTATCGAAGTTAGAGGTGGCTTTATTTGTTGATGTCTCTACCTTCGCCCTTTGTTCCCGGAGTGTTCTCTCGACGATCACTGACAACGACCTCTTGTTAGTGGTGTCGCCAGGATCGACACGAAGCGAGAAGATTCAGATCGCAGACCTTCTTCCCGGTACCATGAGGCGGATCTCGAGGGCAAGATCCATTGTTAGTGGTGTCGAATTGTGGCGCCCCGCCAAAACCACTACCAGAAAATCGCGTTGTTTTTGTGCATTGCATCATCATGACCGCATGCTCATGTCATCATGCCACCTTGCATTTGAGCATCGTCATGTCATCTTGCATTTGTTTGCATAAAACTATTTTTGAAAAGTCTGTTTTTTGTTTTCTAAACGCCATGTTAGTATTTCAAATCAAAACCCAGGTCTCCGGATTATCTTGTTTTGTCTACCAACGGTTTGCAAAAGCCTCGCTTTTAATAAATAAAATATTTAAATTATTTTGGGAGGCAGCCAGCCAGGCCCAAAAGTCCAGCCGGCCACCTCTAGATAAAAATCCTACCTACCCCAGGAAACACCCAAACCCTTTTCTACCAAATACCCTACCCCTATTTCCTACCCAGCCCCCTCCACCTCACTCCACCCAATCAGTGCACGCCACCTCCCCTCATACCCGCCACCTCATCGGTGGACACACACACCCCAACCACCCCCACAACACACGCAGGCACACACACACGACACACCCAGCCGACCCACTCCCCTGCCCACACACCAGCCTGGCCCCGGGCCCACGCCTGCCCCGTCGTCTGGCACGCACGCCCCGACCACCCCCCACCTACCCGCGTACGCGTCGCACGATCCCAGCGTAGCCCCGCCGTACCGACAGAGCCTGGCCCCGATCCACGCGCCCGGCCCCACCACCATCTCCCTCTTTCTCCCCCCGATGGAACCCCCCACCTACCCCGCGCCCTTCCTCTCTCTCCCCCGCTCCCCGCGCCTCTCCCGCACCAACCCCCGCCGCCGCAAGCGCCAGGCGCCGCTCGGCCTCTGCTCTTCCACGCGGCCGGCCACCAAGCCGCCCGTCGCGACCGCGTCCTCCACCGCCACCCTCTGCGCTCCCCAGCGACGTCCCCGCCGCCGTCTCTCCCTCAGCGTCGCTCAGGCCGTTGCCGCGAGCCCGGCTCTCTCCGTCACCACCAACCGTCGCTGTCCCCGCCACCTCTCCCCGGGTACCACGCCGCCGGTTGACGCCGCCCTCCTCCGTCGTGTCGCCACCATCCCGATGCCATCTCCTCTCCGCCTCGGCCGCCTCCCGCCCGGAGCTCCCCGCCTCGCGTCGCCCCGCCGCCAGCGGGCCCTCTCCTCGCAGGCCACCCTCGCGTCCTCCTACCTCGCCGAGCCGCGTCCGCCGGCGTCCCCTCTGCTCCGGCCGCGCCCTGCCCGAGCCCTGCCTCGTCCTCGTCCTCTCCGCCGCCACCTCGTTCGCCTCTGCCGCCGCCACCTCGTCGCCTCTGCCTGCCGCCAAGGATGACGTCCCCTGGAGCCTCGACTGCGGGCTGGGGTCCGCGCTCCCTGTCTCTCTGGCGCTGGCGCCTTCCTGCGGGCCCTCTAGGCGCGTCTACGACCTTCCGCGCGTGGTCGGTTGACCATGTGGTTACCGTGTTTGTGCTGTTTGATGGGTATCGTGTGGTTGTAGTGACCCTGCTCAGGTGCTCTTGTGTCGATGAACCGTCCAGACCAAGGCCAAGTTCTTCCGTTTGACAAGCGCGACAAGTCGGACAAGACCATCGGTGCTGAACAAGTCTTCACCACACTGAGCCTAGTGAAAATACCAGTCCATCACCGACACCGATAATTGAAGTTAATCGCCAAGGTCGTCATCCTGGAACCGCCATGACCTCCTACATGGATCTGATGCCCGAAGGTCTTCTACCCGGACGCCAAGACCGGCCTCGTCTACCACCGCAAGATCTGCTTCCCGGAACGACAAGTACTTCACCCCCCGGACGCCAAGGTCGCCACCGGAACGCCAAGTTCTTCTTCCCGAACGTCAAGACCGATCCGATACACAGAGCCGACAAGATCGTCCCCAACCGGACAAGTTCGCCTACCCAGACATCGTGCGACAAGATCTACTTCCCGGATCCGAAGACCCCGGTACCCGATCCACTCAAGTTCGCCATCGACGACAAGATCGACACCGACCAGAACGAACCCGATGATCCTCCGACGCCAAACCAAGTCCTTCGTCTCGGAACTCCAAGATCTACTTCTGTGGTCCGAGACCGATCCCCGTCGAACCGTTCCCCTGTCGAACCCTGTCGAACCCCGAACCCCTGGAACCCAAGAGCTTCCGGACCCAGATGTGTGAACCTTTCCTGAGCCCCTATTTTATAAATGCTACCTATAAAACCAGTTGCATAACAATTGTTCATCTCGCATGCATATCACAATCATGCTGGATCTTTTGTCGTAGTATTAAATAGTGCATCCGGTGTTTGTGCTAGTGTTTGCTTCTCCGCGGATTAGGCCGATGAGTTGATGCGAGTATCGACAAGTTCTCCGGCTATGAACCTTCGGTAGTGTTTCCCAGGCGAGCATCTCTCCTCCTTCTACCTATTTTGCATTTATAGTCTTTACTTCCTTCTATTGATCTGTTGCTATCCGTGTCGCGATGCTTTAGTGTCCCGTACCAGATATATTCCTTGCAGCCGTTATACTGCCTTGGACACCTCCTATTACCCGTTGCTTGATAGACAGCTGGCCCTGTGAGTCGTATTTGCTTGCTCAGGTGTTGCCTCGCGTCGTCGATGTTCCACAGTTGTTGGGCGGTTGGCAAATGTTTAATGGTGGTGTTGATCATGATTCGAATTACAGTTTATTAATTAATGTTGATAGTAGTTTAATGCAGAGGCACCGGTGGGTAATAGCAATTATTTGGTTTTTAACCGCCCACTTGTGTCCACCTAGGACCCGAGTTCTTGACACCTGTTCCAAGATCGAGCGCGCTAACCACAGGTGGGGTGTGTGGGCACCCCCATCGGCTTACTACCTGATTTCAAAGTACTGTACTGAGGGCCACAAGTAGTTTGGGGCTTTATTACTATTCTGTACTTATGCCATGCTTTACTGCTTTATTTAAGATTGTGCGTGGAGCACCTGTACTGTTTAGGATGTGGAATGTTTTCGCGGTATCGACAAGCCCAGTCACACTTTTCGGGTTCCCAGTCGTTTACAGCCATTGACACAAACCCTGGGTCCATTCTGGAGCCGGCCGACTTCGTTGCGGGTAGCTTAGTGGGGTGACCCCCATGTACTTGCTTTGGGTCTGGGAAACGTCATGACTTAGTCCCCGCCGACATACCGATGGGTGTATGTTAATTGATCTAGCAAAAAGGGTCGAAGTACGTGTGGATACTTTGGTGCACCCCTGCAGGGTTAAATCTTTTCGAAAAGTCGTGTCCGCGGTTATTGACGACTTGGAGCACAGTTTCTCGACCATAGACAACTATAACTAAAGTTTACTGTTATAATCTGACATGTATCCGAGATGAATAGTAAGTTGGATAACTGCCATGAAAAGATTAAATAAAATTGCCAACCGTGTGAGTTTCCTCGGCTGGACTTCCTCGTTTGGTCTCGAGGGGGAATACCAGGATGGGTATGTTTGGTGTTAGTATCAGGTTGGATCCGAATAGGTCTTTCTTATCCCTCTCTTATAACCGTTAGTGTTATAGAGTCTCTATAGGTTGTTTCGTGTCGCTGCGCTGCCGCTTTAGCCCACTATACCTATATAGGCGAGAGCCGCTGAATTCTAGCCTCACCATGTGCTGGCCTCAGTACTGACAGTCCTCTTTTTCCTTTGCCCTTTGTCGGCACCCCTTTTGTTTTAGCAGGTTTGAGATCGCCGTCTTTAGCAGGGTTACCCTTCCTGCTTGGCCTGGGCAGGGTTATGGACGCCATTGGTTATTCTTCAGGGCTCTTAGCCCCATTTGTATCTTGTCCGTAGTCGGACGCTCTATCGTTCTCAAGGTGATTTGGATCTTTGTATATTATATCTGTATTCTTGACTCATGGAGTCGCTGATGTATAAATGTTCTGTGGGTCCCATCGAGGACTGTTGTGTAATGGTATTACTTCGTTTTCCACCCGCACGAAAGTGCCTGGTGGGCGTCCTTGAATCGTTTCTATGCGGGTTTGGCGGAAAGGGCTAAAACTTGCATAGGGCCGATTCGAGGGTGTTACACCGGCCTTCAACATCGACATCAACGTCTCATACGCTAGCTCTCCCACGTACGTCGGGCCTTCGCCGACAGCAGCTCCTCGATCATCCAGTTCAGCGACACAGACACCCGCAACATGTTCGGCGGAATGCATGGCGACTTGTACATGGCGGACATGATCACGTCTGGCTCCACTGCAACCGGGAGCTCATTCTACATGCAAGAGCAGTCCCGCGCTGACGCCGAAGATGACCTGGAATCCCAGGAGTTCGCGAAGGCCAGGCTGATGACCAGATGCAGGCCGAGGATGGGGAGGAAGCCGAAGAGGATGCTGTGGCGACCACCAAGGGCAAGGGGAAGAAGAAGAGGAAGCCGAGGACGTCGGCACCGCCGGAGCCCCGCGTCAAGTGGACGCCCCTTGAGGACATGTGCCACGTCGAAGCATGGAAGTCGGTGAGGATGGACCCCATCACCGGCGTAAACCAAAACTCGGAGAACTACTAGAGGCGTGTCAACATGGAGTTCGATGAGCGCAACCTATTGGACCCAGTGTACAAGAAAGTCCATATGGAACGCGGCGAGAAGGCCATGATGAATCATTGGGGAATCGGGCAACAAGCGTGCAACAAGTGACACGACATTCTCGAACAAATCAAGCGTCGTCCAATCAGCGGCGCAAGCGTGGACAGCCAGGTAGTTCGCCGGCCTTAAGCCGATCCTACGTCGAGTTCATGCCTTTCCAGACTCACACTTCGCCTTGTGTTCGCAGTTGTCCCGTGCACTCGACATGTACCGCGACGACACCAAGACCGAGTTCAAGTTCCAGCATGTGTTCGACAAGATCAAGAAGTGCCAGAAATGGCTGGACACTCGCGTGACCCTCGCCAAGAACAAATACGACATGTACAACCCCGAGGCACCACCCCCAGCTACCGGTGAAGGAAGGTCAGAGCTCAGCCAGAAGAAGGCTAAGATGCTAAAGGCTATGGGACCACCTGCCGAACGGCTTCACGCGTCCATCGAGAAATGCATCGCCAACTCGAAAGCCCATGTCGAGAAGAGGAAGGAGAAGGCCGAAGAGAGGTAGACCCAGCTGCTGCAGAACCAAGACAAGAAGCTCGACGTCCTCAAGGCCAACTTCGCCGCGAAGAAGAGGAACATGGACCTGCAATTTCTCATCGGCGACGAAGACACGTCCACGATGAGCACCCAGGTCAAGGCCTGGTACATGACGCGCCGCAACGCCATTATGGACGAGGACATCCCCGCCACCACGCCGAGCTCTGTGCCGACGTCTCCTCCACCATGTCGTCGCCGAGCTCTACCACCACCTCCTCGATAAGCCCTGTCAAAGCCGACCCGGCGGAGGAACCCATCCCCATCAACGAATGATCGCCGCATTTTAAGTTGTTTGTAATAATCTGATCGCCAAACCACTTTGGACGAGTTTCTATTGAACTGTTTTGAGCAATTTTCGGTCGAACACCTTTGGGCGAGATTTCACCAGTGGGAAGAAATGATTTCAAATATATCGCCAGATTGGTTGGAAAGGCGAGTGGAAAACTGGCCGTTTCAAGCCGAAAGTCATGTCCATCCGGCGCTAGGACTAAGAACGCCGAACGAGTGGAGATGTTCTTAGCTGCCTAATTCCCATTCCCTCCTATAAACTCCCTCCAACCAAACGAGCTAGGAGGTTATCCACAACGATAGAACGTTTCAACTACATCTAGTGAAAAGTCATGTTCGGAAGACTACCATTTTCGTCTTTCGATGCGAATGCATATGGCGAGGCGGCCACCCGATCCTAAGGGCTTGTTTGATTCATAGGAATTGCATAAGAATTATGTAGGATTTGAATCCTATGAATTTTTTTCCTATGTTATTGTTTGATCATAGGAGCACATCCTATAGGAATTAATCCTATAAGAATCTCGTAGTGCAATTCCTATAGGAAACAAACATTATTAGATCATACCTCATGGAAAAATTCCTTTGCAACATCAAACAGAATTCCTCTTCCTATAGGATTCAAGTTGGCATGACATTTCAATCCTATGTTTTTCCCATTCCTATACTTTTCCTATCATATGAATCAAACAAATAGCGTGTTGACAGAGCGAAGATATTGTGCTGTTGGCTCGTCAGGTACAAATCAAATTCAGTCTTGAGTCGAGTCTCTAATTCTCTTCTTTTTTTGCAGGGAATCTCTAATTCTCTTCAGTCTTCACGCATCGTGGGCGAAAAGAACAAAAACCTCATGTGCAAACAGAGGCATAGATAAAAACCAGGAGTGCCTAGTTCTCATGCGCCCGATAACTAGCAAATCCGATAAAACCCAGTCCCTTGAATTGAAATTGAAGAGACAAAACCCAGTCAACTTCAGTTTATTACAGTTTAGCTAACTCAGGAATGCATCGTGGGAAAAAGCAAACAGTGAATGAAGCAGCAGTACAGAAAGGCACCCTTCGTGTGTTATAGTTCAAAATCATAGGATAATATAAACAGAAAAGAACGCGAATACAAAACAACAGCAGTTACTCGTCGTGGCTTCTGGTTCCAACAGTTACAACTCTGATCGAGCTGTTTCACTAGTTACAAAAACTTTCAAGTCAATTTACTTCGGTCTTCTCTATATCCTGAAACCTTTACAGGTACCGGATACAGAGACTACGAAAACCGCAAAAGCTTCTGTAAACTGAATATCTTCACTAGGGCGGCTCAATCAGCCATAGACAATGATAAACTTCGTACTGCATCAAAATTTCTTACTACCAACCTTGATGTTAGCATCATTTGGTGTTTCGCTCCTCGGCGGCAGCAGAGAGTTTGTACTGAAGGTAGGCTTTGATGAAGGGGTCCAGCTCGCCATCCATGACACCGCCGATGTCTGACGTCTCGCACGCCGTCCGGACGTCCTTGACGAGCTTGTAGGGGTGGAAGACATAGTTGCGTATCTGCTGGCCCCACTCCGCCTTCACCACGTCACCGCGGATCTGCTTGATCTCTGACGCACGCTGCTCCTCCGCAATCACCAGAAGCTTTGCCTTCAGACGTCTTAGGGCCTTTATTTTGTTAGCTAGCTGACTCCTCTCCTCTGCAAAGTTTGGCAACGGCAAGGGAAATGTCAGCTTCATCATTCCAGGAGTATAGGAGCTGCCAGTTTCTGGAGAGTATTATTCGGATTTTCACATCAAACGTCTTCTCAATCTGAGAATTCATGTCTACTCATACATGACAGATTGTGTAGTTGTTGAACACATCAAGAATTAATAGGTGTGATGCAAGCTGTGCTCAGTATATAATACCTGCGCAACGAACGGCGATGCCAGTGGGAATATGGACCATGCGAACAGCCGTCTCCACTTTGTTCACATTCTGGCCTCCTTTACCTCCAGCTCTCGTGAAACTTATCTCCAGATCCTCTTCAGGAATTTCTACATCCAAGGACTCCTCCGGTAAAAGAGGCATGACCTCAACACCAGCAAAGCTGGTCTGCAAAAATTAGAATATCATGCAATTTCTTTAGGAATAACGGATTAGATGTATTTTATCTTTCGCTTGCAAAATAGAGATTAAACGAGTGGGTGACGGCTCTACAATTCGTATGTGGGAAGATCCCTGGATCCCCTCTAATCCTTCTATGAAACCCTTTGTAAGGAACCCAGACTCGGAGTTAACGCTGGTGGAAGAAATCATAGATGATAACACTGGCGGTTGGGACAGGGAGAAGATAGAATCAAACTTTGAACCGATAGATGTTGAGGCAATTTGCTCTATCCCCATTGGCCACTTCTCTGAAGATGACTGGGCTTGGAATCTAGAGAAGAGAGGAAATTTCACTGTGCGCTCGGCTTATCGTGCTTTGGTGTCGATATCGACGCAGAATGACAATCCATCCACGTCAGGGCTGTCGTCACAGTTATGCCGGAAAAAACTTTGGAAGATGGCGATACCATCGAAGGTTCGATCATTCCAGTGGCAGGTAATCAAGGGCTTTGTGCCCTGCAGGCATGTTCTGAAAATGAGGCACATGGACAAAATTAGTTTCTGCAAAATCTGTGGTGCCGACAAGGAGACAGCCTTCCATGCAATCCTTGAATGCTCTTGGGCTCGCAGTTTCTGGAAGGAGTTCAAGCAAGCCATTGGCATCAAAGTGCCTGATCTGCACCCAATCTCGTGGCCGACAGATATTATCGAAGGAAAAATTATCAACGACGAGAATGCCAGCATGATTTTATGTGGAGCTTGGGCTGTATGGTCAGAACGAAATGCCATCTGGCATGGAGAAGGCGGCCGTGCTGTAGCCCAGTCGGTCCGGTGGGCGTTGGAGATGGCGATGGATCTACGTCAACCTGGCAAGAAATCATTACCTCAGACTTTACAGGCGACTCCTCAATGGAAACGACCTGACCAAAATACTATCAAGCTTAATGTTGATGCTGGATATAGAGCTGAGAACAATGACGGCACGACTGGCTGTGTTGTTAGAGATCAGATGGGGCGCTGCTGAGGGCCCACGCAAGTTGGTATCCCTCTGGTTCGAGCCTCCTGGTGATGGAAGCTCAGGCCATCCGTGACGGTGTTCGTTTGGCTATTCATGTGGGGCTTCAGAAGATCATCATCGAAACAGATTCACTTGAGTTCGTTAACATCTGGAAGGAACCTGGTACTAGTAGATCTCTTATAACTAGTATTTGCCAGGACGTTAAGGAGCTTAGTGGGGTTCTTGCTAGTTTTTCTATTTTTAATGTTAGTCGGTTTGCCAATAGAGCGGCTCATTCTTGTGCCCAGAAAGCTAGCCCTGCGAGGCGTAGGTTAGCTAGTATCCTGGAAAATGATTGTAACCCTGCAGTTTGATCAATAAACTTTGAATCGAAAAACAAAGATTAAAAACGGAAAAGGAGTACTGCAAAATGGAATACCTGTCGAAGGCCTTTTGCATTGAATGGAGACTGACGAACAATCCTGTGAGTCCCTTTCTCCCCTGAAAGATACCCATAGACATATCTTCCCTCTAACTCAACGGTTGCTGATTTTATTCCAGCCTCTTCACCGGGCGATTTCTCTACCACTCTTGACTTGTAGCGCTGCTTCTCTCCCCACCTAACATACATCCTGAGTAACATGTCAGCCCAATCCTGCAAAGATCAAGCTAAATTTTAAAAGAATGCAATCACATTCGTTTTTTCTATCATGTGCTTTCTCGGAGGAAATGCCAAGCATCAGTTATTGTCATTCTTAAGTGAGATTAGAGCATAACAAGATGTACATAGTGCAGCGGTCTCAAATCTTCATTTATAAGTTACAAGCCAGTTATGTGTACTGATTATACACAAATAAGGTCTACCATCATGTCATAGTCATAGTTTGTGTGGTTCAGAACAGCTAAAATTTCCAGGACCCGTAGGTCCTCTAATTTGGTACTGTTTCTTCAGAATTTCAAGATCAGCCTTTCATGGTGAGACAATTCAAAAGTGCATATAAGTAAGCGATAGCGCATATATGATAGCAAAATAATTCTTTTTTTGAACGGGTACCAAAGTTTATTAGTAGTAGTAGAAGATCAATTACTTCTTAAGCAACAGGATCAAATGACTGATGCATAAGGTTCCTGAAACCCAAATACTAAAGCAACAGAAAAAAAGTCCAAGCTTAAATAACAAGCACTTCTTTTACTGCCTACAAGAAGTAACTATGAATTCTAGGGTACAACTTGTATTGGTGTAGAGAGGTCAGATTAAAGCCAGAGGGTGCAATGAACACATACCTGGGCGTCAGTGCCCCCAGCACCTGCAGAAATAGTAATTACAGCACCTTCCTTATCATAAGGTCCAGAAAGAAGCCGTGTCATCTCAAAATTATCTAGTGCTTTATTCAATGCCTTTATAATCTTTGAGGCCTCCTCGAGAAGACCTGTATCTATGGAATCTAACTCCTCTGTAAGCTTCACAATGGTATCTGCTTCTTCCACCTGGATGTAGGAACGGACGTAATAAAGAACTATTGTTGATGCCACTTATCGCGATACTTGTTCCACCAATTTATATAATCTATTTATGTTCAGCAAAGCCGTATCTTTTCATTCTTTTCTCTTACTATTATTACCATTATATAACTACTATTATACACAATGTGCAGAATATTTTTTAACCGGGATGACGTGCAAAGTTGGACTACATGTCAATATATACAGATATAAGTTTTGCCGTGACCCTGAACGGTGCTCAGAATCACGTGTTGCTGATTTAAAATTTTACTTGGCACTAATCTAGAAAATCACATGTAAATGATTATTTGTTTCCAAATTCCAAGTTCTGTGGAAATCACAACTGATTCGTGGTAGGAAAATAAAAACCAAGCCTTTCTTTCCCTAACCTGAAAATGGTATTCTAGCTCCTCAGTTTTGTTTCTTTTTTCATCCAGAGTACAAATGAACAAACAAATTCATAAAAACTTGATTGGTACATGAGTCATCTTATTGAATCTTATAAACTCAGTTTTTGAATATCCTGGAAAAAACAATAGCATGATTGAAACTAAATTTTGCATGCTAGATCATTTAAGGTGCTGGTCTTCTGGGTGCATATGAATGGCATGGAGTCAAACCTGCGACTTGAAATCATTGAGAAGCCTGACTTTCTCTTTGACCTCTGTCAGAGCAACAAGTAACTCCTGTGCCTTGGAAGGATCGTCCCACAAGGTACTATCTCCGGACTTGTTCTCGAGTGAAGCGATTTCTTCCACAAGCTGTTCAAGTCCAGCAGCCTGCCTGACTTCATTGACACGCTCCACGGCCAACTCAACATCCTTGCGCAAAGCGTAGAAGTCTGTAACACCAACTTCCAGGCACATGGATTAAACGCTGTCCTGACTATTACCCCCTGAGACAATTCAAGAAGTGTGAAATAGATTACCCTGCATGGCCCATTCGACAGCCTCGGACTCATCCACGACGCTTGACTGACTCCCCGCCCCGGTGGATGCAGATTGCACTGTGTTGATCCAAGTCTGTCAACGTTTCATCCACAGGATAAGAAAACTAAAGCATAGAACACACACATTTTTCTTTTCTAGCCAAACTAGTAGCATCCGCTTTTTATACAAACAAGAAGATCACGTAGGTACACTTCACAGCTTGCACAGAATAAATTATCTAAGCGTTAGCAAATTGGTAAGCCAAGGCTGCACACTTGCATCGGAGTATGAGACAACGAGCTCACCCCGAACTGAAGACCCGCGGCGGCGGTGGCATGAAAGGGAGAAGGAAGGGCGCTCGGTGGTCACCCTCGGGCAAGCGGCGGACCGCAGGTAGGGAGTGGTGCTGGCGGCAGCAAGAAGCAGCCGCGGGCAGTCAATCATGGCGTCAGCGAGGGGGAGGCAGAGAAATGTGAAACCTGCGGAGGTGAGGTGGCTAGGACGAGCGGCGGGCTGTCGACGCGGAGAGGAGAAAGGGACAGTGGTGGCGCGTTGGCCGGCAGGGTTAGGGGCGCGACAAGCCCGAGCCAAGGGGATTGGGGAAGAGAAGGTTCAAGGGCGCGAGCTCAATGTCGACGGGGAGGTGGGGATTGGCTTCACGAGTTGGGGACGTCCAGGCATCATCGACATCAGCGGCTGAATGGCTTGATACGCTTGCTGGTGGGCCTTATGTTAGTGTGTTTTAGCAAGTGGGCCTTATGTTTGTGGTTCAAGCGTTTGTGCTGTTGGATCTGGGCTTCATGGGCTGGACTCGACTGTCAGGGCAGAGTGGCTTATCGAGTGCGAGACGTATTTTAATTCAACGAGACGAAACTTACTCATTTTGGATTGTACAATTTGCATAGAATCGTTGGTGATTCCAAACATGATTTTTTTCATGATGGCCATTTGCTAGTTTCTGGTGCTAAAAAAAAAGAGGTATATATATTTTTAGTCCCACATCTTCATCATGGGAGCGTTTTAGTCTCACATCTTGCAAAGTGAGCAAACCCAAAATAATTAGGTACACCGACATGAAGCACATAAAAAAAATAGTTAGGTACCAAAAAATACGTGTTCTAAAGTTGTGAAAAAATCTAAAAAAATATAAATTATTTCAATCCAAAATAATTTGTGTTCCGGACTAAAAAAAGACAAAATTAGAGATCTGGTTTGCAAATTGTGCACCTTCATATCCTGTCAAATTTTTTAGCCCGAATATAAATCGGTAGTTGAAATTTTGCACAATGAAAATGCTTACATCATTGCTCATATGTACATATTTTTTGAAGGTGTTTTTGATACGTGATTTGTATTTTTACGTGCATGTGTGCTCTAGTCTTATAGAATTACGTCCTCACATGGAACAATTGAATATGTTTGTTTAGTGGCTTGTCCCTCTGTGTAGCAACCTAGAGGTATTGAGTTCAATTCCCTTCGGTAATTGGAGTTTTAACTATTTTATTTGTACCTCTAATGATAGGTGGGCCTGTCAGTCCGTACCAAGGGCGCAAATGTCAAAGAGAAATACATAGTGGTCATTTTTTAAAAACTATGACATCATAGGTGGATAAATTTATTAAACTTGCTGAAATTTGATTAAATTGGACTAAGGTGTTCTGAGGATACAAGTTGTTGGACTATGCTTGCTAACTTTACAAGATGTCAAACTAAAACGATCCTATGGTGCAAGATGTGGGACTAAAAGTGTATATACCTCTAAAAAAAAAGAAACTTCCGCGCCAGCTATGCGTGGGAACCATCCGGCAATCCCGACTGCAATTGTTGCCCAGCGCGCTGCTTCAATGGCTCGATATAGAACCACGTTATAGACTGCTTATTATAGATTTCTATAGAATGTTAAGTTCCCAATCACATAGGAGTCCGACCATAAGATCAAAATTGGTCTGTTTTATTTATCAGGGATCCAATGAAGTATGTCTCTCTTAGTTGGTCCACATATAATATGATCATCGATTTCGTACGAACCGTCAAAATCATTTTACCTAGTCACATGTTTGAGAGCTACAATTCCCATTTGGACGCCCAAAATTGCAAAGAAATCTCCGTATAAGAACAATTCTCCGCCTTATTTTTTTGAGAAATCAAATGTACTATATCTCTACAATCTCTCTTCAGTTCTTCAAATATCTTCTACTTATTTCTTCTGCACCTTCTGAGGAATCTAATGCAGTTTCACTGTTCTGTAATCCAAATAAATGCTCAACAAGAACATAGAAAAATTACCTAGTAATAACAAAAAATAGAGACGAAAATTAAACCTTACAGATAAAGCAAACAGGTAAAGATAACCAATTGGTGCCACCATTACCATATCCTACACTTTCTAATCAATCAACACACAGGATATAATATGCATTCCAGAAACAAGGAAAAATAGCATGAAACTCAATTAATTCAAGACAAGATAGCTAATCTCCATTCTCCAGCAAGTGAAATAACACAAAATCCTCACAGGTCCAACCACATGACTCCCAACATTACATTTCAGTCTCAAACATCAAAACTCACACAATGAGGGTAAAGGAGCCTGCTAATAGATACTAAAGCAAGATGGATCGAACATTCCCTCTACTTGAAAAGGCATTGTCTGGCTTGATGCTCAAACCTCCTGGACGCTCAAACCTGCAATAGGAACAACATAATTCGTAAGCACTCACAATGGGTAGAGAACCAAATGGAATATCTGTATAGATAGACAGCAACGGTAGAGAACCAAGAGATCCACATCATAATGATTAGATGTGATGGAAAACATGAATAAACTGAGGACAAACTAGAAACAATTTAAGCATATCCATGATTATCATGACATTAAGTGTACAACTCTGAATAAAATTGGAACAATAACGCACACTAAGTAGTGCAATTGCATTGCAGAAGAACAAATAACTGGTGGCAAGTTGCAAATCAACTGGAAATATCAACTGTTTGCATCATAGATTATCCGAGATTTAGACCACTTAAGCTTTACAAGACACCCACTACTGCAAATGTACAACTAAAACAGTACTTGCAGTACTCGTGCTAACCGAACGTTCATGTCTGAAGCACAAACAACGTTTATGGCAGGATATCGCATGCAACAATAGCACATCCCATTATATCTAATCAAGGACCGTGTCAAAGACGAACCAGGCTACGTATACGGTTATCTTTCCCCACTATTTAGTAAGCAACGACAACGAAGCATCAAGGAAGAAGAGGCGGGGGGCACGAACCTGGTGGGAGGGACTGCTTGAGCTTGTTGGCCTTGTCAGCGTCGAAGACGCAGAGGGTGTAGAGGTACCTGGAGCAGCGCACCTTGAACTTGACGGCGTCCTTGGTCCTCTTGATCCGCACCGACCGCGCGTCCTTCCGGCGCGCCGTCAGCAGGAAGTCCTTGATCTCGTGGATCTGCTTCGGCTGCGAGAACAAAGAACGGATTCGTTACCACGAGATGAAGAACTCCATCCGCTAAGAAAGAAAGAGAGAACCACGGGAGACAGAATCACTGGGGGGAGGAGAGAGCCTCACCATGGTGGACGAAGGAGGCTGCCCGTGCAAACCGGAGGAGGAGGAGGCGGCGGCGGCTGGGGGAAAGAGCAGGGGAGGGCGAGAACATCCTGCTCCGCATACTTATAGTGCTGGTAACCTACTAGGCTCAGTACATCAGGCCCAGGATAGATGGGTCAGACGGGCCGGCCCAAATGTAACCTACTATACAGTTTTTTTCTTGACAAACTATACCAGTTGATGATACCCTTTCTTCAAAAATGTAAAGAAAAAAAAGGTCTGTGATACTCTTGAGCTGGTATGTGAGGCCAGATCGGCAGTAAATGGATAAACTTCTCGAATTAAAAAGGCCTAATTGTTGGTACTCTGTCTTCAAATAAGTGTACTTCTAGGTTGTATTTATCTTAAGTTAAGCACCAAAATAATTGAAAATAGTAGCAACATATACGACGATAAATTGGTATATTATAAAACTCCATGTCAAAATGAATCTAATGATACTAATTTAAGATATGTTTATGGTGTAGTTGGTTAAACTTTAATTTTTTTTACGTAGGATAAATGGTAGAAATACACTTGCTTTTGAAATAGTAGAAATACACTTATTTGTGAATGGAGGAGTACATGTTTTCTAAACTACGTTCAAAAAATATTTGGACATTTCATTATGTTTTCTAAACTAAGTTTAACTGTAAAACTATTGGTACTTTCAAGTTTCAACCTTGGATGGCAAGGCGCATCGCGAACACATCTTCCTATCAAAAAAATTGTCCAGACATGATTTGATCGACGTAGCAAACACTAGAGAAATTATATCTTCGTTACTATTCGATGGGAGGTTACAATTGAGAACAGGTACACGAGGAATAGGTGAAATGGTATTCAGAGAAGTATCATGTAAACTAGGTTTTGGAAGAGCTGGCGGCCTCGTTAAGAGGAGGTCTTTTCGGTGAGATGCGATGAAATCAATCTCGAAGAAATCCTCTCCGCTTTCCCTGCAAAGCTTTCATCCTTTCACGACGAATATTTGGGTCTCCCTCTTCACTACCGTCGCCTTCGTAAAGTGCATTTGCAGCCCCTCATTGACAAGATAGCTGGAAAGCTCCCGGGTTGGATGGGCAAAAAACTTGCTCTCCAGGGAAGAATCACTCTTGCTAAGACGGTGCTCATGCCCATGGTTGTCTTCCATGCTACCGATATCCCCCTATCCGTCCCTCCGAAACCGTCGAAGTCACGACATCAACGCGCGGGCTTCCCACAAACATCGCCAATTGACGTGGAATTATCACGTCAATACTCATACTTGATATACTTGGGTTTAAGGGAAGAGCGGCACACTAAAGACTTCGTTGGCTAACAGACAAACACGCGGGGACACAAGGTTTACCTTGGTTCAGGCCTCCGGAGGAAAAACCCTACTCCTGCTTGTCTGCTCTTAATTGATGATGAATCGAAGGTTACAAGGGTGCCTCGATGTCAATGGTGCACAGATGAGATCTGACAGGTGTATGTGCGAGTGTTGATTACCCTTCTGGTCGTTCCCTCCTGGCCCTTATATGGGGAGACCAGGTCCCGGGATACGTCCGAGTCGGTTACAGATCGAGGGTACCCTAAAGATTCCGACCTAATCATGTCATATCCGCCAAGGAGTCACGTCCTTCGTGGGCTTGGCCTTATGCGAATCACCATGGGCTTTATTGTCGACGGTATATCATCACGTGGGCATCCCGCCGGGCCGGATCAGGTACACCAATAGTAGGTGCCCATAGTGTTGGGTTCGCATCATAGAAAATAAAAAAATCCTACGATGGGAACTATACGCCAAGATCTATCTACTAGATACAAGCAACGGGTGGATATATATCCATAGAGAGCTTATCCTCGAAGACAACAAAGCTTTGTTAACGAGATGGAACTCGTGGATGATGTAGTCGTACACTTGCTGATCTCAAGATCGTGATGAAGTCCTTCAGATCCAGCAGTTCCAGCACCATCAAGTCTAGTACCGCAAAGTAGCGGGGCATCCATGATCGCACACACGTTCGGTCCACCGAACAACCTCCGCCTCCTCGCTCCAGCGATGCAGCGGAAGCAACAACTCCTTTCCAGATAAAGCCACTGGGAACATGTATCTCGCTAATCCGAGACCATGGAGAATAACTAGAGGAAGAAGAGAACTTTCACGAGGAGATGGGGCAAGAGGAGAGGAGCCATAGGGCTCCTTTTATAGGGGAGGGGGCGCAGCCCCAAGGCCATGGCTGGCCGGCCATGGTGGGTGCCCCCTGTAGGGGTTCCGCGTATGAAAACAATAAAATTTTACCCTACGCCCCTGAACCCCTAAAGCTGTCAGGACCTATCTATTAGTAATACAGTAACGGGAGGGGCTTTTCGTGAACTTACCCTTGAAAACCAAAAAGCGTTGTCAACGCTCAGGAGAGCATGGTTGATGTAGACGAGCCGAAGCCGACCTCAAGGTCGTGATGAAGTCCTTGCGCTCCTTGGCTCCAACGACCTGAGTGCCTCAAGTGCGACACCTCGCGGGGAGTTACACACGTCCGGTGCCTAACTATGACTCCCGCTTCCCTGATCCAGCCGCAGTTGCGGAAGTAGAGCTCCCGGATCCGAATCCCGCAGCGCGACGGCGCTCCGCGGTGAAGATGTCTCTCGCTCGTGCAGTCCAGCCTTGGGACCACGGTCACGAGAGAGAGAGGGAAGAGATAAAATATCAATTGGAGGTCCTCCCAAAAGTGGAGAGACCTTTATTGATTATTGGTGTATTTATCTAGGCCAAATACCCACTATATATAGGGGGAGGGGGTACACCCTCCCTCAAAGTCCCGGGATGGGACTAAAGGAGAGGAGGGGGTGGGGAGGCCGCCGGCCAGCCCCTAGTAGGCCCCGCGCGGGGGCTAGGCCCAGCCGGCCAGCCCCCTTGCCCCTTCTCCCTCTCTCCTTTCCCTAACTAGATGACCCGGTGCGCCACTGGCGCCGAGGCCGAAAGCGCGAGACAATTTTTTAGTCATAAGTTTTATTATTCATGAATGTAGGTAGTTTTAGCCGAAAACAATAAAGTTATTTAAGTTCTAGATTGAACAACCACAATAGAAGGGTCCTTTTCATTAGGGATGAGAGAACATATGCCGATCGATGCAAGTAATTATAATTTATTTATTTTAAATGAAAGGAACGTAAAGGTTTTTCGAAGATCAGCACTATGTTATCCATTGTTTTCCATGCCCCAATTTTTTGATCTGATAATTGTGTGGTTGGAAACTGGCAATTGTGCTACTGGAATCGGCATGGTGAACTTTTAAATATATGTAGCTCTAAATTTGCATCGATGAGCCTCCTCACCGGACACCTGCATGACAATCACAATGCGCACGAATAGTTACGCAGCTGCATGAGGCACCTGGGTTCAGACTAATAGTCGATAATTCTCCAGCAGTTGTGTATAGCCTATTAACATGGTAGTCCGAGACACACAAACACTTAGCAGCCAAATAACAAAACAGAGCAAGACAAATAAGAAGGCACTTATACAGATCGACAGATGCATCACTGGAATATACTCCATAAAAAAACAAGCAACAAGTATTGAAAAGTCCAATAAAACAAATTAATAGACGATAGATTGAGTACTCGTCACGATACAGTTAATAATGTTACGATTTTATTCTCATACAAATATAAAAGGAATCAGCAGAAACTGATTAGAGAGATGACCACTAAAAATTGTAGGTGATAAAATTGCAAGATGAAACCCCCAAAGGGCTATCACTGGAGGTGATGAAAAAAATTGTACATGCAGTACTTTTAACATCCAATTCTGTTTGTTGATGTAGATGTACAACACCACTGATTAAAAAAAGACCTTGATTAACCTTGCGGAGGCACCTGTTGGTGTATGCATGTATCAAAAAGAGTATCTGTCAGTGGAGATGAGATGAGCAACCTAGTAGTAGTACTCCGTGTAAAAATCAAGACAGAAATTTAAACAGCCACATACTCATTTTCTAGATCCAAAGGTTGCTTAATTAGCACTATTTCAACATAAATAAAGCAGAGATGGTAGGGGCATTAGTGTGGAGAAGAGATTGCTCAGTTCATGACCTGTTGCATTGAAATAGAGGCAAAAAAGCATGAAACTTGTAATGTTGAGATTATTACTGATATAGAGATGCATAAACCAAAAATAATTAGAAGCTCGCTTGGGGCCTAGGGGACCTTCATCTGGGCAGGGTGTCGTGGGTACTGTCCACGATCTGTAGCGCTGGATGCGCCATTGCTACACGTCATCGGCTGCGAACGCCAAGTGTTAATGATGCCTCAATGACTCCAATCCCTATCTCATGGCCGTTGGGCGCCCTGCGCAACAATCAGAGGCGGTACGAATTGAGGTATCGGTCGAAATACGACAGCACATATGAAATAGAAAAACTTACTGAGAGACATATTGCACCAGCATCAAATTTATCTGAAACTAACATTATTGTTCTGGATGCAAAACATAATTGCTACAATTGCAGTCTCCTTTCAATATGAAAACTCCATATAGTATGACAGGTTAAATCGAATGTTTCCATTATATAAGAAATATACATATGTGATATATAAATTTCACCAAGTAGTGATACTGAACTACCAAAAAAGACGCAAGAACAGAAAATAGCACAATTTTTGGACTATAAACATATATGCACTCCTTGTATCATAGAAAAATAGAGGACGGAATTTGATTTTCTCCCGTATCATTTGGAGGACAAAAAAAAACCAAAGGAAAACTGAAGCACATATTTATTCAAAGTAGCCGATCAATCAATTCCACATGTACCATCGACACCAACAACTGGTTCTCTTTATTTCTTCTTATGAACACCACAACATAGACTGAGGAAGAAAGAAATTCAGGTGTTTGAAAAGGGACATACCAGATAGAGATGTACGTGAGCTGAGGTAGAACAGGCATGTGCTTCTTACACAAAAGAAAACTAAAGAAACAAAAGAGATAGTATAACCACAAACCGAGAACAACTCTGCTCTAATATAGTTACCAAAATAGCACAACTATATAAACTATTTCCACCACTGGCCATTAACTCCAACCAGTTACCTTGAATAAAAGGAATAATAAAAGCCGAAAAGACCAAGACATAAATTTTGGTACCAAGCATACACAATAAAAGGTCTAGGTTTGGTACCAAGCAAACTCCCCTGAAATGTACCGCAACCCACACCTTGGTGGGTTGTCACTCTCATGAGCTAGTATGGTTCTATCGCTCGAGTGTCGAGCGGTGATACATCGGGCTGAACCTAAAAACACAGAAATACAATATCACTCAAGCTATATGGAGAGCACGGAAGAAACTCTCTAAAAACAAAAAATCCTTTATGTTCTGAATGACAAAGTACATATGTGGTACTAAGCCAACCAATCATTTAACTAAACTGAGAAATATCCAAGTTTCCTCTAGCAGAGAACACTTTGCTATACCAAGACAACATAATGCTTAACGATTTATGAGCAATCTAGCTTAAGAAAGAACAATAAGGTCTATACTCAGAAGAAAATGTGCAATGTAATTTTAAAATAAGAGAAATAGGTGTTGAAATGAATAAACACCAGTGCTCAAAGATAAATATCTGATAAAGACGGATCGGTACAGACAACACCTAAGAAAATGATCAGCCAAATTATGAAGATTATAACTGCAGAAATAAACTAAAAGCCGAAAAGACCAAGACATAAATTTTGGCACCAAGCATACACAATAAAAGGTCCAGGTTTGGTACCAAGAAAATTCCCCTGAAATGTACTGCAACCCACACCTTGGTGGGTTGTCACTCTCATAAGCTAGTATGGTTCTATCGCTCGACACTCGAGCAGTGATACATCGGGCTGAACCTGAAAAACACAGAAATACAGTATCACTCAAGCTATATGGAGAGCACGCGAAGAAACTCTCTAAAAACAGAAAATCCTTTATGTTCTGAACGACAAAGTACATCTGTGCTACTAAGCCAACCAATCATTTAACTAAACTGAGAAATATCCAAGTTTCCTCTAGCAGAGAACACTTTGCTATACCAAGACAACATAATGCTTAACGATTTATGAGCAATCTAGCTTAAGAAAGAACAATAAGGTCTTTACTCAGAAGAAAATGTATAATGTAATTTTAAAATAAGAGAAATAGGTGTTGAAATGAATAAACACCAGTGCTCAAAGATAAATACCTGATAAAGACGGATCGGTACAGACAACACCTAAGAAAATGATCAGCCAAATTATGAAGATTATAACTGCAGAAATAAACTAAAAGCCGAAAAGACCAAGACATAAATTTTGGCACCAAGCATACACAATAAAAGGTCCAGGTTTGGTACCAAGAAAATTCCCTTGAAATGTACTGCAACCCACACCTTGGTGGGTTGTCACTCTCATAAGCTAGTATGGTTCTATCGCTCGACACTCGAGCGGTGATACATCGGGCTGAACCTGAAAAACACAGAAATACAGTATCACTCAAGCTATATGGAGAGCACGCGAAGAAACTCTCTAAAAACAGAAAATCCTTTATGTTCTGAACGACAAAGTACATCTGTGCTACTAAGCCAACC
Organism: Avena eriantha; assembly: GCA_910589775.1. Taxonomy (NCBI): domain Eukaryota; kingdom Viridiplantae; phylum Streptophyta; class Magnoliopsida; order Poales; family Poaceae; genus Avena; species Avena eriantha. Next base: position 158,656,806 of record OU342741.1, on the reverse strand, counting down.
AATCATTTAACTAAACTGAGAAATATCCAAGTTTCCTCTAGCAGAGAACACTTTGCTATACCAAGACAACATAATGCTTAACGATTTATGAGCAATCTAGCTTAAGAAAGAACAATAAGGTTTATACTCAGAAGAAAATATGCAATGTAATTTTAAAATAAGAGAAATAGGTGTTGAAATGAATAAACACCAGTGCTCTAAGATAAATACCTGATAAAGACGGATCGGTACAAACCACACCTAAGAAAATGATCAGCCAAATTATGAAGATTATAACTGCAGAAATAAACATGCTAAGGCACACTAACATTCGTTTCTACGTGAATCAGTACAAATATAATGAGTAACATGGTTAAATGCTGCACAAAGGCGCTAAAGGGATCCATAAGTAGCATTGGCTTTCCCAGACCGATTATATCTTCGCACATCAGTATTTGCATTTCTGTTAGAACAGAAAGACCAATCCCACTTTCAGGAGACCAGCAATTGTTGCTATCAAAAAGGCGAAAAAGAGGATCAGGAATACAGTGCACTGTTGCTGGCACATTTGCGACATTGGCCATGTTATGCGAGCAAACCCTTGTCCAGTGTGCTGGGTTAAAAAGATGCAACCCTGCTAAGAAATTAGGCCATTAATAGGATAAATTAGGTGCATTGGTGTCTAGAAATGGGGTTATTGTGTGAGCAGAAGGTCTCAGATTATACCAAATGTCACTTTAGCACTACTTTTCCCAGATTCTAAAAACGTTGCCAAATCATCGTCCTCTTGAAGTCTGGCGACCTATTTTATTAAGAGTGTGGTTATAGTCATAACAATGTATTATCACCGAGACAACCTGGGTTCAAGAATGAATTGAAAATTAATCAAATCCCTTGTTTAAGCTGCATTTGAGCCCAAAAAACTCTGCTAACATTTTATTTGAGTATGATGTTAACAATAGTTTATATTTGTGCCATGTTTGTACCAGAATGGATCGTTAGAGGAGCAGGTCTACATGCACAACAATAGATTTAAATCATGTAATTAAACAAATGTCTTGCATAAATCATTGCATCCATGGTTTATTGAACGATGGACAGTGTGTACAAATATTACCTGCTAACACTACGTAATGTATATTGATTAACCAGCTATAGAAATACAGATCTCATGGTACTGATAGTGAAACATGACCAATCATAAGGAGCTAGTCCATCGGTTAACTGAAAACTGAACTGAAGAGAGCGACAGCTTATGGGATTCTAAATACTCATATTATGCAGTAGTTTGAAGCAATATCTGGAATTTTCAGATACCTTATATAAGCAATCAGACCCAGGTAGACATAGATATCAAATGTGCGTTCAATCAAAGAAGCAACTAAAGCCTATTGAAGCGTCTAATGCTAACTGAATAACCAATTATGAAAGTACACCGAGTCGTCGAAATGAGCATATTACTCACTCAGCTAAACATGCCACATCTACTTTGGCTATTGTTGAAAAGATCAAAGGCAAAAAAATGGAGCTTAACATTCCACATTGTTTTTAGTTGTCAATGAACAATTTAAGAAATGAAAGGTAAAAAGAACTTGCATGAACCATGAGTGTATGTAATAGAGCCATGTATAGTTAATCATACATACTACCCTAAAAAAAGTTAATCATTGCACAACCGGCACTACTCCATTTGTTAGGTGTCTAGCCTGAGTATGCTTCCATAGCCTATGCTTGATATGATCGCTTCTCTAAATAGCAACATGACAGGTCTCTCGAAACTATAATGATACGAAGGATAAAGAATGGAAGTGTGAACTTACGACGCTGCACTTCCATTAATCCCCTGAGACATAGGTGCTACTCCTGGGCCAACAATGATTTCTTTCTCAGATAGAGAATACCAGTCAGGAATTCCTACAGCTCTTCCTGGAGCCCACTGTAGTTGATATCATTGATTTGGTCCATTGACGTCCACTCCAGCTGCCCACGGTCCATTGGACTCTTCTCCAGATGTATGCCGTTTGCCTGGATTCTGAGACAATATACAAGGAGGGGTTCCTATTCCCCATCTTCCCAATCAGGAACATATTGTACTCCCTCCGACCCATATTAGTTGACTCAACTTTGTCAAGATTCAGATGTATCTAGCACTAAAACATGTCTAGATACATCCGAATCTAGACAAATCCAAGTCAACTAATATGGGTTGGAGGGAGTAGTTGAACCCTAGACCAGAATAGAAAATCGTAAAACCCTAGACAAAAACAGTGAGAGAATAGAGCTCACTTGACCAGAACAGAAAATCGTAGAACCCTAAACAAAAACAGTGAGAGAATAGAGCTCACTTGGCATCTTGAAATCGTCCGTGCTCATCATCGCTCGACGAGTGCCGCTTTCCAAGCCGCGTTGTGGCATCTCACGCTGCTGGTCAAGGCTGTTGCAGCGCTCGCCATCGGAGTAATATTCAATGCATCAAGTCAGTTTGAAACAAAAGCATTATCATCTGTCACAGGACTGATATGTCAACAGAGAGAGATAGCCATGTGCACGCAGAGGGAGAAGGATCGAGAAAATCTCATCTTTGCATTAGGATTTTGGCAAGGTTTCAACGTGGTTGTCTCTCCCCAGGCTACACCCATGGCCATGACCGTCGCTTCCCACAGGTGCACCGCACGCTCGATTGAAACCAAAACCCAACCGCAATCTGCTTCCAAATGTATGCAATAATGGCACAAGAACAAAAATAAAGGTTATAACGGGCAAACAGAAAGTGATTGCCTCCCACAACACATAAATAGAGATCAAGGCATATTATTAAATCACTTTCAACACTGGAAATCAAGAAGTGCAATTAATCAATGATGCTAAGCAATAAAATACAGTAGCTATATTGCCTTACATGCACGGATCAAAAGCGAGCTCACCAGAAAATGCAAAAACTTATTGCGGCTGTAGGGAATGCCCTACACCGGTTCAATCACTTTCAGAACATGAAACTAATAGAAAACATTGAGTAAGAAACAAAAGACGTTCAATCCGTTACATTTACATTTAGGTACCACAAGTAAAACATCATGAAAAGAATATTTTGCAACTGAAAATGTAGCTGCATAACAGGGATATTTTTACCAAAAAGAAAAGGCAAAAAGCCGCTCCTTATTCCATGCAAGGGTGAGGAAGATAGATGGATTCAGGATATGGGTTCATACCTATGGCAGGCAAGCACACAAAGATCAAAGAGGATGCACTTTCTCCATTAGCACCCGATTCCCCACATCTTTGAATTGTATCCCCACCGTGATTCCTCTCCTTTCTGCAGATGAATACGTCTAAAAATCTAGAAATGGAGATAGAAGGGAGGATGACTGTCTACATACGGCCATCAAACAGTTTCAAGCGACCACCACCAGCAAGGTCCGCCAGCAAGGGACTGTGGGTAAGGGCGGATAGGCAGCGGCCGCCGCAGGAGGAGAGGTGACGGCGGGGAGGAGGAAGGGCGGGGGTGGCGTGCTGGCGTCCCTCCTCTTGCTGCGCCCTCTCTCATCTTCTCCCGCTTCCGTCCTCTGCCTCCTCTTCATGGAATCAAGCCCCGGCATCGCGTCGTCTCCACCTGCTTGGCAAACAAGAGGAGGAGGCGGATTGGGAGGTGGAGGAGATGAGGCGTGGGGGAGGAGGAGAGGAGATGGGGATTGGAGAAAGGGAGGAGGCGGCGATTGGGAAGGATGGACGAGAGGTGGGATAGGACGCGCTAGGTCATGACCGACAAAAACCACCGACATGGAGCAGGATCTCTCCTTCCTCAGCCACGTGACCCCACACACGGGAGGGCCCAACCGTCATCGGCTTTTTAGCTCAGCGCCAAGGTGAACGAGGATGTGACCGCATCGGACGGTGGTGAGGAAAAGCAGTGGATTGAAGTTACTGTATTCACCACAACTAACGCCTTAGATACGAGCGCGCGCGGGGAGGCTCTCGGAGGCGGGTAGGCTAGGAAGGTTTATAGGAAGTAATGGGCCCTCTCCCTCCGGAAATTGGCCCATTAAGCCTTTTTGACCTTTAATTGATTTTCTCTTTATTAAATAATTATGAATAAATGATTAAATCAATATTTAACATTCATTCACATATTATTAAACCTCCGTGGCTATGGAACACCTTCCACCTCCACTCCAGACATCCTTCGGACTTACCAAAACCCTTCCGATTTTCTCCCTTCTTTTCTTCGGTGATTCTACCGATCCTATAAACACTCTCTAAGCATCATCAAGCCCTTAAGCGTGATACCCCACGGTTCGGGAACACTCCAGACATGGTCGGGACACTCCCGCACCAATGATCGACAGAGGGACCTGGATGGCCATGTGACCCCTGTGTGTTCCACAAAGATCTTTCGTCGTTTGAACTGGGATAGTCGTGTCTTATTCCCTTTGTCACTCGATACTTGCATTGCCCGAGATCTGATCAGTGACATCACCATGTCGTGTTCAATCTCGTTACCGAACAATGCTACTTGACTCGTTCCGACAAGTGATATCCCCGTGATCAAATCACACGCTGTGCAGCTATTGGATATAACTTCTCCGAGTGGGCCCTTGAGTACCTTCCCATCACATGGACGGACAAATCCCGCTCTTGACATATATTGATGGGTTCGTAGCATGGAAAACAAAAAAAATCTACCGCAAGAACGAACAAAACCTAGATCTAATCTAGATAAAAGCCAAGATCTAATCTATTAGACATGAGCAACGAGATAGATAGGAACTAACCCTCCTAGATCCAAAAGCGTTAACGAGATTAGATCTCGTGGTTGATGTAGTCGATCACTTGCCGATCTCAAGATCGTGTGGACGATCCTTCCGGCGTCGCGTTTCATCAGCGCTTCCGCAGTCGGTCAAGTGGACGATCCTTCCGGCGCCGCGTTTCGGCAGCGCTTCCGCAGTCGGTCACACGTGCGGAGTCGAAGCAGACCTTCCTCTCCCCGTTCCAGCGAGCAGCGGAGGTAGTAGATCTTCTCCACGGAATCCCAGCAGCACGACGGCGTGGTGGTGGTGGTGGAGTAGAGAATTCTGTAGGGCTTTGCCTATGCCTGTGTAGAAGAAAGGTGGAGGAGAGAGGCGGCAGAGATTGGGAGTTGTAAGAGAAAGCTAGGAGGGGGCGCCCCTGCCCTTCTATTTAAGGGGGGAGGGCGCGCCTGGGGAGGGGGAGTCCTTGTAGGACTCCTCCCCTATGGCCGGTGGTGGGAAGGGGGGAGGAGTCCTCCTCCCCCACGAATCTGTGTCTTGCCCCACCAGGACTCCTTTGATCCTTTCTTGGTTTTCAAGCAAACTCCAAGAAATCCTCTAGAACCTTCTAGAACATTCCGAAACCTTCTAGAATCTCCATACAAATACTCCGGAACATTTCCTAACTTAGAAAATGATCCCCAATATATGAATCTTATTCTCCGGACCATTCCGGATCTCCTCGTGATGTCCCGAATCCATTCCGAGACTCCGAACAACATTCGGTCTCCAACACACATTCCATATCTACTTAAAACAACTTCAAACCTTAAGTGTGTCACCCTACGGTTCGTGAATATGTAGACATGATAGAGACACATCTCCTATCAATAACCATCAGCGGGACCTGGAGATCCATAATGGCTCCCACATACTCAACGATGACTTCGTGATCGATTGAACCATTTACATACTAAACCAATTCCCTTTGTCTCGCGATACTATACTTATCCGAGGTTTGATCGTCGGTATCTCCATACCTAGTTCTACCTCGTTACTGATAAGTACTCTTTACTCGTTCCGTGATATGTCATCCCTTGTGACCTAGTCACATGCTTGCAAGCTAACTATATGACATTCCACCGAGAGGGCCCAGAGCATATCTATCCGTCATATGGATGGACAAATCCCAATCTTGGTCCATGCGCTTCAACACATACTTTCAGAATACCCAATGACACCTTTATGACCACCCAGTTACGAAGCGGTGTTTGATGTCATCAAAGTACCCATCCGGTGATGGTGATTAACACAACCTCATGGTCGAAGGATTAGGTTACTATGCATTTAAAAGCTTACAACAATACGAACTTAATGACTTGATCTTATGCTACGCTTACTATGGGTGTGTGTCCATTACATCATTCTCCTAATGATATAACCTTGTTATTAATCACATCCTTATGTCCATGATCAGGAAACCATGATCATCAATCAATCAACAAGCTAGTTTAACAAGAGGCTTACTAGGGACTCTTTTATGTTTACAAAACACACAAGTATTAGTGTTTCCTAATAATACAATTATAGCATGGGATGTAAACATTTATCATAAACATAAAGATATAATAATAACCACTTTATTATTGCCTCTTGGGCATATCTCCAACAGTCTCCCACTTGCACTAGAGTCAATAATCTAGTTAAAAACTTGTGCATTCAACACCTATGGCTTTCTGGTGTTGTATAGACACTATTGCTAGTGGTAAACATAATCTTCGGATCTGACACTTCCAGGTCCGTGTGTATTTGCATGTCCTTGCGTCTCTACGCATTACTCATTCTCCAATGAGATGGCATTGTATAAATTTGGTCCTTTTGGTGAGACCTTTAGTTCCTTGGGATTAAATTATGTTGATACAATTGTCATACAATGTATCTTCATAGTATTATCTCGCTATGAACCACACCTAGTTTGATAACAAACTACTTAACACAAATGCCCTCCTTTGCTGCTACTATAGCAGTTATATACTTAGCCTTTTGTTGTAGTATCCGTCACAATATCTCAACTTTGGAACTCATCCAAATCCATCATGGAACATCCTTTCCATTATATTGTGCCACCCATAGTCTAAATTGAGATAAATTTAATTTGTATCTTGTGACAAAACTAGTATCAATGTAACACTTTACAATGAACTACCTTTAACTATTTGTCACTTATACATGGTATATTCTTAGTTCTTCCAAAGCTCATAAGAATATCTTTACTATTGTCCAATGATCATCTTATGAATCATTCTGGTATATGCTCATAACGTTTAGAGCATAGGACATATCTGGATGTGTACATCTCAAAGAATGATTGATCAAAATATTCTTGTGATTTCTCCAAGTGTCAAAACACTTGAATCTCGTGTCAACACACTCGAATCTTGATTCAGTCCTTTCCGTGTGTCAAGAACCTTTCTTGTTGTTTCCATATTGAACTCATTCAACATCTTATCTATGTAAATTTGGCAAAACCATACTAGCGCCTCAATCTATTCATATAGACATTGATGCCTAATTCTTGAGTTATGCCTAAGTCTTTCATAAAAATGAAATTCTTAACCTGTGTCAATACAAGATACATCATTTCCAATCAACAATATGTCCTCTACATAATGTATTAGAAATATTTCTTAGCGCTCCCACTTAATTTCTTGCAAATGCAAGCATCTTCATCATCTCCGATGAATTTAAACTCTTTTAACAGTTTCATCATGATGAAGATTCCAACTCCGCTATGCTTACTTCAACCATTGAAGTTTTGCATACTCTTTTAGCATCCTTTGAATTTAACAAAACCCTTTGGATCGTGTCATGTACACGTCCTAGGTAACCATTCTATTAGAAGAACTTGTTTTGTTTGTTCAACTACCATATACCAAAATATATGTAGTGGTTGCTACATTAATCTGTCCAGACTAAATATCGCTATGAAAGATCAAATCTTATCATAGTCAATTCCTTGAACATTGTTGTAAACTTCTTTCTGACATGTCGACTATTTCATAGATGTTAAACATCCATGTCTTATTTCTTTATAAATCCAAACACGACCGATAGGCTTCACGCCTTTCCGGAGGGTCTTCAAAGTTCAGAAACTTGATTTCTCGTGTATGGATGCTATCACGGATTCCATGACTTCTAGTCATTTTATGGAGTCAGGGCCCATCATCGCTTCTTTGCATGTAGTCGGTTCATCATTGTCAAAACAATAACGACTTGCTTATCAAATCTTACTATTTGATTCTTACCAACCCACACGGTTCTATAGGAACTCTAATCTCCGAGATCACACCTTTTGTAATCACGAGAGCCATGAGCATTGTGGCCGTCACCGGGACACTTTCCGGCGCTGCGCTACTTAGCACATATAGCTAAGGTTCAACAACCTTATCAAAGTTCTATTGTCCTCCCACTTAACTTTTCACGAAAAATTCCTTCTCAAAAAACTTGACGTTCCAAGCAACAAACTCTTTTGTCCTCAGTGTTATGGAGAAATTCCCAACAAATTCTTTGGGATAACCTACAAAGACGTGCTTATCTGACTTTGGTTGTAAACATTTTACTTATGCATAACATACCAAAATTTAAGAAAATACAATTCGGGTTTTACCCGAAACCTGACTTATATGGTGTCATTTCAACAGATCACGATGGAGCTCTTTTCAGTGTAAAAGCGGTAGTCACTAAAGCTTTAACCTTTAATATATAATGGCAGTTTTATAAATGACACCTTTGATCTTACCATGTCAAACAAGGTTTCATTACATATCTTGAACACTCCATACTCCTATGGTGTTTTGGGAAATGCAAATCCATGGAACGATTCCTCAAATCTTAGGTGTTTTGCTAAACTTGTAACTCAAACATCTTTCTTTATGATCGAATCATAAACTCTTTATTTTCTTGTTACAATGATTTTCAACTTCATCTTGAAAGTCTTTGAACAACTTTCAAATGTTTTCATACTTCTTCCTTATTGAGTAAATATACAGATATATTCACTCAAATTTTTGGAGAAAGCATATGAAGCAAAAAGATCCATCGCATATGGCTACACATAATGGACTATGCACATCAGCATGCTCAATTTCCAATAAGCTAGTCATCCGTTCCTCTCTGGCCCATGGACAGAGTTTCAATTATCTCGAGGAAAGTCTCACATGCGTTAATTGATCAAAATCAAAAGACTCCAAAATTCCATCAACATGGAGTTTCTTCATGTTTTCTTTCAAATATAATTTAAACAGCGATGTCACTTCATAAGTGATCTTTCAATCATTTGTCTTGCAACATTTTAGCAATAGTGTTTATGGATGTGATTTCTCCCACCAGACTTGTAAAAGTTCATCCATCCTTTATGGAATACGGTAATTATTTGAACAACCATTGTTCTCGTAATACCGGAACAAAATAACAATTATTAAAACAAATCTTGAAGGCTAGGTTTGATGTCAACGAAAAATACAATAACATTTTATTTGTTTTCGATGAACATCATCACTCATTCTCTTGCTAGTTACTTAGGCCATTGTAGTTCATGAATTGTGTTGTCCTGTATGACACTTCATACCAACCAATTCGGTATCCAATACTGCAGAACCACATTGCTTAACAACCAAGGAATACAGCCATAACATGTATCTTCTATATGCCTAAGTTGGACATCTCCAACCTTTTATTTTCTGCCAAATATTTTATAGATTCTCTTTCAGCAATTCCTTTTCTTTTAAAAGAATCTATCAACATCAATAGTGGTGTCATAAACATGACACATGGTACAAAGCGTATACAGTCAACTACTAATACCTTTGGACTTGCACTTTGAGGTGGATCACCATCATCAAATGTTTGTCATTCTTTCAAAATTCCATTCTTTAGTAATATTTAAGTGTAGTAAACATTTTACTTACATCTTCTATTCATCCTTATCATGACAACTTTCATGATCAAGCTGCTATAGCTTATAAAGGTGAATTGCGAGTATATTGTTTCTTTTTCAAAACCTTTTGGAGGATTAGGACGACTAGCGTCTCCAACCTTCACAAATTCTCATCAAATATGAGGACGTATACTCTATCATGTTGTAACCAACACATAGTTTTAGATATCGCAATACCTTTCACATATGATGGTTTCTGAAACATTGCTTTCAACTCTTAGATAAACTTGATATTAAAAACAATCTTTTGAGTATCAAGAATCATGGAGGCAAACATGATACATTAGATACTAACACTGGAATTGTTACTCTTGATTTAATACTATTTATTAAACTTCACACAGTAAACGGAGTTTGCCGAAAGTTTGCAACAGGACTTTTAAACTTTAGATTGACACTCAAAACAATACGATACCAGTTCGTAAAGCAAATATCCAGAATTTCTATAGTTCTACTATCTCAACTATAACTAAGCGTAAGGTGGTGAACGGATGCCAATGACTACAACAAACTATGCAAATTCACTTTGATTGTGTTTATGATAAATTGAGTTCGACTAATCCAAATTACAAACGAACTCCCACTCAAAACAACATCCCTCGAGTTGTTTTAGTGATTACACGAACCAAATCCACTACACCAAGTCCGATCATCACATGAGATGATGTAGCTTTAAAGGCGAACAATCAACATGTTCATCATATCATCCATATGGCTCATGCTTTACCTTTCGGTTTTCCGTGTTCCGAGACCATGTCTGTACATGCTAGGCTCGTCAAGGTTAACCTTAGTTTCCGCATGTGCAAATTTGGCTTGCACCCGCTGTATGCACATGTAGAGTCTATCACACCCGATCATCACGAGATGCTTCGAAACGACGAGTCTTAGCAACGGTGCCAACTAAGGACGAACACTTTATTACTTGATATTTAGTGAGAGGGATCATCTTATAATGCTACCGTCGCGATCTAAGCAATACAAGATGCATAAAGGATTAACATCACAGGCAATTCATAATAAGTGTGATATGATATGGCCCTTTCTTCTTGCGCCTTTGATCTCCATCTCCAAAGCACGAACATGATCTCCATCATCACCAGCATTGCGTCAAGGTCAGTGGCACCGCTTCATGGTTGTCCATCATCACTAGTAACTATTACAACTACTTGGAATAAAGCTATTACAAGATGAATAGACACGCAGGTCTTAACAGAATTAAAAGACAACCATTAGGCTCCTGCCGGTTGCCATATTACAACAAGGATCATTGCATACATCAAATATAATCATAATCACATGATGGCCATATCACATCACAAAACCCCTGCAAAAACAAGTTAGACGCCTCTAATTTTCTTTGCAAGTTTTACGTGGTTTGGGGCTTTCGCATAAGACCGATCTTACCTACGAACAAGAACCACAACGTTGATACAAGTGTTGTCAAGATGCTCATTGTAAATTGAATCTTAACTATGGTGGGAGAGACAGACACCCGCAAAGCCACTTGTGCAAAGCAAGTTGCACGTCAAGCGTGGAGCAAGTCTCATGTGCGATGACATGTAATGTTAGCCCGAGCCGCTTCATCCCACCATGCCGCAAGATGCAAAGTACACGCTAAGACACCGACAACAAAAGCATCAACGCCCACAAAAACATTGTGTTCTACTCGTGCAACAGATCTACGCATAGATACGGCTCTAATACCACTGATGGGTTCGTAGCATGAAAAACAAAAAATTTCTACCGCAAGAACGAACAAAACCCAGATCTAATCTAGATAAAAGCCAAGATCTAATCTATTAGACATGAGCAACGAGATAGATAGGAACCAACCCTCGTAGATCCGAAAGCGTTAACGAGATTAGATCTCGTGGTTGATGTAGTCGATCACTTGCCGATCTCAAGATCGCGTGGACGATCCTTCCGGCGTCGCGTTCCATCAGCGCTTCCGCAGTCGGTCAAATGGACGATCCTTCCGGCGCCGCGTTTCGGCAGCGCTTCCGCAGTCGGTCACACGTGCGGAGTCGAAGCAGACCTTCCTCTCCCCGTTCCAGCGAGCAGCGGAGGTAGTAGATCTTCTCCACGGAATCCCAGCAGCACGACGGCGTGGTGGTGGTGGTGGAGTAGAGAATTCTGCAGGGCTTCGCCTATGCCTGTGCAGAAGAAAGGTGGAGGAGAGAGGCGGCAGAGATTGGGAGTTGTAAGAGAAAGCTAGGAGCGGGCGCCCCTGCCCTTCTATTTAAGGGGGGGGAGGGCGCGCCTGGGGAGGGGGAGTCCTTGTAGGACTCCCCTCCTATGGCCGGTGGTGGGATGGGGGGAGGAGTCCTCCTCCCCCACGAATCCATGTCTTGCCCCACCAAGACTCCTTTGATCCTTTCTTGGTTTTCAAGCAAACTCCAAGAAATCCTCTAGAACCTTCCAGAACATTCCGAAACCTTCTAGAATCTCCATACAAATACTCCGGAACATTTCCTAACTTAGAAAATGATCCCCAATATATGAATCTTATTCTCCGGACCATTCCGGATCTCCTCGTGATGTCCCGGATCCATTCCGAGACTCCGAACAACATTCGGTCTCCAACACACATTCCATATCTACTTAAAACAACTTCGAACCTTAAGTGTGTCACCCTACGGTTCGTGAATATGTAGACATGATAGAGACACATCTCCTATCAATAACCATTAGCGGGACCTGGAGATCCATAATGGCTCCCACATACTCAACGATGACTTCGTGATCGATTGAACCATTTACATACTAAACCAATTCCCTTTGTCTCGCGATACTATACTTATTCGAGGTTTGATCGTCGGTATCTCCATACCTAGTTCTACCTCGTTACTGATAAGTACTCTTTACTCGTTCCGTGATATGTCATCCCTTGTAACCTAGTCACATGCTTGCAAGCTAACTAGATGACATTCCACCGAGAGGGCCCAGAGCATATCTATTCGTCATATGGATGGACAAATCCCAATCTTGGTCCATGCGCTTCAACACATACTTTCAGAATACCCAATGACACCTTTATGACCACCCAGTTACGAAGCGGTGTTTGATGTCATCAAAGTACCCATCCGGTGATGGTGATTAACACAACCTCATGGTCGAAGGATTAGGTTACTATGCATTTAAAAGCTTACAGCAATACGAACTTAATGACTTGATCTTATGCTACGCTTACTATGGGTGTGTGTCCATTACATCATTCTCCTAATGATATAACCTTGTTATTAATCACATCCTTATGTCCATGATCAGGAAACCATGATCATCAATCAATCAACAAGCTAGTTTAACAAGAGGCTTACTAGGGACTCTTTTATGTTTACAAAACACACAAGTATTAGTGTTTCCTAATAATACAATTATAGCATAGGATGTAAACATTTATCATAAACATACACTTTATTATTGCCTCTTGGGCATATCTCCAACATATATTGCCTCTACGGTTTCCTTCGAATACCTGAACACACCTTTATAACCACCTTATTACCAGATGGTGTTTGATGCTATCTAAGCACTCTCGGGAGACAATGATTGATATAGCCTCACGGTCTAAGGAATTGTCTGCGAGGACCATTTCTAATCATCGTAACTTGAACTTCGTGACATGATCGGGTCACGATGTTTAGGTTGGGTATTGGTTCATCATCTCATTCTCTGAATGAGATGACCTCATTTCCAACTGGCATAAATGCCACATAATCAGGAAACAAGATCATCTGTTGACCAATGAATCAATGACTAGAGTTTCACTAGGAACCCATGGTTGTTTGTATATCACATGTGTATTGATGTTTCCACTCAATACAGTTATAGCATGATATAAAACTTAACCATAAACTATATGAAATATGATAATAGTCCTTACTACTATATGTCGTGTTCAATCTCGTTACCGAACAATGCTACTTGACTCATTCCGACAAGTGATATCCCCGTGATCAAATCACACGCTGTGCAGCTATTGGATATAACTTCTCCGAGTGGGCCCTTGAGTACCTTCCCATCACATGGACGGACAAATCCCGCTCTTGACATATATTGCCTCTACGATTTCCTCCGAATACCTGAACACACCTTTATAACCACCTTATTACCAGATGGTGTTTGATGCTATCTAAGCACTCTCGGGAGACAATGATTGATATAGCCTCACGGTCTAAGGAATTGTCTGCGAGGACCATTTCTAATCATCGTAACTTGAACTTCGTGACATGATCGGGTCACGATGTTTAGGTTGGGTATTGGTTCATCATCTCATTCTCTGAATGAGATGACCTCATTTCCAACTGGCATAAATGCCACATAATCAGGAAACAAGATCATCTGTTGACCAATGAATCAATGACTAGAGTTTCACTAGGAACCCATGGTTGTTTGTATATCACATGTGTATTGATGTTTCCACTCAATACAGTTATAGCATGATATAAAACTTAACCATAAACTATATGAAATATGATAATAGTCCTTACTACTATATGTCGTGTTCAATCTCGTTACCGAACAATGCTACTTGACTCATTCCGACAAGTGATATCCCCGTGATCAAATCACACGCTGTGCAGCTATTGGATATAACTTCTCCGAGTGGGCCCTTGAGTACCTTCCCATCACATGGACGGACAAATCCCGCTCTTGACATATATTGCCTCTACGATTTCCTCCGAATACCTGAACACACCTTTATAACCACCTTATTACCAGATGGTGTTTGATGCTATCTAAGCACTCTCGGGAGACAATGATTGATATAGCCTCACGGTCTAAGGAATTGTCTACGAGGATCCATTTCTAATCATCGTAACTTGAACTTCGTGACATGATCGGGTCACGATGTTTAGGTTGGGTATTGGTTCATCATCTCATTCTCTGAATGAGATGACCTCATTTCCAACTGGCATAAATGCCACATGATCAGGAAACATGATCATCTGTTGACCAATGAATCAATGACTAGAGTTTCACTAGGAACCCATGGTTGTTTGTATATCACACGTGTATTGATGTTTCCACTCAATACAGTTATAGCATGATATAAAACTTAACCATAAACTATATGAAATATGATAATAGTCCTTACTACTATATGTCTCTAGGGCATATTTCCAACAGTCTCCCACTTGCACTAGAGTACAAATACACTAGCTGTATTCTGTTCTCAATCATTGGCACCATATATCCGGTACCCTGAACATGCTTGCTCATGGAAGAGGTTGAGTCTTGGGTATGTACTTTACAGTCCCAAATCCTTTGCAACTTACTAATGTCACCTTGATTGACATTAATACTTTATCATCACATGATAACATCTGTGTGTATGTATCGTCGCTATGGCAGCAGAACGAGGCCTGATTCCAGGAGCCTACAGTGACGTTAGATCAACCTCGAGGGCTTTCTCATGGGCATTGTGCCCTGGGACACATCATTCTACGTTAAAAGCGAACTAGCCCCGCCATAACATTATACAACACTTTAGATGGTACCCTTATATATTATTATAAATGTAATCATCACAACTCGAGTGCACTCTGTGCAACTTTAGATGTTTTATTCACCTCGCTTCCTACTTGACTCTAATCGGTATTATGGGGGTTTCTAACATATTCCCTTATAACATAACCCTTTATGTTTTTAAGCTATGTTATCATTTATGGATTTGGAAAACGTGTCTACAGTTCTCTATTAGATACTGTGGAAAAACTTAGCTCAACGTTCCATGGTTCAAACTTAATCACTTTTGAACTTCCTTATTGGATCATATATTATGTTAAGTTATCATTATCGTTTTCTAAGATAGAACCTATGTCTCAACATAGTGGATGATGATCATCCTTTCCTTCTTTCAACCATTGATGTTTTAAACTTAATACTATTCCTAATTTGAGTTATTAAGGACCAGTTCCGTAATTAACTTCTATTCTGAAACCCTTTTTCAGAATCCCATAAGGAATACTACATAATATCATAATACACTTATTATCAACTTCTACACCTTATAAATCATTATTTATCAGTACTTGCGCTTTTATTCTTAACACACTTAAGAATCACTCCTATAAGCTCCCACTCAAAAGTTGTTCCCAACATATTTGGGTATGAGTCACTACTCTTACTCAAACTATGTTCCTACATATTTGAATTTGAGACTTATATTGCTCCCACTCAAAAATATGTCATTCACATATTGTTTTAGGAAGACTTTCATAGATCCCACTCAATTTCATGCAAATTGCATATCCATTCACTATTTTGAACAACTTCAAAATCCTTTGATGAAATATCAAACTTGGAGATTTACTATGAGATACTAGTACTTTACTAGTTTTAAATTCACTTGACATTCAGCACACATGAATCAAATTTATTTGAATTTATCCAATACTTGACAAATTGTGCTTTTGTCATTCACCCCCTTTTTCCTACTATGGCTTTGCAGTCATTTGGGAAAATTCAAGTAACCCCTTTTACTTGTGAGATTCAGCAATGAATTGCTTTCTAATCTCAAGGGAATTTTGCTTTTAGGATTTCTCATAATTCTAGTTTACCATTATTTCCTTAGTAGTTCGTAGGTATGTCATATCCCAAAATCATGACAAGTGATTCACAAATGTATCCATACAAGATATGGATTACATTTTGAATCCTACTTCATGTAGTGAAAACACTAGTGGGAAAAACACAATGATCAATATCATTAATTCTTTCCTTCTGTGAAGAGAATCGTTCATGAACGTTTGTCTGTTACGCTTCTCAACAATCTGATGCAGGGTTTTGAATCCTCATCTTGTTTTACACTATTTCCCATTTGCTCCATAATTGAGAAATATCACTAAAAGTTGAGTTTTTCTCAAAAATGCACCAAAATCCAAGCAATACGAATTTTGCTTTCCTTTTGGTTTTAGCTATGGATTTCGCATTCAAAGTTTCCAATGAATACTCTACAAGGACTTATTCGTTATTGTTTTGGTTATATCGTATAATCCCAAAACTTTCACGAATTCAAATGGTTCACTACAAATTCTAATTGAGTGCTAACTATTTCTAACTAATGGTCTCTACATCTACACTACAAAGATTTATTTGGTGCCTTCTATCCAACCCCCTTTGATATCTAATATCATGCTTTGCATTTTTACATTTCAGAATGCTTTGCATTTCACAATTACTTTTATGCCATTCTTACAAATTCGAATTTCATTACTATTGATCAAATCATAGTAATTGGGTTCTCTTTTATATTTATACTCTTTGTTAATGAAACATTTTGATCATATCAAATAGTTTCATATTCATGTTTCCTTTGGTAAACTTCTTTACACATTTAAACAATCATATAATGATAATTACCATTTTCGTTAAAAATCCAATACATCGAATATGTATTTACTTTTAACAATTCATTAAACACTTTGTATTCAAATAATACTTGGTGTTCAAGTTATTTTGCTAAACTTAGGCATGATTTATATGTGAAAAGAAATCGAATGACTCTCACATATTATCACATAACTTTGAATTTAAACAATGGTTTTCATTCATTAATGAACATATCATTAAGTTGGGTATTTTTAAGGCATTTTTAATGTTTTACAAATATTCATGCATTATCAATTAGTTTCAAACAACAAGGATAATTCACAAGTAATCAAACAAGATATGAACGCGAATAGAAATCATTCATAAAAGTGGAACAACTGTTTGTTACAGACTCATATGAATAACCGTCTCATGAAGTGTGAGACACACTAAAAAAGTTCACAATCTCTTGATTACAAAAATCATCCTAAACACAAACTAAATGATAAATGTCGAGGGAGAGTGTCGTCGGCCATCATCATCATGCTCGCCATCAACACGCAACGTCACCTCCTCTCCAGCAAGCACCTCTCATGCAGAAGGACCTGTTTTCAGCAAAACAGAACAAGTATCAGATATACTTAACACTGCAAATGTGTTTGCAAGATTATAACATTTATAAAGCTGTATATCAAATATATACCTTTGTCGTTGACGACCTGAGGAACATCTAGTTCAACCAACACATTTCTGAGATGTGTCATGAACCGGTGGAACTCCATTGTTTCTGCGTTGCCCCTCATTACGCAAGTCCTGACTTGTGCTTGGTAGCTTGGTGGCAGCGACCGCAGCACAACAACATTTGCAAAAGAGCCCGTAATCCAGACGTCCAGTAAGTATGCAGGCCTCATGTACACATCATGCATGTGCTCCAAGTGGTCGTCCAGTGATGAGTTCTCCTCCATTTTAATGGAGAGGAAGTCTCCCATCAGCTCATGCTCCCAAATGCGTGTCTGCTCCATGAAATGTGTCCTAAGCTATAGCATTACCGAACGAGGGTTGGCATCACCCACGAAAGGCCACAGCTCGTCCACCATTCCAAAACGCATCACAATTGAAATATAGGAGGCCATCTCACGACGGAGATAGCGGTCTTTCCGCTCCTCTGGGGTCTCAAGGTCATTGGGCTATTCCAAATCCATCCTGTCGAGTATGTAGTCGACCACGTCGTTCTCGCTAAGGAGAACATGGAGACTGGCAACCCATATGGAGAAGTTCGATCCATCTAATCTGAGCTTCTCTCCTTCTAACCAATCAATCGTCAACACAAAAGGTCCCATCTACATTTATAATTGCAAAAGGAATTTAGACTAAGTTTGTAATTAAATGAGTTAATGATAACTCCACTTAGAAAGACCTATCCCCAAAAGGGTTCCTAGTGATAACATGACCCCTATCAGCCACATCTCCCCCGATCATCACGGCCATCAATGTGGGTTCAAGGGTGGATGCTAAAGGTCGGTCACATCATTCATGCGACTCGTGCTCGATCTTTCGACCATCCGTGTTCCGAGGCAATGTATGTACATGCTAGGCTCGCCAACTCAACCTTAGTGTATTCTCTGTGCAACATGGCTTACACCCACTATATGCGAACGTAGATATGTCTGACACCCGATCATCATGGCCTGCCTCATACTGAAGAACTTTCTTGGTGGTGCACACTAAGGGGGAACACAATCGTTGGTAATTTTAATAGGGATCATCTTATTAGGCTACCGTCGAGTATCTAATACTAGTACACAATAAGACATACAAACAATAACACTAAATGTAAATTCTGTGTGATATGGTCCTTCACGTCGTGATCTCCATCCGCCGTCACCGGGTTCTGGCGCCGTAGACACCAGGGTACCGGTGTCATTCTGGCATGGTAGTTCGTCACCTCCGTGACTATCTACTACTATGTAACAAAAGGTAATCACTTTACCTTTGCCACAACCATATCACAAAGCAATGCCCCCCTGCAAAACAAAGTTAGACGCCTCTACTTTACCTCTGCATGTTTTACGTGGCTGAATGGGCTTTCGCACAAGAACCGTTCTTACCTACGAACTTTCAGCACAACTAAACCTGGCAATGGTTGAAAGAACTCAACCATACCCAACCTGAACCCACACGACGACTTAAGGAAAACCAAACCAAACTGACCTAACAAAATGTCTACTGCCAGCCAAACTAAACTAAACCACACCGTATCTCCAACCAAACCGAACTAAACCATTGCAGGACCCGTGGTTTTAACTTGTGGTTTGTGTTCAGTTAACCACCGTGATGCTAGTTGATCCAAGCGGTTCATGCCTGCGCACGCTCGCTGGAGAAGCATGACGATTTGGTCCAGCGTTGGCGCCAAAGGGCGAAGTGCAGAAGCGGTGCGTACGTAGGTACGTACATCCCAAGAAGCTCTAGCGCGCTGGTAGCGACGACGATCGGCCAGACTGGCAATGTGAGCGAAGGCGCGGTGGCAGGCGGCGGCGAGCGGCCGGACGGGTGATGTGAGGGAAGGCGCGCTGGCGGTGTCGAGCGGCCGAAGCCGGACGGGCCATATGAGGGGGGCGTGATGGCGGCGGCGAGCGGCCGAAGGGCCGATGTGAGGGGAGGCATGCCGGCGGTGGCGAATGGCCGGACAAGCCATGTGAGGCGTGCTGGCGGCGGCCAGCGGCTGGACGGGCCATGTGAGGGTAGGCGCGATGGCGGCAGCGAGCAGCCGGACGAACGATGTGAGGGGAGGCGCTGGCGGCGGCGGCGAGCGGCCGAACAGGTGAGGTGAGCCGCCTACCCAACTTGCTCCATCGGAACTCCCGAGCTCCTCTACAAAGCTGCGGCCGCCATGTCCAACCCCGCGAGCACCACCAAGCCTCGCTGCCATGCCGGGAGAGAACGCCAGCACCGCCACGCCCCTCGAAACTGGCCCCCTCTGTCCGGCGGCCCCTCATCCTTGCCTTGGTAGGACTCATTCACCGTGGGAGAACCAGACACGGCGAACCAATTGGAGAAACCGGTCCTCAACCATAGTTAGCAATTGTTATGAACCGAACTGAACGAGCCCAGACCCAACTATAACCAAACTGTTTTCGTCAGAACCAAAACCATACCCAATTGTTAGTGGTCTAGACCCGTAATAACCTGAACCAAGTAAACCCACTCAGAGAAACTGAATTGTTTAACCCGGTTAATTCAAACCCATTTCCACATTTAAGCACAACGCTGATCAAGTAGTTGTCTCTACTACACCCCTTTCGTGGCCCTCCATTGCAAATGGTATACCAACTAATGCCAGAGAGACAAACACCCCCCTAAGCCACTTTATATGGTACAAGCCGTATGTCAAGCGTGGACCAGTCTCGCGAATGAACGCGTAAAGTCGGTTGGGGGCCGCTTCATCAAGCATTACTACGGTATGCACAAGTACACGTGGGAGGGTAACAACTAAAAGATCAACGCCCACACGCTACATCTCATGTGTTCTACCCGTACTAGCATTACTACGCATAGATCTAGCTCTGATACCACTGTAGGGGTTCCGCGTATGAAAACAATAAAATTTTACCCTACGCCCCTGAACCCCTGAAGCTGCGAGGACCTATCTATTAGTAATACAGTAATGGGAGGGGCTTTTTGCGAACTTACCCTTGAAGACCGAAAAGCGTTGTGAATGCTCAGGAGAGCGTGGTTGATGTAGATGAGCCAAAGCCGACCTCATGGTCATGATGAAGTCCTTGCGCTCCTTGGCTCCAACGACTTGAGTGCCTCAAGTGTGACACCTCGCGGGGAGTTACACGCGTCCGGTTCCTGATGATGACTCTCGCTTCCCCGATCCAGCAGCAGTTGCGGAAGTAGAGCTCCCGGATCTGAATCCCACATCACGACGGCGCTCTGCGGTGAAGATGTCTCTCGCTCGCGCAGTCCAGACTTGGGACCACGGTCATGAGAGAGAGAGGGGGAGAGAGAAAATATCAATTGGAGGTCCTCCCAAAAGTGGGGAGACCTTTATTGATTATTGGTGTATTTATCTAGGCTAAATACCCCACTATATATAGGGGGAGGAGGGGGTACACCCTCCCTCAAAGTCCCGTGGTGGGACTAAAGGAGAGGAGGGGGTGGGGAGGCTGCCGGCCAGCCCCTAGTGGGCCGCACGCGGGGGGCTAGGCCCAGTCGACCAGCCCCCTTGCCCCTTCTCCCTCTCTCCTTTCCCTAATGGGCCCTTTCCCTCCGGAAATTAGCCCATTAAGCCTTTTTGACCTTTAATTGATTTTCTCTTGATTAAATAATTATGAATAAATGATTAAATCAATATTTAACATTCACTCACATATTATTCAACCTCAGTGGCTATGGAACACCTTCCACCTCCACTCCGGACATCCTCCGGACTTACCGAAACCCTTCCGGTTTTCTCCCTTCTTTTCTTCGGTGATTCTACCGATCCTATAAACACTCTCTAAGCATTACCAAGCCCTTAAGCATGCTACCCCACTCGGGAACACTCCAGACATGGTCGGGACACTCCCACACCAATGATCGACAGAGGGACCTGGATGGCCATGTGACCCCTGTGCGTTCCACGAAGATCTTTCGTCATTTGAACCAGGACAGTCGTGTCTTATTCCCTTTGTCAGTCGATACTCGCATTGCCTGAGATCTGATCAGTGACATCACCATGTCATGTTCAATCTCGTTACCGAACAATGCTACTTGACTCGTTTGGACAAGTGATATCCCCGTGATCAAATCACACGCTGCATAGCTATTGGATATAACTTCTCCGAGTGGGCCCTTGAGTATCTTCCCGTCACATGGACGGACAAATCCCGATCTTGACATATATTGCCTCTACGGTTTCCTTCGAATACCTGAACACACCTTTATAACCATCGTATTACTAGATAGCGTTTGATGCTATCTAAGCACTCTCGGGAGACAGTGATTGATATAGCCTCATGGTCTAAGGAATAGTCTACGAGGATCCATTTCTAATCATCGTAACTTGAACTTCGTGACATGATCGGGTCACGATGTTTAGGTTGGGTATTGGTTCATCATCTCATTCTCTGAATGAGATGACCTCATTTCCAACTGGCATAAATGCCACATGATCAAGAAACATGATCATCTGTTGACCAATGAACCAGTGACTAGAGTTTCACTGGGAACCCCTGGTTGTTTGTATATCACACGTGTATTGATGTTTCCACTAAATATAATTATAGCATGATATAAAACTTAATCATAAACTATATGAAATATGATAATAGTCCTTACTACTATTTGTATCTAGGGCATATTTCCAACACCCCCACCTCTCCCTCATTCATGTGGGTGGAGCTTCCACTAAGCCCACTCACATTAATTTCAACTCCACTCACTTTGCATTTAATGTCCAAATTAAATGCATTTTCTCTTTAAATAAAACACTTTTATTTATTTTATTCATAATTTTGTTAATTACTTTAATTAACAAACATTCACATAAAACTCCATGCAACATTTCAATATCACATGCAGAACCAGTTTCAGCAATTTCACCCGAAGCAATTCTGGTTTCCATCGAAATTATTCCAGCGCTTTCTTAATCTTTATTTGAAACATACTTGCTCCTAAATGGTGTCGGTATCCCTTAAGTGTGTCACCCTATGGTTCGCGAATAATGTAGACATGATCGAGACCCCTCTCCGATCAATAATCAGCAGCGGGACCTGGAGATCCGTACTGACTCCCACATATTCAATGATGACTCTTGTGATCGTGTGAACCTTTAACGTTGTAACTAAATCCCTTTGTCTCGCGATATATTACATGTCCAAGATTCGATCATCAGCATCCAAATACCTAGTTTGATCTCGTTACCGACATGCACTCTTTTTTCGTTCCCGTGATATAACATTCTAGTGATCACATCACTTTCTTGCAAGCTATCTTAATGTGATATCACCGAGAGGGCCCAGAGTATATCTATCCGTCATTGGGATTGACAAATTCCACTCTTGATCCATGAGACTCAACATAACACCTTCAGAGTATCTGAATCCACCTTTATAGTCGCCCTTTTACAGTGTGACGTTTGATGTTATCAAGTTACTCTTTTGATGTTAAAAATTAACATGATCTCATGGTCTAAGGACTAAGGTTACTTCGTATGATGTTATAGCAATATAAACATAATGACTTTGATCATAATGCTATACTTTGGATGAATGTTCATCACATTATTCCACCAATGTTGTGACCTCGTTATTAACAACATCCAATGTCCATGATCAGGAAACCTTGATCATCGTGTTAATCAACGAGCTAGTTTATATGAGAGGCATTACTAGGAACTTTGTATTTTGTTATTAAACACACATGTATTAATGTTTCCAATTAATACAATTATAGCATGCAAAATAAACATTTATCATAAACATGGAATAAGATAATAACCACTTTATTATTGCCTCTTAGGCATATTCCCTTCAGTCTCCCACTTGCACTAGAGTCAATAATCTAGTTTGAAAAACTTTGCGTATTAAACACCTATGGCTTTCTGGTGTTGCATATACGCGATTGCTAGTGGTTAACATAATCTCCGGATCTGACAGTTTCAGGTTTGTGTGTATTTGCATGTCTTTGCGTCTCTACGCATCATTCATTCTGAAATGAGATGGCATTGTATAAATTTGGTCCTTTGGTGAGACCTATAGTTCGTTCGGGTTAAAATATGTTGATATTATTGTCATACAATATATCTTCATAGTATTATCCCACTTTGAACCACACCTAGTTTGATAACAAACTAATTAACACAAATGCCCTCCTTTGCTGCTACTATAGCAGTCATATACTTAGCCTTTTGTTGTAATATCTGCCACAATGTCTCAACTTTGGAACTCATCCAAATCCTTCATGGAACATACTTTCCATTACATCGTGCCACACATAGTTTAAATTGAGATAAATTTAATTTGTATCTTGTGACAAAACTAGTATCAATGGAACACTTTACAATGAACTACATTTAACTATTTGTCACTTATACATGATATATTCTTAGTTCTTCCAAAGCTCATAAGAATATCTTTACTATCGTCCAATGATCATCTTATGAATCATTATAGTACGTGATCATAACATTTAGAGCATAGGACATATCTGGATATATACATATCACGGTATAATCGATCAAAATATTCATGTGATTTTACTCACCAAGTGTTGAAACACTTGAATCTTGATACAATCCTTTCCATGCAGCAAGAACCTTTCTTTTTGTTTCCATATTGAACCCTTTCAATATCTCATATATGTACGTCTGGCATAACCATATTAGCGCCTCAATCTAACCATATAGACATTGATCCCAAATATTCAGGTTTTGCCCAAGTCTTTCATCGAAATCCTATTTTAATGAAATTCTTAACTCGTGTCAATAAAAGATACATCATTTCCAATCAACAATATGTACTCTGCATAATGTATTGGAAATTTGTCTCAGTGCTCCCACTTAATTTCTTGCAAATGCAAGCATCTTCATCATCTCTGATGAAATTAAACTCCTTTAACATTTTCATCATGGTGAAGATTCCAACTCCGATATGCCCACTTCAACTATTGAAGTTTGCATGCCCTTTTAGCACCCTTTGAATTAACAAAACCCCTCAGACCATGTCATGTACACGTCCTAGGTAACCATTCTATTAGAAGAACCTTGTTTTGTTTATTAAACTACCATATACCAAATTATATGTAGTGGTTGCTACATTAATCCGTCAAGACTAAATATCGCTATGAAAGATCAAATCTTGTCATAGTCAACTCCTTGAACATTGCTGTAAACTTCTTTCCGACATGTCGACTATTTCATAGATGTTAAACATCCATGTCTATTTGTTTATAGATCCAAACATGAACGATAGGCTTCATGCCTTTCCGGAGGGTCTTCCAAGTTCAGAAACTTGATTTCTCGTGTATGGATAATATCACAGATTCTATGACTTCTAGTCATTTTATGGACTCAGGGCCCATCATCGCTTCTTTGCATGCAGTCGGTTCATCATTGTCAAAACAATAACGACTTCTGTTTCAAATCTTACTATTTGATTCTTACCGACCCACATGGTTCAATAGGAACTCTAATCTCCAAGATCACACCCTTTGTAATCACGGGAGCCATGAGAATTGTGGCCGCCACCGGGACACTTTCCGGCGCTGCGCTACTTAGCACATATAGCTAAGGTTCAACAACCTTATCAAAGTTCTATTGTCCTCCCACTTAACTTTTCACGAAAATTTCTTCCAAAGAAACTTGACGTTCCAAGCGACAAACTCTTTTGTCCTCGGCGTTATGGAGGAATTCCCAACAAATTATTTGGGATAACCTACAAAGACGTGCGTATCCGACTTTGGTTGTAAACATTTTACTTATGCATAGCATACCAAAATTTATGAAAAGACAATTCGGGTTTTATCCCAAACCATAACTCATATGGTGTCATTTCAACGGATCACGATGGTGCTCTTTTCAGTGTAAAAGCGGTAGTCTCTAAAGCTTTAATCCTTAAAACACAATGGAAGTTTTATAAATGACACCTTTGATCTTACCATGTCAAACAAGGTTTGATTTGATCTCTCGAACATACCATACTCCTGTGGTTTATCGTGAAATGCAAATTCATGAAACAATTCCTGAAATCTGAGGTGTTTTGCTAAACCTGTAACTCAAATATCTTCCTTTATGATCAAATCATAAACTCTTTTATTTTCTTGTTACAATGATTTTTCACTTCATCTTGAAAGTCTTTGAACAATTTTCAAATGTTTTATACTTCTTCCTTATTAAGTAAATATATAGATGTATTCACTCAAATTTCTGGAGAAAGCATATGAAGCAAAAAGATCCATCGCATATGGCTACACATAATGGACTATATACATCAACATGCATAATATCCAATAAGTTAGTCATCCGTTCCTCTTTGGCCTATGGACGGAGTTTCAGTTATCTCGAGGAAAGTTTCACAAGCGTCAATTGATCAAAATCAAAAGACTCCAAAAATCCATCAACATGGAGTTTCTTCATGTTTTATTTCCAATATAATTCAAACAGCGATGTCACTTCATAAGTGATCTTCCAATCATTTATCTTATGACATTTTAACAATAACGTTTATGGATGTGATTTCGCCAACTAGACTTGTAAAAGTTCATCCATCCTTTATGGAATACGGTAATTATTTGAACAACCATTGTTCTCATAATACCGAAACAAAATAAAAATTATTAAAACAAATCTTGAAGGCTAGGTTTAATGACAACGAAAGCACAATAACACTTTATTTGTTTTTGATGAACATCATCACTTATTCTCTTGCCAGTTACTTAGGCCGTTGCAGTTCATGAATTGTGTTGTTCTGTATGACACTTCACACTAACCAATTTGGTATCCAATACCTCAGAACCACATTGTTTAACAAGCAAGGAATACAACCATAACATGTATATCTTCTATATACCTAAGTTGGACATCTCCAACCTTTTCTTTTCTGCCAAATTTTTATAGATTCTCTTTCAACAATTCCTTTTCTTTTAAAAGAATCTATCAACATCAATAGTGGTGTCATTCACATGACACATAGTACAAAGTGTATATAGTCAAATACTAATACCTTTGGACTTGCACTTTGAAGTGGATCACCATCATCAAATGTTTGGTGTTCTTTCAAAAATCCATCTGTTAGTAATCTATTAGTGTAGTAAACATTTTACTTACATCTTCTATTCATCCTTATCACGACAACTTTCATGATCAAGCTACTATAGCCTATAAGGAAGAATCGTGAGTATAATGTTAGTTCCCAAAACCTTTTTGGGAGATCCGGACGCCTAGAATCTCCATCCTTCACAAATTCTCATACAATATGAGAACATGTATTTTGCTAAATTATACTCTATCATAATGCAACCAAAAACATTGTTTCAGATATCACAATATCTTCCACACATGATGGTTTCTGAAACATTTTTTTTAGCTCCTAGATAATCTTGATATTAAAACAACTTTTGAATATCAATAATCATGGAGGCAAACATGATACTTTAGATACTAACATTGGAATTCTTACTCTTGATTTAATACTACTTATTAAACTTCATGGAGTAAATAGAGTTTGCTGAAAGTTTGCAATAGGACTTCTAAACTTTAAATTGACATTCAAAACAATACGATACTAGTTCGTAAAGTAAATATCCAGAATTCTATAGTTCTACTATCTCAATTAAAACTAAGCATAAGGTAGTGAACAGATGCCAATGACTACAACAAATTATGCAAATTCACTTTGATTTAGTTTATGACAAATTGAGTTCGACTAATCCAAATTAGAAATGAACTCCCACTCAAAAACGACATCCCTCGTGCCTTTTTGGTGATTACATGAACCAAATCCACTACACCAAGTCCGATCATCACGTGAGTCGGTGTAGCTTCAAAGGCGAGCATCAATATGGGCATCACATCAACTATATGACTCATGCTTAACCTTTCGGTCCGTGTTCCGAGGCCATGTCTGTACATGCTAGGCTCGCCAAGTAAGAACCTTAGTACTCGCGTGTGTAAAACTGTCTTACACCCATTGTATGAAAGCGTAGAGTCGAGTACACCCGATCATCACGTGATGTCTCGAAACACGATCCATAGAACGGTGCATACTTAAGGAAGAACACATTTTATCTTGATATTTAAATGAGGGATCATCCTATAATGCTACTAAAACGCCAAACTAGCAATATAAGATGCAAACATCATATGTGTAAAGTGGAATGATATGGTCCATGCATTTGATCACCATCATGTGCATCGTGGTATGATCTCTATCATTCCTTTGTGTGTAAGGCCAATGTCTATGGAACTTACACTTTAGGTGTGTTGTAACAGTATCTACCATACATCAACTTACAAGATTACCATATCATGACACTAGCCCAGCAACAATCTAAACTAGACACCTCTAATTTATCCATTGCAAGTTTTACGTGGCTTAGGGCTTTCGAAGATAGAAGCAGTCTTACCTACGAACATGGAACCACAATGATGATAACTGAGTTATTAGCAACTCATTGTAAATCAGATATTGACTATAGTAGGAGAGACAGACACCCGCCAGCCACTTATGCAAAACAAGTTGCATGTCAGTCGTGGAACCGGTCTCATGTACGATGACATGTAAGGTTGGTCCGGGCCGCTTCATCCCACTATGCCACCAATATCCAAAATACATAGAAGATGCAATAACATGATCATCATCGCCCACATATAAACATATGTGTACTACCCGTGGAAATCGCCTATGCATAGATCAGGCTCTGATACCACTGTTGGGTCCGCAGCATAGAAAACAAAAAATTCCTACGATGTGAACTACACGCCAAGATCTATCTACTAGATACAAGAAAAAGGTGGATATACATCCATAGAGAACTTACCCTCGAAGACAACAAAGCTTTGTTAACGAGATGGAACTCGTGGATGATGTAGTCGTACACTTGCCGATCTCAAGATCGTGATGAAGTCCTTTAGATCCAGCAGTTCCAGCACCATCAAGTCCAGCACCGCAAAGTAGCGGTGCATCCGTGATCGCACACACGTTCAGTTCACCGAACAACCTCCACCTCCTTGCTCCAGCGATGCGGCGCAAGCAGCAACTCCTTTCCAGATAAAGCCACCGGGAACATGTATCTCGCTAATCCGAGACCATGGGGAATACCTAGAGGAAGAAGAGAACCTTCACAAGGAGGTGGGGCAAGAGGAGAGGAGCCATGGGGCTCCTTTTATAGGGGAGGGGGCGCAACCCAAGGCCATGGCTGGCCGACCATGGTGGGTGCCCCCACCTCTCCCTCATTCATGTGGGTGGAGCTTCCACTAAGCCCACTCACATTAATGCAACTCCACTCACTTTGCATTTAATGTACACCAAATTAAATGCATTTTCTCTTTAAATAAAACACTTTTATTTATTTTATTCAGAATTTTGTTGATTACTTTAATTAACAAACATTCACATAAAACTCCATGCAACATTTCAATATCACATGCAGAACCAGTTTCAGCAATTTCACCCGAAGCAATTCTGGTTTCCATCGAAATGATTCCAGCGCTTTCTTAATCTTTATCTGAAACATATTTGCTCCTAAATGGTGTCGGTATCCCTTAAGTGTGTCACCCTACGGTTCACGAATAATGTAGACATGGTCGAGACCCCTCTCTGATCAATAATCAGCAGCGGGACCTGGAGATCTGTACCGACTCCCACATATTCAACGATGACTCTTGTGATCGTGTGAACCTTTAACGTCGTAACTAAATCCCTTTGTCTCGTGATATATTACATGTCCGAGATTCGATCATCGGTCCAAATACCTAGTTTGATCTCGTTACCGACATGCACTCTTTTCTCGTTCCCGTGATATAACATTCTAGTGATCACATCACTTTCTTGCAAGCTATCTTAATGTGATATCACTGAGAGGGCCCAAAGTATATCTATCCGTCATTGGGATTGACAAATTCCACTCTTGATCCATGAGCCTCAACATAATACCTTCGGAGTATCTAAACTCACCTTTATAGTCACCCTTTTACGGTGTGATGTTTGATGTTATCAAGTTACTCTTCCGATGTTAGCAATTAACATGATCTCATGGTCTAAGGACTAAGATTACTTCGTATGATGTTATAGCAATATAAACATAATGACTTTGATTGTAATGCTATACTTCGGATGAATGTTCATCACATCATTCCACCAATGTTGTGACCTTGTTATTAACAACATCCAATGTCCATGATCAGGAAACCTTGATCATCTTATTAATCAACAAGCTAGTTTATATGAGAGGCATTACTAGGAACTTTGTATTTTGGTTATTAAACACACATGTATTAACGTTTCCAATTAATACAATTATAGCATGCAAAATAAACATTTATCATAAACATGGAATAAGATAATAACCACTTTATTATTGCCTCTCGGGCATATTCCCTTTACATAGGGCATACCTATGTCAGTACCCCCCGAGTGTCCAATCGAATAGAATATTCGGGTGGAAACTTAGAAGTCATTCACGAAATATTAAGGACTCGAAAGTTTATCGGGCTTGACCGAGGCATTCTATTAGTTCATAGGGATTGTGGTGCATGTGCCTGGCTTATCCAATAGATCGGGACCAGATAGTTGCTCTTGGACAAAAACAATTATGACCTACTCAAACTCAAGTCCTCGGACTCGAATTCGTAAATTGCTGACGTAGTTCGACATGCTGTAGAGGTCTTATTGAGCCGAACTCTAGTTTTAATGCATACATACCCAACACGTCCATCGGGATTTTCATCACACTTGTTGGTGCGGTATTTAACTGGTAGAGCGCATCGGGTGCGGTTGTGAGGCCATCATATTGTATTTATAGGTATTATCTTTATGTCATAGACACATCATCTGAATGTTTATCACCACCGAGGTGTTTCGGATAGCCAAGGAGACATTGTCTCTAAACTTGACATTGTAATGTGCGTGGGAGGAGTCACCAATGATTTCAGTTGTCATGGGCGAGTCAGCATTGTAGACGCAGTCGACACAACAAACCATTATATGAATGTTTTACTTTCTATAGGGTGCGCATCCAGCGCTCCCTATGGGAGTAGCCCCTAGTGTCTATTCGATTCATAGACTCTGATCAGAAACTTAAAGTTGTTGATTGCGTGACCACATTGGTCCGGAAGTGCTTCTGATGATGCTACGAACATTTTTGATGCCATCACACTATCGAATGACTGAATAGTGCTCCCTATGGGAGTAGCCCCCTAGTTCTTAGCCGAATCATAGATTCGAATAAGGAGTCGGAGCATGCCACTCAAATATCTTGTAGGTGCACAATCAGCGCTCCAGTTTGGAGTAGCCCCCGAGTGTCTGGTCGAATCATAGATTCGGGCAAAGACTCGAGTCATTGTGCTTGAGGGCTTCGATTGATAGTATCATAGGCTAACGCTAGACCTAGAAGTACATCGGGTGCGCAACTAGTGCTCCTGTTAGGAGTATCCCTTGAGTGTCTGATCGAGTCATGGATTCAACCAGAAACTTAGACTTGATTTGTTGGCGTAACTGCATCTGAAGGGTTACTCGACTCGGACGTTCGGATTCCTTGATGAGCTGCGTTTGGTTTGAATGCATGATGACATCAGGGATGACGATTAGTGAGATTAACAGTCAGTAGAAGTGACCGATGGGACGTGGCATAGTTGGCCCCGGTAGAAGGTGACCGGATTTGACCGCACGACGCGTATAAAATGGGTATTAACTATGCCTCCTCAATTTACGTGCATATCGGGGAAAGTGCAGAGACGGTTTAGCTCTCGTATGACATGTGTCCTCGCTCGATAAGAGCCATGCGCCCATGACCATGATCCTACGACCAAGATTGACTAGGCCATAGTATAAGAAAGGGTAAATCGGGGTAAAATCTCACTCCTTCTTCCTCGTTGTCCCTATTTCTCCCGCGCCTCACCATTGTTCTTCCCCGTGCTACGCTGGACGTGCTACACATGTTCCCGAGTGCATTCCTCCACACCTCCAAGAAGAGACAAGGTGCTGCTATGGGGAAGAGCAAGGGTAAGGGTACCAGAGGTGTTGGTTCTAGTGTCACCGCCGCTCCAAAGAACAAGAGCGTCGCCGCCTCAAGGGTTACCGATGGTAGCCGGTGAAAGAGAATTTCATGATCCCTAGTGTTATGCGTGTTAGATAACAATACTATGGATATTCTCAATGGGTGCTAAGTGTTGTAGATACAAAAGATTACATATATGTATGTCAACATCTACCTCACAAATGAAAGGAAAAAGGAGCCCTACTCCAATCTACAAGTTTAAGGCTGCTAGGGCCAGATAATCTGCCCCTGGTGAGGGCTAGATAATCCGGCCCTTGGGGATTTTGGCTAAGGATCAGGCGCGTGACTCTCTGTTAATGGCCGAATATTTTAGCCAGATATTTGATGACTAGCTGGATATTTGTCCAAGGCGGATAATCTGTCCCTACCCAGGCTCGGATAATCTGCCCTCCTCAAAATCGACTGAGGACTTCATCACGTGGCTCTCTGTTTCTGGGCAGAGTTTTGCCCTAGAGTTTCTGCTTCGGGACCGGATCTTTGCCTAGGACGGATTATCCGACCCCCACTTTGAATGGATTATCCGGACCTAGTTGACTCCAACGGCTTCATCTCGGGAGGGGTACCCCATCTTCAAGTTGGAGTCTCTTGAATCTGACAAGAAGCATTATACTGTTGAGCTCCAATTTCCACAAGATCTCCCATTCAACCATCTGAAGGTCTTGATCTACATCATCACCAAAGATATCTTCAATTCCTCCTCATTCATTTGAGGGTCCCTTTGATCTAGAGTTTCATTTGATTTTCTAGATCTCGGTTTCGTTATTTGATAAACTTGTTTGTTGTGGCAGCTTGTTGTCATCTCGAGGGCCTCCAATTCAATTGTGGATGTGTTCCCCGATCTCGTTGCAAAGGCGTCGGTTCCTGCCTTGAAGAGTACCATTTAGTGGAAAGGAGGATCAGGCCAGTTGTGGCAAGATCCATCGGAGAACAGAGTGAGGCCTATTGTGGCGTGGTGGTCTTAGTACCACCCACCCTTCCAACGCAGATGTACTTCCCCTAAAAAGGAAGGAACTATGGTAAAACAAATCATGTGTCTCTGCATGCTCCACTCTTGATTACCTCGTTCCTCTTCCCGCTCTTTACTCATTTAGTATCTAGGTTGGCATACATGTAAATTCATCGTAGTTGCATATCTAGAAAATTTACCTTTGTGTCAAGCCTAATTTGAAAAGGTATTGAAATTTGGAGTAGCACCTATTACCCCTTCTAGGTGCCCATAAGATCCATTTCAATTGGTATCAGAGCCTCGGCTCTTATTTTGGGCTTTACTGCCTAAGAGAGTATGAGTACTAGACCGGAGGGTGAAGCTTCAGCTAGTGTTCTGGTTATCATGGAAGGTCTCGAGGGATTGGAAAATCCCTAACTTCTACCATGGCATCCCAAATGCAAGAGATGCGTGAAATGATAGCATAGCTCATGCCCCGCACTAAACCCACATCTCCTAGTCCTCTCGAGGACTCAACCTCTAAATCAAAGGATAATGCTTCGGCTAAGTCTAATGATGTGGAGGATGGGGATGATAGCAAGGAACATGGATCCTCCTCCAAAAAGGGAAGTAGGGAGGAGAATTATAGTGAGGTTCCTCACCTATACTCTCCTGACCCACCAATCCCTCAGTCTTGTTAGTCCGCGGACCCAAAGTTGGTGCATGAGTGCATCACGGGGTCCAAATTGCTTGTAATTACCGGGTTTCGCAAAAGTTGGGCTTCCAACTACCGAGAGGGCCCATTTCGAGGCAAACTCATCCCACCCCTACCAAATTCAAACATTTCGTCAATTTCCCTGTGAAGTAGATAGTCGGGACCCTCATGTCAGTACTCTGTCTATGATGTGAGCGCCAACGCGACAACCACGTAGGAAAAATGAGGAACTAAACGCCTTAGTGCGTTGACCAAATTCACAAATTCACTCCCTCCTTTGCATGAATCCTAGTACTGGCAGCGGAAAAATCCACCCTCCAACCAAAACGGTCCCTTGGGACATTTTCCTTCCGGCGCCAAGTTGTTGCGCCCACTGATACATTGCAAATGTATCTATAATTTTTTATGTTCCATGCTTGGTTTTATCTACTTTCTTATGTTTTGTCCACACTTTGGAGTAATTTTCATATGATTTCTTGGACTAACCTATTAACAAGATGCCACAGTGCCAGTTTCCTGTTTTCTGCTGTTTTTGGTTCCAGGAAGTCAGAAAATGAATATTCTCAGAATTGGACGGGACAAAAGCCAAAGTTCCTATTTTACCGGAAGACTCACGGAGCCAGAATACGAGATGGAGGAGGGCCAGGGCCTGGCCACACCCCCCCAGGCGCGGGCTAGCCTTACCCGCGCCACCAGGTGGTGTGGGGCCCCCTGGCACCCCCTCGGTCTCCCCTCTCGCCTATAAGAGCCTCCCGATACCAAAACCCTAAAACATCAAGCCTCCAGCCACGAAAACTTCCGCAGTGCCACCGCCACCGAAGGGGAGATTCAGGGGACAGAAAGTCTCTGTTCCGGCACCCTTCCAAGACGGGGAAGTGCCCCCGGAGCCATCTCCATCGATCTCCACTGCCATCTGCATCACCATTGCTGATTCCCATGATGAGGAGGGAGTAGTTCTTCCTCGAGGCTAAGGGTTCTACCGATAGCTATGTGTTCATCTCTCTATCTATGCATGATCATATTGTGATCATGAGCTTTGTAATCTAGTAGATCTACCTTGCTACTCAAGTGCTTTAATGAATTTTTGCTCTCCCCATGTGTGTGAAAGTGACAGCGTGCTCACCATGGTGGCACTTAGGCTAGAGATTACAAATACTTGTTATGAGTAATATTTGGAGTGGGATGTCTTTATGAAATTGTGGTGCTTGTTGGACTCATCTAGTACTCAAGGTGACAGTGTGGGGTTTTCTAGATGGGAAAGGCTTACTTTGAGGAGTGCTGTTATAGCCCTACCAACGATTAGAGTGTTCAACCGGAGAGTAGTTAAGAGTACTATCATAAAGAGAGGATATATTTATGAGAGAGTGTTCACTAGTGAAAGTATGATCCCTATGCCTTGTTTCTTAGCACTGAAACACGTTTGCTACTAGATCGGTTACGTGTTTGCTTGCTTCCATCTTTATTTTAGTTTGCCTTTAGTCTCTTACACGCCATCAAGTTATTTTCTATCACCGTTACCACTTATAATTATCCATACCACTTGTATTTCACTATCTCTTCGCCGAACTAGTGCACCTATACACCTGACAAGTGTATTGGGTGTGTTGGGGACACAAGAGACTTCTTGTATCTTGATTGCAGGGTTGCTTGAGAGGGAATACCTTTGACCACTTCCTCCCTAAGTTCGATAAACCTTGGGTGATCCACTTAAGGAAAAACTTGCTGCTGTTCTACAAACCTCTGCACTTGGAGGCCCAACAACTGTCTACAAGAATAGAAGTGCGTAGACATCAAGCTATTTTCTGGCGCCGTTGCCGGGGAGGTAAGGTAAAAGGTATTCACACCAGAGGATTAAAGAAGAAGAACCTCCCACGGCAATTTTGTCTTTTTGTTTCTTGTTTTCAGTAGTTAGGCTTAATGGAAAACAACAACAAAATTAGAGAGCTTTATAGTCTTTATCTTGAGTTAGGACATGAAGTGTTTGAAGAAAAAATTAAAAAACCTATGGAACTTTATTTGCATGCTAATAGCAATGTTGTTAGTATGAATTCTTTGGACACCATTATTGCTAATGCTATGGAAAATTCTAATCTTGGGGAAGCTAGTTCTTATGAAAATGATCTTTTTAGTTCCCCAACTTTGGAAGATAGCTATTCTATTGCTTATGATGATACAAAACCTCCAATATATGATGATTACAATGATGAGTATGATATTTTCAGTCCACCTACTATTGAGGAGAAAATTAATTATGATTACAATATGACTCCTATATTTGATGATTATGGTGATGAGAATAATAATGATAGCTATTTTGTTGAATTTTCTCCCACCACAATTAATAAGAATGACTATGCTTATGTGGAGACTAATAATTATTATATGCATGTGGCTCATGATAAGAATGTTTTATGTGATATTTATATTGTTAATTTTATTCATGTTGCTACTGAAAGTTATTATGAGAGAGGGAAACATGGTTTTATGTGTCTCAATAATATTAAGTTTCCTCTCTTTATGTTGAAAGTGTTGAAGTTGCACTTGTTTTGCTTTACTATGCTTGTTGCTTTGTGCTTTCATGACTTGTTTCTTTACAAGATTCGTATGCATAGGAAGCGGGTTAGACTTAAATGTGTTTTGAATTTGCTTCTTGATGCTCTCTTTTACTTCAATTCATATTTCCTATGTGAGCATCTTCCCAAAATATCATGCCTAACTTAAAGGCGTTAAAGAAAAGTACTTATTGGGAGATAACCCAAAAGTTTTAGATGAGTCTTGGAAGTTATTACCTCTGTAATAACCGCTCCTTATCCTTTTTATTTGCTTTTTGTGCCAAGAGTAACCTCTAATGAGAGAGAAGTAATGATTGGGAAAGTTGCTGTCCCGAAACAGATTTCTATGCTTCACCGTAAAAATTCCTGAGAGAGCCCTGTACGTCGGATTGATCTGTAATTGTTTTTTATTCTGCCCCAGGTTGTTATCTAACTTTCGTTAGTTGAACACTTTTTGATTTGAGTAACAGAAGGTCTTCGAACAAATTCGTCTTTACCTGCTGGTCTGTTTTGACAGATTTCTGCTATTTTCTGCATTTGCTTCTTGTTAGTTCCTTCTTAAGTTCCTTTGGGGAATTGAGCTTTTTGAGGGAAGTTCTACAGTATCTAGTGTTCTAATGGAAGTTTATTTGGTGTTAGAACTGAACCTTGAGACTTATTTATCTTAAGTGCACTAATGATGCTAATGAGATTGTGTGAAGTTTTGTATGAAGGAAAAATTTCAGGTGTATGGAAGGAATGAGTAATGAGATGAAGGATGGACTAAAGTTCAAGCTTGGGGATGCCATGAATGTCACCCCAAGAAATATCCAAGAAGTACAAGCGTCAAAGCTTGGGGATGCCCAAGGCATCCCCTTCTTCATCAATAAAAATCCCAGGTTTCTTCCAAACGCTTCATTTTTATTGTTTCATGCACAGTTGTGTTGTTCTTGGAGCGTCTTGTTTTTCGTTTTTGTTTTGGTTTTTCGCTTGCTTGGTTTTCTTAGTTTGCTGAATAAATTGATTGGACCCCCTCTTTCATACATTGGTTTTCAAATAGTTGGTTTGGATTGGAAAAGAGTAGGAAAGTTCATGCTTGAGTGATAAAGAGAACTTGTTTTTGATTGTGCCCATGCTTTGTCATGCCATGCTTGATATTGTTTTGGCTTTATGATTAGTATTCTTTGCTGTAGCATGACTTGTTATAAACAATTGAGATTGCTTAGTGTGCCTTGGATGAATCATGTGTTGTTTTAGCATATTAAAGCATAGTATTGTGGTATTCTCCTTTGATGCTTTATTTGGGTTGACTTGGCACATGCTCACACCATGTTATGACTATCTCAAGTCACCATAGCCTTTATGATCCTTTAGTTTTAAACTTGTAGTATCACTTTATGCTTTGATCTATGATGTTTTGTTGCTCTGCATGATTATGGCCATTATTGCTCTCTTAGTTTGTCGCTCCCAGTCTTTTGCTAGCCTCCACAACAAAGTATGAGTTCCACTCATGCATCCAACTCCCTAAACCAAGTTATCCCAAAGAGTCCACCATACCTACCTATTAGCATATGCTATTCCAAGTATATTCATGCTTTTGTTTACCTTCCAAATTAAACTTGTTATGAGAAAACTAGTGATTAAAGCTACAACGAACTTGATGGCACAATTTACTTTACTTGCCTCTAATAAACTTGAACCATTGTGTCTTCTATGTTGTATATGCTTGCACTTATTTGTCGGTAATTAGCAGAACCATGCTTTCATGGGGAACACTTTCAACATTGCACTTGGTACTTGTACCTAGTTGATATCATGCTCTTTTGTATATGGATGTCGTCGGTGTGAAATGAAAGGGGAGCTTGGAAGTCCATGGAGTTATGCATATGTGTTAGAGAAACGCCTGGGCCGCTGGTCTAATCCATGCTGACATGGTGGAAACCTACAGCGTAACCATAATGAGTTGTCTATGAAGCATTCTTCTTATAAAAAAAGAGTCCTATATTGAGAAAAAAGAGAAAAAAGAGAAAAAAAATAGATACCATGAAAAGAGGAAAGAGAGAAAAAAGCACCATATTCCCGTGGTAAATAAGAAGATTGCTGAGATGCTCGTTGTCTGCTTGCCTTGTCAATTTGATATGGGGATTCTTCCGTATCATCGGGCAAGGGGTACCCCGTTGGCGGTTCTCTATGATACACATATACTTACAATGACAAGAACTTACCGGTGACTAAACTTGAGTAGCATGAGGAGCGGCCCTCGTATACAAGGGACATGAGATTTCCGACTTATACTTCGTCAAGCATGTACACCATAGTTTGTTCACTTTAACCTTAATCACCTTCAAGATGCTTATGATAAGGGAAATGAGAGCTGAAAGCTATAAGTACCATAATTTTTGGAAGCTCTTTATGAGACTTGAATCCCTACTTCCTTTTACAAAAGGCCTTTCTTCCACCATTATATTGAGTCTCCACCTTCTATCTTTATGCACCTACTTTGAGAGCATAGTGGCCATTCTTAGTTCTATGTGTATTGTCCCAAGACTAGTTGATTGATGCATAACTTGTTATTGCTTGTTTGCAACTATTGTATCTAGTCACTCTTATGAACTTTGAAGGTGTCCTATGCATTTATATTTGCTACTCTATTGAGGGACAAGCTGAATACTAGTATGCTATGTTTTCTTTATGTGAAACAAACAAACGTCTTGCAAAGCATTGTTATTCATGAATCTTTTGTTTGTGCCTTTTCATGTTGCATCATAGTTTCTTTGTCTTATTGCTAGAACTTTGTCTTTCATGCTATGACTGAAGTACTACGATTCCAGCTTTGAATGTTTTGCAAATACTTTGATCAAGTCTTTGATGGTGCATGTCACCTCAAAAATTATTTCTTTTTATCACTTACCTACTCGAGGACGAGCAGGAGTTAAGCTTGGGGATGTTGATACATTGCAAATGTATCTATAATTTTTTATGTTCCATGCTTGGTTTTATCTACTTTCTTATGTTTTGTCCACACTTTGGAGTACTTTTCATATGATTTCTTGGACTAACCTATTAACAAGATGCCACAGTGCTAGTTGCCTGTTTTCTGCTGTTTTTGGTTCTAGGAAGTCAGAAAATGAATATTCTCGGAATTGGACGGGACAAAAGCCAAAGTTCCTATTTTACCGGAAGACTCACAGAGCCAGAATACTAGACGGAGGAGGGCCAGGGCCTGGCCACACCCCCCAGGCGCGGGCTAGCCTTACCCGCGCCACCAGGTGGTGTGGGGCCCCCTGGCACCCCCTCGGTCTCCCCTCTCGCCTATAAGAGCCTCCCGATACCAAAACCCTAAAACATCAAGCCTCCAGCCACAAAAAGTTCCGCAGCGCCGCCGCCACCGAAGGGGAGATTCGGGGGACAAAAAGTCTCTGTTCCGGCATCCTACCGGGACGGGGAAGTGCCCCCGGAGCCATCTCCATCGATCTCCACCGCCATCTCCATCACCATTGCTGATTCCCATGATGAGGAGGGAGTAGTTCTTCCTCGAGGCTAAGGGTTCTACCGGTAGCTATGTGTTCATCTCTCATCTATGCATGATCATATTGTGATCATGAGCTTTGTAATCTAGTAGATCTACCTTGCTACTCAAGTGCTTTAATGAATATCTGCTCTCCCCATGTGTGTGAAAGTGACAGCGTGCTCACCATGGTGGCACTTAGGCTAGAGATTACAAATACTTGTTATGGGTTATATTTGGAGTGGGACATCTTTATGAAATTGTGGTGTTTGTTGGACTCATCTAGTACTCAAGGTGACAGTGTGGGGTTTTCTAGATGGGAAAGGCTTACTTTGAGGAGTGCTGTTATAGCCCTACCAACGATTAGAGTGTTCAACCGGAGAGTAGTTAAGAGTAGTATCATAAAGAGAGGATATATTTATGAGAGAGTGTTCACTAGTGAAAGTATGATCCCTATGCCTTGTTTCTTAGCACTGAAACACCGTTTGCTACTATATCTGTTACATGTTTGCTTGCTTCCATCTTTATTTCAGTTTGCCTTTAGTCTCTTCCACGCCATCAAGTTATTTTCTATCACCGTTACCACTTATAATTATCCATACCACTTGTATTTTCACTATCTCTTCGCCAAACTAGTGCACCTATACACCTGACAAGTGTATTGGGTGTGTTGGGGACACAAGAGACTTCTTGTATCTTGATTGCAGGGTTGCTTGAGAGGGAATACCTTTGACCACTTCCTCCCTGAGTTCGATAAACCTTGGGTGATCCACTTAAGGGAAAACTTGCTGCTGTTCTACAAACCTCTGCACTTGGAGGCCCAACAACTGTCTACAAGAATAGAAGTGCGTAGACATCACCCACTCACTAATCCTGAGCTCCAATGCCACATGTTGTGCCCACTGTTACGAGGCTCTAGCCCGTCTCTGCCGCCGGACGAGCTGAGCAACACGGAGGATGGCAGATCCTATTACCAAGGAAGAAGAAGTTCTGGCTATATGCGGGTGAGCTACTCTTCTCTTTGCTACTCGCACTAACTATAACTGCTAGTTGGCTATTGACATAAAGAGATAGATCAAACCTAAAATTGTTTGCTAGCCCAATGCTGACGAAGAATTCTTAACTTTTATCCCCAAATTTCTGTCGAGTAGGATCTCTACGGACACCCCTTACCTGGTTACGGTAATGCTCGGCTGCTACCACTTTAAATTAGCAAATGGGAACGGCAAGTGGAATCCACTTCATTGTTTACCGATGGAAGAAGCACCTGCGCAGATCTAACTATCCCTGATATGGTTGCTATGATGTGTGTGAAATATAGCCATCTACATCCACATTTAAACTGGATATTATTCATATTTTTTATGAAATATCTCTCTAAACCCTGCCACTAATGCCTAATGATCAAAGGGGTATGCAACCCTTTATTTCTATTTTTCCCTGCATAGATAATGATGTTTGATGATGGGAAACACAACATTAAAGTCAAAGATACGAGATTTCCAACAACCCAAGGAAACCAGGGGTCGTGAAGTGGGGATAGAAGCTTTAATGACAAACTATACAGCGGGAATAAAATTCCGGCTGTATAGTTTCGGCCGTATAGTTGCCATCGACACCGCTAGGTCAAATAGAACAAATTTCGTGAAGGGACCCCTATATAAAGAGGCTTCAGGCGACGAGAAACGCCCTCCCAGAACCCTAGAAACCTGCATCCACACACCGAAGATCCGTCGGAGGAATAGACTTATATCTAATCTCCAAACCCTTCTCCACCACCATAGCCATATTCCACCACTTGTAATAGTAGATATCATCTTTGTTTGGCGACATTGTAAGACTATTTGCTATCAATCTCATGGTTTCTGTTGCAATGTTTATGATTGTTGATTTCATCTCTATGCGTGAGTAATTATCTTTGGGCTAAGGGCTTTGGCCTAGCTATGTAGCTTTTGTGCATGTTATTTATCATAGGTAGGATCATGTATTAGTTTGTATGACATGATTATTATTGTATCCTCTCTTGCCTCAATCCAAGGACTTGTCAGGTACCCAAGACCCCAAGGATTGAGCCAGGTATAGGGAGTATGAGTAATGACTAATCTACAGGTTGGGAATCCCAGTGACAGAAGGGGTAGTACGGCTGTATGTGAGGGATTTTCTTGGGATTAACGGTGATATCACTATGCATATCATTAGTTCTCTTTCTTCTATGTATGAGACTAGTAGGTTATTGCTATAAGTGGTTGTGGAGGCAATAACAATTATGGATGCACTACCCACATATAATTATCTTGCTCTAACAATTACATGTATATTTTATTATTATCTTTTATTCCCATCAGATGTTTTGCATAGCTACATGTGAAACCGAAAGCCCTAGGCCCTTTCTCTCCATCATTGACAACAACAAAAGAAAGCAAACTCTTGGTTCGGTAAAACACAAAAATAATTGTAAAACTCTCGAAGGTCTGTTAAAGTAACTTCACTATGCTTTCTGCTTCCCGAGGATTCGATAACCTAGGTCTACTAGGGAAAAAGAGCTATACTACATCAGTAATCCGGATTGAAGGTATCAACCCTTTTTCTGGCGCAGTTGTCATGGAAGCAATAGCTATCCCGGGGAGGTTAGTAGGAACCTTGCTAGTTTTAATTCTTGTTTTTAATTTTGTTAGTTTGCTTTCAGTCTTTATTTGAAAAACCAAACAAAATAGTTAGTCTTTAAATTATTGTTTTTATTATCATAAGTCTCTGTTTAAGGAAACCCCAAAACATAGGAAATAGGGCTGAAAAGAATCTTGGGGAGT
The DNA here is from genome assembly GCA_910589775.1 of Avena eriantha. Taxonomy (NCBI): domain Eukaryota; kingdom Viridiplantae; phylum Streptophyta; class Magnoliopsida; order Poales; family Poaceae; genus Avena; species Avena eriantha. The sequence continues at coordinate 158,614,550 of OU342741.1, read as the reverse complement.
TTGCAACTCCCAACAGTGATTATTTGCGTACTCCTATTACCTAGCCAGCAACTATTGCTGATGATTATGAAATTAAGCCCCAATGTTTAAGTTTGGTTCAACAAAATCAATTTGGAGGCTCTGCTGTTGAGGACACAGGTATGCACTTGAACACTTTCACTGAAATATGTGATATGATGCGCATAAAAGCTGTTGACCCCGATGCATTCAAACTGTGCTTATTTCCTTTCTCTCTTAGAGTAAGAGCAAAAGAATGGTTGCTATCTTTGCCTAGAAATACTATTGTATCATGGGTGGAGTGTACTTCTTTATTTATGATTAAATTTTTCCCACCTGCAAAGACTATGCAACTAAGATCTAATATTACTGGTTTTAGACAGGAAGAGCTTGAGCCACTAGCGCTTGCATGGGAGAGGATGAAAGAATGCATGAGAAACTGTCCTAGTCATGGGATGGAAGATTGGTTAATTCTCCATTTATTTTATAATGCTCTTAACCCCGTGTCTAAGTCTATGCTTGATACTGCAGCTGGAGGAACATTTATGGACAAACATATTAGCGAAGCAAAGCAGCTGCTAGACAATATGCAATACAACCATGCCCAGTGGTATGTGGATAGATCAAACACGAAGAAGGCGAACTCCGTCTCACCAAAAGAAAATGAAGAACTCAATGCTAAGCTGGATGAGCTCATATTAGCCGTAAAAGGTAAGGAAAACCAAGTAAGAGCTATCCTAGAATCAAATATTGAAGAAATAGACTTCATAGCTCGTAATGATCATAACCTTGCTTGGAAGAAGAATTATAATCCTCATTTTTAGAAACATTATTCTAGTCCTGCAGGTAACTCTAATAATAATATGAGATCAACTAATGGTAGTCTCCAAAAAACACTTAAGTCCTTTATAGACTCACAAAATGACCAAAACAATATCCTTGTTAAAATAATGGAGAACCATGATGCTATGCTTGGTAAGTTATCTAACCAAGCTTAAAGTTTGAGCAATGATTTGTAGGCCCTCCAAGAAAGAACAAGGATTGTTGAGGCACAACTAGGTAAGATAACCAAGAGTCGAACTCTCATTCTAGCTAAATTTCTAGGTAATGTTGAGCCCAATCCTATTGAAGACCTCAAGATGATGAGAATCCAAAGGGAGGAGCCTGAAGAACTTGATTATAGTAATGCTCCTTCACCAAATTACACCATTGAAGATCTACAAGAAAAGTTTCCTTCCACAACGAATTGGCCCGACGGTCATCGTAGAAGGCGCGTCTTCCATGATGAAATTCTTGGCTCGGCCGTGGCCAATGGAAAACTTTTTTCCCCGGTTTCGTGGCCCTCTACTACGACGGATCTACTAAAAACATGGAGGAAGCTCAGCTGGGCATGGCAGAAGCAGGATTTTCGTTTCCTCGCACGATGTTGACTCGCCGAAGTCTTTTGAGGCGTGTGGGTCTCGGACGTCAGTGTCTCTAGTGGAGCATACTTTTCGGTCGTGCCTCCCTGATTTGAACTCGATAATGTAGCTCGAGGCGTCTGCCGTTTAGTCAGGCTACTAGGTCCCACATGTCAGCCTCTCATTAGAAGGATCGTGTGTATGATGGAATTTTTTCCCTTCGCTCGCGCTACCCTTTTCCGAAATTGATAACGCTGCTCGATGCATCTACCGTCTAATAAACCTCCTGGGACCCACATGTCATCCTCTCATTAGAAGAACGTGTGTATGATGGAATTTTTTTCCTTCGGTGGTGCCACCCCGTTCTGAGTTGATAGCGCTGCTCGACGCATATACTATTTAACCAACCTCCTAAGCCCCACATGTCATCCTCTCATTAGAAGAAACGTGTGTATGCTGGATTTTTTCCTTCGCTCGCGCTACCCTGTTCCGAACTTGATAGCGTTGTTCGATGCATCTATCGTTTAATCACGATGCTAGGCCCCACATGTCATCCTCTCATTAGAAGAAATGTGTGTATGATGGATTTTTTACCCTCTGTAGCGCCTTCATGTTCCGAACTTGATAGCTTTGCTCGCTGCATCAGCCGTTCATTCAGGTTGGTGGGTCCCTTATGTCAGCCACACATTAGAAGAATCATGGGTACGATAGATTTTTTTCTTTTCTAACACTACTCTGTTCCGAACTAGATAGCGTTGCTCGACGAATCTGTCATTTTCTCACGCTGCTGGGTCCCCCATTTCAATCTCTCATTAAAAGAAACTTGTACATGCTGAACTTTTTTCTTGCTCGCGCCTCCCTGTTTCGAACTGGCTACGTTGCTCGATGCAGCATCTATATAAGGTCGCGCTGCTGGGTCCCACATATCAGCCTCTCTGTAAATGAAATATGCGTATGATGGACTTTTTTTTGGCCATGTCCGCTGTTTTGACCTTGGCAACTTGCTAGGTCCTAGATATAAACCACCTCTGTGTAGGAAATGTGTTTATACTGGGTCCCAGCTGACAGCCTCTATTTGAAAGAAACGTGTGTATGTTGGACTATTTTTTCGGGTCCCAGATGTCAGCCTCAGAGTACAAAAAATGCTTATAAAGGCCGAATTAAAAAGATTCTGGGCTAACTCAGGGCGGATGCCCTATTCGTCATGGTTTATATTCCATGGGCTCACTCCTAAGTTGAATGGGCTATGGTCGGTGGCCACAAGACCACGAAAAGGCCGAATTAGAAGGTATTGGGCTATGCTTGGTGCTGATAGGCTAATTTCATGGGCTATGCTTGGGCCTGCTGGGTCTGACATGTCAGCTTCTCTATAAGTGCAATGTGTGTATGATGGACTTTTTTCGGCCGCGTCCGCTTCACCGTGGCAGTTGTGTATGGTCTTACTGTTGGGGCCCTTATGTCAGCCTCTCTGGCATGTTCTGGCTTGTGGGTCCCTAATGCAGCCTTGTATGTTCTGTTTGGTGGGTCCCCGATGCGAGCCTCTCTTTACAAGTATTTAAACTTTTGTTTCGAACCCACCCTCAAAACAAACTCCAGGGATGCTGCATGCTGGTGGGTCCGTGATGTCAGCCTCTCTGTAATGCGATATTGCTAGAAAAAAAAAATGAAAATCCAAGATACAATTCGAAACAAAAGACCTTCAAATCAAATAAACGTAAACTGAGTGTGTTGCCACTAAAACAAAGATATTTATAGAATAAATATCATTAAACTTTTATTAGTACTACAATTTATGTATTAGTCTTCTTAAAAATATTTTGGGTGTCTATGTTTATATCTTTTAAAATATAAAAGGGCAGCGCTCCTGTCATCTCAATTTATAAAATGCCACATAATGGAGTATTTTCTTAAAAACATGGGTAGGCAAAGTTTTTTTATTTTGAGAGGTGGGGGGAAATGCCCAAAAGGCCAAAGTAAAAAGAGTTTGTCTACTCTAGATAGGCTGCTCTACGTGGGTTATACTCCGTAGGGCAGGCTCCATGGGCTTCATTCTCAAATTTTAGTGGGTTGTGCTCAGCAGTCCCTTGACCCCTAAAAGGCATAATTAATATATTCTCGGCTATGCACCATGGGCTCCTTTCTCAAATTTCACTGGGTTGTGGTCAGTAGTCCCTAACCCCGAAAAGACCGAATAAAAATGTTCTTGGCTAAAGTGGGGCCAAATGAGCTACGGAGTACTAGATGTCTTCTCTTGATAAAAATTGCATTGTGATGTGCTCGGCCGGATTCAAAACAAAGACCTCAGAGAGGGAGGGGGAAAAGCGATAATTCTTTTGACAGCTATTCATGTCAAAATTTAGCAGTACAGAATAAGGTAGAAAAATTATCAACAAATTCGAAGTTCATATTCAGCAGCACTTGACCAATTCAGCAGCATTTCAAAAGTGACCAATTCAGCAATACAGACAATGAAATACAAATAGCAGTACAGAGAGAACCAGTTTTTGTTTCAGCTCTAAAAACCTTGTCGCGCGATCAGTTTGTCGTTTTCACCAATAACACTCGACCATTGGAGCAAGCAAAACTGACGATCAAGTCTGCTTTGAGTACCTTCTTCTCACATCAATGCCTGTGTGACCCCCATATGCAACCCAAAATGCCCAAGTCTCATCTAGATTGTGACACGACCATGTTTCAAAAGAAAAGAAGACTATCTACTGCCCTTGATTTAAACAAGTACCCGTACATCAGTATTAGTTCTACAAAATGCTTTAGTAATAGTAACCATAGAACATTTGAGAGATTCAGTAGATTTCCTGCTTGAAATTCAATAGCAGTACAGAGATAATAAGTTCTTGTTCCATCTCAAAAAACCTTGACGCACGATCAGTTTGCCTTGTTCTCCGAATAGGCTCGATCATAGGAGCAAGCAAAACTGATGATCATGTCTGCTTCTGTGTGAACACGACCTCATTTCATCAATGCCTGTGTGACCCCCCATATGCAACCCAAAATGACCAAGACTCATCTAGATAATTGTGACAATGCTAGGTTTCAAAAGAAAAGTAAGACAATCTGCTGCACTTGATCTAAACAAGTAACAGTACATCACTCTTAGTTCAACAAAATACTTTGGTAATAGCAACGATATAACAAAGGCAAAGCAAGACCATCTCCTGCCCTTGACCTAAACAAGTACTACCGGTACCGGTATATAGTAGTACAAAATAGTCTGACATACAAGAACTAGTGCTATACTAGTACTACTATGCATCCAAAATCCAACCTCCAGTACACGTATGTCCGTGGTATCTAGTGAAAGTGGGATAAAAAAATCTGAGGTAGTAGAATGGTCAATTTGGAATTCTCCCTCGCGATGGATGCATATTGAGTAATACAGGCCCTGGGTCTGAGAAGTTTGAAGGTACACCACCATGGAATGCTTTTCCTTCTGCATGATGCCAGGCACCGCCCTGCTCCCAGGAGTGAAGGAATTCGCACTGCACCCTCCCAAAACCTAGCCTCTGGTGACGGGTAATAGACGGTGAACTGCACATTGTACGAGGGTGACGAGCACCTGTCCGGCCTGACACACACGACGGATATGATGATGTCACCCCACTCGAGCATGTCAAATAGCACAGCGAACACCGTACGATCGTCCCCAGATCCAATGTTCTCTATTCTTGATGAGCGCGGTGCCGACATCGGCTCAGAGATGAACCTGGGATTTCTAAAGGAAGTAAGAATCGGCGGACTAAATTGCAGCATGCTAAATATACATATAATAAGTTCTCAGGCACCTGAGATCTAGGCACTCCCAAGAAAAAATACAGAGCCATGTTTCAAAGGAAATGCTAGATCATCTCTAGTGTTTGATCTAAACAAACTTGAATGGCATATCATCATCAGAATCATGATGGTCATATTTGCCATCTCCCACATTGTGGATGCAAAATGAGTAATCCAGTGTGAACCTATCATGTTTCTTAATTAGGCAATTAAGGTAATCTTCAGTAATCCTGATGGAGGCTGGCGACGCGCTGCTCTTCGGCTCGAAAAACATGCTATCTTCGGCGAACTCCTCCAGGTCCTCTCCAATCATTGAAGGTTTATAAAAGTGCAACTCCACCACGTATCGTGGAAACAAGCACGCCGCTGACTTGACGCACTAGATGGATACGGCGAGGCCATAGTCGAGCATGTCAAATCTCATGACGAACAATGTACCATCGTCCCTGGATAACACGGTCTCTACTCTCCATGAGCCAGGTGCCAACAAAGGCCGAGAGATGTACCTATGTTCCTCGCCGTAGTGGAAACTCTGCACTTCAATTGAGTGGGATTTTTCGAGGTGAGCGAGGAGCGCTGTGGGCGGGGTGGCGAACTCGCAGCCAGGCTCAGTGCAGTTGCACGGCCATGCGGGCACGCCATCCTGTGGTTGAGGAAGTCGTGGAAGACGACCAATGTCCTACAGCCGACATTGGGGCATCTGCTACCTTTTCCGGCGACGACTTGGCGGTGCAACTCCTTGGAGCATGCGGCCAGCCGGATAGCGCTGGTAGTGTCCATACACATAGCAATTTCTCCGAAGGCGTCGTCGCTGACCTTGCTCCATCCACCGTACCGAATGTTGTGCATCGAATCCGCCATTGTGTCCAGATGGACTGGGGGCGAGGGTGGATGCAAATATGATTGTTGGGGTTTCTTGCAAGAGAGTGATGGAGGCCTGCAAGAACAGATGCAACGGGCGAGAAATGGCTAGGAAAATTTAGGAAGTGCGTCGCTCGAGAGGATCCAAAATGCGGCTAGCCAGCATTAGCGAATGGGGATCGCCAGAGATGGGGAAGATGGGAGGCTCTTTGAATGAGGGGTGTTAATTTTGCGTGTTCCCTCATTGTTCTTCTGAAGTGGATCGAGGACGCCTGCTGGAGTTATAGCTAGAGTGCTAGACTAGCAAGTTGTCACGTCCTAGCTCAGTATTGTTGAAGGGAATATGCTCAAGAGGCAATAATAAAGTGGTTATTATCTTATTCCATGTTTATGATAAATATTTATTTTGCATGCTATAATTGTATTAATTGGAAACATTAATACATGTGTGTTTAATAAATGAAATACAAAGTTCCTAGTAATGCCTCTCATATAAACTAGCTCGTTGATTAACAAGATGATCAAGGTTTCTTAATCATGGACATTGGATGTTGTTAATAACAAGGTTACAAGATTGGTTGAATGGTGTGATGAACATTCATCCGAAGTATAGCAGTACGATCAAAGTCATTGTGTTTAAATTTCTATAACATCATGTGAAGTAATTCTAGTCCTTAGACCATGAGATCATGTCAATCACTAACACTAGAAGAGTAACTTGATAACATCAAACATCACACCGTAAAAGGGTGACTATAAAGGTGGGTTCAGATACTCCGAAGGTGTTATGATGAGGCTCATGGATCAAGAGTGGAATTTTTCAATCCCGATGACAGATAGATATACTCTAGGCCCTCTCGGTGATATCACATTAAGATAGATTACAAGCAAATGATGTGATCACTAGAATGTTATATCACGGGAACGAGAAAAGAGTGCATGTCGGTAACGAGATCAAACTAGGCATTTGAATGCCGATGATCGAATCTCGGACATGTAATATATTGCGAGACAAAGGGATTTAGTTATGACGTTAAAGGTTCACACAATCACAAGAGTCATTGTTGAATATGTGGGAGTCAGTACGGATCTCCTAGTCCCGCTGCTGATTATTGATCGGAGAGGGGTCTCGATCATGTCTGCATTATTCGCGAACCGTAGGGTGACACACTTAAGGGATACCGACACCATTTAGGATAAAATATGTTTCAGATAAAGATTAAGAAAGCGCTAGAATCATTTCGATGGAAACCGGAATTGTTTCAGGTGAAATTGCTGAAACTAGTTCTGCATGTGATATTGAAATGTTGCAGGGAGTTTTATGTGAATGTTTGTTAATTAAAGTAATTAACAAAATTCTGAATAAAATAAATAAAAGTGTTTTATTTAAAGAGAAAATGCATTTAATTTGGTGGACATTAAATGCCAAGTGAGTGGAGTTGAAATTGATGTGAGTGGGCTTAGTGGAAGCTCCACCCACATGAATGAGGGAGAGGTGGGGGCAGTCACCATGGCCGGCCATCCATGGCCTTGGGGCTGCGCCCCTCCCCTATAAAAGGATCCCCATGGCTCCTCTCCTCTTGCCCCACCTCCCCGTGAAGGTTCTCTTCTCCCTCTAGTTATTCCCCATGGTCTCGGATTAGCGAGATACATGTTCCCGGTGGCTTTATCTGGAAACGAGTTGATGCTTCTGCTGCACCGCTAGAGCGAGGAGGAGGTTGTTCGATGGACCGGACGTATGTGCGATCACGGATGCACCGCTACTTTGCGGTGCTGGACTTGATGGTGCTGGAACTGCTGGACCTGAAGGACTTCATCACGATCTTGAGATCGGCAAGTGTATGATTACATCATCCACGAGTTCCATCTCGTTAACAAAGCTTTGTTGTCTTCGAGGGTATGTTCTCTATGGATGTATATCCACCCATTGTTTGTATCTAGTAGATAGATCTTGGCGTATAGTTCCCATCGTAGGATTTTTTTTGTTTTCTATGCTGTAAATCCAACAATTGTACCGTCTCGTCACGTAGACTGTGTTTCAAGAAAGGACATTGATTAATAGTACTAGAATCTTCTCCTTTTTTCTCTAGACCATGTTATCAAAAATTCATGTGTTAGGTAGCTAATAATGTTTGACTTCTACATGACATACAAAGTACAAGGATACACCCATACTTTATAGATGTTGATCAAATTTATAACTTATTGTGCTTTACCAATTATAATTTTATGTAGTGATGATATGTCATGCGTTTACTATCTGAGTCTCACATGCAAGACACGTGCAACTTTCTAGTAATAGTACAAATAGAGATATGATGTCGATATGGTCATCCTTTGAATAACCTTCATTACCGATGCTTGGAAAGGAAGAGAAAAATTCGAAAGTTTGAATTCTACTAATTTTTGCCGCCAATGCCCGGTTTCTTCCTATGTACACCAACGCACATGCCGGAGACACAGCTGAGCCGCCATAGCAAGACACACATGGGCATCGCTGTGGACGAGGGAGTGCTGAGATGGATGGTGAGGCGGCGACTGAGAGCGAAAAAATAAATTTGTTTTGTTTTGAGTGCACATAAGTCCTGAAATTTACTAGAGTGTGCACGCTGTAAAGGCTATAATACCTCATGTCAGGGACCCATCATAATTCTTCTCTGACATCGCACCGCCTTCAAATGCCCTGTCACGCTGCTCTCCCGCCCTGCCTTCCTTTTATTCTCCGAGCCCCTCTTGCTCTTCGGTGTTTTTCCCTCATCTCACTAGTACCTCTGTCCCAAAGCTTAAGGCCTCATTTGGAATGCAGGAATGCAAAACATAGGAATAGAAAAACACAGGAATTAAGATAGTATCATGTATGCTCAATTCCTACAGGAATCAATACCACAGGATATTTTTTAGGGTGTCGTTTAGATGTCGCATAGGAAAACCGCATGAATTGTAGACACAAGGAGATGAAACATGAGGTTAGACCTCATGTTATTTTTCCTAGAAAATTCCTATGAAATAGCCTATACCATAGGAATTTCAAAGGAATCTTAGGTTCCTATTCCTTTGTCCCAAATGAACCCATAGGAATTTTTCCTATAGGAATCGTATCCTCCAAAAATCCTATGGTTTTCCTTTGTTCCAAACAGGGCCTAAGGCTTTTTTTCTAAGTGAAGCTACGAAAAGTTTGACCAAACTTCTAAAAAATTATCAAGAACTACTGTATGATATTAGTAGATACCATGTGAATATATGTTTCATGATGTATCAAAGGGTATGTATTTCATATTGTAAATATTAATATATTTTTCTACAAACTTGGTCAAACTTCGCATAGTTTGACTTTTCAAAAAAGGCCTTGAGCCTTGGATGCAAGTACTAGTGTTTAGTACTCCATCTCGGAACTTAAGTCTTGATATATAGATATCGTGGGTCCCTTCAGACGGTGTTAGGAAAATTCAAGAGAAATCTATCGCGCTTACTTGTAGTTCAAGTTTGACCTAATTTCTTTAAATCGACATAAGTTATTTAAGTGGGTACGGTTTGCTAGGGAATCTTGAAATATGCTAAGACTAGGGAAGTAAGAAAACATGGTCCCCACTTTTTCTAAAAAAGGGTGGTGGTTAGGCCTAGAATTATAACTCGAAACTCGCGAGCTAAATGAGTAACTCGTGACTCGGCTCGACTCGGCTTGAACTCGGTGTCTAACGAGTCGAGCCGAGTTTTAGATTTGAACTCGTTTGTTCACCCAAGCTAAATGAGCTACTCGTTTAGCTCATTAAACTCGTTCAAATATAGAATTTGAAATTTTCCACTGATGAGTTCCATACTACGAATGTTTCTTGTACATGTAATGGTGTAGAACTACTATATTTTTCCATTCGATCTTGCCTTCGTGTTATCATGGAAGTACTACCCTTATTCTAGTTCTTAATTAGTAGGATAATTACTAGTTTTTCTTATATGTGCTCTTGTTCATAACTCAGAACGTGCTAAACGAGCTACTCGTGAGTTTACCGAGTCGAGCCGAGTTTAAAATATGAACTCGTTTTGTAAACGAGCCGAGCCAAGCTAGGTCATTAGTTAAATGAGCTTTAGCGAGTTGAGCCGAGCTGATTCAGCTCGGCTCTAATTCCAGCCCTAGTGGTGGTACTTTTTTTTGACTAAGGTATGTCCCGAGGGAGCAAGATTCTTCAATTAATTAACACGGTAAGTGGATGTGTACATGTTACACCAAGGACCTCAAAAAATAAAAATACATCCAAGTCCATACATTTAGCACAAAGGACACTAAAATCAAATGCTTGAATTTTTTGGTAACATGGTCTATAGAAATGGGGGGGGGGGGGGAGATTCTAGAATGATGGAGAAGTGTGCTTTGAGGTTTGTGCATAGTATTTCATTGTGATGAAGATTATTAATAGAATCTTCTTGATGCTAGAATGGAAAAGAAGATCCAATGGCTGGAAATGTTGGGATTCATGAGTCTTGATCCAACAATTGATATTCAAAGTTTTTTGTACACCATATAGTGTTAACATAGTGGTAATGGTAAGACTAGTACTTGCTTAACAAAATAAAACAACACACTTCTCACTTTTAGCATATCTTGTTGAAGAAGATGCACGAATCTACCAGATGCAGGTATTGTATCATAAACTATATATGATGTCAATATGGTCATGACCTTGGCTATTCAGGTTGAAACCAGGAATGTTCATACACCTTAGGCCAATACACATTGTGAAGCAGCGAGAGCATTTTTTGTATTCAAAGGAATCAAAACACATGTTTCTCATTTTTTATCTTAGTACTATATAGTGTACAAATAACTTTGAATATTGACCGTTGGATCAAGACGCGAATCCCAACATTGTCATACATTCGATCTTCATTATTTCCATTTTAGCATCGAGAAGATACTATTGATAGTCTTTCTTTTCTTATCTTACCACTGCTAGTAAAAGGCACATGCCACACACGTATATACTATATGAAATGGGATTTAACAAACATTAAGTTGTTATTAACCAATAGTCTTGTTAGAGAAAAAATGGATACATTAAGTCTATTAAAAATATATCTACATATATTGAGAATACAACCTAGTGTGCTATGAAATTTTGGGGGTGGTGACATGATGGTTCTAGAACATGGTAGAGTTTGCTATAGGTACTATTCAAAATGAATCAAGCTGCTCTGAACCATTGGATCTAACAACCCAACGGTCGGGATTGGTGCTATGGATCCAATTCAAATTAAAACTGGTCCATTATAGTAGTAGAGATATGATGTCAATATGGTCATGACCTTGGCTGTTCGGGTCAAAGCTAGGAATGTACATACACAGTAGGCCAATACACATTGTGAAGAAGCCATAGAATTTTTTGTATTCAAAGGTGTCAAAACACATGTTTCTCATTTTTTCTTAGCACTATATAGTGCACGAATAACTTTGAATATTGACAGTTGGATCAAGATGTGAATCCCAACATTGTCAGATGATGGATCTTCATTTCCATTTTAGCATCGAGAAGATACTATTGATAGTCTTTCTTTTCTTATCTTACCACTATTTTTTATATATAGTGTGCAGACAACTTTGAATATTGACCGCTGATTCATGACCCGCGAATCCTAACATTGCTGCTAGTTATTGGATCCTCTAATCCATTCCATCATCTAGAACATACTATTGATAGTCTTTGTTATCTTATCTTACCACTATATAATGTACGAATAACTTTGCGTATTAACCTATGGATCAAGACTCGTGAATCACAACAATGCTAGCCATTGGATCTTCTTTTTTCCATTCTACCGGGTGGTGGTACTTTTCTCTACTACTATAATGGAGCAGTTTTGAATTGGATCCATAGAACCAATCCTGACCATTTGGCTGTTAGATCCAATGGTTAAGAGCAGCTGGATTCATGTTGAATAGTAACTAGAGCAAACTCCAACATGTTCTAGAACCATCATTTCACCACCCCAAAATTTCATAGCACACTAGGATGTATTCTCAATATGGGTAGATAGTTACTACTAATAGACTTAATGTATGCATTTTTTCTCTAACAAGAATATTGGCTAAAACAATTTAACATTTGTTAAATCACATTTCATACCACTTTATCATTATCAATTTGTTTTCACCCATCAACTTAGTCATCCACGTAGGGCCCACAGATTGGGGAGGTCGCGGTCGCCTTGGACGCACCACAAAATTATGACTGGGCCATCGAGTGCAGGAAGTAGAGTCAGCATTCCGTCCAATCTCTTACCCTAGTCATCGTCATCGATATTTGCCACACACATCGACTTCATCAACGACATTTATTGTCCCCTCGCTTCGGTAATCTGCCACATTAATCTTGGATCACCTCCTTCCTATTTAATCTCTCCCCTTCCCCGCACCAAACCATCTCTAATCCCCCGCTTCCAGCAACCATCTCCGACCTCGTCTGTCATCCATGGCCACCTTCCGGCTGCCGCCCGCCGTACTGGAGCGCAAAGACCCCGACATCACTGCACAGGAGGACAATGCCCTGTGCATTTGGGATTTCTCCCCGCGGAGAACAAAGTGGCAGCTGGCATGCGCCTTCCTCGATGCTGGGTACGGTGACCGCAAGTACTAGATGTACGACATCTACGACAATCCGGACGGGATGTTGAAGGTCAAGTTCGTCAACTTCAGGGACGCCCGTCTCCTCTACGGCCAGGCCTTCCACTGCGGCTGTGAGATGGTGGTGTTCACCGACTCCAACATTTTCACCAACTACTGGAACCGGTTCCCAAACAACGGCAACTTCATCCACAGTGTTCTCCCGGAGCTGCCGATGGCTCCGAAGGTGCCGCCTCGTTTTCCGGCGGTGCCGCCGATGGCTCAGGAGGTGCCGCCGCCTTCTCTGGAGGTGCCGATGAGTCAGGAACCGGCTCTGTCGCTGGAGTTGTCATTGGTGTCGATGTCATGAGCTGCCGCTGGCAGCGCGGACTAGGTGCAAGGAGGCTCCGGACCTGCACTAGTTCAGCAGCAAGTCCTATATGAAGTCAATGGTTGTATGAAGTTTCTTCTGGTACTACTCGTCAAAAAAAGTTTCTTTTGGTACTACTCATTGTACCCTATAGTACTAGTAGTAGTACTACGAATGACGATCTATTGAATATCCTTCCCCCCGGATGTTTGTGAAGGAAGTGAAAATTTCAAAACCATGAAAGTCTGAATTGCTACTCTATTGTAAGGACCAAAATGGTTCCCACCAACGCAGCTGACAAACACACCAGACAAACACACGGAGCCGCCAACAAAGAAACAGAGCCACCAATGGCAGGTTGTCGGTCGACACACGTGCGCAGTGCCACGTTGTGGATGAGGGAGAGATCAGCCGGCCGCGGTGTGGGGGTGGTGATGGGGGAGTGAAGGAGAGAGAAAACACATTTTAATTTTGCGTGCATTTATATTGTGGTCCTGAAATTACTCTACTCACTGTACCATGTACCTCGTGTCAGGAACCCATCCCAACTTTGCTCTGACATCGCACCGCCTTCAAATCCTCCTCTTTGCACCTCTCTCGCTGCCTCCTCTGTGCTCATAGTCTCTTCTCGCTCATTATTTTTTAACAGAAAAAAGGAAATAAATTCTTCTTACTTGCTTTTCAAAAAATAAATTCCTGTCACTTGGAAAATTGAAATTGATTATTTTTTGTTTTTAATATCTTCGATTGTTCTCAAAAGATGGCCAAACTCGTCGGCATGTAAATTCTTGGATATGGGATCATGAGCATAAAGTCTGATGTAGAGATATGGCCTTGACCTTGTCGTCGTTCGCCTTGAAATCCAAGAATTTTTCATACTCGTTGAAAACTATGCTTAAATTCATTGAAATTCACCACTTACTTTTAGGTTAGCATTTTACATGGTCGGTGGGAGTACATTCTACATCAAGGACCTAAAAAAGTGAAAATTACATCGAGGTCCACACATTTAGCACAAAGGACCCTAAAATTGAGCAAAGAAAACAATCGGGTTCGACCCCTTCTCGAGAGAGTAGCTGATCGAGCCACACTCTTCATACTACTTCATCTTTGATTGTTTTCAAAATATGGCCAAATTTTTGGCATGCAAATTATCGGATATGGGATCATCAGCATAAAGTCTAATGTAGAGAAGTGGCCTTGACCTTGTGGTCGTTCGCCTTGAAATCCAAGATTTTTCCATACTCGTTGACAACTATGCTTAAATTCGTTGAAATTCACCACCTACTTTTAGGTTAGCATTTTACACGATCAGTGGGAGTACATTCTACATCAAGGACCTAAAAAAGGGAAAGTTACATCGAAGTACACACATTTAGCACAAATGACCCTAAAATTGAGCAAAGAAAATAGTCGGGTTCGACCCCTTCTCGAGAGAGTAGCTGATCGAGCCACACTCTTCATACTAATTCATCTTCGTTTGTTTTCAAAATATGGCCAAATTTGTCGACATGCAAATTCTTGGATATGGGATCATCAGCATAAAGTCTAATGTAGAGATATGGCCTTGACCTTTTAGTCATTCAGCTTGAAATCCAAGGATGTTCATACTCGTTGACAACTATAAGCTGAAATTCATTTAAATTTCACCACTTACCTTTAGGTTAGAACTTTACACGGCCGATCGGAGTACATTTTACATCAGGGACCTCAAAAAAGCAAAAATTACATCGAGGTCCATACATTTAGCATAAAGTGCCCTCAAAGGAAAAATTTCTGGTTCGGCTCCTTCTCAAGAGATCAGCTGATCTGAGCCAAACTCTTGATACTACTTCATCTTCGATTGTTTTCAAAACATGGCCAGATCTATTGCCATGCAAATTCTTTGACATGGAATCATCATCATCATATAAAGTATGATGTTGATATGGCCTTGACCTTGGTCGTTCGTCTTGAAATCCAAGAATGTTCATACTCGTTGATAAGTAAGCTTAAAATCGTCTAAATTTCACCACTTACACTTTTAGACCTAAAAGGGGGAAATTACATCGAGGTCCATACATTGAGCACAAAGGACCCTAAAATTAAGCAAGGAAAATAGTCAGGTTTGGCTCCTTCTCGAGAGAGTAGTTGATCAAGCCATACTCCTCTTCATACTACTTCATCTTTGATTGTGTTCAAAATATTGCCAAATTTGTCGGCATGCAAATTCTTGGATATGGGATCATCAACATAAAGTATGATGTAGATATGGCCTTGACCTTGGTGGTTCGTCTTGAAATACAAGAATAATGCTTCATACTCGTTGACAACTAAGCTTAAATTCATTTAAATTTCACCACAATACTTTTAGGTTAGAACTTTACACGGTCGACCGAAGTACATTTTACATCACGGACCTCAAAAAGCAAAAATTACATCGAGTCCATATACATTTAGCATAAATGACCCTAAAAGAAAAAAATCTCGTTTGCCTCATTCTCGAGAGATCAGCTTATCTTAGCCAAACTCTTAATACTACTTCCTCTTCGATTGTTTTCAAAGCATGGCCAAATCTGTTGCCATGCAAAATCTCTAACATGGGATCATCAGCACAAAGTATAATGTTGATATGGCCTTGACCTTTGTCATTCGGCTTGAAATCCAAGAATGCTCATACTTATTGACAAGTAAGCTTAAAATCATATAAATTTCACCACTTACACTTTTAGACCTAACAAAAGGGGGAAATTACATCGAGGTCCATACATTTAGCATAAAGGACACTAAAATTAAGCAAGGAAAACATTCGGGTTCAGCTCCTTCTCTAGAGAGTAGCTGATCGAGCCATACTCTTCATACTACTTCATCTTCGATTGTTTTCAAAATATGGCCAAATTTGTCGGCATGCAAATTCTTGGATATGGGATCATCAGGATAAAGTATGATGTAGATATGGCCTTGACCTTGGTCGTTCATCTTGAAATACAAGAATGGTTAATACTCGTTGACAACTAAGCTTAAATTCGTTTAAATTTCACCACTTACTTTTAGGTTAGAACTTTACACGGTCGATCGGAGTACATTTTACATCAAGGACCTCAAAAAAGTAAAAATTACATCGAGGTCCATATACATTTAGCATAAAGGACCCTAAAAGAAAAAAATCTGGTTCAGCTCATTCTCGAGAGATCACCTGATCTGAGCCAAATTCTTAATACTACTTCCTCTTCGATTGTTTTCAAAACATGGCCAGATCTGTTGCCATGCAAATTCTCTAACATGGGATCATCAACATAAAGTATGATGTTGATATGGCCTTACCTTGGTCGTTCGGCTTGAAATCCAAGAATGTTCATACCCATTGACAACTAAGCTTAAATTCGTTTAAATTTCACCATTTACTTTTAGATTAACATTTTACATGGTCGGTGGGAGTACATTTTACATCAAGGACCTAAAAAAGGAAAATTATTACATCGAGGTCCATACATTTTGCACAAAGGACCCTAAAAGAAAAACTTTATAGTTTGGCTCCTTCTAGAGAGATCAGCCATAGGCCAATACACAATGTTGATATGGTCATGACCTTGGCTGTTCGGGTCAAAACTAGGAATGTTCATACACCGTAGGCTAATACACATTGTGAAGAAGCTAGAGCATTTTTTTTGTATTCAAAGGTATCAAAATACATGTTTCTCATTTTTTTCTTAGCATTGTATATAGTGTACGAATAACTTTGAATATTGACCGTTGGATCAAGACTCGAATCCCAACACTGTGAGACGTTGGATCTTCATTTCCATTTTAGCATCGAGAAGATAATATTGATAGTCTTTCTTTTCTTATCTTACCACTATTATATATAGTGTGCGGACAAAAGTATGAAAATTAATTTATGCAACTTTGTTAAAATTATATGTTTGTATTTTTTAAATAAATATATGCATGTATTTGAACTATTAATGATTGAAAAAATGTTTTTATTGTCTAGTGTCTAAAAAATTAAACATAGTTGAAAACTGGGGCATAAGTGTGAGATGTTTTCTTTTCTACTTTGCTTTGGATCAATTTTGTCCATCAGATGAATATTGAGTGGTAGATACAGGGGGCATGTTGATCCAAGTCCCCCTAGCAGTGGGCACGTTGAGTAGTAGTTGAACAATTTCAAAGAACACTTAAAATCCAAAATACAAACATTAACAGCAAAGATAGTTTACAGCCAAAATACACCCTTCCTAGTGTCAAAAGAGACCCTGCCTCTGACTACTACTACATTAACTAGTAAACGAGTGGTACTTTTCTACAACTAAATTAACTAGTAATACATCATTACCATCGCATTATGATCACTTAGCTGAAGATTAAGATCAATTCATCCTGTCGATGCAAACGCAGAAAGACAACACCTTGATTGTCCCGTACTGTCCATCAGCCGCGGTAATATACCACGGCGGCACCGTGAGGAACATTAGATCTTCAAGGCCAACACTGCCGAGCGACGCGCAACTCGTTGGCTCAATGACCCCATTAAGGGTGTCCGTTGAGAAGTCCGCCAGCGACTGCGGGCCAGTCGCGAATAGCACCCTGTACCAGGGCCACGAGCACGAGGCCGCCCTGACGCACACCAAGGAAACGGCGACGGCCTGGCCAAGCTCGCCGATGATGAGGCTGAACACGGTAGCGTCATCACCGTAGATGATGACCATGGATGGCAGAAAGGATGATAACGACATCGTTACTATACACTCCATGGGCTAGCCGTACGATAGCCTATACACTTGTACCTTGTGGACGCTGTTGAGGTGCAAAAGGAGCTCGAGCGGCGAGGCGGTGAATATGCAGCCGACCTCCATGCAGCCGCACGGGCTGTACGGGCACGCGACCTTGTGGTAGTCGAGCTCATGGTAGGCGACCATGGTGAGGCAGCCGTCGTGGGGGCATAGAACAATTATCGTCGCTAGCTCGTCTTTGTCCATCGCCGGCTACCTCTTGGTGGAATCCGCCGACACGCCCAGCGTTGGAGTGGTTCCCTGGAAGCTCAGCTCGCCGATGTAGTGCCCACAGTCCTGAATTTTTATGCAGCATTGAGTTTTCTTTGATCGAAGGCTGCAGAAAGTTGACAAGTGAGAGTAAATCAGGCACTTAATACCCTGTATAGTACTATACCAGACAAACAGATCCTACCCGCGTGAGTGGTAAGAAGGTCTACGCCTTTTTTTGGAAATGGAAAAGGTCTACACCAAGAGAGAGACGAATAAACCTGGGGCCTGGCACACAATGTACAGTGCTGCGAGGGAGAGAACAAGGACTGCATGCATGTCTTCAACACCATCTATGTGCTTGTCTCTTCTTCCTCTTTCTTTCTCAGCATGGCAGACTCGTTTCTCTTCTCCATTTCTTTCTTGTGGTTAAAGCTTGTCCAGATATAGAGTACTAGTAGTAGTACGTAGTACATTTGAACTAGTACTCCAGTAGTACGGAGTATATGTATTTTTATACTCAAGTTGTACTACCAGTACTCCAATAGTAATATAGTACATATGTCTTATTTTTACTATAATACTACCAGTACTCTAGTAGGTAGGCATCTGCGGGCGGTGGGTGGCGGGCGGCGGTGGCTATTTGCGGCTTTTTACTACTCCTAGGGCGATGGGCAGTGGTGGCAGTAGGGTTCTAGTAGTACGGAGTAGTACTCGAGTATTCATGCTCACTAATTCATGAAGTAAGACTTCAATAGTGTACTGCAGTCTTGTACTGCTTAGATGCAGGTGTCATCATACCATGGTTTCTAGGGAGACGCCAGAGACACAGGTGCTCAAATGCACGTCCCAGGTGAGCCCCGATGCCTAGCGATTGGATAAAGCCTTGCTGCCTGACCACACAACCAAGGCAATTCATTTCGCTACTCTCTACTAGTATACTATTTCTCGGCGTGTTTCAAAATTAAGTTCACACCTTGCGATAATCTGTTCAGTGGACCCACTACCAGGAAGTCAATGTATCGAGACGAGTGATAGTTTGGAAAGATTCAACTTCTTGCTAAGAATATGCATGCCTAGAAGTTTGACTGTAACTTGCGAAAATCTATTCACTGGACCCACCAGGCAGTCAATGTATCGAGAACGAGTGAGAGTTTGGAATGGTTCAACTTATTGCTAAGAATATCCATGCCTAGAAATTTGACCGTGTTTTGAAAACAATCAAAGATGCTATGACTCACCGTGTTTCAAAATTTTGGCCGTGTTTCGAAATTAACTTCACACCTTGCGAAAATATGTTTAGTGGACCCACCACCGGGTAGTTAATGTATGGAGACGAGTGAGAGTTTGGAAAGATTCAACTTCTTGCTAAGAATATGCATGCATAGAAATTTGACTGTGTTTTGAAAACAAACAAAGAGACTATGACTCACCGTGTTTTGAAATTTTGGCTGTATTTCGAAATTAACTTCACACCTTGTAATAATATTTTCAGTGGACCCACCAGGCAGTCAATGTATCGAGAACGAGTGAGAGTTGTTTGGCAAGATTCAACTTCTTGCTAAGAATATGCATGCTTCGAAAGTTTGACCATGTTTTGAAAACAATCAAATAGACTATGACTCACCGTGTTTTGAAAGTTTGGTTGTGTTTCGAAATTAACTTCACACCTTCCGATAATCTATTCAGTGGACCTACCAGGCAGTCAATGTATCGAGAACGAGTGAGAGTTTGAAATGATTCAATTGCTAAGAATATGCATGCCTAGAAATTTGACCGTGTTTTGAAAACAATCAAAGTGGCTATGGCTCACCGTGTTTTGAAATTTTGCGTGCATTTCAAAATTAACTTCACACCTTGTGAAAATTTGTTCACTGGACCCACCAGGCCGTAGTCATTGTATCAAGAACGAGTGAGAGTTTGGAAAGATTCAACTTATTGCTAAGAATATGCATGGCTAGAAATTTCACCGTGTTTTGAAAACAATCAAAGTGGCTATGGCTCACCGTGTTTTGAAATTTTGCGTGCGTTTCGAAATTAACTCCACACCTTGTCAAAATCTATTCACTGGACCCACCAGGCAGTCAATGTATCGAGAACAAGTGAGAGTTTGGAATGATTCAACTTATTGCTAACAATATGCATTCCTAGAAATTTGACCATGTTTTGAAAACAATCAAAGTGGCTATGGCTCACTGATGTCTATGCACTTCTATTCTTGTAGATAGTTGTTGGGCCTCCAAGTGCAGAGGTTTGTAGAAAAGAAACAAGTTTTCCCTTAAGTGGATCACCCAAGGTTTATCGAACTCAGGGAGGAAGTGGTCAAAGGTATTCCCTCTCAAGCAACCCTGCAATTAAGATAGAAGAAGTCTCTTATGTCCCCAGCACACCCAATACACTTGTTAGGTGTATAGGTGCACTAGTCCGGAGAAGAGATAGTGAAATACAAGTGGTATAGATAATTATAAGTGGTATCGGTGATAGAAAATAGCTTGATGGCGTGGAAAAGACTAAAGTAAAACTGAAATAAAGAAGGAAACAAGTAAACATGTAACAGATCTAATTGCAAACGGTGTATCAATGTTTAGAAACAAGGCCTAGGGATCATACTTTCACTAGTGAACACTCTCATATAAATATATTCTTCTTTATGATACTATGCTGAACTACTCTCTGATTGGACACTCTAATCGTTGGTAGGGCTATAACAACACACCTCAAAGTAAGCCTTTCCCATCTAGCAAACCCCACACTATCACCTTGAGCACTAGATGGTTCCAACAAACACCACAATTTCATAAAGACATCCAACTCTAAATATAACTCATAACAAGTATTTGTAATCTCTAGCCTAAGTGCCACCATGGTGTGCACGCTGTCACTTTCACACACATGGGGAGAGCAGAGATCTATTAAAGCACTTGAGTATCAAGGTAGATCTATAGATTACAAGCTCATGATCACAATATGATCATGCATAGAGAGAGAGATGAACACATATCTACCGGTAGAACCCTTAGCCTCGAGAGAGAACTACTCCCTCATCATCATGGGAATTAGCAACGACGATGGAGATGGTGGTGGAGATCGATAGAGATGGCTCCGGGGGCACTTCCCCGTCCCGGCAGGGTGCCGGAACAGAGACTTTCTGTCCCCCGAATCTCCCCTTCGGTGGCGGCGGCGCTGTGGAACTTTTCGTGGATTTTTAATTCACTCTTTTGGGTTTCTTCCTCGGGAGGCTTATTATAGGCCAAAGGACAAGGTTGGTGGCCGGCCAGGGGACCCACACCATGCCCTGGCGCGGCCTGGGGGTACCCGCGCCTAGGGGTGTTGTGGACACCCTGTGGCCCCTCTCCGTCTCGTATTCTAGCTCTGTGAGTCCCCAGGAAAAATAGGCATATTCGCTTTTGTCCCGTCCAATTCCGAGAATATTCATTTTCTGACTTTCTGGAACCAAAAACAGCAGAAAACAGGCAACTGGCACTGTGGCTCTTATTAATAGGTTAGTCCAAGAAATCATATGAAAAGTACTCCAAAGTGTGGACAAAACACAAGAAAGTAGATAAAACCAAGCATGGAACATCAAAAATTATAGATACATTTGCAATGTATCAACATCCCCAAGCTTAACTCCTGCTCGTCCTCGAGTAGGTAAGTGATAAAAAGAAAGAATAATTTTTGAGGTGACATGCACCATCATGAACTTGATCAAAGTATTTGTAAAGCATTCAAAGCTGGGATCAAAGTACTTCAAGCATAACATGAAAGACAAAGTTCTATCAATAAGACAAAGAAACTATGTTGCAGCATGAAATGGCACAAACAAAAGATTCATGAATAACAATGCTTTGCAAGACGTTTGTTTGTTTCACATAAAGAAAACATAGCATAATGGCATTCAGCTTGTCCCTCATATAGTAGCAAATATAAATGCATAGGACACCTTCAAAGTTCATAAGAGTGACTAGATACAAATAGTTTAAAACAAGCAATATCAAAGCTATGCATCAATCAACAAGTCTTGGGACAATGCACATAGAACTAAGAATGGCCACTATGGTCTCAAAGTAGGTGCATAAAGATAGAAGGTGGAGACTCAATATATAAGTGGAAGAAAGGCCTTCATAGAAGGAAGCAGAGATTCAAGTTTCATAAAGAGCTTCCAAAAATTATGGTACTTATTAGCTTTCAGCTCTCATTGCCCCTATCATAAGCATCTTTAGGTGATTAAGGTTGAAGTGACACAACTAAGAGGATATGCTTGACAAGTTATAAGCTAAAATGTCATGCCCCTTACTTACGAAGACCGAACCTCATGCTACTCAACTTTAGTCACAAGTAAGCTCTTGTCATTGTAAGTACATATGTATCATAAAGAACCGCCAATGGGGTACCCCTTGCACATGATACATGAGCTATCCCATAATCAAAATGACAAGGCAAGCAGACAATGAGCATCTCAGCGATCTTTTTTTTGCTATTTGCATAGGTTTTTATTGAGGATGCTTCATAGAGTGCTCATTATGGTGATGCTGCAAGTTTCCACCATGATTAGGCATGGCTTAGGCTAGCGGCCCAGGCGTTTCTCTAACACACATACAAACTCCATGATCTTACAAGTTCCACTTTTATTTCACACTGCCAGGATCCATAAGCAAAAGAACATGATATCAACAGCGTACAAAGTACAAGTGCAATGTTGAAAGCGTTCCACATGATACATGGTTCTGCTAATTTCAACTTATAAAGTACAAGGATATATGCAAGAAAGAAGGACCCAATGGTTCGAGTTTATTAAATGCAAGAAAAGTAAAGTGTGCCATCAAGTTCGTGAGAGCTTTAATCACTAGTTTTCTCATAACAACTTTAATTTGGAAGGTAGATAAAAGCATGAATATACTTGGCATAGCATAAGCTAGTAGGTAGGTATGGTGGACTCTTTGGAATAACTTGGTTTAAGGAGTTGGATGCATGAGCGGAACTCATACTTGGTTGTGGAGGCTAGCAAAAGACTGGGAGCGACAAACTAAGAGAGCAATAATGGCCATAATCATGCAGAGCGACAAAACATCATTGATCAAAGCATAAAGTGATACTACAAGTTGAAAACTAAAGGATCATAAAGGCTATGGTGACTTGGGATAGTCATAACATGGTGTGAGCATGTGCCAAGTCAACCCAAATAAAGCATCAAAGGAGAATACCACAATACTATGCTTTAATATGCTAAAACAACGCATATTCCTTCCAAGGAACATTAAGAAATCTCAATTGTTTATAAAAAGTCATGCTACAGAAAAGAATACTAAGGATAAAGCCAAAACAATATAAGGCATGGCATGACAAAGCATAGGCCATAGTCAAAAACAAGCTCCTTACCACTTAAGCATGAACTTTCCTACTCTTTTCCAATCCAAACCAAACTATTTGAAAACCAATGCATGAAAGAGGGGGTCCAACCAATTTATTCGGCAAACTAAGAAAACCAAGAAAACGAAAAACCAAAGCGAAAATGGAAAAAAAGACACTCTAAGAACAACACAATTATGCATGAAACAATAAAAATGAAGCGTTTGGAAGAAACCTGTGATTTTTATTGATGAAGAGGGGGATGCCTTGGGCATCCCCAAGCTTTAACGCTTGTACTTATTGGATATTTATTGGGGTGACACGCGTGGCATCCCCAAGATTGAGCTTTAGTCCATCCTTCATCTCATTACTCATTCCTTCCATACACCTGAAATTTTTCCTTCATACAAAACTTCACACAATGTTTATTAGCAACATTAGTGCACTCAAGATAATAAGTCTTAAGGTTCAGTTTTGACACCAAATAAACTTCTATTAGAGCACTAGCTACTCTAGCACTTTCCTCAAAAATCTCAATTCCCCAAAAGAACTCAAAAAGGAACCAACAAGAAGCAAATGCAGAAAATGGCAGAAATCTGTCAAAACAGACCAGCAGGTAAAGACGAATTTTTTCGAAAACCTTCTGTTGCTCAAATCAGAAAGTGTTGAACTAACAAAAGTTAGATAACAACCTGGGCAGAGGCACAAAAATTCACGCCTCAAAAGGACGTACATAGATTTTACACGAATTTTTACAGTGAAGCACATAAATCTGTTTCGGGACAGCAACTTTCCCAATCATTACTTCTCTCTTGTTAGAGGTTATTCTTGGCACAAAAAGCAAATAAAAAGGATAAAGAGCGGTTATTACTGAACTTCCAAGACTCATCTAAAACTTTTGGGTTATCTCCCAATAAGTACTTTTCTTTAACGCCTTTAAGTTGGGCATGATAGTTTGAGAAGATGCTCACATAAGAAATATGAATTGAAGTAAAAGAGAGCATCAAAAAGCAAATTCAAAGCACATTTAAGTCTAACCCACTTCCTATGCATAGGAATCTTGTAAAGAAACAAATCATGGAAACACAAAGCATCAAGCATAGGAAAGCAAAACAAGTGCAACTTCAAAACTTTCAACATAAAGAGGGGAAACTTAATATTGTTGAGATACGTAAAACCATGTTTCCCTCTCTCATAATAACTTTCAGTAGCATCATGAATAAAATTAAGAATATAACTATCACATAAAACATTCTTATCATGAGCCACATGCATAAAATAATTATTACTCTCCCTATAAACATAGTCATTCTTATTAATCGTAATGGGAGCAAATTCAAAAAAATAGCTATCATTATTATTCTCATCACCATAATCATCAAATATAGGAGGCATATTGTAATCATAATTAATGTTATCCTCAATAGTAGGTGGACTGAAAATATCATATTCATCATTGTAATCATCATATATTGGAGGTTTGGTATCATCATAAGCAATAGAATAGCTATCTTCCAAAGCTGGGGAACTAAAAAGATCATTTTCATAAGAACTAGCTTCCCCAAGCTTAGAATTTTTCATAGCATTAGCAATAATGGTGTCCAAAGAATTCATACTAACAACATTGCTATTAGCATGCAAATAAAGTTTCATAGGTTTTTCAATTTTCTCTTCAAACACTTCATGTCCTAACTCAAGATAAATATTATAAAGCTCTCTAATTTTGTTGTTGTTTTCCATTAAGCCTAACTAGTGAAAACAAGAAACCAAAAGACAAAATTGCAGAATCTAAAGGAAATAACTTTGAGTACTCACACCGGAGTATGTGAGTACCTTTTACCTTACCTCCCCGGCAACGGTGCCAGAAAATAGGCGTTTGCCGTGGGAGGTTCTTCTTCTTTAATCCTCCGGTGTGAATACCTTTTACCTTACCTCCCCGACAACGACGCCAGAAAATAGCTTGTTGTCTACGCACTTCTATTCTTGTAGACAGTTGTTGGGCCTCCAAGTGCAGAGGTTTGTAGAATAGCAGCAAGTTTTCCCTTAAGTGGATCACCCAAGGTTTATCGAACTCAGGGAGGAAGTGGTCAAAGCTATTCCCTCTCAAGCAACCCTGCAATTAAGATACAAGAAGTCTCTTTTGTCCCCAACACACCCAATACACTTGCCAGGTGTATAAGTGCACTAGTTCGGCGAAGAGATAGTGAAATACAAGTGGTATAGATAATTATAAGTGGTATCGGTGATAGAAAATAGCTTGATGGTGTGGAAAAGACTAAAGTAAAACCAAAATAAAGAAGGAAGCAAGCAAACATGTAACATATCTAATTGCAAACGGTGTATCAATGTTTAGAAACAAGGCCTAGGGATCATACTTTCACTAGTGAACACTCTCATATAAATATATTCTTCTTTATGATACTACGCTGAACTACTCTCTGGTTGGACACTCTAATCGTTGGTAGGGCTATAACAGCACACCTCAAAGTAAGCCTTTCCCATCTGGAAAACCCCACACTATCACCTTGAGCACTAGATGGTTCCAACAAACACCACAATTTCATAAAGACATCCAACTCCAAATATAAATAACAAGTATTTGTAATCTCTAGCCTAAGTGCCACCATGGTGTGCACGCTGTCACTTTCACACACATGGGGAGAGCAGAGATCTATTAAAGCACTTGAGTATCAAGGTAGATCTATAGATTACAAGCTCATGATCACAATATGATCATGCATAGAGAGAGAGAGATGAACACATATCTACCGGTAGAACCCTTAGCCTCGAGAGAGAACTACTCCCTCATCATCATGGGAATTAGCAACGGCGATGGAGATGGTGGTGGATATCGATGGAGATGGCTCCGGGGGAACTTCCCCGTCCCGGCAGGGTGCCGGAACAGAGACTTTCTGTCCCCCGAATCTCCCCTTTGGTGGCGGTAGCACTGCAGAACTTTTCGTGGATTTATGATTCAATATTTTGGGTTTCTGCATCGGGAGGCTTCTTATAGGCTAGAGGACAAGGTCGGTGGCCGGCCAGGGGACCCACACCATGCCCTGGCGCGGCCTGGGGGTACCCGCGCCTAGGGGTGTTGTGGCCACCCTGTGGCCCCTCTCCGTCTCGTATTCTGGCTCTGTGAGTCTCTAGGAAAAATAGGCATATTGGCTTTTGTCCCGTCCAATTCCGAGAATATTCATTTTCTGACTTTCTGGAACCAAAAACAGCAGAAAATAGGTAAGTGGCACTGTGGCTCTTGTTAATAGGTTAGTCCAAGAAATCATGTGAAAAGTACTCCAAAGTGTGGACAAAACACAAGAAAGTAGATAAAACTAAGCATGGAACATCAAAAATTATAGATACATTTGCAATGTATCACTCACCACGTTTTGAAATTTTGCGTGCGTTTCAAAATTAACTCCACACCTTGCAAAAATCTATTCACTGGACCCTCCAGACAGTCAATATCAAGAACAAGTGAGAGTTTTGAATGATTCAACTTATTGCTAAGAATATCCATGCCTTGAAATTTGACCATGTTTTGAAAACAATCAAAGAGGCTATGACTCACCGTGTTTCGAAATTTTGGCTGTGTTTCAAAGTTAACTTCACACCTTGCAAAAATCTATTTAGTGGACCCACTAGGCAGTCAATGTATCAAGAACGAGTGAGAGTTTGGCAAGATTCAACTTCTTGCTAAGAATATGCATGCCTAGAAATTTGGCCGTGTTTTGAAAATAATCAAAAATACCATGACTCACAGTGTTTTGAAATTTTGCCAATGTTTCGAAATTAACTTCACACATTGCAAAAATCTGTTCAGTGAACCCACCACCAGGCAGTCAATGTATGGAGACGAGTGAGAGTTTGGAAAGATTCATCTTCTTGCTAAGAATATGAATGCCTAGAAATTTGACCCTGTTTTGAAAAGAAACAAAGAGATTATGACTCACCGTGTTTTGAAATTTTGGCTGTGTTTTGAAATTAACTTCACACCTTGCGATAATATTTTCAGTGGACCCACTAGGTAGTCAATGTATCGAGAACGAGTGAGAGTTGTTTGGCAAGATTCAACTTCTTGCTAACAATATACTTGCCTCGAAAGTTTGACCATGTTTTGAAAACTATCAAAGAGACTACGACTCACCGTGTTTTGAAAGTTTGGCTATGTTTCGAAATTAACTTCACACCTTGCGATAATATGTTCAGTGGACCTACCAGGCAGTCAATGTATTAAGAAGGAGTGAGAGTTTTGAATGATTCAACTTATTGCTAAGAATATGCATGCCTAGAAATTTGACCGTGTTTTGAAAACAATCAAAGTGTCTATGACTCACCGCGTTTTGAAATTTTGCGTGCGTTTCAAAATTAACTTCACACCTTGCGAATATCTGTTCACTGGACCCACCAGGAAGTCAATGTATCGAGAACGAGTGAGAGTTTGGAATGATTCAACTTATTGATAAGCATAAGCATGCCTAGAAATTTGACTGTGTTTTGAAAACAATCAAAGTGGCTATGGCTCACCGTGTTTTGAAATTTTGCGTGTGTTTAGAAATTAACTTCACACCTTGTGAAAATCTGTTCACTAGACCCACCAGGCAGTCAATGTATTGTGAATGAGTGAGAGTTTGGAATGATTCAACTTATTGCTAAGAATATGCATGCCTAGAAATTTGACTGTGTTTTGAAAACAATAAAAGAGGCTATGACTCACCGTGTTTTAAAATTTTGGCTGTGTTTCGAAATTAACTTCATACCTTGCGAAAATCTGTCCAGTGGATCCACCAGGCAGTAAATGTATCAAGAACGAGTGAGAGTTTGGCAAGATTCAATTTCTTGCTAAGAATATGCATGCCTAGAAATTTGACCGTGTTTTGAAAACAAACAAAGAGACTATGACTCTCCGTGTTTTGAAATTTTGGCGGTGTTTCGAAATTAACTTCACCCCTTGCGATAATCTTTTCAGTGGACCCACCAAGCAATCAATGTATCGAGAACGAGTAAGGGTTGTTTGGCAAGATTCAACTTCTTGCTAAGAATATGCATGCCTCGAAAGATTGACCGTGTTTTGAAAACAATCAAAGAGACTATGACTCACCGTGTTTTGAAAGTTTGGCTGTGTTTCGAAATTAACTTCACACCTTGTGATAATCAGTTCAGTGGACCTACCAGGCAGTCAATGTATCGAGAACGAGTGAGAGTTTGGAATGATTCAATTATTGCTAAGAATATGCATGCCTAGAAATTTGACCATGTTTTAAAAACAATCAAAGTGGATATGGCTCACTGCATTTTGAAATTTTGTGTGCGTTTCGAAATTAACTTCACATCTTGCGAAAATATGTTCACTAGAGCCACTAGGCAGTCAATGTATCGAGAATGAGTGAGAGTTTGGAATGATTCAACTTATTGCTAAGAATATGCATGCCTAGAAATTTGACTGTGTTTCAAAACAATCAAAGAGGCTATGACTCACCGTGTTTCTTAATTTTGGCTATGTTTCAAAATTAACTTCACACCATGCGAAAATCTGTTCCGTGGACCCACCAGGAAGTCAATGTATCAAGAACAAGTGAGAGTTTGGCAAGATTCAACTTCCATCTAAGAATATGCATGCCTCAAAATTTGACCATGTTTTGAAAATAGTTCTAGAAAGCAAAATGGATTCATAAACAACCTCACAAATTTTAAATTATAAAAAGCAACACAAAGAGCCTCACAATTTTCAAAATATAAAATGGAAGAGAGAGGAGAAAGGGAAAATCAATTTCCTATTTCTTGTGGGCAATCCACAAGCTTGATGTGCACCTTAATGTTGATGTAGTCGCAGGTGCCTCGCCCGTGAGCATCGATGGGACCGAGGCTAGCTAGGGCTATGATTCTGATGTTTGCGTGTCTACTAGATTCTTCTGGCGTATATAGACCGATGTTGTGTGGTTGCTTGATTTTGCAGGCGACGCAACCTTTTTGACGTACCGTGGTGACGGCCTGGGGATAGGGGAGAGCACGTGGCACGTTGGGCGCAGTTGAGTTTTCAAATCAATGTGACATTTAATAATTTCAAATCAATGCCCCGGAAATGCCATGCAAGGAGATGATTTACGTGGACTGTATAGAGGTTATTTTTTATCCATGGACTTTGATATACTACTAATCCGTATTTCACTTATAATGATTGATATTGGTAATTAAAGAATACATGCAGGTTCCCAGGCTTCTTCCTTTCAGTATTAATTACCTGAATTCACGTGAGTAATTAACGTGGGTTTCTCTGTATTGATACCCTTCTTTCCTTGAACGCATGCAGAAATTAAGGAGAGGAAGTAATTTCACCTTCCTCGGTAATACAAGAGGTTTTATGGCGTCGCAATGGAAGATGAAATGACAAACAGAGTACTTATGCTAGTACTAGATCACAAACACCGTTCCAATTTGCACTTGATAATACTAATATTCAATCTTCGAACATTATTACAGAAAGGAAGTAGAGGTGAAATTAAACAAAATTAATCCTAAGACTTCTTCGTCTTCTTGGTAATGGATCCTTATGCTGTCACCTTCGTGCTGGCGTCGTCCTTCCGCTTCCAATGGCATCCCCCATCTCTCGATGTTTTCTTCTTCTTCAAGCCTCCTGATATGTTGCAAACGTATCTATAATTTTTGAGGTTCCATGCTTGGTTTTATCTACTTTCTTATGTTTTGTCCACACTTTGGAGTACTTTTTATACACTTTCTTGGACTAACCTATTAACAAGATGCCACAGTGCCAGCTGCCTATTTTCTGCTGTTTTTGGTTCGAGGAAAGTCAGAAAATGAATATTCTCGAAATTGGACGGGATAAAAGCCAAAGTTAGTTTTTTACCGAGGGGGACACGGAGCCAGAATATGAGACGGAGAGGGGCCAGAGGGCCGCCACACCACCTAGCCATGCGGCCAGGCCTGGCCTGCGCCAGGGGGTGGTGTGGCTGCCTAGGGCACCCCCTCGGCCTCCCCTTCCGACTATAAGATGCCTCCGATATAGAAACCCTAAGGACCCTGATCAAAATTTCACGAAAGAGTCTATAGCTGACGTAATCTCCATCCCTAGATCGGGAGGGATCTGAAACTCTTCTGGGCACCCTCCTGGAGGCGAGAATTCACCCTAGAGGCCTTCTTTATCACCATGCAAGCCTCCAGTGTGATGCGTGAGTAGTTCATTCTTGGACTACGAGTCCATGTAGTAGCTAGATGGCTGGTTCTTCTCCTTTGTGCTATCATGTTTAGATCTTGTGAGCCCTGTTCATGATCAAGATCATCTATTTGTAGTCCTACATGTTGTGTTTGCGGGGATCCGATGGATATTGAGATGCTATTTCAGATTGATTATTGATTCTATCATGTCTTTGTTATTTGTGATCTTGCGTACTTTCCGTTGTTAGTAGCTATCTTGGCCAAGTATATGCTAGCAACTCTAAGAGTTAGTATTTATGCTCGATAGTGGGTTCGTGCCTCTAGTAATCTGGGGAAGTGACAGAAATCTCTAAGGTACTAGATGTGCTGTTGCTACTAGGGAGAAAACAGCAATCCTTTGTTCATAGAACAATCGTATTGTTTACTTTACACGCAATGTGTAATGCAATTATCTGTTGCTTGCAACTTAATACTAGAGGGGGTTCGGGTGATAACCTGAAGGTGGATTATTAGTCATAGATGTAGTTGGATTACGGTCTATGTATAATGTTGTAATGCCCAATCAAATCTCATAGGAGTCAAGATGATTAGTATATGCATGTATTGCTTTCTTGATGTTTGTTAATTGCCCCGCTGTAATTTGTTCACCCAACATGTTATCTATCTTAAGGAGAACCACCACTAGTGAACTATGGACCCCGATCCTTTCTTTTATTATCAATCTACAACTGTTTACTGCTTTCTATTTACTTTCTGCAAGCTTTTACTTTCTTCCACACAATACGTTTAATTCTTTGTTTTCAGCAAAACCAGTGAGACTGACAACCTCACTGTAAATTGAGGGAAAAGTTCTGTGGTTGTGTTGTGCAGGATTCCAAGTTGGCAACAACACCTTGGAGGTGTTTCCTTGCTCCTACTGGTTCGATAACCTTGGTTTCATAACTGAGGGAAACTTGCTGCTATGCTCATCATACCTTCCTCTTGGGGTTCCCCAACGAGCTCGAGATATCTTGGGCCATCACCTCCCACCTGCTTCTCCTTCCTCTTCTCATTGCAGATGAAGCCGGGATCGAGTGCACTCTTCTTGGAGACGAAGTCGAGAAGTGGCCATAAATCTTTCGACCCCTGATCCTCCTGTTCGTGCTCCCTCTTCTTATTGCTGATGGAGGATGGATCGAGAGAACTCTTCTTGAATACGACGTCTTCTTCATAGATGAAAGACCAAGGATCCTCTTCCTCATCCTCCTCCTCCCCCTCCTCCTCCTCCTCCTCTTTGCTCTCTGCCGATGGCGTCCCCTCCATAAGATGACAATAAGCAGGGTCCTCATCGGAAAAATTACCTTCCGGTGTGTCGGAATAGTACGACCCGTCAACGGACTCCCCGCCATCACCATGGTAGGGACCGATATCCCCGTTCACCCGTGTGTTGGACTGATCAATGGAGGTGCACTGATTGGAGCAGCTGCGCAGCATTTTTGTGTGTGTGGTGGCTTGGCCGGCCTAAAGTGACCGGGAGAGACAGAGAGAGTTCTTTGTTGTGTGCGTCATGCCTGGATGGGAGAGGTGGTCATTGTTGATGGACCCTTAAAAAGGCTTGCTCGGGACATCCAGGAGTTGCCACGTGCCATAGGAGCAGCCTGGCAGTTCCCTTCCATCGTTTTTTATACTCCCTTAAATCATTTTTTACAAAAGTTCCCTTCCATCGTTGAAACATGATCGAACGGTTGGTACTCCTTCGCCCCGAGAGCATCAGCAACGAGGATATTGCAAGTACCACCACATGTTGGGGAGGTTTTCGCACATAACAACAACCATAGACCTTTTTGTGCAAAATACAGACAATTTCTGTAATCGTTGTACACAATACATAATCAGTCATTGAATTTTTTTGGGAAACGTTTCATAGTTAATTATATAATATAATACTAAAATATAATTTTTATCTAAATTAATAATAGGTAAAGCTCAAAAAATAATTATAATTTTGAGCCACATCCATAAAGTATCTGGTGTATTTTTGGTTCTTGTAAGTTGTATCATTTAGAAATCAGCCTATTAGTAGGTACATAATTCCCGACATGCTCTAGAGAAATGATATATAGATTCTATAATGATGGAAAGTGTGTTTTGAGGTTTATGCATAGCGTTCATTGTGCTAAAGACTATATCAATAGAATCTCCTAAATGTTAGAGTGGAAGGAATATCCATCGGTAAGCAATGTTGGGATTTCCAATCTTCATCCAACGGTTAAAGTTCAAAGTTATTCGTACACTATATACTGGGTATGATAAGATAATTAGATGAATAACATGTCATTAGAATCTTTGTGGTTTTTGCATAGTGTTCATTGTGCTAAGGAATATCGATAGAATCTTCTGCGTGCTAGAATGGAAAAAAAGATCCAAAAGTTAACATTGTTGGGATTTGCCAGTCTTGATTCAATTTTCATTGTTCAAAGTTACTCGTACATTATATAGTGGCAAGATTTGCAAGAAGTCACACGCTACTTCCTACTAGTAAAAGGCACGTGCCACACTCGTATATACTGTATGAAATGTAACTTAATGAACATTAAGTTGTTATTAACCAATAGTCTTGTTAGAGAAAAAAAGGCATACATTAAGTATATCAATAATAACTATCTACACATATTGAGAATACAACCTACTGTGATATGAACTTTTTTTTGCGGGGAGGGGGGGGGGGGGGGTTACATGATGGTTCTAGAACATGGTGGAGTTTGCTCTAGGTACTACTCCTTTAACACGAATCCAGCTGCTCTAAACCATTGGATCTAACAGACCAATAGTCAGGATTGGTGCTATGGATCTAATTCAAAACTGCTCTATTATAGTAGTAGAGATAATTCGAAAACATTGGCGATGATGCTATATGTGCATGACCAAACAACTTTCGGATAATCTCAAGGAAAAACAAGGATGCATGTATCAATGAGCGTGAATGGACAATAAGAGTTGTGAGGACAGATTACTTGTGGGGCCTAGCAACTGCATATTTCTTCTTGTTTTTTAATGAGCTTACCTCATGGGTGGCTTTGATGTCGTTGCTCAGGCGCACTATATTATTCACGTTAGCGGAATAGTGGGTTCCCAATTTTTTTATTTAAACATAAGGTTGAACACTCCCAGCCATAGTGATTCAAATTTATCAATAAAGGCGGTTTATTTATTGGGTGGCCGAGTGGTTGACACCACACATCATTGTCATGTACTTCCTCCGTTTAGAAATATAAGATGTTTTAACTTTGTGAATCGAATGTATCTAGATGTCATTTAGTGTATAGGTTCGTAGATGTTCGGAGTGAACCTTTACATTAAAAGGTGTCTAGATACATTTATTTCACAGAGCTAAAACGTCTTATATTTCAGAACGGAGAGAGTGGACATGATTTTTGCTAGGAAGGGCAAACACTAATGAATGCTTATAGGAAGGCTAGGAAATTGGAAATTGTGTTCCATTGATAAACCTTCGCACTCCTCTTCCTAGATTCATATTTTAGCAATTCAATACAAAAAGGTTGTTGGACATGCTCTAAAGCCCAATAATTTTTCTTTTTAAATAAGAACAATAGTGATTAGCTCAAATAATTAATTGCGGTATACAGATGTTGTACTACTGTACTTCATAGAATATGCTATGTGTGCATGACCAAACAACTTTTGAAAAACCTGAAGGAAAACATGGCCGCATTAATGAATGAGCGTGAAGTAAGGCTGGCAATGGGTAGGGTATGAGTAGGGTAGAACAATATCATACCCACTCCCGTTTAGTCAATGGGTAGAAAATTTTACCCATACCCGTACTCGTGGGTATTAAACTTTACCCATGCCCGTACCCATGAAAAATATCAAAGTTTAGGAGCCATAGTATCATACTCTTCCCTAGGTTGCTTGGCCCCATAGGTTGTAACTCTACAGGTAAGTTTTACTACTATGTCAGTTTAAATGGGTAGGGTATGGGTCTATCTACTCGTGCCCGTACCCATGACTTAACGGGTTAGGGTATGGGTATTACCCATGGGTATAAAATTGTGCCCATACCCTACCAACACAGGTAAAGTATCTGCGGGCGCTCGTGGGTAAAATTGCCATCCTTAGCGCGAAGGGACAATAAGAGTTGTGAGAACAAAGTACTTGTGGGGCCTAGCAACTTTCACATTTTTTCCGATGAGAACATCGTCGCTGCTTACCTTATGAATGGTTTGATGTCGTCCCTCAGGTGCTAGATTATTCATGTTAGCGAAATAGTGGGTTCCCATATTTTTGTTTAGAATAGAAGTATGAACACTGCCAACCATAGTGATTGAAAAGTTATTGATAAAGGGATATTTATTTTTTTAAAGCTCAGGGCACTTTATTATTACACTCAATTCTCTATACCACCGGCCTACCATTCTGCTATTATTAGTTAGACTATGGATAAACAAATTCACTCGAGTTGGTTGGGGCTTTAATCATAATTTTCTTGCTCACTACCTGTTTTGGTGACAACATCTTCATACGCATCATCGTTCATGAATAGATATAATACGAAAATATATCAATACCATAGTATTTTAGTGCCTACCAAGTAATACTTCAGTTTTCTCTCTTCTCAGTTTCTTCAAAAAGGGGTCTGACCTCTTTCTCAATTATTTTAAAAAACATAGTTTTGGAGAATACTTCAGTTTAAACCCCTATTATTTGTTGGACGAAAATACTAAAAGGTATTCACTAGTTCAGTTTATTCAGTAATCAAAATGTTTTCTAAATAATTTAAAAATACTTTGATGCCAAACTCGTCCTTAATATCTGAACTGAGCCAATCTGGGCCATGGATGATCAATATTTAGATGCCAAATGGCTAAATGGGCCCTTAATTTCTGAACTGAGGCAGTATGGGCCATGGATGATCAGCGATGTGCCTGTCGGCCTTTGATTCTAGGGAGTACGGCTTACCAATTTACTATTACTTGGACTATACATAAATCTAAATTTAGTCGAGCGGGAAAATCTCCCGCTATCCAATGTTTCAAACATCTTGGAATCCCCCTTCTACCCCTAGTGAAGTTGGTCCGTTGGGGCTTCAATCGTAATTTCCCCGTTTAGTACCTCTATACCCTGCCCCTACCACCGACCCCCTCACCCACACACAATACTCGCCCCCAGCTGCGCTAACCCTACGGAAAACCCTAGATCTACCTTCAGCACCTTAGATCTGATTCACCATCGTCGCCGTGCACTACACCAGATCTGATTCACTGACCCACTCTCCTAGCGTGCCAGACACATTCCCACTGCCAGGAATATGCTTCTTTTCCGCTATCGATCAGCGCTCAGAGGAACCCTTGTTCTGCTTCAGCTTCGCCCACAAGCACCACAACCGCATCACCCTCGACAACCTCGACGTCACCACCCAGGATTCGCATCATGCCTAAACGTCGTCGCGACCGAGGTAACCATATCTCCTTGGATTTTGGTAAGATAAATATGTAGTAGTTAACTGTATTTTTTATTGGTGCTACTTTTTTAGTAACTTACAAGTACTATACTTGTTACCCGTATCTTCCTAAATAATTTTTTTGTAGTTAGGTTTAACCGTAAGGCATTCATGTGTGATTTGGTATTTCATGGTGAAATATGAGTCAGCCAACGGTTACCATATTTGTTTCCATTATCTACTTTAGTAAGTGCCCATATGTGATGCGGTTATAATTTCTCTCTGGCTTGGCATAGGCTATGGCACTAATTGTTATTTCTTGCTTGATGCTTTTGTCCTATGTATGCAGTACACGTTTACATTCGTTATACTGCTTCCACTAGGATGTCTGTTTCATTTGCTTCTGCTTACCCCACTATTCCTAACCATTTGTTGTTGTTACGCAATGAACAGGTGCAGTTTACACTAGAAATCATAGAATGAATGGCCCTTATAATCTTGTAAGTATCTATTGCTTTTGTATCTTCATGCTAACATATGTGAGACTGGAACCTTTTTATGTTCACTATTCGCTGCACCATTATGCAGAGGACCCACACTGAATTATGGAGACCACTAGTCCAATTACTTGATGCAGCCGATATCGTCGATGAACATACCTGTAACCAGATCAGCAACCCTAAGACTCTACATAGAGCTATTGTAAGGACGACCCCCTTTTTTAAGGTTTAAGTCCCTTGGTGTCATGCCATTGACTCTAGTTGAGTTGTTATATTTGTTGGAGGCACTAGGGTGATTATAACAAAGCCAGAAATGCAACGGAATCCAATATAAAGAACCGCCTACTTCAAATCTCACTCTAGTATCTACACGTGTATGGCTATTTTAATATGAGGCAGATGATGGTACACTTTGTCTTTGGGAAGACAATCAAAAAATTTAAACATTCTAACTGTTTGATAGATTGTTTGACCATTTCTCTAAAATGATCTGGCTATTCTATTAGAGGCACCCGTATGCATGAGGTCCTTGTGTTGAGTGCTTACATCGCTAGAACAGACCAAATAATCTTTTGAAATTTTTTGAGAATGAACATGGTAGTTTTGTTTCTTTGTATGATGTTGTAACTTCTTTTATCTTAGTTTCAGCCTTCCTCAAGTAGAACAGTCATTTCGCAGGGTAGAAGTGATAGTTGCACACTATCTCATCCCTCTATGAAGTCAACTGTTCTAGTTATTCCAGAAGAAAGAGATGTATGATGCCCTGTCGCTACTAATTGCTTTCTTCCTTTTAGCAAAAGGACTGATTTGAAATTCGTTGGTTTTTGTTTTCCTTGGTAATTATGTTATATGACATTTCTTTTTTAGGTTGCAAATATAAATATGAAGGCAGAACAGAAAACAACTACCTCAAGTGTAGATCTCTTTGGATAGAGCAGCAGTGATAGTGCGTATTGCTCATTTAGGTACACAATCTCGACTGCTCCATACATTCCAGCAGAAAGAGTTTTTGGTGCTGCGCTCCAAGATGCACTTGATGTAGTTGGACAAGAAGCCAACAGAACAGATGCAGTAGTCTCCATAGGAAGGAAGGAGTTATCTGAGTTAAAAAATAGGCAAGCTTTGATGGAGAATCTACTTAATAATATCCTCAACAAGTCTCGTGGTAATCCCACTGTTACATGTGAGGCGGTGCGAGCTCCCTAAAAGGAACATTTTTGAAACTGAGATTATATTTTTTATCAGTTGTGTTGTACTCCGATGATGCTTTATGATCTACGGAATTTTTCAGGACTGTAATAATTTACTAATTTTCCAATTATAAGTTTTTTTTACATAGTTCCAGAATTTATTTAGCATTTTAGAGAACTTGTGTTCTTTGTTTATCCATGTTTATGTCCTAGTAGTGGATCTAAGTTAGATAGGCTTAAAAGGTAGAAGGCCCACAATGTTTTATCAGTCCTTGATGGGCCACCAATCAACAGTGACGGGCCTACACCGAGTCCATTATATGTAGAATCTGACCGCAAAAGAACAGAACAATAAAAGAATAAACAGTGAAAGGCCAGAATAGTGAAAGGCCGGCATAGTTAAAGGCCGGAACAGTGAAAGGCTAGAACAGTGATAAGCCAGAACAGTAATAGACCAGAAACAGTAATAAGGCCAAAACTTTAGCAGGCCTGAATCTTCAGCCCGTTTATGGGACTGAATAGTAGAAGGCAGGAATAGTGAATGTCTACAACACTAAAGGCCATAACTGTAGAAGGCCGTAACGGCCCACGATGGGTGCGAGAAAAGTGACAGGCCGATAGAAGGCCTTAACAGTAACAGACAGACTTGGCCCAGGCTGAAAATGGTCCGCACAGTATTGGACCAAGGTGGGCCTTCTGTAGGCTAAAATAGTGTCGGGCCTGAAAGTTCACGGGCCGCGGATGTCTGCACTAGTGGGCCCATTTTGGACAGTGCTAGATGAAACAGTAACGTGTCTTCTTCTTATTGGGCTTTCCTCATGGGCCGACCCACTTAATATTTAGCAGGCCTATTCTAGGCCTGGCTTCTGCCACGGTTTTTCTGACCATTAACGACAGTAACTGGGCGTTAATGGTGTTCGCCACGTGGCATCTTGCATGACGTTAGCAGTCAACGGGGCTGGTGAACAGATCTACGATGGAACGAGTTTTCGTGGCTGAAGGGTGCGATCCGCCATGGTTAGAAAAAAAACCGTGGTAGATTCTTTTGTGACGGGGATTTTTACCATGATGGGCATCCATCGTAGAAGACTTTTTAGCCATGAAAAACGGGCCTTCAACCACGAAAATCGTCCGTTGTAAAAGCGAACTTTCCTTGTAGTGTCTTGTAAAGAGGATCAATATCAAGATTCCGGTAAGTGAAGGAAATGAGGAAGCTATGTATCAACACTTTGTTATTCAGGTAGCAATAAAGGTACATGAGCTTGAGGAAGAATATAAGAAAATTGCTGAAAAATTACCTGTAAAGCTTGATGATATATTTGAGCCTACTATTAAGATTAAAATTGGGACCAATGAGATAGCTGCACTTTGTGATCTAGGTGCAAGCGTTTCAACAATTCCAAAAAGTATTTTTAATAAGTTAAATCTTGGCTCTTTTTAAATCACCGAGTTAAAATTACATCTATCAGATTCTACCTACAAACAAGCTGTAGGGATTAAAGAAAATACTTTAGTATACATTAAAGGCTGTCCTGCTCTTATTGATTGTGTTATTGTTGACATGCCTGAAGATGCTACTGCTCCTATTATATTAGGTCATCAATTCTTAAGAACTATTAAGGCTTTGATTAATCTACATGAACGGAATGTGAAGCTTCAATTGCCTTCGCGGGATCTTTTTGTTATTAATTTTCCCAGGAAGAAAAAAGCCAAGCATGATGAAAAGGAGGCCATCACTTTGAAGGCCAACTATTTTGGAGTGGGTGTTCCACTCATCTGTCCTAACTGAGCAACATCAAGGTCAAGCTATTGACCATAAAAGAGCGCTGCATGGGAGGCAACCCATGTGAAATAAAGGTTTGAGTAAAGTTTTTAAGTTTTAGTTTAAGTTTTATGTTTAATAAAGAGTGCTAGAAAGCTCCAGTTGAGGAGAAGAAGTTCGATAGTACTAAAAATCCTGCTTTATACATGCTGATGTTGGTCGACAATTTTTACTATCATTTTTCTGTCAAAAACAAGGTGTTTCGCTAAGTTTCAGGATAAGAAAGAATTCTTGAAGAAATAGACTCTTTTTGATGTCTACAGAAGGTTTAAAGACCAACTATACGGAGGGAATAAAAATTCCAGCCATATAGTTTGGCCGTTGATGTCTACAGAAGATATATTTGCCATTGATGAATTTTCTTTCGTAGGTACTGAAGGTTTAACGACCAACTATACAGCGGGAATAAAAATTCTAGCCGTATAGTTCCGGTTGTATAGTTATCGTTGTCTTTGTAAAATTTCTTTTCTAGGATGAAGAAGGTTTGACGATAACTATACGGCGGGGATAAAAATCCTGGCCATATAATTCTGGCCGTATAGTTGCGCCGCCAGGTGAAAACCCTAAATTTTTGACATCAGACCAACTATACAACGGGAACAAATTGTTCCGGCCGTATAGTTTGGCTGTATAGTTGCATACGACCACAAAATTGCCACGGGAAGGTACCCCCAACACCAAAACTTCAATCCTTTTTCTCTCTTCTACCTCCAAACTCTCTCAAAACCTCAAGAGATCTTCATCTCTACTTAATTTTGTTCGATTTCCTCGCACACAAGTGATCTACGGTATGTTTCTCCTCCGATCCTCCAATTAATTTTTGTAAATTCATTTTTGCTCTATTATCATTATCAATCTAGGATGAGACCTACTATGAACTAATTGCCATGATTCTCTTGCCTAGATTATTATTTTGAGGGGACTCTTTAGTGTGCTAAGATGAGGAATATGTTATGCTTATTATTGTTGGATCAAAAAGTTTTTTTGTCTTTCCTTATTATTTTAGATGATGAACACAAGGAGTCAAACTCATGCTCGTGTCGCCGCTAGTTCAGGCTGCCGTTCAAGAACACATGGGGATACGGTTCAGGGATGAGCTCCAACATGATTGCTTCAACAAGACCAAGAACCGAGAAGTGAAGACAACCAAGTGGGCTTGCCCCATTATATTGAATCACCTCGGTATTCCTAATGACTTCAATTTACTTTGTAGTAGAGTTGGCCTGCAAAACTTTGTATTCAATGATGTGCCTACTTATCACCGGTTAACTCTTGAATTTCTAAGTTCTTTGCAAAGCATCGTTAAAGCATGGAATGGAGAGGACATGATTTCTTTCCAACTTATGAACAACAATTATGCTTTATCACTAGATGAAAGGTGCACATGTTTTAATTTTCCAAACAATAATGCTAATGCCTTATGCGCATCATTTACTGGCATAGACCCTTCCCCAAAACTTTATTATAATGGAATGAGTTTCACTTCTAGAGTAAGCAAGGGGAAGAATATTCAACATCCTGCAATTCACTATTTATTCTATGTTATTGCTAACACCTTGCATGCACGAAGTGAGTTCACGAGACTCAATGAGTAGGACATCTTATTCCTTGCAAAAGCTGCTTTCAATAGCATTGACTTGTCACTCAACTTGGGCGCAATTCTTGTGTGCTACCTGGAGTACTAATCCTCCCAAAGCCAAGGACCAATCATAGTGGAGGCGTCATAACCGTGCTTGCCATTGCCCTAGGCATCAACCTAGGTGAGTTGCAAACAGTGCTAGGTGAGCGACGTGCTGATTTCTCTACTTTAAATGCTTGTGGAATGCTCACTAGGAGAGATGGTATTTATTACTTGCATATTGCTGGAGTTGGGCGTCTCTACCTTGCTCCTTTGCCTAATGGTCTTTTCTTATCGAGGAAGGATGTTTGCTATATGACTTGCATGTTGATCAACACCAACCAGAGGAGGATATTCCGGATGAGGATGAGGACCAAGAAAAGGAGCACGAAGTTCATTATCAAGAGGAGCATCCACCAACCCGGTTCGCTACATACCAAGACTTCCAAGAACTTGGAGGAACTATGGAGAGGGTGCATAACCTGTCCTTGAACCTTTGAGAAACAACTAGTAATTTATCAATTCAATTTTGCGAACTAGAGTTACGACATTTTCCCGCCACCACAATGATTTGAAGGGCTTGCAAAAGCCTAAGCTTGGGTAAGTTTCCTCATTATCTTTATTTGGCGTTCATTTTCTTTTATTTATTTCAAGGTTATGTTTTTAATTCGAGTTTATAAGCACTCGTGTTGGTTTCCCCAACACTTTATCTTTAGTTGTTTTTATTTGTTTTCGAGACTTTCTAGCCGAGCTTTGCCGACAATTTTCTATTCTTTAATTCTCTCTCTTAAATATTTTGCCATTTATCTTTATTTTCCCTCTTCCTTCCTTTCTATTCTCCTTGTGGCTTTCACATATTTGCAGGAGAGTGATCCACTTCGAGTTTCCAAGAAGCAAATCAAAAGGGAAGAGAGAAGTGGAACCAATCATGAGAGGTACTACCTCTGTTTGGGATTACTTCATAACTCTCTCTCATTAATATATGCATGCACCAATAGTTTTACATGGATAAGATAAGTGAGAGGAAAAGAAGAACATGCATTGGACGAGAGAGAATAATAAATGAGATAGCCCTTATAATCCCAAACAATATAAAAAGCTCTTAGGACTAATAATCCCAAACAGAGGTAGTATGCCTTAAGACTCCCCACTTTTGAAGTTTGAGAAACCCATGCTAGTTAGTAATAAATGTTAAGATATTATATTGGTGGAGTGAGTCTTTATATTGTAGTAAAGTTTTGTTTGCATGGGTATTTAGTTGGGTACGTTTTGTTCCAGCTCTTGTAGTTAACCAAGTCTTGCCTAAAAATTGCTAAACAATTGTAATAAGAAAAAGTCTCACAATTGAAGGCTTGGGTGTTGTAGTGTTTAGTCTTGAAGGCTTATTTCTAGAGACACTCAACACCACAGAAAATAATGATTGACTTGATATCTCTCTTTAAAAGGATTTGTTCAATTGAATTAATGCTTAGCGGTTTTTGTGAGTATGCCAAAGTTTGACTTGTGAATCATAAGAAAGATATAGCTTTATGCGTGTCAAACTTCATGGGATGCCAACAACTCCGCTAGCCTATGAACGATCTTCATGGAGGAAACTCCTAGATTTCGGCTATGAGTTGATTAAACATATGTAGTAGCAATGCTATAATGGGTAAGATTCTTGGCATTCTCGGGTAGCTGTGTTCATGATGGAATCACTCCTCTAGCTGATATGAGTAATCATTGTGCAAAAGGAACAAAAACCTTGGTAATGCCATGACTATCCATCACAACCCGATAAACTAATTTTTTTGGCATGCTTTCAATTACTTAAGAACTGAAATTCTTGAAGGACAATGAATAGAAAAGTAGTGCTTGAAAAGTCTTGATTTATTCATGTGGGAGAATTGAGATACTCTAGTGTATATGTTTTTCACGACAAACTCTCACACTCTAAATTTTACATGATTATACTTTATTGTTCAAAGGCAAGCCTATGAGTTGATTACATGACATGGAATAAGGTTTACTCATTTGAATCATCCGTGTTAACAACAATTTTTCTGTGCTATAAGGATGCATAAAACACGTATGATATGCTTGCCATTACTCTATCTATGCTGAAGTTTTTCAGATTAATAAAGTGGAGGAAACATGAGGCTACCAATCATGAGTAAGATAATCATCTCCTTATTTTAGTTTAAATGCTGAGTTTCTTTTTGATTTTGATTTTCTTGCTCGAGGACGATCAAGTTTAAGCTTGGGGAGGTTGATGGCTATGAAATATAGCCATCTACATCCACATTTAAAGTGGATATTATTCATATTTTTGATGAAATATCTCTCTAAACCCTACCACTAATGCCTAATGATCAAAGGGGTATGCAATCCTTTCTTTCTATTTTTCCCTACATAGATAATGACGTTTGATGATGGGAAACACAACATGAAAGTCAAAGATACGAGATTTCCAACAACCCAAAGAAACCAGGGGCCGTGAAGCAGAGACAGAAGCTTTAACGACCAACTATACAACATGAATAAAATTCCGGCTGTATAGTTCTGGCCGTATAGTTGCCATCAACACCGCTAGGTCAAACAGAACAACTTTCGTGAAGGGCCCCCTATATAAAGAGGCTTCGGGCGACGAGAAACGGGTCCCCCAGAACCCCAGAAACCTGCATCCACAACACCGAAGAGCCGCCGGAGGAATAAACTTAGATCTAATCTTCTCCACCACCATAGCCATATTCCACCACTTGTAATAGTAGATCTCATCTTAGATTGGTAACATTGTAAGACTATTTGCTATTAATCTCATGGTTTCCATTGCAATGTTTACGATTGTTAATTTCATCTCTATGCGTGAGTAATTCTCTTTGGGCTAAGGGCTTCGACCTAGCCATCTAGCTTTTGTGCATGTTATTTATCATAGATGGGATCATGTATTAGTTTGTACGACATGATGATTATTGTATCCTCTCTTGCTTCAATCCAAGGACTTGTCAGGTAGCCAAGACCCTGAGGATTGATTCAGGTATAGGGAGTATGAGTAATGACTAATATGCAGGTTGGGAACCCCAGTGACAGAAGGGGTAGTATGGCTGTATGTGAGGGATTTACTTGGGATTAACGATGACATCACTGTGCATATCATTAGTTTTATTTATTCTATGGATGAGACTAGTAGGTTATTGCTATAAGCGGTTGCGGAGTAAATATCAATTATGGATGCACTGCCCACATATAATTATCTTGGTCTAACAATTACATGCATACTTTATTATTATCTTTTATTCCCATCAGATGTTTTGCACAACTATAGGTGAAACCGAAAGCCCTAGGCCCTTGATGACCCACAAGTATAGGGGGTGTATCGCAGTATTTTCGATAAGTAAGAGTGTCAAACCCAACGAGGAGCATAAGGTGCTGGCTAGTGGTATGGATCAAGAATTCTCTCAAAATACTTAGCAAACAGATTTTTAGGGGTTTTTGATAAAGGAAGTAAACAAAGTACGAGTAAATAAATAATAGTAGGAATAAATGCAGCAAGTGGCCCAATCCTTTATGCAGCAAAGGACAAGCCAGTTGTATTACTTAAGATGACCAAACGTTCTCGAGGACACATGGGAAGACTGTCAAGTGCTTTCGCTTCATATAGTTGATTAATCTTCTTTAGCTTGCTAAGTGTTGTGTGGGTGAACCTGTG
This sequence comes from Avena eriantha, assembly GCA_910589775.1. Lineage (NCBI taxonomy): Eukaryota > Viridiplantae > Streptophyta > Magnoliopsida > Poales > Poaceae > Avena > Avena eriantha. The sequence continues at coordinate 158,569,797 of OU342741.1, read as the reverse complement.
CTAATGTACCGACCTTCCTAGGACTAATACATACTTGTGATTATACCCCTTGCAAACATCCGTAAGTACAAGAAAGTAATTAAGGTAGAAACCTAACCACAGCTTTAAACTCTAAGACCCTTACGTCCCTTGTGCAATAGTTTCCTAACGGGGGTTCAGGTTTCTATCACTCCCTTGTGCAATAGTAGCCAAATACAAAATGCATTACCCTAGGCCCATATAGGTGAGGTGTCATGTAGTCGACGTTCACATGACACCACTAGAAGAAGTACACCACAACTTAAATATCAAACTATTGAATCTTTCTCAACACAACTCCACTACTAACAACATGACTTCTCCCATGTCCTCAAGAACAAAACGAACTACTCACAAGCCATCATATGGATCATGATCAGAGATGGAATAATGATGTATAACAATCTGAACATAAACAACAATTCAATGGTTCACTCAATAACATCAACTACAAAGAGTAATCAACACCAGGAAAGTTTCCCCTATGAACTAATGCAAGATTCAACCCAATTGTTACAGCAATATGGAGATGGTGATGAGGGTGCTGATGGTGATGATGGTGGTGGTGATGATGATGATGATCCCGATAAAGTCCATCTTGATGGTGGTGTTGATGGCGACAACCTTCCCTCTCCGGGAAGGAATTCCCCCGACAGAAATATGTCTGCCGGAGAGATCTTTCTCTCTCGGTGTTTTCCGCCCCGCAGAGGAGGCAGAATCTTTCTGTGGTCGCTCCCCGAGTCTTAAGGTTTCGGGAGGATAATATACACCAGAGGGGAGTGCCAGGGGTGGACTAGGCCTAGGCTGGTGGAGCGGCCTAGGCTGGCCCGCGCCAGGGGGTGGTGTGGGCCCCCTGTGGCCCATCTCCAGCCCCCTTCTGGCTTCCTTCGTCTTCTGGAAAAATAGGATTTTCCATGTATTTTCCTGGATTTTCTGATCTTCGCGAATTTTTCCTCCAAACAGCACCTTTTCCATTAGAATCCTGACTGCAGCGATCCATGCTCCAAAAGTCATCAACCATGCAAAAACAGATGAAATAACATAAGTATCACCTCTCAATACAAAATATATCAACGAATAACAGTGAATTATGACATAGAATAGTGATGCAAAATGGACGTATCAACTCCCCAAGCTTAGACTTCGCTTGTCCCCAAGCGAAACTGAGCTCAATAAACATGGCCTCAGGTTTATGGAGTGAAGAGTCGATAAAAGAATACGGACAAGAAGCATCACATTCATCAAATACATAGATCATAATAGAAGACAACTCACTATTATATAACTCAACTTGCAATGAGTAAAGGAAACACAATAAAGATACATAAAGTAAATCATAATTGGCAATGGCAAACTTAGCTCTTGGTCGAAGAATAGTTGATAATTTGCTTGAGTTCACAAATAACTGGTTTTCAATGATAGCTTTCAAAGTAGTAAACATCAAGATAAGAGTAAAGTGCAAAACAAGGAACATAAGAAACATGATTGAATAAATCATCATATGAATGAATGGAAAACAACAACTCAAAATACTTGCTGAGATAGAAGGGAGTAGGTTTACTGACTCAACTATAAAGTAAAAGAAAGGCCCTTTGGATAGGGAAGCAGGGATTTCAAGTCTCATGAAGAGCTCCCAAAAATTATGATACTTACTAGCTTTCAGCTCTCATTGCCCCTATCATAGGCATCTTTAGGTGATTAAGGTCAAAGTGATCAAATATGAGGATATGCATTGACAAGTTGTAAATTGAGAATCTCATGTCCCTTGAATACGAGGGCCGCTCTTCATGCTACTCAAGTTTAGTCACCGGTAAGTTCTTGTCATCGTAAGCATATGTGTATCATAGAGAACCGCCAACGGGGTACCCCTTGTCCGATGATACGGAAGAATCCCCATATCAAGATGACAAGGCAAGCAGACAACAAGTATATCAACAATCTTCTTATTTACCATGGGAATATGGTGCTTTTTTCTCTCTTTCCTCTTTTCATAATATCTCTTTTTTTCTTTTCTCTTTTTTTCTTCTCAATATCAGACTCTTTTTTTATAAGAAGAATGCTTCATAGATACTCGTTATGGTTACGCTGCAGGTTTCCACCATGTCAGCATGGATTAGACCAGCGGCCCAGGCGTTTCTCTAACACACATGCATAACTCCATGGACTTACAAGCTCTCCTTTCATTTCACACCGACGACATCCATAGACAAAAGAACATGATATCAACTTGGTACAAAGTACCAGTGCAATGTTGAAAGCGTTCCCCATGACAGCATGGTTCTGCTAATTCACAACTTACAAAGCGCAAGCATATACGCAACATAGGTGAGCACAATGGTTCAAGTTTATTAAGTGTAAGAAAAGTAAAGTGTGCCATCAAGTTCGTGAGAGCTTTAATCACTAATTTTCACATAACAAGTTTAATTTGGGAGGTAGACAAAACAAGGATTTACTTGGAATAGAAATAATGCTAATAGGTAGGTATGGTGGACACAAATGGCATGGGTTTTGGTTTAAGGGAGTGGATGCACGAGAAGAATTCCCTCTCAGTACAGGTTTTTGGCTAGCAAAGCTGGGTAGCAAGTATAAGAGTTGAAGGAAACAAACAAACATACAAGTGATAAAAACAAACATGCAATCTTCCTTGGAAGCACAACAGATCTTAACTAGAGAATACTATACTTATGAGAAAATCAAGAAAGAAAGATGATGCAATTATTTTTCTTTAGAGTACTTCTATCTTTTTCATTCAACTCTCAAAAATAGTATTGCTACGGACCGAGCCAGGTTTGCCAAAACCAACTAAATTAACTCAATGATCCCAAAGTGATACCAATACTAACAACAAGATCAATCATATAACCACGAATTGAAAACTAATACAAGCTATGAAAAAGAGTGAATGATAGAGCTTCTCATTAATATTCCATAACAGAAACTCACACCAAGGGATACATATCTAACGAGAGAGGGGAAACTTCCATAATGCAAACCATACAACATAATAACTTCTCTATTCATGATATGACTCTACTAATAAGGTAAAAGATAGTAATACGATACCGCGACACTCCCCCAAGCTTGGAACAAACCAAGGGGATGCCAAACCTGATGACGAATTACTCCTTTGGTGGTGATGGTAATATTTTCTTCGTTGACGTGAGGAAATCTTCCAGCATCTTGCGAAGCCTATTATTCTCCAATTGAAGCAGGCCCACCTTCCTTCTCAAGTCTCGGTACTTATCACAGAACTCATTAGTGACTCATAGAGCTTCCGTTGATGTGGGGCAAGAGACTAAAGGTACCAGCCCCTGCTTGGGGACTTGAGAATCCTCCTCCATAGGCTCCTTCCCTTAATCCTTGGAAGACACCATTGTGCTTCTAAACCTTCAAAGAGTATGTCCTGGCAGAAACAGATCGAAACAAAAACACGACGAAAACACGATATATGAACCTCAGGAGATATGGGGGATTATATATTACGAAGTTTCATAACAAAAGGAAGGTATTGGGAGAAAACGAGTCGGAGGCGGAGTCCGGGGTGGACTCACCACCTGGTGGCGCGGCTTGGGGAGGGCTCGCACCACAGGGTGGTGTGGGCCACCCTGGCTCCGTTTCTGTCCCTTTTTCGCTTCGTAGCTTTCCGTATTGACTAAAAACTGCAAAAATATAGTTGGATTGTATTTTCGGGGAACTTTTCTTACCGGAACTGTTACCTATTTGAAAACGGACTCTGTAGGTCTCTGAATTTGGTATTTAGTGGGTTCTTCCGGAGTCACCACTTGAATATCATCGATATCTTCATCTTCATACACTTATTATTTGAGTCATAAAACCCTTCTCTACCTTATTACACCATTATCTCCACTTCCTAGAAATTTCTTTCACACAAAACTTCACACAGTTCTCATTAGCAACATTAGTATAAGTGAAGTGATAAAACATTTGAGTCCAACTTCAACTGAAAACCATCAAAACATAAGCTACTGTAGCAACTCCTTCTGAAAACCCAAAAAGAATTTAAAAAGGAAATCAAATAAAGAAGCAAATGCAAGAGTGGCAAAATCTGTCAAAACAGCTCAGCAGGTAAAGATCAAATTTTTCGAAAATCTTATGTTGCTCAAATCAAAAAGTGCAAAGCTAACGAAATTTAAATAACAACCTGGGGCAGAAGCACAAAAAATTACAGCTCAATCCGACATACATAGATCTCTCATGAATTTTTATGGTGAAGCACAAAAATCTGTTTCGGGACAGCAACTTCCCCAAATCTTACTTCTCTCTCATTAGAGGTTGATCTTGACACAAAAACTAAACAAAACGTATAAGGAGAGGTTATTACCAAAGTAATAACTTCCAAGACTCAAAGAAACAAACACAAACTGAAAGCAAAAATAAATTGGGTTCTCTCCCAAAAAGCTCTTTCTTTATAGTCATTAAGATGGGCATGATAGTTTTGAAGATGCTCACATAGGAATATGAACTGAAGTGAAAGAGAGCATTAAGAAGCAAAAATACACATGTTTAAGTCTAACCCACTTCCTATGCAAGGGAATTTTGTAAACAAACAAGTTGTTGAAACCAGAGGCTACAAGCATAGGAAGGCAAAAGAAGTGCAACATAAAAACCTTCAGCATAAAACGAGGAAACTTAATATTATTGAGATACATAGGAACACTTTCCCTCTCTCATAGTAACTTTCAGTATCATGCATAAACTTAACAATATAACTATCACAAGGACCATCGTACCAATGATCACTTATTCTAACAGAAAACACAGGAATATTAGCTCTCATAACACTACTTTGTGAAACAAAATTAGAGGTATCCTTACAAAGGATAGTGTGTCCCTCTTCTTCATATTTTGTGACAAAGTCTTTCACATTTGCTATTACAGGTTCATCAACCATTTGTTTATCAGGTTCAACAGCTTTATTTGTACTTTCATTGACCATACTAGCTTTCATAGAATGTTCCTTAATCTTAACTAGGAAAGGCATTTTCTCAATGTAAGATTTAGGTAAAACATGATTAGCAGTATAAACTTCAGTTTTTCTTGCAGGAACACTCTTAGCAACATCTTTATAAGGTTCATGATACTTATTCCACTTCTTTTTAGGCACTTCAATGTAGGAAGCAAAAGCCTTAAAATAAGAAGCAATAGCTTGAGAGTCTAGACCATAAGCATTTTTAATGTTTTGAAAGTCATCAGTTCCCATAAAAGATTCAATGCATTCATAATCATAATTTATACCTGACTTTCTACCTTTGTCATTCTACCAAGCTTCAGCATTCTCTTGAATACGGTCCAGAAGATCCCATTTAGCTTCTTCTCCCATGCGAGTGAATGATCCAGCACAAGAAGCATCCAATAAATCCTTATCATGTAGAGGGAGCCTTGCATAATAATATTGTTGGGGAGCTCATGAATGGGACATTTGAGCATTAGTAACTTCAATCTCCCCCAAGCTTGAGCTGTACTCTCTCCATCAAGAGGCCAAAATTTGTATATTTGATTCCGATCTTTATGAATCTCACTAGGAGGATAAAACTTTGAATAAAAGAGAGGCACCATTTCCTCCCATTCCAGAGCTTGACCATTCTTCAGCATCTTATACCATTCCTCAGCTCTTCCTTTCAGTGACAATGAGAATAACTTATTCTTAACTTGATCTGTAGTAATACCTGCACACTTGAACAACCCACATAATTCGTGTATAAAGAGTAAATGATCACTGGGATTGACAGTTCCATCCCCAACATAGTAGTTATCCATAACACGATCAATTATTCTTGTAGGTATTTTGAAAGCATCATTCTCAGCAGGTGGTGGCTTATCTACTACCTTGGCAGTGGTAGTAGCATTACCAAATAAGAAACTCAGCGAATTATCCATAACGAAAATAAAGCAACTAGCAGAAGTAAACAATACTCAAAGTAGAAGTTTCCTTTACCAGTTCCACTCTCCAATAGCGCTTCACTCCCCGGCAATGGCGCCAGAAAATAGTCTTGATGACCCACAAGTATAGGGGGTGCATCGTAGTATTTTCGATAAGTAAGAGTGTCGAACCCAACGAGGAGCAGAAGGTGCTGGCTAGTGGTATGGATCAGGAATCCTCTGCAAATACTTAGCAAACGGATTTTAGGGGTTTTCATAAAGCAAGTAAACAAAGTACGAGTAAATAAAAAACAGTAGGAATAAATGTAGCAAGTGGCCCAATCCTTTATGCAGCAAAGGACAAGCCGGTTGTATTACTTAAGATGACCAAACGTTCTCGAGGACACATGGGAAGACTGTCAAGTGCTTTCGCTTCATATAGTTGATTATTCTTCTTTAGCTTGCTAAGTGTTGTGTGGGTGAACCTTTGCTAATGTACCGACCTTCCTAGGACTAATACATACTTGTGATTATACCCCTTGCAAACATCCGTAAGTACAAGAAAGTAATTAAGGTACAAACCTAACCATAGCTTTAAACTCTAAGACCCTTACGTCCCTTGTGCAATGGTTTCCTAATAGAGGTTCAGGTTTCTGTCACTCCGGCAACCCCTACGATTAGTACCCAAATACACAATGCATTCCCCTAGGCCCATATAGGTGAAGTGTCATGTAGTCGACGTTCACATGACACCACTAGAAGAAGTACACCACAACTTAAATATCAAACTATTGAATCTTTCTCAACACAACTCCACTACTAACAACATGACTTCTCCCATGCCCTCAAGAACAAAACGAACTACTCACAAGACATCATATGGATCATGATCAGAGATGGAATAATGATGTATACAATCTGAACATAAACAATAATTCAATGGTTCACTCAATAGCATCAACTATAAAGATTAATCAACACCAGTAAAGTTTCCCCTATGAACTAATGCAAGATTCAACCCAATTGTTATAGCAATATGGAGATGGTGATGAGGGTGCTGATGGTGATGATGGTGGTGGTGATGATGATGATGATCCCGATGAAGTCCAGCTTGATGGTGGTGTTGATGGCGACGATCTTCCCTCTCCGGGAAGGAATTCCCCCGATAGAAATCTGTCTGCCGGAGAGATCTTTCTCTCTTGGTGTTTTCTGTCCCACAGAGGCGGCAGAATCTTTCTGTGGTCGCTCCCTGAGTCTTAGGGTTTCGGGAGGATAATATATGCCAGAGGGGAGTGCCAGGGGTGGACCAGGGCGGCAACACCACCTGGTCGCGTGGCCTAGGCTGGCCCACGTCAGGGGGTGGTGTGGGCCCCTGTGGCCCATCTCCAGTCCCCCTTCTGGCTTCCTTCGTCTACTGGAAAAATAGGATTTCCCATGTATTTTCCCGGATTTTCTGATCTTCGCGAATTTTGCCTCCAAACAACACCTTTTCCATCAGAATCCTGACTACAGCGGTCCATTCTCCAAAAGTCATCAACCATGCAAAAACAGATGACATAACATAAGTATCCCCTCTCAATATGAAATATATCAATGAATAACAGTGAATTATGACATAGAATAGTGATGCAAATGGACGTATCAACCCTCTCTCTCTCCATCGTCGACAACAACAAAAGACAACAAACTGTTGGTCCGGTAAAACACAAAAAGAATTGTAAAACTCCCGAAGGTCCGTTAAAGTAACTTTACTATGCTTTCTGCTTCCCGAGGATTTGATAACCTAGGTCTACTAGGGAAAAAGAGCTATACTACATCCGTAATGCGGATCGAAGGTATCATGCTGCTCCGTGTAAACATACTGAAATAGGGTCAAAGCAAACTGCACATTTCAGCTTCAAGGATGAATGAGGCATCATGGTTCCTATAACGTGTGACAGTCAGCTAACAGGTTGATGAAAAAGTATCTGGTGGGTTGCATGTTTTACCTGAATTGTAAAATACTAGATGTGGAAGCTACTTCTACTGGGAGTTTGGGAGTCACCCTGCTATTCTTGGTCAGGGTGGTCTAACTCGAAGCCCTGCTACTAGTAAGAAAAATATGGTTCATCATGTGCACCATGCTTCTATTGGGAAACCTCCTCGTAGGAGTACCCGTATTGCCGTTGTGCAAACCCCTGCTGTGGAATCTACCGGTACTGGTCGCCCCCATGGTACTGTTGCTCTAGCTGATGCTGACTCAATCCCTGCCGTTGTTGAGAAAACTAATGCTTCTAGAGCCCCGTTGTTGTTTCCAAAACTAATGTCTTGGGTGCTGATCTTCCTCGAACCCCTGGTCAAGTTCAGCAGGCTGTTGTTGCGGCTACTTGAAGCCCTGTTATTGTGGAGCAAGCTCATGGTATGGACTCTGCTAGCACTCGAAGCACTACTATTGTGGAAACTGTTCATGTTCATCGATGTGGCGTGGCGGCAGCTGCTTCTATTGTAGATGTCATTAGTTGTGGCCATGCCTGTCCACCAGGTATTGTAGCTCCTGCTGCTATGGGCCCTCACCTTCCTCCTCCTGCTGATACTTTCACCGAGGTTGCTCTAGCTACCGATGATGCTAGTGATGGCGCCAGTGGCATTGTAGCTGGGTCTGATGGTGCTTCTCCACCTCTCAAACCCCTTGGTGGTTTCGGTCTTGTAGAAACCAATGATGGCAAAGTATGCGTTTGTATCAGTATTAAGAAGTTCACTACAAAATTAGATGATGGCACAAAAAATTCCGTCGATGACATTGACCTAATCCTTGGTAGATACGATGCTGAAAAGTTATAGTTATCTGACCTGATAGCGGTGTTACGTGTGAAGGTGGTATGGGGGTCCTCCTAGGTAGCACATTTCGTGTATTTTTGTTACAAGACCTAAAAGGCTATACCACTAAAAGTTACCAGTTATTTAACCGTATTGTTTGGTAGGATAAGTAGTACACGTGAAGTGTACCTATTCGCGATAGTGCAAATGGTTGGAGAGGAATTGGAGTTTGACCATAAAGATTATGGTCTTGTACAAAACATGCTTGACCTGCTCCATGGCATCACTAATGGTTGTGCGACTGAGGGTATCTTTAAACAGAGGAGAGTCTTATAGAGGAGCATCATAAAGAGGAGCAGGAAGAGCATCCCTAGAAAGTGCACCCTGAAGAAGAACATCACCAAGTAGACCATGCCAGAGAAGAGGACACCCAAGATTTGCACGAAAAATAGCACCACGCCAAATAGTAGAAGCAAAAATGCTAAGAGGGCGAGCACGATGGTGAACACACCCAAAAGTAGTAGCAAAAAGTCTAAGATGGCCAGCACGGAGGATACCACACCTAGTAGTAGCACAAAAAAAATGCTAATTTGAAGAGGAACACACCGGAGAGGTCCGGAAATAATGCTAGCACGAAGGAGAACACATCCAATAGTAGCAGCAAAAGGGATAATTCGAAGAAGAACACGCCGCAGAGGTTAGGCAATAATGCTAGCATGGAGGAGCCATGACACGTGAGGGGAAGCAGGAAGGAGATCACACCCAAGAGTCGCAGCAAAAAGTCTAGTTCTATGAGGAACATAACACAAATGTCAAGCCCTGATGATACCATCAGGAAGGATGATGTACATAAGAAGAGCAAGAGGGCTCTGTACAGTCGAGATGAAATAGAATCTGATTGTTGTTTGTCTACTTAAGAACATGGGATACGAGGAAATATAAGACTACCCCATGTGGTTACAACAGCACCAACAGAGCATCTAGGAGAAAACATAGTTGCGAGTGAGGTAGATTGGGCCAATGTTCCGGTCCATCCAGGGGAGATGATGGTGCAGCCCCACCCCTGGGAGTCAATACAACGTCTGCAGTATTAGGCATTGGTGAGGATGGTCGAGATTCTGAATCATATGTAGAAGAGGGCACTGTAGAGGATCAAGAATCCGGTGGTGATGAAATAGACGAGACACTTAATGATGAGGCTGGCATTCTAGGTGATGATTTGGGTGCCGACGTAGAAGATATGAAACATGACCACGAGGATCCTATAATTTTGGTTGGCACCGAGTTTAGCAACATGCATGAGTTCAAGATGTCATTCTGACATTTTTGTATCAAGGGGGAGTTTGATGTTCATAGACTGAATAACACTGCCCCGAGGTATGACGCCGTTTGCAAATTAATGTGGAAGAATGGACGGGTCGCGGTACCTTGTCCAAGGAGGATCACAGCCAGAGCCTTGCCCGCGTCAAAGGCAATTAGAGTATTCAGGCAATGAATGCAGCAAACCATTCGAACTTTATTTTTTTTCACTCTATAACTACAATTTCTATGCAAGATCTTTCTAGAAACGAGTTGACTCCGCTTATATTGTAAATGACTCTATGTTGCAGGTGAACAAAATGGGCCCTCCCCACATGTGCTCGACATGCAACATGCTGAAATCCTCAATGGCTGATATGGAGTGGGTGGCTTTACAAGCTATGTCCATACTAAAGAATAATCCTAAGGAGACCTTGAAGAATATTCAGACTAGACTCGCTGCTAAATACAACATTGTCCTACCATATTACATGTTTGGAAAGGTAAAGAGAAAGCTCTGAAAGTCTTGTGCGGGGATTGGACTAATAGCTTCAGGATGTTGTACAACTTCAAGGCTAAGGTACAAGAAAGGTGCCCGAGAAGTGTTGTGGAGATTGACACTAAATCAGAAGGTGGGAAAATTTATTTCAATAGATTTTTCATGGCATTTAAACCTTACATCTAGGGATTCAAGGAAAGTTGTAGGACATATCTAAGTGTAGAAAATACTATCCTAACTGGCAAATGGAAATGCTGCCTGGCATCTACGATAACACTTGATGGTCACAACTGGATGTTCCTAGTGGCATTTGGGCTATTCCATACAGAAATAGAGGGAAACTGGGTCTGGTTTATGAGGTAGCTGAGGAGATCAATAGGCCACATGGATCCATTGGCTATATCCACGGATGCATGCAAAAGGTTGACAAATGTAGTGATGAGGTATTCCTACAAGCTGAAGGTAGAGAATGCCATATCCATCTAATGCTCAACTTGTATAGACACTACACAAGTAGCGTATTTCGTTACATGTTTCCTACTGCTAGAGCTTACAAAGCTCGGAGTAGCAAATATTTCATGAGCAAGATTTTTGCGGAAGCCCCTGATCTTCTGCAGTACTTAGCCGCGCATCATTCGCAGCTATGGAAGAGGAGTCAATTAAAACATGACATCAAAGTTGATTACATAAACAACAACCTTGTCGAATGCTTGAATAACTGGGTGAAGGACATAAAAGTTCGTACTGTTTATATGTTGATAGACATCATACGGGGTATGATCATGAAGCTGTTAAATATAAAGAGAGAGATCGGCCAGAGACTTAGAGGACATATGCTACCACCTGTTGTATAGCAACTGCATAAGAGAAGCCAAGGACTTGGTCATCTTAAGGTTCTCCTGTCAAATAGTAGTAGTTGTAAGGTGGTCGATATGTCCAATAATGGCCACAAGGATGTTGTGAACATCGAGCAGCGAGAATGCACCTGCTTAGAGTGGTAGCATACCAGGAAACCTTGTGACCACACCTTGGTCTTCTTAGTGAAGAAAAGAACTCTACCACATTTGGATCAGTATTTGTCTAACTACTTATCTCTAGAAAAGTTTAGAGCTATGTACGCTGGTTCTGTCGAGCCCTGTACAAACCCATATCAGTGGCCTCAAGTCCAACTGAGTTTCAAGTTATGCCAGCCAGTTACAAAAAGGGATAGAGGAAGACCTCGGGTGAAGAGGTTTAACAAATTTCTCAAGAATACAGGTTCGGCTTTTAGTGGTAGCAAGAAGGGCAAAACCGATGCAAGACATGCCATCTAATAGGCCATAGAGCAACGGGCTGTCCCCTTAATTCTCCCAAACCTAGGTATGAGATGGTGCCTTCAAATTTTTTGTTTACTCTGTAGATATTAGGTAGTTAGCCGTGCCCTATTTTTTTGACAGGAAGCGCAAGGTAAGAAACATGACTGTCGACTCAGTGATTTTGCTGTGGGAAGAAAATCAAAATGAGTGGAGTGATGATGTTGGACATGATTCTGGTGCTGATTTGCTTGACTTCCCTCGACCCAGGAAGAGGAAGAAGGTAGACAATGAAGAGGCCATATGACGTGAAGGCAAGAAAGTTGGCACCCAGGCAGGGGAAGAAGGATGGCAATGAAGAAGCCTAATAATGTGTTGATCTTGAACATATATATGTAATTCAGTTAAATTCTAAAGCTGTGTGCATGGAACTTGTCGGGCGAAACAATCTGCCCCATTCTCACATTAAATTTATTGCGACTTGAGGTATGGACACGACCAAGTCACTAGTTGAAGCCGAAATTGTGATTGTGCCACTACTATCTAAACAATCGCAACACTGGGACCGCGGTTGCTGAGGGGTGAGGGGATCTCCTAATTCGATGGATGTTAGTGGCACACACACATAAATTATTTAAGCTCTGAATAAATCCCTACTTTTGGCATTACACTTATTATAAGGTTCTGAGCTAAAAAACAAGTTCTAGGCTGCTACACTCGACGAAACATCAACTTATTTCAGCTGCTGGACAATGACATGGCAACATAAACTGCAAAGGCAATAGATAATATCCAGATAATGAGGAAATTATTTCCACTTTCTGGCCTAATCTTGAGTCCATCTATCTCACCACCTTCCTGCTCCTGCCTCCCCTGCATCTGGCGAAGCTCCTGGATCTCTTGCTCTAACACACAAATCTCCTCTTTCTTGTCCCACACAGCATCACGAGGATCCTGAACAAGCTCTTCGTGAGAACCTATCAGCGGCTTTTCGATCCATACAAACTTGTCATAGCCAGGTCCCCTCCCTTCGCGCGAACAATCGAAGGAAACAAAAAAATATTACGCTTCCCGGATCCAGATTACCATTGTACCTAGCATAAGAAGTTACCGCTCTAATGCCACAGTTGCTGATTTTTCCTGCAGTATTTTCGTCAGTCCATGAAATCCATCTCATCATCTTCTCATCGCACAAACACAACATCTTGGGGGTAGTAATCATAGGGCGTCTTCCGGTATCTGATGGGGGTACCCGCCTATCGGCGTTGAGCCGACCTTGATTCCGTCCAAGACGAACTGCATGAGCTGCAAGCCACGAGCGAGAGGAGCGAGGGCAAAGGAAAGAGGAGCCTTGGATATCAGAGCAAGGGCACGGTGAAGCGTGATTTATCCCACCTAACTCGAGGAGAATCCTAACGTCCACATTGGGTGACATGTGGGGGACCTAAAGTGTGGACTTGTCAACCAAAGCCTGCGCCTTCATTTTTCAAAGCCCCTCTCGCGCCATTGATTGATTTTTTGGCATCATGCCCACGTACATATTCCTGGGAGGCCTTGCTGAGGAATCACACATGCCTAGACCACACTCTTCCACCCATACACCCTCGGAACTTTTCATGGCTCGTGGCGGTAAATCCCTCCACTTCAACGCTCGTGGTCGCGCTCGCCGTGACGGATCCACCCCTAGTTCCTACTGTCGTAGTATCAAATGACCATGGTTTATTGAGCCGAACGGCTATGATGCGTCTCCGAGCTCGGCCCCTCCTATCTGTAGAAGGACCACATCGGTGTCAAGCTCGAGCAGGAGATGCTAGGCGTGACAGGGCTCAGTTGATGCCACCTTCATCCCCTTCGTCATTGTTGATTTTGATGAGGACGACGACGACTAAGCAATGCAGAACACCATTATTGCCTCCTTAGCGAAGGGCAAGCCACGGGAGGGAGTGGATGTCGCTGGTAAGGGCAAGGCATGGTCACCAGTTGAGGTGGAGTCCGACGATAGTGTCGTGATCCGGGTTTAGATGTTGTTTATGCTGGTTGTGATTTCAATTGTGTTTAGTGCGAGTAAAGTTATTGCAATGGGTTTGGCGAGCTATAATGAGAAATATGAATAGTTGTGTTTAGTGCAATAACAAGGTGTACATGCTTCCACTTTATAAATTGTGTTTGTGCCATTTGCATGCGGCAGGATCCACGTAGATTACATTTAAACAAACCACCAAAGTTAGATTACAACCATCAGACAAAAGGAAGAAATGAAGGGCTGTGGGAGAGATCGCTGGAGGTGCCACCGGCTTGCGACTATGAAAAGATGGAAGAGAAGTGGGGACAGTGGCTTCGAGGGGAAGGAAGAGAAGTAAAAGGGATGTGACACTGGCAGGTGGGCCCACGGAACACGTGACACTAGCAGGTGGGAGCACGTGGTATTGCCAGTTTGTCCAGAGCAAGCGGACTTTGCAACATGACAACAACAAGCTGATGCGAGTTATTATTATCCGTCGGATAAGTAAACTCGTCGAATTATTAAAGAGTATTAAAAAACTGCAACTGTGATACATTCGCACAACAAGTATGCTCTCCACACTGGAGTAGCATCGATTATGTCTTACATTTAACAATATCATAACTACTACAACTCCCTATCGGTCTTCTAGATACAAATGTAGAAATGCATCTTCTTGGATGGTCCAGCACCGACAAGGTACTTAGATGGCAAACATCGGGCCGACCTCAGGTCCGCAAACTCCACCTCGCCTGGCATCGTGCAGCTCGGTGCATTGGCTGTCACATGCATGGTATCAGGCGGCTGGGCGTGCGCCCATATTCTCACCGTGTATAGGGGCCAGGCGCTCAAGACCGACATGACACATACCACACACACACGATGGTGGGCCCAACTTCAGTTCCCGGAATGTCGGCGGTGATGGCCAGGATGAAAACAGAGCCATCCCCCTCTCGCAAATGAGCCGGTGGTGTGCCGAGTCAGGGAACGACACCTTCTCTTTGAGAGTTAGGTGTGGCCATACGAGTACCTAATCACTTCGATCAAGTGATCCTCTGTAAGGTGGACCATGAGCTCTACCGGCAGATCGGTGTAGCTATAGCCGGGCTCCATGCAGGCGCATGCACGTGCGGGCACACGAGCTCGTGGCGGGGGAGCTCGTAGTAGGAGAAATGACAAAAGCATCCTGGGTTGGAACACATGAGTGGGTACGTCACCTAGATGTTGTGCGCGATGGTCTCCAGATCCTCGGGGTGCATCAGCCTGTACTCCTCTTTCAGTGGCTCCCACATCTGGAGTTTGTCAAGGAATCAGGGAAAAGATCTGCAGTTAGTTAAGCCGATAGCAGGAATATGTAAGCTAAATTCAAATTCTAGTTAAATGATTTCTTACCTCAAGGTAGCGGCCCAAAAGTCAGCGGCTGTCGTACGGACATGACGCACGAAAGCCGGTGGCATCGTCCGGGCACGACGAGTGGGGTGGAGGAGGGGGCTGTGGAGGAGACATTCTCATTCACAAGCTCTATATATAGTAGGGTAGAGGGGAGTGGAAATAATAATAATATAAGTGAATATTAAGCAAGGCCAATCATGTCACAGAATAGCCTACTCGTGGATTGCTCTTACGAACAAACAGTCTGTAACAATCGAGACAGAGAATAAGTGTCTTCACGGGGGAGGGCCTTCTAGAAGACTCGATCTAACAGCCACCATTGGGTGCTAAGGTTACGATCAAATCTTGCACCTCTTTTTTGGGATTTCTAACCATGGTTTGACACATGGAGTCTCTAGAGTCATTGCATGTGTTTTTTCAAAACCACCTTGGTCCACCAGAGTCATTGCATGTGTTCTTTTCAAAACGACCTTGATCCACATTACCACACATACTCCAGTGGATGTATGTGGTGATGCGACTTTTGTCACACTGGTGCACCATTCAATGTGGCAATTGCATTCCAAGGGATTTTTGGGATTTCTGACCATGGTTTGCCACATGGAGTCTCTAGAGTCATTGCATGTGTTATTTTCCAAACCAACCTGATCCACATTAGGTGATGCAACTTCTATCACAGTGGTGCATCATTCCATGTGGTAGTTGCATTCTAGGGCCTTTTGGGGCTTTCTGACCATGGTTTGACACATGGAGTCCCTAGAGTCATTGCATGTGTTCTTTTCCAAATCACCTTCATCCACATTACCACACACACTCCAATGGATGTGGTGATACAACTTCTGTCACACCGGTGCACCGTTCCATGTGGCAGTTGCATTCCAAGGGATTTTTGGGATTTCTAACCATGGTCTGACACATGGAGTTACTAGAGTCATTGCATGTGTTCTTTTCAAAACCACCTTGATCCACATCACCACACACACTCTAGTGTATGTGGTGATACAACTTCTGTCACACCGGTGCACCATTCCATGTGGCAAGTGCATTCCAAGGGCTTTTTGGGATTTCAAACAATGGTTTGATACATGGAGTCTTTAGAGTCATTGCATATGTTATTTTCCAAACCACCTTGATCCACATTAGCACACACACTCTAGTGGATGTGATCATGCAACTTCTATCACACTAGTGCATCATTCCATGTGGTAGTTGCATTCCAGGGTATTTTTGGGGTTTCTGACCATGGTTTCACACATGGAGTCCCTAGATTCATTGCATGTATTATTTTCAAAACTACCTTGATCCATATTACCAAACACACTCCAATGGATGTGGTGATACAATTTCTATCACACCGGTGCAGCATTCCATGTGGCAATTGCATTCCAAGGGCTTTTTGGATTTCTGACCATGGTTTGACACATGGAGTCCCTAGAGTCATTGCATGTGTTCTCTTCCAAACCACCTTGATACACTAGATTCATTGCATGTATTCTTTTCAAAACCACCTTGTTCAACATTACCACACACACTCCAGTGGATGTGGTGATGCAACTTCTATCACAGTAGGGCATCATTACATGTGGCAGTTGCATTCCAAGGGCTTTTGGGGATTTCTGTTCATGGTTTGACACATGAAGTCCCTCGAGTTATTGCATGTGTTCTTTTCCAAACAACCTTGATCCACATTACCACACACACTCCAGTGGATGTGGTGACACAACTTCTGTCACACTGGGCATCGTTCCATGTGGCAGCTGCATTCCAAGGGCTTTTGGGGATCTCTATTCATGGTTTGACACATGAAGTCCCTAGAGTCATTGCATGTGTTCTTTTTCAAACCACCTTGATCCACATTACCACACACACTCCAGTGGATGTGGTGATGCAATTTCTATCACACTGGTGCATCATTCCATGTGGCAGTTGCATTCCACTGTGCTTTTGGGATTTTTGAACATGGTTTGACACATGGAATCACTAGAGTCATTGAATGTGTTATTTTCTAAACCACATTGATCCACATGACCACACACTAGTCGATTTTTGGTCAAACTGAGTCAAACTAGATGAAAACGGACGATATCCGATGCTCGAGGAGAGATCGGAGGTCGGTGGCGTGGCCTATTAGGCTGACCGCACCACTGGGCACATTTCCATATCGTTGATCTCCTGACATCCCACTTAATCTTTTTGGATGCGTCTTGAAATTTCTGAAGCGTGGCATCTGACCTTGCCCTTTTTGGAGTCCCGTAGCTCCTGAAAAGTCAAAAATACTAACAAAAGGTGTTTTCTGCTAAACAAAGTGAGAACCAAAAGAGAGGGGGTTGTTTAGAAAATCCCCAAAATAATTCATAACATTGGTAATAATAACTAATATGATGCAAATATGTTGGAATATGCGACAATAAACTACAAAGTTCTTGTATGGATTTTACATGTATCAACATTCCCAAGCTTAACCTATGCTGGTCCTCGAGCATAAAGGTGATAAAACTAACATGAACTTTGGAGTTTGTTGTTGTTTAACATTATAAGTCATGATCATTGAAACATAATCAAGTTAAAAAAATTACTCCATAAATAATAACAGCAAGCAAGCATATATATAAAGTGATATGTCTCATAAACTTTATCTATGTTTACCAATATGTCAAGCTTGTGTAAGAACAAATGCACAAAGTACTATGGAAAATGAAACATGTGAAGAATAAAAAATGCAAATGCAAGATTTCCTACTTTGGTCATAGAATCTTAAGTTTACTTTTATTTTTGACTCTTTGAATAAGGAGCTGCAAGCATTGATATACATTGAACTAAATCTTTGGATAAAACATTGGTAAGAAAGAGTGTGGCTCTAGGTATGATCATGGTGTTAAAGTGAAAGTAAATATACTCCTTATATGTTTTACATGTTCTAAGTAAAGTATCTCATGTCCGTTGAACACAATTTCCTAAACCACATGCTACTCAACTTAGGCCACAAGATGTTCATCCTAGTATGCAAGCCCCAAATGAAGTGCCGCTGAGGTACCTCCTTCCCCTTGTATGAGTGGTCCTTAAAACGTATGTTAACAGATTGATCATCCATACTCAAATGGCAGGACAAACCGACAAATGGGCACCCTCCACCTCTCACTTTTATCTACTTTTGCATAGATTTTTATTTAGATAAGTTTCATGTGAATGCCCATGTTGTAAATTTATACCATGGCACATGGCTTATATTGGTGGCCCAATGCTCCCTCTAACATGTATGCATACTCAAAAGATCTTGATTATACTAGTGCATTTCACACCGTTCGACAGCCATGGACAAACTTACATGATATCAACAGATGGTGCTTGATTTGAAAACGTTCCCCATGTCAGCATGGTTCTGATAACAATAAACTCATAACATATCATGCATATAACTAACATATATCATTTCAGAATATTAGTTGTACATTTTATTTCAATCAACTATGCTTATTCTGGATTAACCCCACATCTTACTTCCAAAGATAGATCAATGAAATATACTTGATAGGTAATAGGTATGGATGGCACTACCAAATACAAATAGGCTCAAGGGAGTTTGGCTTCACAAGTCTTTGCTTGCTTCATTAAATTTTTGGCTAGCAAGGGGGGGGGGGAATAGTTGACCATCTACATGCATGCATGTTAAAATGTCCATAGTACTAGTCATTTATTAATAAACAAGATCAACTTAAATCTAACCTTATATGCTATAAATAAGAGCTAGCACTATATATGACTCTTACATACCATCACCATTTAAACAAAATAAACAGTTCAACAAGAACATGACAACATGCATAACATATAAGACAACTATTATTTCTTCCCTTTCCCTTTCTTTTAGCATGCATCCAATTTATTTTATTTGTACATCAACTTTGTTCATAGTGGTCTTGGCAACATGAATAAAATGAAAATTTAACATAAAAGTAAATATACAGATGTTCCAAGTTTATGCAAGTTTCTGTGTTGCTCAAAAAACAAAGTTTCATGGTTTGCAAACCGAGGTGTTGTTGGAGTAGAGGGATGCATGGGCATCCCCAAGCTTGAGGTGTTGACCATTCTTGAATATTTTGTGCTTGGTGCAGAGGGGATGCTGGGGAATCCCCAAACTTATGGTTTTCACCTATCTTGAATATTTCTTAGTTTGGTGTTCCTTCATTCCCTGTGAAAAAACTTCACCACAAAAACTCTCCCATTCTTTTTCTGCGGGGTGACATTAGTGGCATAAAGATAAAATGGATACTGCCATAAAACCTCCAAATAAAATTTAGTTTGAAGTATCCACAGAGTATATTAAGTTTCCATCATTCATAAAATATCAAAAGACCCAAAAATAATCAAATTGAAACTCAAAAGAATGACTTAAGCAACAAAAGGATAGAATCTGTCCAGAAAAAACGGCAGCAACAAAACGTATTTATTTGGACCACTTAAACATGTCATAAAAATCTCAAATTTTTAGGGTATACATAGGATGAAGATTTTTAACTTAAATATGAATTTAGTGATTTTAGGAGGCACCAATATTAAATAGAAAATAAAACAGCGAACAACGACATGTAGAAATCTACAACTCCTCATATGTATTGCAGCTTTAAAACATCTAAAATGGGTAAAACTTGGTACTTTATTTTTGAAAAATGTAAAGTTAGACTCAAACCTTTATTTTAACAGAGAAAATAACTTCAAAAATGAAAGTGCAAAAAGAAACAAAGAATAACCAAGAAAGAACCAATAAAAGGCAAATAAGAAAGAAAAATATTTTTGTTGTTTTTTTTGTCAAAAGGCAAAGAAGAAGCAAATAAAAACCAAAGAAACAAACATGAAATCTTTTTATTATTTTAGTTTTTTATAAATAATAAGAAAAATAAAAATAAAATAAAACAAAAGGCAAATGAAAACATGGTTTCCACAAACATACAAAAAGAGAACATGAAGGTAAAACTAAAACATGAGTTTGAGATGATATTACTTAAAATCACTTGAAAGAAGAGGGGGATGCATGGGAATCCTCGAGCTTGTGGTCTTGCTAGTTATTTTACTCTACCCCTTTCTCATCGTATCATGTTTCATCTCAAACAAAGAAATGTTTTCATCCTCATGATACTTTATTGCATACAAAATGGTTAGTTCTCCATACAAATGATATAATAGTCTCAACCGTGATGCAAACACTAGTAATTATTGGAAAACCATTCAAGAAGAAAGTATGTACAGTATAACACTCTTTATGTTGTTTTAGTAAGGGAAAAGTTTTAATGATATAGACCTTCCAGTGGTACCATTGGCATGAACAACACATGCTCAAGGTCGACCCCAACTTTTTAATTTCTTATCTTTCTCATATACATTCCTAAATTTTTATTTTTAGTTAAACTCCTAAAATAATTCTTTGAAAGTAGTAGCTAAACATATTTTACATGTTACAAGGATACGAATGTGCGGTCAAACTGAATAGTATTAGAAAGCATATGTAGCACACCAGAAAGCATATAACTGTTGACCTTTAAGCCTAACTTTCTTCCTATGCATTGGCATTTTATATATGAATAAATAGTAGTAACTTTGTGGTATCCAACAAAATAGAGTGGAAAAATAAAGAGGGTTTTTATCTCTTCCTCTTTCATAATATTTGTAAGCATCATAAGTAAACTTAACCACATAGTTCTGAATAGAATCACCGCATAAAAACTTGTCATCTAATGAGAATAATGGATCATCTAATTATTATTTCACTTTCTTCCTCCCATATACTAGTTGTAATTTGTCCACATGGAGGACTACTAGGTAATAAAGAATCATTATAATTATAAGAAGAGTTGTTCATGGGAATTTGTGTGTTACCCTTGTTGGGAGTAAGAGATGGGTAGCTACTCCATTCTTCCTCTACTTGTTCTTCTTGATCTTCTATCTCCTTCTCTTTGGGATGCATGGTCATCCCCAAGCTTAATATTTTATCATCTTATTCCTTGTCACTTTTAACATGATTTATTGCATTCAAAACATTAGTTCCCAAGGGAATATTCAAGCTTTTAACATATATGAGCAAAATATCTTTCATATTATTGTGAGCCTTGCGATAAGGCTCCAGAGAATCTTCCATTATCTATTTTTTGGGGGTTTTAGTTTTGTATGCAAGGTAATAAAAAATAAACTAGCAATGCAAATAAGAAGAGAAGCCTAGCGCTATGCTCCTGGGAACGGCGCCAGAAAAGTACTTGATAATCCCCAAGAGAAGGGAATCACTATAGCACAATTCGATAAGTATTTGAGTGTCGATCCCACGAGGAGCTGAAGGTAAACTATCTATTCTCTAAAGCCCTATAACCCACTTATATGTCCCTTTTCTGCAATGCAATGATCTACTAGGTGCAATGAACTTTTTTACTTCTAATTAGAAAACTGTAAAGTAAAACTATCTAACGCTAAAAGTAAATACATAAAGTAAAACTAGCTAGTGCAAGTAAGGTAAAAACAAGTAAAGTAAAATATAACCAAGTGACCCAAGGAAGTAAATGTTCTGGTAAATTTTTATTCCATTCATTTTGGTTGTCACAATTAGTAAAATACAATTCGTACCAGCAAGATGCATAAGTACTAAATACCATAAAGCATAAAGAACTTGATGATTAGAACCCCAAGGCACTAATATCTAGAGAAACAATTGGATTAATTAAAGGACATGTTTTTAGCAAGTGACAAGCCTAACCATCACATCTAACTTGTATAAATAAAGTCTATTGTTTCTTCTAGGTGGAGCCATAAATAGGTGCAGCCAAGTAAATGTGCCCTTACACACCCTAGTGATTGGTACCTAGGCCAAGTGAATGTACTAACAAGGGATTTCATTAAGACAAATATGCCCAACCACTACTTTAAGTTCTATGGCCCCACTATATTACTCTTTGTTAATTAACCTTGAATTAATATAGCATGCATATAAGACTTGGAACATGGTTTCTATCGGTCCGTCCATCCCTCCTCCTAGCAACATGCGATGGTGAAAACCTTATGCATCTCCCAACATATGTGTGCACTCATATATAACTACATAAGACCATCACATAAGATAACATACTTGTCTGGAACCAATAAACAAAGTATTCCACAATTTCCAAGAACATATCACTACTCAAACTTAGACATAGATACAATAGATAATGGAAAAACAATAGATTGTACCACACATCTTGTTTTCCAAGATATTACAGTAGGGGGATCAAGATGGTGTTGCTGTAGATGGTGATGATGAACATGACGAAGAGGGGTGGAACCTACCGAAGGCGATTCCTATAGTGTTTCCCCCCTCTGAACTCTTCCGGCGACAACCTTCTATCTCTATGTTTCTTTGTTTTCAATCTCCACACTAATACTGCACGGAAATGCCCGAGGGGGGCTATACATAATCGGTTTTAGGTCAAACCAAGTTGAACCAGATCAAAACGGACGGTATCTGACACTCGAGGAGAGAACAGAGGTCGGTGGCGCAGCCTACTAGGCTGACCGCTCCACTGGGCCCCGTTTCTATATCATTGATCTCCTGATGTCCCACTTTAGCTATTTTTATGCTTCTTAAAATTTCCGAAGCGTGGCCTCTGACCTTGCTCTTTTTGGAGTCCCGTAGCTCCCAGAAAGTCAAAAATACTAACAGAAGGTGTTTTCTGCTAAATAAAGTGAGAACCAAAAGAGAGAGGATTGTTTAGAAAATCCCCAAAATCATTAAGAACATTGGTAATAACAACTAATATGATGAAAATATGTTAAAATATGCGACAATAAACTACAAAGTTCATGTATTCATTTTACATGCATCAGATACTTGAGTAATTGTCCGGATGGGACACCAAACACACATTTGAGCAAATTCAGCTTGATCTTGTACTGATCGAGGTTGTCGAAGGTCTCGCAGAGATCGTCGATGAGTGAGGTGCTTTCCTTGGTTTTTACGACCACATCATCCATGTAGACATTGGTGTTCTTGCCGATTTGGTCCTTGAGGCATGCCTACATACATCATTGGTTGGTGGCACCCGCGTTTTTTAGCCCGAAGGGCATGGTATTGTAGAAATATACTCCGAAGGGTGTGATGCAGGTGGGTTTTTCCTGGTACTCCACTTTTAGTCAAATCTGATAGCCTGAGTAGGCATCAAGAAACGAGAGTCGTTCGCAGCCTGCGGTGGAGTCGACAATTTGGTCGATTCGCGACAGAGGGAAGTGGTTCTTCGGGCAGTGCTTATTTAGGAACGTATAGTCCACACACATGTGAAGTGTGTCTGCGTACTTCTTGGGTACTAGCACGAGGTTGGCTACCCAAGTGCTCTCTTTGATCTCATGGATGAAGTTGGCGTCAAGTAGTCTGTTGACTTCTACCCCAACAACTTTGGCTTTTTCTTTTGAGAGGCGGCACATAGATTGCTTTAATAACCTAGCATCTGGATACACGTTGAGGGCGTGCTCAACGAATTACCAAGGAACTCCTAGAATGTCCATAGGACACCAGGCAAAGATTTCCTAGCGCTCACGGAGGAACTCGACGAGCGCGAGTTCCTATGCAGAACTCAAATTTCTTGCGATGAGGGCGGTCTTTTTGGGGTTCGTCGGATGGACCTGGACCTCGTTTTTGTTGACGGTGGAGTATACTAATTGCTCGGGTGAGTTGAGTTGGCTCACACGAGGAAGACTGTGGTATGTCGACTCCTTGAGCTTCACCAAGTCTTCTTGCATTCTGAAATATTGGGAGATTCTGTTGAACTCTCTATCGTAGTTGTCGGATCATGTGAAGCTTCTACATATGGTGATGACACTACAGGGTCCTGGCATCTTTAGTTGGAGATAGGCGTAGTGCGGTACCGCCATGAATATGGCAAATTCAACCCACCCCGGTATGACGTGGTACTGAGATGGCCAATCAACGACCTCGAAGTCGAGCCTTTCGTGCCCGAAGTTATCGGGCTTGCCGAAGATTACGTCGAGGTTGATTTTTCCAAAAGGGTAGATGGGATTCCCAGGCACTATGCCATGGAAGGTCATCTCGGATGGTTTTAGGCTTGTCAGGTTGATGTTCATGGCACACAGGGTGTTGGAGAAGATGAGGTGCATACTGCTGCCACTATCCATGAAGACCTTTCTCATTTCAAAGCTGTTGATTTGTGCCTCGAGCAGAAGGGTGGTATGGCCTGGTCGCGGGACTAGACAAGGGTGGTCAGATCGGTCGTAGGTGATACAGGACTCGGATGCACCGAGGTATTGTAGGTGGTGAGGATACAACCATGCCAACTTGTCAGGTGATTGTCTTCTGGGCCTTGTTGGAAGGGCGTCCCTTCTAGATCATGCTCATATTCCTGAGCGGTCGCGGGTACTGATCTTCCCCGTTGTTATGAGCCATCGTGACCACGAGCGGTGGTGGTGGTTCTCCATATGCTATGGGGCCTGGGGTTGTCCAGTAGCCATGACTTGTTGCCTCGTGCTGCATCTGGGCATAGGCATCTTGGGGTTTCTGGAACTCTCGACAGTCCTTGAGGAGATGGCTAGACTTGCGCTTGCCATCTTTGCTGTTGATGTAGTAGTGTACGTCGCATGGTCCTGACAATCACTGCATCGGGGATGGTCCATCCTCGTGGGTGCGGTGTTGCCACACTTGGGTGGTTTTGCTGATGTTCCTGTTGTTGCGAACAGCCATTGTCGCGGTAGCCATTGTCGCGATTATCATCATCGCATTTGTCGGTGTAGCCATCCGCAACCATGTCGACTCCATTGTGGTCCTCGTAGCCACGCATTCTGTGTTTTCCTTGATGGTCGTGTCTCTGACGTTGGTCGTCTTCATCATCCGAGCGCACACATATGTTGTGGAGAGAGTCCTCACCATCCGCCCATCTGTTGGAAATGTCCATCAGTTGACCGGTGGTGGTTGGCATCATGCGGCCCAACTCTTCCTTGAGTTCGCGCTGACGGATGCCACCATTGAATGCATCGATCGCATGCTCCTCAGTGATATCCTCTATAGAGTTCCGGATGATGGACCAACGTTGGATGTATGAGCAGAGGGATTGGCCGGATCGCTGGGTGCACGCCCGCAGCTCTTTGATGGATGCAGGGTGTTTGCACGTGCCCTTTTTTACGTGCCCTTGAAGTTCCGGACAAAGATGCACACCAGTTCCTCCTAGCCGCGGATCAAGCTGGAGGGGAGGCTGTTGAGCCAGGCACATGCGTAACCCTTCAGTTGTAGCTATAGGCACTACATGGCTATGTTTTTGGTTCCGCCATGGCACATGACGGACTGCAAGTGGTCATCTAGCCAGATTTTCAGCTCCTAGAGGCCATTGAACTTTGGGTTACCCGAAGTTAACTTGAAACCCTTCGGCATCCGAGTTTGCCGTATAGCATGGCTGAAGCATATGGCACCGCAGAGTTCGATGTCTTCGTCGGTAGACTTGGTGGAGTAGGTGCGTTTTGCATGTGATCTGTCGACTTTTCACTGCGTGATCTCGTCATGAGCGTCGTAGTCACGATCCCTCCGCCGCGAGCTGCAGTGTCATCGTGGAGGATCATCATTTCACGATAGCAAATGGTTGCTCTTGCGCACCGCGGGTGCTTTCATTGACTCCTTGGAAGGTTCTCCTGCGAGAGCTGCTTCAACCAGGCCGAGCCCGACGATGGCAAATTTGTGGATGGCGGATCGTGGATCCCCGTCCTGAGGTGGATTGGACAGGAGGTAAGTAGTAGCCGCGATGACAATGACTTGCGGAGTTTTAGGCACCATGTTGCCCCGCTAATCCACCGACATGAACGATAAATCGAGGCTTCGACTAGCTTCACACCTCATCCATCAGATGCGTTCAAGAGTGCCTCTTGTGCATCCCAGTCCACCGACTGATGAGAGCTCTGCCAGTCGGGCGCTTGATTTGTCGGTGAGTCACCTGTGTTCCTCGAGTTGGGTGTGTACCGCCTGTTGACAACGGAACTCCTTGTCCGGGTACCAGTGATATGCCATCAAAATCTGGTGTGACGCGTCTACTAGAAGCGGGGTGCCTTTTAGGGCTAGCTGGACCGTCTCTCACTCGTCGTTCGGGAGATGGATCTATGGGCGCTCGTTGGGGTCATCGTTATTGGCGCCGTTCCTGGTTTTTGTTCAGTGCGGTGCCGTTGTCGGTGTTGGAGTTGATGACGACACAGTGATAGTGGTTGATGTAGACATTGCTTCCAGAGCTTTCCATATCAGATCTGACGTCGTCACCTCCTTCGAGTGGGTTTCTTAGTGATAGCTCCAAATTTCAATACTTTTTATTATTGTTTTTCCTTTTATTTATTACCGGTTTTTATCCTTTTCATTAATGTTAACATTGCAACTAGCGAAACCTTGGTTTCTTGTGATGGTTTTCAGGCAATGAACATTTTTGGAAGATCTCATAGCATTTATGGGCTAATTACACCTGAAGAAAAAAAATCCCCAATTGGAGCCCCTTTCATTAGAGACATTCTAAGTGCATAATGACCACTGGTACGGTCAGGACGCGCCCGTACCATCCGCCTGTGCGACCTGCCAGCAGCTCCGTTATATCAATACGAACAACTTTCGTGAAGGAGAGATGACAAAAAACACAACACAGCCGCCGCAAACACATCCAGAAGAGGAGAGATCAGATCTGGAGAAGGAGAAGAACACCATCTCGTCCTTCGATGATCCCTAGCCTAAACCATTCACTCCATAATCCTCCCCATTTGTATTCAGAGAGAGAGAGAGATATTGGCACTTGGAAGATTAGGGTCTGATACTTTTATCTACCTTGGTTTGTATTTGGTTCGATCTTCAAACTGTATTGTGTCTTGCTATGGTAACTTTGAGACGATTTATATTTGCAATACAATTATGACTTTAACTATGTTCCTCTCATGTCTGAGTAAATACCCATAGGCGTGGGAGATGTAGGGGATTGGTAATATGTGTTATGCCTCCTTTGTTTCCATCCATTTGTGATTGTTGTAGTAATTATTAAATTGTGCGAATGAATATCTATGTTTGCCTAATGCTTCTTATCCAATTTAAGGGCCCAGGTAACATAATCTAGTGATCTCATTGGTATGAACTTGTATGCTAGTGAATCGACGACCCCCGAGTGACACGGTCGATATCAATGAGGAGCTAGTACTACTCGAGGACAACAAGGAACCATCAAGATTAAAGCCTTGATCTAGTCGAAAGACCTTAATTAATGTGTTGACCACTACTATGGTAACAGGTAGATGGATCATCGGGACTAGAAAGAATTGGTCATGAGGACTCCCAGTACGTATATGGGTCGCTTGCCTACTAAATTATAAATAAGAAATATCACAATCACTTATTCCATTCTATTCATCTGGCACCTTCACTATTACCATGAACCGTTTCTCTCCGCTCCTAACTTCTCATATGCAGGAACCTCGAACACTTTTCTCACCTTTACTTTTATGTTATTTAATTATCACTTCTTCCTTTATGCAAGTTTCCTCTATGTTTAACTCACCCCTTCCACCTTCAATAACTGTAGTCAATTCACTCAAGACACGTGACACCTTGAGTGCGACAGAAACGCCGCACAAATACACTTACCTTGGATCCTTATTGGGATCGATATAAAAATTTGAATTAATACTTCCGTGAAAACATGCTCTGACGAACCTATGCACTGCAAGCCATCAAGCTATTTTCTGGCGCCGTTGCCGAGGAGCTAAGCGCTAAGTGTTGTTTCTTGACATAAGTGATTGTTGACACCATCTCCGTTGAAGATAGAGGTACCACTCATTCTGGAAGAACTTATTTACCTCCATATATTAATCATATTCCAACTAAAAGACGCCTAGAATTTATTGAAAGTTTTTCTAACTCACGTACTGTAGACATGAACAGTTTGATTCCTTTGGTGGCAGACTTAACCATCACCCATGGGCCGAAGATCCTGAGATACCATTAGGAGAATATGGGAATCCATCTAGGCACTTAAGAAAAATGCCTATTTTTTGTCCTGATCTCGAAAGGCAGGAATTTGAAATATATCCTAAGATAGTTTATATGATGAAAGAAAATTCTTTCACAAGAAAAGAAGAGGAAGATCCTAATGATAATTTGATGAAGGTTTATGACCTTTGTGCTACTCTTAAACCAGCGAGTCTATCAATAGAGTTTGTACTCCTTAAACTTTTTTGCTGATCTCTGAAAGATCATGCTTTTACTTGGTTACAGTTATTACCCAATAACACTATCTGACATGGGTATACCTTACAGGTACTCAAGCTTGGTATATACGGTCTAAATATGTACAGGCCCACAGTGTCGCCAAGGCCCAGACGAAAGGACTCGAATAACCTGCGGACTCTCGATTGCTTGAGAGACAAGAAGAAGCTAAAGATAGAAAGTTTGAAGGGAAGAGCCCTTACTTGTAACCGACTCGACCTGCTACCCGAGACTTAGCCTATCTATATAAAGGCTAGGAGGGGGCGGCGAGGAGGACACACGAAACCCTAGTCTCCACAACTCTCGCCAGATTGCATCTGCGCACCATTGTAACTTTCGACTCCTTTGATAATTCCACGAGCAGACAAGCAGGAGTAGGGACCTCTACGAGGCTTGAACCTGGGTAAATCTTTGTCCCCTGTGTGCTTGTTTGCTAGCCGATAGATGTCTCTAGCACTCCCTCCTTCTCCAAAACCCAAGTCCATAATAATGGGCATTGATGAGTTAAACCCTCGTCAATTGGCGCCGTCTGTGGGAATTGGGAGTGCTGATGTTGGGGCTTCTTCGGCCCCATCAACTACGATCTACAACTCTACAACAGCGGAGACTCGCCAGCTCTTCGGCGCCTTCGACTTCACCGTCCACACGCCGGCCACCCGCCTGGCCTTCGAATCCGTGGGCGACGGAATCAGCCTGGCGATTGGGAGCTTCCGCTTCCAAGTTGGTCAGATGAGCACGCTTCGCATGCCTGATCAACCGACGACACCGGCGATTGCCCCGGCATCATGGTTCCCTCCATCAATCGACACCCTCAGTGAGCTCAATGCTCTGGTGGCAGTCGGGAACACGATTAGCGACAACAGTCGCGACTTCGATCTGAGCGATCTGGCCACAGAAGATGGAACCTACGGTTTTGAAACTGAAAGCTGTGGAAGCAGCAGCTTCCCCAATCACTTCATG
Source organism: Avena eriantha (assembly GCA_910589775.1). Classification (NCBI taxonomy): domain Eukaryota; kingdom Viridiplantae; phylum Streptophyta; class Magnoliopsida; order Poales; family Poaceae; genus Avena; species Avena eriantha. The sequence continues at coordinate 158,540,422 of OU342741.1, read as the reverse complement.
TGCGCCGTCATTAACGCATGGGACACCTCTGCCAATCGCGGCAACGGCGGTAATGGCGCCAACGGGGGAGCAGTCGAACCTCCCAGCATAATCAATGAGCAAACCGGCGAACGCGTCGTAATCAAGCTCAACGAGCAAGAGTGGGAGCGCTGCCGCGAGGCCCTACGAGGTACACCGCTACCCCTCAGGTCCCCGCAGGAACTACTGATGGGCTACCACTGGCTCCTAAAAGAGGAGTTCACGCGCCAAAAATAAGCAATCGCGCAACTTGAGGCGCGTAAAAAGGCGGCGGATGAGTCGAGCCTTCGTCGCGCTGGGCTCTCCTCCTACGGAGGATCCTCCTCACGAGGCAACGAGTACATCGCCAAGAAGAGGCAGTCGCGAATGGCTCACCTCACCGAACAAGAGCGCATAGATGCCGCGAAAGTCCTCGACTTCGGCTCTATGACAATCGACACAAGAGGCAACGTGGTCCCCAGAACGCCGCAGGCCGCGGTGACAGCAGCCACCATGTACCTCCTCAACAACCAGCCGCCAGCTAGAGATCCCCGAACCGCCATGCACCAATCTACGATCGCAGGTTTGGAGCTAATCGAGGCCGCCCTCGACAAGGAGCCGGTACCAGACCCAAAAAAGGGCAAAGCGCTAGCAAAACGCTACTCCTCACCCTCATCCAGCGATGACAGTCACGACCTGTCTCGACGCTGTCGTTCACGGCGACACGATCGCGACTACGATGCGCGCAACGACCTCACACAACGCAAGATCGACAAGTCAAGAGCACGACGTGCTCGGTGGACTAACTCGGAAGAGGAAGACGGGGAACTTTGCGGCGCCAGATCCTTTAGCAGATCCATTAGGCAGAAGCGAATGCCTAAGGGGTTTAAACTTCCGTCAGAAAATCCGAAGTTCGACGGTCTACAGGACCCTAAAATCTGGCTAGAGGATCACATCTCCTCCATCAGGCTCCACGGAGGCAGTCGAAGTACTGCCATGCAATGCTTGCAGCTACAGCTGTAGGGCGCCGCCCGGGCATGGCTCAATAGCCTCCCACGCGGATCCATTCGCAGTTGGGATGAGCTGGTCTACAGCTTCGTGCGCAACTTTAAAGGCACGTACAAACGGCCCGCATCAATCGAAGAACTGAGATGCTGCCAGCAGAGATCTGGCGAATCGCTGCGCTCATACATACGAAGGTGGTCCATCATCAAGAACTCCGTGGAAAACATCTCGGAAGACCGCGCGATTGATGCATTCAATGGTGGCGTCCGTCGTCTAGAGCTCAGGGAGGAGCTGGGCCGCTCAAAGCCCCAGACCATCGACCACCTGATGGAGATCGCGAATCGGTGGGCTGATGGAGAAGATTCGGTGAAGAACCATGCTCACTCCGACGAGGAAGCGGAACTCGAACACAGACGCGACCGCCGAGGCAAACGCCGCATGCGCATCTACGACGACCGTGATGACGTCAACATGGTCACAGCCGGCTACGCCGATAGACGCGACCACAGCCGCAACAGCGGATACCGCAGCGGTGGATACCGCGACTCTAGGAAAACCATGCAAGTATGGCAACGCCGCACTCGCGACGAGGCACCCGCGACCTCCATCGAGGAAAAACTGTCCGGACCATGCATGGTACATTTCTACATCGACAAGCATGACGGCAAAAGAAAGTCATGCCACCTCCTCAAGGACTACCGCGAGTTCCTCAAGCTACACGAGGGATTGGTTCGGATGAACCACAATGCAGTCGAAAGAGGCTACGGGGCCGCTCCAGGCGCCGTGGCACATGGCGCACCGCCACCTCCACCGGGGCCACCACTGAACGGAGCTGCACCGGACCAACACCATGGAGGAGAACCGTACCCATGGGCCATGGGTACCATGATGATGCAAAAGGGGCGCCCCTCCAACAGGGTGCAGAAAGCCATCACTCGCCAAGTCAACTTGGCCACGCACTCACCACCATCCACCACTGAGTACCTCAGTGGCAGTGAGTCATGCATCACCTTCGATAAACGAGACCACCCGCCTCAAGTACCTCGCCCAAGCCATTGCCCCCTCATACTCGAGGCGCAAATTGGAGGCTTCGACATGAGTCGCGTCTTCATGGACGGCGGAAGCGGCATCAACCTCATATTCGCGAGTACCTTGCGAGCAATGAGGATCCCTCTAACTTGCTTGGAGGCATCGGACACAACGTTCCATGGCATCGTCCTAGGGAAAGGCGTATACCCCCTGGGCAAAATCAACCTCGACGTCATATTCAGCATGCCAAGGAACTTCCGGCACGAGCGCATCGATTTTGAGGTCATCGACTGGCCCTCACAATACCACTGCATCCTCGGACGCGTCGCGTTCGCTAGGTTCATGGCGGTACCCCACTACTCCTACCTGCAGATGAAAATGCCAGGTCCCAACAGCGTCATCACGATCAACGGAAGCTTTGAGCGATCTGACAGTTGCGACAGGGAATTCAACAGGATCTCCCAGTCCTTCGGCATGCAGGAGGAGCTCGCGCGATTGAAGGAGTCGACAGACAACAGCCTGCCTCCTCGAGCAGGCCAAGCTCACCTGATCTCTCCTTCGACTCATCTGTGCACACAAAGAAGGTGCAGGTCCATCCGACAGATCCCGCCAAAACGGCCCTCATCGCCAACAACTTGAGTCCCGCATAGGAACTCGCGCTCGTCGAATTCCTCCGTGAGCACTGGGAAATTTTTGCCTGGTGTCCTGCGGACATGCCAGGAGTTCCTAGGGAATTCGCCGAGCACGCACTCAACGTCAACCCCGACGCAAGGCCAGTCAAGCAAACAATCAGGCGACTGTCTGAGCCACGAGCGCAGGCAGTTGGCATGGAGATCAACAGACTCCTCGAGGCCAAATTCATACGCGAGATCAAGGAAAGCACTTGGCTCGCCAATACGGTGCTGGTGCCAAAAAAGGACACGGATATCCTACGGATGTGCGTGGACTTTACTTCTTTAAACAAGCACTACCCAAAAGATCACTTCCCGCTACCACGGATCGATCAAATCATTGACTCCACCGCTGGATGCGAGCGCCTCTGCTTCCTCGATGCCTACTCAGGCTATAACCAAATTCGAATCAAGGAGGAAGACCAAGAGAAGACCGCGTTTACAACGCCCTTCGGTGTGTTCTGCTACAACACAATGTCCTTCGGGCTAAAAACACGGGAGCCACCTACCAGCGGTGCATGCAGGCTTGCCTCAAGGAGCAATTGGGTCGCAACATCCAACTCTATGTCAACGACATAGTAATCAAAACCAAGGAGGAAGCCTCTCTAATCGACGACTTGCGCGAAACATTCACCAACCTCGATCGTTACCGGATTAAGCTCAATCCGGACAAATGCGCCTTTGGCGTACCATCTAGGCAGCTGCTCGGGTATCTCAACTCCATGAGAGGGATTGAGGCAAACCCGAAAAAGATAAAGGCCATACTGGCCATGGAGAAGCCAAAGAACATAAGAGGCGTCCAGCAACTAGCCGGGCGAATCGCGGCCCTCAGTCGATTTATCAGTCGAATGGGGGAAAAGGCACTGCCCTTCTATCAGCTCCTCCGCAAAGCTGACAAATTCGAGTGGACCAAGGAAGCGCAAGAAGCATTCGAAGATCTCAAGCGCCTGCTATCCACCTCGCCAGTACTGGTGACTCCACGAGAAAGGGAGCCACTACTGCTATACATCTCCGCTACCAACCAAGTGGTTAGTACAGTGCTCATCGTCGAGCGGGCCGAGGAAAACAAGGTCCACCGCGTACAACGCCCGGTATACTACCTCAGCGAGGTCCTCACGCCAACAAAACAGCGGTACCCGCACTACCAGAAGCTAGCATACGACGTCTTCATGACCGCCCGGCGACTGCGCCATTACTTCCAGGAACACCCAATCGTGGTAGTTAGCGACGCCCCATTGGGACATATCCTCAATAACCCCGACGCCATGGGATGAGTCGCGCTTTGGGGAATCGAACTGTCTCCACGAGACATCACATACGAAAAGCGCGACGCAATCAAGTCGTAGGTTCTCCCTGACTTTCTCGTGCATTGGATGGAAAACCAACTCCTGGACAAGCCAGATATGTGCTACCTCTGGACAATGCACTTCGATGGATCCAAGCGGAAAGACGGAGCAGGAGCAGGTGTCATACTGACGTCACCTCAAGGAGACAAACTGAAAAACATCCTGCGAATGCAGTTCACAGCCTCAAACAATGAGGCTGAATACGAGGCCCTGTTGCACGGGATGAGGATGGCAAAAGCCTATGGCGCAAAGAGGCTCATCATATATGGCGACTCCAAGCTGGTCGTCAACCAAACAATGCACGAGTGCGACGCACTCAATGACAACATGATCGCATACCGCGACCTCTACGATACACTCGAGGGAGATTTTGATGGTTGCGAGTTGCGACATGTAGGTCGCGAAAGCAACGAGGAGGCGGATGCACTCGCCAACATAGGCTCTACCTGCGCCCCCATACCACCTGGGGTATTTCTCGAGCGCATCTGCGAACGCTCTATCAAGCCAAAGGCCGCAGAGAAGAAAACAAGCGCAGCAATGGACTCAGGGGCTACGCCACCCAATGAGCCAATGGCACTCGATGACTTGGAGCTAGACACAGGACTCGAAAGGCCAATGAGCGCCATGATGATAGAACAATCTTGGACGCAGCCGTACATTACATATCTCCTCAGCAAGCGCCTACCGGATGACCTGATGGACGCACGGCACATCGCACGATGCTCCAAGGCATTCGCCGTTATCAACGGCGAACTATATAAACGCAGTATCATAGACGTGTTACAACGATGCGTCTCCCTGGCCGATGGAAAAGCAGTCCTCCTCGACATACATGAGGGGACTTGCGGACACCACGCCGGTAGTCGCGCCCTCGTTGCCAAAGCTCTACGAGCTTGATTTTATTAGCCCACGGCCATGCGCGATGCCAAGGACATAGTCCAAAAATGCAACGCCTGCCAACGATTCGCCGACAAGCCACACGCACCAGGCGCAGAACTACGACCTATTCCATTGGCCTGGCCCTTCGCACAGTGGGGTCTCGACATGGTTGGCAAACTCCCAAGGTTCTCGCAAGGAGGATACATCTACCTCTTGGTCGCAGCCGACAAATTCACCAAGTGGATCGAGGCCATGCCAGTAACCAAGCAATCAGGGCACAGCGCAGTCAAGTTCTTCGAGTCCATCGTCTACCGCTTCGGCGTGCCGCACAACATCATCACTGACAACGGGACGAACTTCACATCCAAGGAGTTCCAAGAATTCTGCGAAAACCTGGGGATCAACATCAGTTATGCCTCAGTCGCGCATCCACAGACCAACGGTCAGGTGGAAAAAGCAAACGGACTCGTCTGCAGCGGCATCAAGAAGCAACTCCTTCGACCACTCGAACAAGCCGCGGGTTGCTGGCCAGATGAGCTCCAATCCGTACTCTGGAGCCTACGTACAACTCCAAACAACGCCACAGGCTACACGCCATTCTTTATGGTGCACGGGGCAGAAGCGGTACTACCCGCCGAAGTAAGGTACAAGGTGTAACTACCTCGGTGAATTACGCTCTTAGTTACATGCCTGGATGAACGAAAGTGGTTAAAATAGTACGGTGGGGCCCATGGGCACTCACGGTAGACCTTTCGGCCGTCCTAACCACTTTCAGAACATCGGGACAAGAACGAGCGGTGTAATCGGCAGGCGAAGGGATCAACTACATACAACAGTCCTTAGAGCCATTCCATCGAAAAGAAATAGAAATATTGCAACGCCATACGGCAAGATTCAAATATCCTAGATAGAGATAATAATTTAGGATAGCTCCTCATACAACAAACATCAGAGTATCAGGCGGAAGCGGAAAACAAGATCCGAGTACGGATAAGAAGCAAATCGGCATAAGATGCCCCATAAATAAACACATCCCGCCCACAGATCTCACGGATCCCCGTTCCCGGAATCTCTACACCGAATGATCGTTGCCAACATCATCTGTCTCCTCCACCCAGTATCCATCTTGCGGGTACACCCGTTCATCTGAATCAAACAATTTATCGTGTGAGACCCTAGGGGTACTCAGCAAGTCTTTATGCCGCTAAAGGGGACACAACCTGGGGTGACGCAATTGCAGCAAAAGATAATATCTAGCAATTCTATAGATACTCGCTAACCATCCGCCTAACCAATGATAGACGGATGTCCGTTAATTAAGAACAACAGTTATAACAGTATAATTAACAGATCCATCCTCCTCCTCGCTTACCAACGAGGAAGCGGACGAACAACCCCCATCATCCGTTGGCAGTTTTATTAACCATTCCATGAGTGTTGCACTATTTACTAGTCAAGTACTTAGTAAAATTAAAAGCGGTACTTTAGTTATACTTGTCTATGATCGAGAAACTGTGCTCCAAGTCGTCCATAACCGCGGACACGGCTTTCAGAAAGATTTACCCTGTAGGGGTGCATGAATAGCAACACACACTCGATCAACCTCGGAAAAACCAAATCAAAACCCAACGAAGCATTCACGACAAAGCAATCACAGGATTCAGAAATATTTCGGGGGCCACCCCATTAAGCTACCCGCAACAAAGTTGGCCGGCTCCGAGACGGACCCAAGGTTTGTGTCAATGGCTGTAAATGACTGGGAACCCAAAAGTGTGAGTGGGCTTGTCGATACCGCGAAAACACTCTGCATCCAAAATAGTACAGGTGCTCCACGCACAATCTTAATAAAACAGTAAAGCATGGCATAAGTACAGGATAGTAACAAAGCCCTAAACTACTTTGTGGCCCCAAGAAATAAGAATGAATCAAGCTCTGGCTCAGGAGGGTCCATAAGGCCTCCCGGATGTGGATAGTGTGAATAGTCAAGGAACAGGAATCAAGTACTCGGGGTCCTACGGGATACAAGTGAGCATGAAAAACCAAATAGCAGATATTGCTCACCGGTGCCTCTTTCATTAGTTATCCCATTACTACTTAGGTTATGTTGTTTAGGTACCTCATGATTCATCAGACACTCACATACCCTACCCATGCTTTTCTACGACTCGCATGGCTCAAACAACTCATGTAGTAATGGCTCATGGGATGGAGGAACAAGCTTCGGTGGGGTTTAAAAGTAAAGGCTATGCAGTACTTGGGATTCAATTTAATGCAATCGCGACTCAATGATGCAAGAATAAGATAGAGGAAATAGGTACTATATGTATGCAAGCATGTGGTAGTGCTTGCCTGGCAGCTCAGTTGAAGCGAGAGATGGATCTAGGTAGTACTCCTGCGATTCCTGGTAATTCTCCTGCTGGGCATCTATTCGAAGAAGAACCAAACAAACAAGGGCCAACATGAATAAAGTGCACAAACAAATGAATTAAAATGCGACAAGCAAACAAGCATGCCATGATGCACAATTTACATGGCATTAAAGTAGCATGGCAAAGGTGAGGTGTGGACACAAGAAATAAAGCATTTTATTATTTATTTGGCCCAATTTTATTGTCATAAACAGTTCATATTTGTAAGAATGACATGATGCATGCTTCAATTCAGAACAAGGAATGCATATATAGAACGGGCTCGTCGCGCTGATCGATTTAGACATATTATTTGTCAAATTTGGAGTTGTAGAATTAAAGTTATTAATTTATTAAGAAAAGGGCATTTTATTGTAATTTTAATCATCTCGAAATTTTAAAGTGTTCAAATGATATTTTGAATGGCATATTTGAATTCCTCACATTTTTCTGATTCAAAAACATATATTATTTGTATTATTTGGATTTGTATTTTAAAAGTTATTTAAAAATCTGATTTGAATTTGAATTTAAACAATTTGGAATTTGTTTTGTTTAAATAGCTAAACAGGAAGTCTTTTGTCACCCAGGCAAACCTAGCCACAGCCGCTGACTGTGGGCCAGCTGCTGACTGGGCGAGACCCGCGCGCAATTTTCTTTTTACACCGCGTTTGCTTCTAGCCACTGCGACTGACTGGTGGGGCTGGGTGTTGATGGGGCCACACACGCGCGTGGCCAGCGGGCGACTGACACATGGGCGGTCCGGGGAGCGCGGGTTGGGAATCGGCAAAGCGCGGGGGCTTGCATGCAAAGTTGCACAGGGGCTGACGCGTGGGGCCGCTGGGGCTGCTAAGGACCTGAGCGTGGTCGACAGAAGTTGCGGGGGTTCTTTTTGCAAAACAGTCACGCGAGCTCTGAACTGAATCTGGCATCTCTTCTCTGAATCCACGAGGACACCTGACGACGGCGAGGACTTCCGGCGAGGATGGCGACGCAACCCCGGCGAGGCCGCACTTGCCGCAAAAGCGAAAAATGCAGAGGGAAGCGCCGGCTACAGATCTCGTTCAGGGGAATTCGTCGGCGGCGGACTGTACTGAACTAGGCACGTCGGGGAACAGAGGGGGGAACGCATGCCTGGCTGCTCGTCGGCGGAACAGCTCGCCGGCGGGGCCAAAAACAGGCGGCGCTAGGCACGTGGTGTGGGGGGGAGAACGGGAGATGCACGAGGGGGCGCTCACCTTGATCGATTCCCACCAGAATTGGGGAAGGAGGTGGTCGGAGCGGAGGGGGACAGCGAGGCTGCTGTGGTGGCGCACGGTGCTCTGACGAGGGGGAGGCTCCGGGCGGTCCTGGTCCTCCTGGCTGGCGGAAATTGGCAACACAGACCGCGGCGACGCTCCCCGGCATGTTCCCGGTCACCGGCGAGGGAAGCAACGGCGACGCGGCCCTCAGACTAGCGGCGGCACGCGGAGGAGAGAAAGAGGGGAACAGAGCATGTAGCTAGGGTTAGGGAGAAAAGCGGCTCGGCGCGAGGATAAGGAGGAGGGGCTGGCGTGCGGGAGGCGTGGGCTGACGCGGCAGACGGCGGGGGGGGGGGGGGGAATGGCCACCTGCTCCTCTCCGCTGCTTTCCGTATGCTGCTGAGAGAGAGCGGCGAACGACATCAGAAGAGGAGGAAGAGGAACAGGGCGAGGCGACGGTGCTGCGAAGTGGTACGGGCTGGGGAGGCAGGCTGGGGAAGTGGGCTGGGAGAGGCTGCGACGGTGGGCTGGTGCTAGGCTGCAGGTAAGGTTTTTCTGTTATTCCGTTTTTTTTAATTAACTGTTTTGATTTTTGTTTTGTTGCAGATTCAAACAAACTCAAAAATGCCCCTTCTTGGAAGTTTTTGTAAATTTGAAATAAAAGAGAGAGAGCTGGCTTTGGAGTGAGGTGGGGCCTAGTGGTTGGGCACAAGTTGGTGAGGAAAACACAAAAGAGAGAGAGAGGGGTGGGGTCTAAAATTAAATAAAAAGAGGATCCCATATGAACATGCTTGATGGAGAAATGGTTTTGTTGGGACAAGGAAATGGTGGAGAGAGGTGGAAAAGGTCCCACAAAGAAAGATCCACTAAACAAAGAGAAAAACAAAGGAGCTAAAGGTGGTGATGGTGGTTGCATGGCCCATGCAAAATAATAAATGCCCTGATTTATTTGGTGAAAACAAAATACTAAAATGGCATTGTTCTTATGCACTCCCAAAAAGTGGAATAAAGGCCAAGCAAAAAGAAGTTGGGATTAGATCCATCCCACCCACATGAGCTAGAATAAATATCAACAGAAAAGAAATACAAGCTCATGGGTAATGGGATGGTGGAATTATAAGGGGAGGAAAGAAAGGTGATGGAGTGGAATAAAAGATATGCCCCCAACTCAACTTGGGCATTAAACAATATATCAATAACCAGATACAATATCAAGAGGCAAATACAATTAATAATGCATATGAAAGAAGAACCAAAAGAAAAGGGTTTTATATGGTGCTCAAATGCAAGGTGGCATGATGACATGAGCAAGATATAATTATGATGCAACAATTATATATAGGAAGTAGCCAATATATTACTAGACCAAGTAGCATTACAATTGTTAGACAATTGGGATGCTACACAAGGCGCCGCGCATAGTCGCTTACAGCGAACAAGAGTCATCTCTTGCACTCGAAGACTCCGTCGACCTCCTCGACAAGGCGAGAGAAATTTCCGCAGAAAAATCCACGATCTATCAGCAGAACCTGCGCAACTACCATAGTAGAAGGCTTCGCCCCAGATCCTTCGTCGAAGGTGACCTGGTCCTGCGACTAAAGCAGCAGGGGCATCTCAAGCTCGAGTCTCCCTGGGAAGGACCATACTTGGTTACAGAAGTAATCCCAGGTGGCGCCTATCGCCTTCAAGACCTAGAAACAGGAGTCGCATACTCCAATCCTTGGAACGTCGCACAACTGCGACGCTTCTACCCCTAGCTGTTTTTACTTTTACATCGCAAATAAGGCTACCCAGCCAAGGCTACTTGGCCACACATTGTACCTCGTACTGTTCTCCAAATAAGTAAAAGCTAAGTGCCCCAAAACCCTGTGTTTTTCTTTTCACTTCTGTTACTATTGTACTAGGGGGCTACGCCACCCTACACACATTTGTTCTTCAAACTAATAAACGCGACATCCTGAGTAGCTGGCACATCAATTGAACCCCTTAAACGCAAACTCAACCCAGCTGCAACGCACCTGGCAGGTTGACAAAAGGGATGGACAGGCTAACGAAAAGGACTAGCATAGTGCAACGCACCTTACGCTTACAAAAAGCTATTTGTACGCGTTCAACAATAAATTACATACAAATATATATATGAACTTTACAACACAAATACACTTATGTGCAGGATACAAATCTGGTTACTGCTGCAACAGAAGAACATTGGTTTGCTCCTCGAAGAAGTCGACAATCTCCTCTGCTGGCCGGTCCACCGCTTGATAATGCGGCACCATATTCCAAGAAGATCCGGCTGGCGGCGCTGGCAGACCGGAAGCTACGACGGCGACATCCACGTCAGGCCTGTGCAATTGCACCATCGAGAGGGCAGCCTTGGCACCATCCACCAACTGCTGCCTCACGCACTCGCGAACCGCGGACATATCTTGAAATTTGGCTAGGAGAGCCAACAGGCTTGACGGCGTGTCATCCAACGGGAACATCGCCCGATAGATATTCTTCAAACATGACTGCGACTTCTTCAGGAAGAGCAGCACTCGCGAAGCGCGATCCTGCAGGGTCGCCAATGCAGTCGCACGATCATGATCCACCCAGAAGTATCCACTCTCTTGGAGTTGCTCCTGGGTGAGACCATGAAGGCGGATGGCAATCCTATCCCTCTCCTCCTGCGGATGGCGTGCGCTAACAACTACACGAAGTGGCACCAACAGCATGAGTACAACGTACAACTGCGACTAACTACAAAGGAAAAGATGAGGACGAGCAAACTAACACTTAAACTGGTCGCCCAACTGCGTCACCTCGCCAAGCAGATATTGCTCGCGGGCGGCGGCTTTTTCCGCCTTTGACTTTCACACATCTGTGTTACCGCGGATCAGGGGCAACTCACGCTCCAGCTGCTTCACGCGGTCACGAAGTCGCGATAGCAAGGACAGCTCCTCTACCCTGGAGCGCGGCGGTGCCACTGTCTCATCAAGAGATGGTGAGTCCTGGTTTCCCCCTACGGGACCACTCGATGTGCCCTACCACAAGTCAAGACAGAAGCAAATAAGGCGACCAAATTAACACAATGACAAGGGGAACAGGCACATTCAGGATAAGCATAAAATATTCACAAGCACACTCGCCAGCAGGCATGTTCTTAGACCAACAGGACAATTCATCATCTATTACAAAAAGCTAACTACGGAGGAGTTGGCTTCTTCGACTTCAACGCCTTTGGGGGCTTCATCAAGTCCGTGGCAGTATCAGACGCCACTGACTTTCCACCTGCCCCTGAGGCCGAAGCTTTTGCCGCCTTCTTAGCACGCTGGAGCTCCTCCGAATACTTGGCAACGGTATTAATCAAGGAATGACCATATTTGGCACAGGCAGTCGCAAAGGGAGTTAAGACTACCTGCTGACCATCCGCGCCAACAGGCATTGTCTTCGACACCGCAGAGGGATCTATCTCAACTCCGTGGGCTTGCACCATGGCGAGTGACATCGTTGCACCAGCCGCCCGGAGGGAGTTCTTGTAAGAAGGCATGCCCCCGGCGAGTGACTCCACCAGCTCGCCCATAGTATCGACTTGCTCCGCCTTTGGCATCAACTCCTCCCGGAGGTGACTAAGGGCGACCTTGGCCTTGGATAACGTATCTTGGACGATGGCACTTCGGTCTTCGACCGCGGACACCACGCCGGCCAGAACGTCATCACGACGAAGGGCCCGCGGGTCGAAACTCAAGTCACCAGCATCTACACCAAAATACATGGATCAAATTTCTAGTGCCACCGACAAAACTCTAGAAGCAAAGAAAAGCATCAATAAAAAATCCACCAGTAAAGGTACCTGAGAGGGCCTTGGCGACTGAGAATAGTTGCTCCTCGAACAACTTCTCCCTAGCCGCAAAAGAGGCGCGCAGATCCTCTTTGCGCTTCCGGGCATCATCACGAGCTGCGATTGCCTCATCGCGCCCCTTCATAGCTGCGGCCAATGTCTTCTCCAATGATGCGACATTGCGCAGTAGGGCGTTATGCTCAGCTACATGGCAGTCAAATAATTGGCTATCAGTCGAACATACCAAAACAGAGGGAAGATGAAAGAAACAAGTGTGGAAGAACTCACTTTCGACCACGCGGTGACGCGTCTCCAGCATCGCATGCTGACGACCCATCGCCACCACCTGCTCCGCCACTCGCGCGACCTCCTTTACAAGGAGCTGTCGCACCAAGCAAGGAATCAGAGAGGGCAACAGAAGGCGTTGACTGCCAAAATACAACAGAAGGAAAGATATACTCACATGGTCCTCTAGCGACTCCGAAGAAGTCTGTTGAGCCGTCATCCGAGCAACTATTCAATGCTCCCCTCCATGAGGAGAGCTCGAAGAATTGTGCCTGGAGTGGGCCGCCGCTGGAGGAGAAGGAGCGCGCTCGACCTCTACCTTGGCCCTTGAGGTCGCGACTCCTGATTCCTTCAAAAACTCAACGTCGCCAGAAGATGACGATGCCTCTTGACTACAAGACCAAATTCGCATTAAGAAAAGGCAAAACTCCAGCGCAAAGCCAACAAATAGACAACAGAAAAGAATGAATGACCTCATAAACTTACCAGTCAAACTTGTCGAGATCAAACGTGGCCTCCGCCGACTCCGACGAAGACTCCTTGGGCAATCGCATCTTCTTGCGAGAAGATGGTGCTACAGCCCTCACAGGAACGGTGGGAATTGGTGACTCCGCGCCAGCAACTGTGCCTTCTGGAGTTGAAGGAGTCGATGCATCGGAGTCCTCGCTGCGTGAACGCTTGCGAGTATCCGGGCTCCCGGACTCGGGGGCTTCCTCTTCCACATCAAAAGGGATGGTCGACTCAGACTCATCTTCTTCAAAAGCTTCGCGAGGAATAATGCCCTCAGGGAGAGGAGGCATGCAAGGCGAGACCGCCCAATCCTGCATACAAACAACAAAAAGGAGCAAGTAAGTAACAGAAAAGCAATCGCGAACATAAGCTACTGCGTAGCACGACTGTACCTCGGGAGGAGGATTCAAAGCATCGAAGGGAGGAACGACTGGCTCATTCGGAAGAACATCCTTGAAGGTGTACTTTGTGACCAGTCGCACCCTCTTATCTACCTCACTCGCGGACATGCCATCGGCAGACACACAAGTGACATCATCAGCACCACCCCCATTGAAACATGGGATGGACCCTAGCCTAGAGAGGCTGGACGCGACGACGCAGCCAAGTCCTGACAAGGGCGCAGCCTCCCTCTTCTGCGCCTATGCGACTCTCGAGGTCGCAGACGCGTTGATATAACACATCTGTCTCCGCAAGTTCGGAAGGCATGATCACGTTCTTCCAAGATCGCATCTTCTTGCAGGGAGTCGCGGGGTCGAAAGGCGCAAGTCCAAAATGCTCGTCCTTGACCTTCTGGTCGCGAACATAAAACCACCTGTCCCGCCATCCCTGGACGGACTTGGCGAGCTTGATGTCGAAGTAGGTGGCGGATGGGTCGACACGGATTCCACAACCATCTACGTCATAAACTAAAGAGCCAGATGCGGACTGACGCTTTACCTTAAACAAACGTTTGAAAAGGCCAAAGTGCGGCTCGATTCCGAGCCAGCACTCGTAGAGGGTGATAAAACAAGAGATGTGAAGAATCGAATTTGGGGACAGCTGATGGAGTTGGAGCCCGTAGAAACAGAGGAGACCCCTAAGAAAGGGGTGGATAGGCAAAGAAAGGCCGCGAAGATGAAAGCAAGAAACATCACTCGAAAACCAGCGGGAGGCACAGGAATGGTCTCACCGCTGGGGACGCGTGCGTCGGCGACTGCTGCGGAAATAACTCCGTCTTGGCGAAGAAGACGGAGATCAGACGCCTTGATGATTGAGGGGCGCCAAGCGCCATTGGTCACGCGGGTGCCCGCGACCTTCTTTTTCCCGCCGGCGGCGGCACTGGTGCCCGCAGCAGCGGAGCCACCCTTCTTCTTCGTCGCGGCAACGGTGGCCGCGGATTCAGCGGCAGCGCCTCCTTTCTTCTTAACCATTGTGGGGCGGCGATGAGAACGTAGAAAATAACTTGGAAACGAGTGGAGATGGTCCAGAGCTGAGGAGGAGATGAGCGCAGGAGAAAAGCAGAGGAGCAGCGGCAATGGCGATGTCAGCGACGAAGAAAAGGGCGGAGATGGAAATTTACCGTCGTAGCATCGCTACTTAACCCCTAAGAGATGCAATCCAACGGCTCACAAAAACCCTATTGGACACGTGGCACATATCGCGCTCGACACGTGGAGAAGAGGAAGCGCGAACCATCCCTCCACTACACGGAAATTGAGGAGGCATAGTTAATAATAAGATTACGCACGCCCAGTCAACTCAAAGTCAGAAAGTGGGACCCACCGCTCGTCACGTCCCGTCAAAGCCGCTCACGCGGGCAACCAAGGTCATGCAAGCGTCAGCACTGACGTCATCAAAGGCTACTTAGCGGAAAACTTCGACTACTTTAGTCCTTGCTGGAGTTTTAGACTCCACCAAGCACTCGGGGGGCTACTCCCATAGGGAGCGCTGGCCGCGCACCCTATGATTTTCTTTTCTTATTGCAAGGATACAGGCAATCACAATCAAACCCAACCACTCGAAAAATGATTCGACTATGGACGTGGGTTACTCCCATAGGGAGCGCTGGAAACAATTTCGACTGAAACAAGCAAGCAAAAGACGACAGCAGTCACAACCCAAGTTTTCGAGTCAAAACAAACAAAAATGACAGCAGTCGCAAAATTTCTTTAGTCCCTGCCTGAGTCTTCGACTCAACCAGGCACTTGGGGGCTACTCCCATAGGGAGCGCTGGTCGCGCACCGTATGATTATTTGCACAAAAGCTGTGCGTTGATTACATCAGCACTCGCAGATCATGGCGACACCGCCTCATAATTTTCCCTACAAAGAGATTACATCTCCTGGGTTGCCCGAATCATCTCCGCGATGATAAAATTCGGATGCCGCGCTTATAGCGTGAAGGTAAGACCTGAATAAAGGCCTGGCAACGCATTTAACTGCGCACTACCAGAAACATATCCGTGCCTACAGGCACGATGAACATGCCTTGCCGGACGCGTCAAGTTCTCACACTCATATAACTGGAATTTGACTCCTGTAAGACCTTCGCGGCCTGAGTCAAATTACGCCAGCACTTTTCCGGATTCGAGTCCGGGGAGTCGAATTCAAGTAGATTGCGTTGTTTCACCCTAAGGTGGTTAACTGGTACCAATACTTCGGTTATATCAGGCATGTATATCAACAATCCCTATGACACAAATAAAAGCAGTCGAAATGCACTCATTCAGGAACTCGAAACTTCAAAAAGTACCCAGTCGAATCCTGCGATTCCACTGGATACTCGGGGGCTACTGACATGGGTATACCTTACAGGTACTCAAGCTTGGTATATACGGTCTAAATACGTACAGGCCCACGGTGTCACCAAGGCCCAAACGAAAGGACTCGACTAACCTGCGGACTCTCGATTGCTTGAGAGACAAGAAGAAGCTAAAGATAGAAAGTTTGAAGGGAAGAACCCTTACTTGTAACCGACTCGACCTGCTACCCGAGACCTAGCCTATCTATATAAAGGCTAGGAGGGGGCGGCGAGGAGGACACACACAACCCTAGTCTCCACAACTCTCACCAGATTGCATCTGCGCACCATTGTAACTTTCGACTCCTTTGATAATTCCACGAGCAGACAAGCAGGAGTAGGGACCTCTACGAGGCCTGAACCTGGGTAAATCTTTGTCCCCTGTGTGCTTGTTTGCTAGCCGATAGATGTCTCCAGCACTCCCTCCTTCTCCAAAACCCAAGTCCATAACAATGGGCATTGATAAGTTAAACCCTCATCACTATCAAAAGCTGGGAAGATTGCATCCGAGAATTTTTGCATAAATATTGCTCGTTTACTAAAATCATGCAAATTAAACGCATCATTACAAACTTTCTTCGAGCGATTGGATAAAAAATTATCAAGCATGGAATAAATTTTATGAAATGATTATGCAAGTCCCAAATCATGGTTTCTAGGAGCATTTAGTTATCCAATATTTTTATAATGGGTTTAATGAAGATACAAAAGAAATGATTGACTTATCTGTAGGAGGAGCTATTAGCAACTTGACGTTGCCAGAATGCATAAAGCTTTTCGAGGTAATATCCTTCAATGATGAACAAGTCAATCATGTTGAGGATATTAAACAACGAAAAGGTATGTTTCACATACCCCGAGAACTTATTCCTGAAGTAAAAAAAGTCCATGGAAGAAAAAGGAATAGCAACGGAACTTGTGGAACAAAATAAAGTAGATATTCTTCAAGCTTATGTGATAGAAGATGAAATAAATCTTGTGATGCAAAATTTTATATATCAACAAAATAAGTTCCATGAGGAGTATTATAAATGTCTAATGACTCAAGAAAAGAACATAAAATAGCTAACTGAAGTTTTTGATGACTTAGGACATGCCATGAGGCATTTGGATAAATATTTGAGTATGTTTAAAACTCAATGTGATCAGATAGTTGAAACTCAAGCTCTTATCTTAGATCAAGGTAATTTTAATAATAATACTATCTCTATTAACATTGTCACTAGACGTAGTACAGAGACACAGGAACCCTAGGGGCCACCTTGGTATAAAAACAAGCACACAAGGCAAAAGAGACTCAAGAAATGAGTCAAGAAGAAGAGGACCATGTGGATCCTCAAGATGATATTGATTATGAAGCTTATAAAAGAAATCATGAGACTGATGTCTATGCACTTCTATTCTTGTAGACAGTTGTTGGGCCTCCAAGTGTAGAGGTTTGTAGAACAGCAGCAAGTTTCCCTTAAGTGGATTACCCAAGGTTTATCGAAATCAGGGAGGAAGTGGTCAAAGGTATCCCTCTAAAGCAACCCTGCAATCAAGATACAAGAAGTCTCTTGTGTCCCCAACACACCCAATACACTTGTCAGGTGTATAGGTACACTAGTTTGGCAAAGAGATAGTGAAATACAAGTGGTATGGATAATTATAAGTGGTAACGGTGCCACAAAATAGCTTGATGGCGTGGAAGAGACTAAAGGCAAACTGAAATAAAGATGGAAGCAAGCAAACATGTAATAGGTCTAGTTGCAAACGGTGTTTCAATGCTTAGAAACAAGGCCTAGGGATCATACTTTCACTAGGGAACACTCTCATATAAATATCTTCTCTTTATGATACTACTCTCCGGTTGGACACTCTAATCCATCATAGGGCTATAACATCACACCTCAAATTTCGCTTTCCGCATCTAGATAACCCCACACTATCACCTTGAGCACAAGATGGTTCCAACAAACACCACAATTTCATAGAGACATCCAACTCCAAATATAAATCATAACAAGTATTTGTAACCTCTAGCCTAAGTGCCACCATGGTGTGCATGCTATCACTTTGACACACATGGGGAGAGCCAGAGATCTTTTAAAGCACTTGAGTAGCAAGGTAGATCTACTTGGTTACAAATCTCATGATCACAATATGATCATGCATAGAGAGAGAGAGAGAGAAAGAGAGAGAGAGAGACAGAGACAGAGATGAACACATAGCAACCAGTAGAACCCTTAGCCTCGAGGAAGAACTACTCCCTCATCATCATGGGAATCAGCAACGGTGATGGAGATGGTGGTGGAGATCGATGGAGATGCCTCCGGGGGTACTTCCCCGTCCTAGCAGGGTGTCGGAACAGAGACTTTCTTTCCCCTGAATCTCCCCTTCGGTGGCGGCGGTGCTGTAGAACTTTTCATGGCTAGAGGCTGGATTCCTCAGGGTTTCTGCATCGGAGGCTTCTTATAGGTGAAAGGGCGATGTCAGAGGGTGGACCAGGGGTGCACACCACCTAGTGGCGCGGCCAGGGGGACCCACGCCACCACATGGTGTGGCCAGCCCTTGGCCCCTCTCCGTCTCGTCTTCTGGCTCCGTGAGTCTTCCGGTAAAATATCGACTTTGGCTTTTGTCCGGTCCAATTTCGGGAATATTCATTTTCTAGCTTTTCTGGAACCAGAAACAGAAGAAAATAGGTTAGTTCTAGAAAATGTGTGAAAGTACTCCAAAGTGTGGACAAAACATAAGAAAGTAGATTCAAACAAGCATTGGACAACAAAAATTATAGATACGTGATGACCCACAAGTATCGAGGGTGTATCGCAGTATTTTCGATAAGTAAGAGTGTCGAACCCAACGAGGAGCAGAAGGTGCTGGCTAGTGGTATGGATTAGGAATTCTCTGCAAATACTTAGCAAACGGATTTTTAGGGGTTTTTGATAAAGCAAGTTAACAAAGTACGAGTAAACAAAAGACAATAGGAATGAATGCCGCAAGTGGCCCAATCCTTTATGCAACAAAGGACAAGCCGGCTCTATTACTTAAGATGACTAAACGTTCTCGAGGACACATGGGAAGACTGTCAAGTGCTTTCGCTTCATATAGTTGATTAATCTTCTTTAGCTTGCTAAGTGTTGTGTGGGTGAACCTGTGCTAATGTACCGACCTTCCTAGGACTAATACATACTTGTGATTATACCCCTTGGAAACATCCGTAAGTACAAGAAAGTAATTAAGGTAGAAACCTAACCACAACTTTAAACTCTAAGACCCTTACGTCCCTTGGGCAATGGTTTCCTAACTGGGGTTCAGGTTTCTGTCACTCTGACAACCCCTACGATTAGTAGCCAAATACACAATGCATTCCCCTAGGCCCATATAGGTGAAGTGTCATGTAGTCGATGTTCACATGACACCACTAGAAGAAGTACACCATAACTTAAATATCAAACTATTGAATCTTTCTCAACACAATTCCACTACTAACAACATGACTTCTCCCATGTCCTCAAGAACAAAACGAACTACTCATAAGACATCATATGGATCATGATCAGAGATGGAATAATGATGTATAACAATCTGAACATAAACAATAATTCAACGGTTCACTCAATAGCATCAACTACAAAGAGTAATCAACACCGGGAAAGTTTCCCCTATGAACTATGCAAGATTCAACTCAACTTTTACAGCAATATGGAGATGGTGATGATGGTGCTGGTGGAGATGATGGTGGTGATGATGATCCCGACGAAGTCTAGCTTGATGGTGGTGTTGATGGCGACGGTCTCCCTTCTCCGGGAAGGAATTCCCGCGGCAGAATTCTGTCTACCGGAGAGATCTTTCTCTCTTGGTGTTTTCCGCCCCGTAGAGGCGGCGAAATCTTTCTGTGGTCGCTCCCCGAGTCTTAGGCTTTCGAGAGGATAATATACGCCAGAGGGGAGTGCCAGGGGTGGACCAGGGTGGCCACACCACCTGGTGGCGCGGACTAGGCTTGCCCGTGCCAGGGGTTGGTGTGGGCCCCCTGTGGCCCATCTCTAGCCCCCCTTCTGGCTTCCTCCGTCTTCTGGAAAAATAGGATTTTCCGTATATTTTCCCGGATTTTCTGATCTTCGCGAATTTTGCCTCCAAACAACACCTTTTCCATCAGAATCCTGACTGCAATGGTCCATGCTCCAAAAGTCATCAACCATTCAAAAACAGATGAAATACATAAGTATCACCTCTCAATACGAAATATATCAATGAATAATAGTGAATTATGACATAGAATAGTGATGCAAAATGGACGTATCAACTCCCCCCAAGCTTAGACTTCGCTTGTCCCCAAGCGAAACTGATCTCAATAAACATGACCTCAGGTTTATGGAGTGAAGAGTCCATAAAAGAAAACAGACAAGAAGCATCACATTCATCAATACATAGATCATAATAGAAGACAACTCGCTATTATATAACTCAACTTGCAATGAGTAAAGGAAACACAATAAAGATACATAAAGTGAATCATAATTGGTAATGGCAAACTTAGCTCTTGGTAGAAGGATAGTTGATAATTTGCTGAAGTTCACAAATAATTGGTTTTCAATGATAGCTTTCAAAGTAGTAAACATCAAGATAAGAGCAATGTGCAAAACAAGGAACATAAGAAACATGATTGAATAAATCATCATATGAATGAATGAAACACAACAACTCAAAATACTTGCTGAGATACAAGGGAATAGGTTTACTGACTCAACTACAAAGTAAAAGGAAAGGCCCTTCGCAGAGGGAAGCAGGGATTGCAAGTCTCATAAAGAGCTCCCAAAAATTATGATACTTATTAGCTTTCAGCTCTCATTTCCCCTATCATAGGCATCTTTAGGTGATTAAGGTTAAAGTGATCAAATATGAGGATATGCATTGACAAGTTGTAAATTGAGAATCTCATGTCCCTTGAATACGAGGGCCGCTCCACATGCAACTCAAGTTTAGTCACCGGTAAGTTCTTGTCATCGTAAGCATATGTGTATCATAGAGAACCGCCAACGGGGTACCCCTTGCTCGATGATACGGAAGAATCCCCATATCAAAATGACAAGGCAAGCAGACAACAAGCATCTCAGCAATCTTCTTATTTACCATGGGAATATGGTGCTTTTTTCTCTCTTTCCTCTTTTTATAATATCTCTTTGTTTCCTTTTCTCTTTTTCTCAATATCGGACTCTATTTTATAAGAAGAATGCTTCATAGATACTCGTTATGGTAACGCTGCAGGTTTCCACCATGTCAGCATGGATTACACCAGCGGCCCAGGCGTTTCTCTAACACACATACATAACTCCATGGACTTACAAGCTCCCCTTTCATTTCACACCGACGACATCCATAGACAAAAGAACATGATATCAACTAGGTACAAAGTACCAGTGCAATGTTGAAAGCGTTCCCCATGACAGCATGATTCTGCTAATTCACAACTCACAAAGCGCAAGCATATACGCAACATAGATGAGCACAATGGTTCAAGTTTATTAAGTGCAAGAAAGTAAAGTGTGCCATCAAGTTCGTGAGAGCTTTAATCACTAATTTTTCACATAACAAGTTTAATTTGGGAGATAGATAAAACAAGAATTTACTTGGAATAGCAATAATGCTAATAGGTAGGTATGGTGGACACAAATGGCATAGGTTTTGGTTTAAAGGAGTGGATGCACGAGAAGAATTCCCTCTCAGTACAGGTTTTGGCTAGCAAGGCTAGGTAGCAAGTACAAGAGTTGAAGGAAACAAACAAATATATAAGTTGTAACATTCCAAAACTTTAATCCAAGCTTATCAAGATCCAAATCATAAAAATTAGGGTTAACAAAAACTTTTCCAAATTAAAAATGAAAGCATTCATGTGTATGAGCATTTAATTTAGGAATTGATTTGAATTGCCATGGTTCTGTGATTCTTTAGTTATAAAATGTTTCTTAGGTGATTTAAACATCATCTACATCATTCCCAAACTTTTCCCAAAGAAAATCAAATAAAAACAATTAAAAAGGAGGAATGGTCATTTGGTCCATTTTTATCCACTACACTACTTTGAGTGTTCCTAGCACTCATCTCTCAAGAGAAATAATTCTGGATCTTTACACCCCTTGCTAGTACACATAATGAGGTACCAAGGCCCACTTTTTGATCTGCTAAAAACATTCAAATAGTTATTTTAAATGGCATGTGAAAATTGAATTCAATGCATATGCCTAGATCACCCCTATTTCAAAAACCATCTAATTGAGCTCCACTTTCAAAACCCTTGCAACCAGAGACTACCTAGTACCAGTGGAGAACACTCAAAAATTTTGAAACCAAAATTCAAACGTTGGCTTCTTGCGGCCATTTCATCAAACAGGTAGCAAACACGAATCTTGCCAAATTCAAAACACTATAGTGAGCAGTGATTTTGGTCAACATTTGGGCCTAACTCGATCCCCTTGTCCCCCAGCTAAAACCCCGGCCCTAGCTCTCTCTCCCTCTCCCCTAGCTGCTCCAGTGCCAAGCCGCCCGACGCCATGCGCCAGGTCGACCATGGACAACTCGCACCAAGCCATCCCGCGCTCTCCTTCGCCCGCTGGCAGACAGGCGCCATCACACCGCACCGCCTCGACCAGCCCCTGACCAAAATCGAGCAGAGGACAAGCCCCAGTTGCTCGCGCCCATGCCTCTGTCCGCCATGCCGATCACCGCGGAGCGTCGCGCCCGCTAGAGCAGCATCGGCCTCGCCTAGCCCTAGCCTTGCATGGCAGCACCCGCAACAGGCCCAGCAACCACCCAGACATCCTCATTCGCCGCCTCGCGACTAGCAGCCCGGAGGAACCGCGTCGAACACGGCCCCCCACGCTCAGTGCACCGCACGCTCCCGACCCGTAGAGCCCTCGCCTTGCCGTGCCTTTAAGCCCTAGAGGACCGCCGGGGGACAGAGAACCCATCGCCCCCCTCGCCCATGCCGAGAGCGCTCCGCATCATTGTCACCGATGACCTCACCGGAGCCCGCTCTGCCCTCTCGTCGACCCTATATAAAGCGACCACCCCAGCCTCATTTCTCCACACCCACTCACTCCCCACCTCTCACTGAACCTCACCCACCTCTAGCCGACGCTGCTCGAGCTCTGCCTCACCGGAATTGGAGCCGAAGCCACCGCAGCAGGAGGAGAAGGGCGCCTACGATTTAGGGCACCCCAAGCTCCGCCGCAACCGCGCCTCGCCTCGCCGTCATCTACCAGCCCGTTTGCCCGCCTCGCCGACCTTGCTGGAGCCCTAGTACGCCCCCAATCGACCCCCACCGCCGCGTCTAGGTCAGACTCTCGCCGGAGTAATCCGTCGTCGACGATGACTCTCCACCGTTAGATCCCCTTTAGATCGTGTGGCCTAGGATGCTAGATACCATTTCGGTGTTTTTGTGCTGCTGACTGGTGGAGCCCGCAAGTCAGGCAACACGTTGCGTGCACTGTGCGTAGTTGGGCCGGCCCAGTTAGTTCCCGCGCGAGTTGGAAATTCAAATTTAGTTTTTTCTATTTAGAGTTAATCTAGTTTCTGTCCACTAGTTTAAAAATCAATTCTGGGAGCTTGACAAATCCAAATTGCATGAAACCAATTTTTCCTGAAAGGTATTGAAATGGTATATCCAAGCCCGTTGGATTTAAATCAATTAGAGTTATAGATCTCTCCTAGTAAATATAACAAAACAGAAGCTTTTGCAACTTCCAATGTTTTTATAAAATCAACCAAGATAGGTTTTGAGTTGATTCCAACTCTCAAAATGCACATTTCACCATCTCTATCTGAATATGTAATAATATTAAAGCTTACATGTAGTGAATTTGGACTAGTACCAAAATAATGCTATATAGGCAGTTCTAGTCACTTTAAATCATTAAATAATGAACTTAAACCAAAGTAATTGTGATCCAACCCTTAAATCACATTCCCACATGATTAGGATATGTGGTGAGGACATGTGTCCACATGATCCCATATTTGAAGTGGTGAATCTTAAATCTTAGTTATTTTTCAATGAATAGAAATTACTTTTCTAAAATAAAAAGGATAAAACTATTGAATAAAACTTGTGATGCTTGTGATGATAATAGATCATCAAATGTGTGCCTTAGAGTGCTAATTAGACTAGTTAAGTATTGTTTGGTGATTGTGTACTCTGTATGTATTTATAGACGATAGTACCAACCAAGCTTTCGAGGAGGAGAAGTTCTACCAAGAAGAAGAAGAAAACTTCAACCACTGCACCAACCAAGGCAAGCTATTGTTAGCAAGCTATAATTAAGCTAGATGACTTGAGCAAAGATTCTTTAGGCATGCTTTGATTATACCACTTTGACTATTATTTACCCCAAGTCTTATTTTCAAGATTTACTTGCTTTACTTTATCCCAAAGTTCTTTACTTATTTTGAAGGTAGCATAAAGAGTATAAAACTTGGCCTATTTAGATAAACTTTAGATGTCATTCTATGGCATGAGATTGATCCTATCATTTCCACCTTAGTGAACACTCTTAACTTAGTAGTTTAGAGTAGATTCAAAACTTGAGTCACTTTCGATGGGAATACTTGGTGAAAATGAATTGTGAGAACCTTGGAATGATGAGTCATTCTATTGAGATGTTTTGACATGTGTTGAGAAACACAAATGGTTTAGGATGGTGAAATGATGAGGCATGAGCCTTAATCCCTTTTATAAAACTGATGGTTGGATTCAGATGCGATACCAATCCAAATTTACCGTACAACCACATTACCTAAATTGGGTAAGGCTTAGTCAGAAATTTATATGCATTAGTATTAGTTCCCTCGCGGGAGAGGTCTGAGCTGAGGCTACCTAGCAATGTTGTCCACCTATGCAGTGCCCAAGATGACAGATGGTCATGGTTGGGAGGCCATGCTCATAGGAGAGGTGCTTATACTAGGGTGTGTAAAGGAAAGGTTGTGTTTGATTATCTGCATACTAAGTATGATGATTCAGGGTTATCCCTGACAGATGTATCGAATCTTGTGGTGAAAGTGTACCACCTCTGCAGAGTGTCAAACTATTCGAATAGCCGCGTCCGCGGTTATGGACAGTTGGAATGGCAATACTGTTTCGTTGTCAGATGTTTTCCAAACAACTTGAGATGAATGATGAATCTTGACTTGACCACAACAGGGTTGTGTTTATGATATTAGCTTCCCAACTTAAGTGATTCTGGAACTTTACTTTATCTTTCTTTGCTTCTGAACTCAGCTTTGGTTTCAAACTTAACCTTATAGTTAAACATAGAGTTAGCAATTTAACCTAGAACTATATTACTTGTTAGTGGTAGTTTGCGAGTACTTAAAGAGTACTCATGGCTTTTGTCCCTGGCTATTCTCATGGCCAGACTATGAAGGAGACTATCAAGATGATGGCCAGCAGGACGGCTATGATAACTAGGACTATTTGCCTTCGTCGGCATTGCCTGTGCCCCTAAAGATGGACCCCACCGCTACGCTTTGTTTTTATTCTGCTGCTTGTTGTATTAAGACTGGATCATGAGATCCTTATTTGTGTAAGACCTTATGTATGGTTTGTAATGGATGATGTACTATGATATCCAATCCGTTATGTCTCGCAAAAATGGTAATCCTGGGATTGCGAGGTATGGCATAACGGGCATGTGGGATTAAAAATTCGGGTGTTGACAAGTTGGTATCAGAGCCATCCTGACCATAGGAGACCCTAGTTAGAATGGACGTTCAAACAAAAACTTAGTTTCAAAACCAAAGTGAGTATTTATGAAAAACTATCTCCTCTCTTATCCTTGTGGATTCATTCTTTCTCAAAAATTCATGTTCCTCAAAATTCTTATACTACTACTTAAAATTTGACACACCTGAGCACTTCACTAACTTCCTCATCCTTAATTCTTGTAGATGGAGACTCGGTTCAGCAAGTTTTACAAGTTGGGAAACGGAGGTCAGCTGATCTTCGAGAGGGATCTGGATTCACTGGCAGAGTTGCTAGGACGCCCACATCCGGAGTTTCTTGGAGCTCAACTTCCAGGACCCCCAGGAGGAGACCTATAGTGGCTAGTCACCGCAGATCTTAGAGGAAGCATAGAAGCACCAACTTCTGGAAGAATTCAGTTCTCCGTGAGAGAGAACAACTGGCTAGATGGATTAGCCAGGGCAACGCATGAAGCTCTCACACGTCTATGTGCCCTCAGCGTCAACAAGATCCAATTAACCCGTTTTCCCACTATGCAAGACGTGACTTCATGGGAATGCCGATGGAGATGCCAGGTCACCCAGAGTTGAGGCGTCAAGTGGAGAATCTTGACTTCTTGCTTCATGACAGACAGCAGGAACTAGACAATGCCAGAGAGTTAGCCAACCAGAACCATGCCATTGCCGACAAGAAGGCCCAGACTTCCGCATTGCTCGTCCAAGATCGCCAGTCTCTTTGCCACCAGTGTGCAAAGAAGGATCGCACCATCGCCCGTCTTCGCAAGAAGGTGGCCGACCTCGAGAAGACCGTCAAGGAGCAAGAAGCTCAGCTTGCAGCCAAGGAAGAAGAAGATGAGGGTGAAGACATCCAGGGAGACATGGATTCTTACCTCAGCAATGATGATGACTTTCTGGAGGAGGATGCTGTAGACTTCTACACCGATGATAAGGACTCCGACTTCATCGATGATGAGTAGATGCACTAGCGCACTGTCGTAGCATGAGTTGTATCGGTCCCACTGTATCGTAGCATACAGAATGGTTCTTCAAACCATCTGTTTTCCTTTGATTGTTGTAGTGTGTGTTGTATCATGTGCTTGCTTGCATGAATGAAAATGGAGTTAGTTGAAAAACCTGAGTCTAACTCAAAGTTTTAGCTTTGAAACCAAAACCATGAACCTTAGAATTTCCCTCTTACCCCTATATCTATCTCAATCTTCAGATGACTCGTGGAAACCAAGGAGGGAGCAGCTCGTCGCAAGACCCCATGCTGCAAATCTTGCAGAATCTCATCGCAGACCATGAAGCAAGCAGGGCAGAGCGCCAAGCCAACTTAGCAACACTTCAACAGATCGCCCAGATGGCTCTCAACAATCAAGGGCATGGAAATCAGGATCACCAGGGATCCAAACTCAAAAACTTCCAGAACACCAATCCCCCAATCTTCAACCAATCTGAGAACCCATTAGATGCTGATGACTGGTTACAGACCATGGAAAACAACTTAGAAGTTGCAAGAGTTGATGAAAATGAGAAAGTTCTCTTTGCCACCCACTATCTGGCAGGAGATGCAAGAGCTTGGTGGAATAGTAGCCGCAATATGAACCATGGTCAAGTGATGACATGGGAAGCATTCAAAGTCAAGTTCAGCCGCACCCACGCGCCGCAAGGTCTAGTCAACAGAATGAGAGATGAGTTCCACGAATTGAAGCAAGGAAGAATGACTATGGTGGAATACCGTGATAGATTCCGGTCACTTGCCAGATATGCACCTGATGAGATCAACACGGAGGCCAAGAAGAAGGAGAGATTCCTGAACGGACTGCATGATGAGATGCAGACTGTCCTTGTCAACATCTGTTTCCAGGATCTCGAAGAGCTAGTCGACTCTGCCATTCAGATGGAAGGGAAGATTAACCAGGCAAACGACAACTGCAAGCGTCGTATGATGTGGCAGTCTGGATCCAGCAGTCACTAGAAGTACCGTCCCAACCCTTCATCGAGATATGCACCAAGGAACAACCGACCCCCAACGTCTCGCCCAAGCTACCCCAACCGCATCGGAGGCAATGGGAAGCCCGGAGGAAACAATCATAACTCTGGCAATGCCAACAATTTCAATCGTGCACCTCCCAAGCACAACAACAACAACAACAATAACAACATTGCACCCAGAACTGGCAGCAATGATGTGCCTGTCGCAGTCAAGGACAAGTCCCAGATCACTTGTTTCGAGTGTGGAGTGAAGGGTCACTACTCCAATGAGTGTCCCAAGAAGACCGCAGCCAATGCCAATGTGAATGCCCCAGCTCAGCAGCAACGTTGTGTTCAACCAGGAAGAAGATTTGCCCTAGGGAACCCGCATAACCGTAACGGCCGTCTCTTCCACATGAACACAGAAGAAGCCCAGGACGCGCCAGATGTAGTGCTAGGTATGTTTTCTGTCAACTCAGTTTTAGCAAGAGTATTGTTTGATTCGGGAGCATCGCATTCATTTGTCACGGAAGAATTTGCATGCACTAGTAAGATTCACCCAACCAACCTGAAGCATATCATGGTAGTTCAAATCCCCGGTTCGACAACCAAAGCTAGAAAAATTTGCAAAGTTGTGCCTATCAGAATACATGGGATAGATTTTTATGCCAACCTAATCGTACTTGGAACCAAAGGATTAGAAGTAGTACTAGGTATGGACTAGATGTCAAGGCATAAAGGACTGATAGACTGTGCTAAGAAAGTCATCACGACCAGTAGTTCTGGAGTAATAGTTGAGCATATCTCTGAAACCTTACCCCGTCAATTCAAGTGCAACAAGAGTGTAGCCCTACCCACCATTGACCAAGTCAGAGTAGTCTGTGAATACCCCGACGTATTCCTAGATGAATTGCCAGGTATGCCCCCGGATAGGGATATTAAGTTCATCATCGAACTAATCCCCGGAATCGGACCCATATCCTAGAGACCCTATAGCATGAACCCCTCAGAGTTAGTAGAACTGAAGAAGCAGTTGGATGCTGTGTTAGCCAAAGGCTTGATTCAACCAAGCGCATCGCCATGGAGATCACCAGTGTTATTCGTCGACAAGAAAGATGGAGGCAACCGTCTGTGCACAGATTACAGAAAGTTGAATGATATCACCATCAAGAACAAGTACCCCTTGCCAAAGATAGAGGATCTATTTGATCAGTTGACTGGAGCTCAGGTATTCTCAAAGATTGATCTTAGCACTGGTTATCACCAACTTAAGATTCGTGCAACGGATATTCCGAAGACCGCCTTTACTACTTGCTATGGTTTATACGAGTATACGGTTATGTCTTTTGGATTAACCAATGCCCCTGCTTATTTCATGTCTCATGAATAAAATCTTTATGAATTTCCTAGATAAGTTTGTAGTTGTGTTTATCGACGACATTCTTATCTACTCTAAGTCAGAAGAAGAGCATGAGCAACATCTGAGAGTTATCCTAGAAACCCTGAGAGAGCATCAGTTATATGCCAAGTTCAGCAAGTGTGAGTTTTGGCAGAAGGAAGTAGGATTCCTAGGACATATTGTGTCTGCCGAAGGAGTCTCTATTGATCCCGCCAAGATCAAAGATGTCGAAGAATGGGAAGCCCCAACCACTCAAACCCAAGTCCGTGCATTTCTCGCATTAGAGGGATATTACCGCAAGTTCGTAGAAGGACTCTCCAGCATAGCCCGACCAATGACCCAATTGTTGAAGAAGGACAAGCAGTTTGAATGGACAGACAAATGTGAAGCCAGTTTTCAGGAGCTGAAGAAGAGATTGATATCAGCCCCAATATTAATCATGCCAGATATCAAGAAGCCATTTGATGTGTATTGTGACGCATCCAAGATTGGTCTCGGATGTGTGTTGATGCAAGAAGGCAAAGTCATCGTGTATCTGTCTCGACAACTGAAGCAGCATGAGCAGAACTATCTGACCCATGATCTTGAGCTAGCAGATGTGGTTCTAGCGTTGAAGACATGGCGTCATTATTTGATGGGTAATCGCTGTGAGATTTACTCAGATCACAAAAGCTTGAAGTACATATTCACTCAGAAGGAGCTGAATATGAGGCAAAGGAGATGGATAGAGTTAATCAAGGATTATGACCTTGACATTCACTATCAACCCGGCAAAGCCAATGTGGTAGCGGATGCTCTTAGCAGATTGCCGTGTAGGCTAAACACCATGATCAAGGAGAAGCAGCCAAGTTTGTATGAAGAGTTGGAGTAGTTCAGGACTGAATTAGTTAGCAAAGGATTCTTAGCTAGCATTGAACTTCAACCCACTTTGATTAGCCAAATCAAGGAAGCCCCGAAGGGGAATGAAAGTATCGACGGAATCAAACATCATATTGGTACAGGAAAAGTACCTGGATTCACTGAAGACGAAGAAGGAGTACTGTGGTACAAAGGACGTATCTGTGTGCCAGCAGATTCGGAGCTAAAGCAAGTTATCATGAAGGAAGGTCATGATACTCTTTATTCTATCCACCCCGGAGGAACGAAGATGTATCAGGATTTGAAAGAGCAATTTTGGTGGCACAAGATGAAGAGAGAAATCGGAAGCTACATCGCCAAGTGTGACATCTGTCAAAGAGTCAAAGCAGAGCATCAGAGACCTGCAGGACTGTTGCAACTATTGCAGATTCCGGAATGGAAATGGGATTCCGTCAGAATGGACTTTATCACCGGTTTGCCTACTTCTAGTAGGGGAAATGACTCAATCTGGGTCATAGTTGATAGACTGTCCAAGGTAGCTCACTTCATACCTGTCAAGACTACCTACCAGAGTGCGAAGCTAGCAGCGCTGTACATCGCTAGAATTGTTAGTCTACATGGAACCCCCAAGACCATTGTATCAGATCGAGGGACTCAGTTTACCTCGAGATTTTGGCAGAAAGCTTAGGAAGGTTTAGGATCCAAGTTGAAATTTAGCACCGTGTATCACCCGCAAACAGATGGACAGACTGAGAGAATCAACCAGATCCTAGACGATATGCTTAGAGCATGTGTGTTAGAATACGGATCAAAATGGGAAGACTGCCTGCCTTTCGTAGAATTCTCATATAACAACAGTTATCAGGCTAGTCTGCAAATGGCACCATTTGAATTCCTATATGGAAGAAAGTGTCGTACCCCTTTGAATTGGTCGCAAGTAGGAGAGAGTTAGATCTTTGGACCCGACATTCTCAAGGAAGTGGAAGAGAAAGTTCACAAAGTCCGTGAGCATCTCAAGACCTCCCAATCCAGACAGAAGAGTTATGCTGACAAAAGAAGGAGAGACCTCACTTTCAATGTCGGAGATTTTGTGTATCTCAAAGTTTTGCCATTGAAAGGAACTCAACGCTTTAGTCTGAAAGGAAAGTTAGCCCCCCGATACATCAGGCCCTTCAAGATTCTGAACCGTCGAGGAGAAGTATCGTATCAACTGGAACTGCCTGAAGAGATGTCAGCCATCCACAATGTGTTCCATATCTCGTTACTTCGCAAATGCTTGGAAGTGCCCGAGAAGACGGAAGTTTTCAAGAACATCGACCACAGAGTTGTAGAAATCAACAATGACCTGACCTATAGAGAAGTACCCATCCGTATCTTAGAAGAAGCCTATAGAACCACCAGGACCAGAAGTATCAAGTTTCTCAAGATTCAGTGGAGCAACCATACCGAAGAGGAAGCCACTTGGGAGCGCAAAGACTACATTAGGACAGAGTTCCCCGATCTCTTTAGTTCCTAGTTTCCTTTGTAAATCTCGGGACGAGATTTTGTTTAAGGGGGGAAGGTTTGTAACATCCCAAAACTTTAATCCAAGCTTATCAAGATCCAAATCATCAAAATTAGGGTTAACAAAAACTTTTCCAAATTAAAAATGAAAGCATTCATGTGTATGAGCATTTAATTTAGGAATTGATTTTAATTGCCATGGTTCTGTGATTCTTTAGTTGTGAAATGTTTCTTAGGTGATTTAAACAGCATCTACATCATTCCCAAACTTTTCCGAAAGAAAATCAAATCAAAAACAATTAAAAAGGAGGAATGGTCATTTGGTCCATTTTTATCCACTACACTACTTTGAGTGTTCCTAGCACTCATCTCTCAAGAGAAATAATTCTGGATCTTTACACCCCTTGCTAGTACACATAATGAGGTACCAAGGCCCACTTTTTGATCTGCTAAAAACATTCAAATAGTTATTTTAAATGGCATGTGAAAATTGAATTCAATGCATATGCCTAGATCACCCCTATTTCAAAAACCATCCAATTGAGCTCCACTTTCAAAACCCTTGCAACCAGAGACTACCTAGTACCAGTGGAGAACACTCAAAAATTTTGAAACCAAAATTCAAACTTTGGCTTCTTGCGGCCATTTCATCAAACAGGTGGCAGACACAAATCTTGCCAAATTCAAAACACTGAAGTGAGCAGTGATTTTGTTCACCATTTGGGCCTAACTCGGTCCCCTTGTCCCCCCAGCTAAAACCCCGGCCCTAGCTCTCTCTCCCTCTTCCCTAGTTGCTCCAGTGCCAAGCCGCCCGACGCCATGCGCCAGGCCGACCATGGACAGCTCGCACCAAGCCGTCCCGCGCTCTCCTTCGCCCGCTAGCAGACAGGCGCCATCACACCGCGCCGCCTCGACCAGCCCCTGACCAAAATCGAGTGGAGGACAAGCCCCAGTTGCTCGCGCCCATGCCTCTGGCCGCCATGCCGATCACCTCGGAGCGTCGCGCCCGCCAGAGCAGCACCGGCCTAGCCTAGCCCTAGACTTGCGTGGCAGCACCCGCAGCAGACCCAGCAACCGCCCAGACATCCTCGTTCGCCGCCTCGCGACCAGCAGCCCGGAGGAACCGCGTCGAACACCGCCACCCGCGCTCAGTGCACCGCACGCTCCTGACCCGTAGAGCCCTTACCTTGCCGCGCCTTTAAGCCCTAGAGGACCGCCGGGGGACAGAGAACCCATCGCCTCCCTCGCCCATGCCGAGAGCGCTCCGCATCATCGTCACCGATGACCTCACCGGAGCCCGCTTTGCCCTCTCGTTGACCATATTTAAAGCGACCACCCCAGCCTCATTTCTCCACACCCACTCACTCCCCACCTCTCACTGAACCTCACCCACCTCTAGCCGACGCTGCTCGAGCTCTGCCTCACCAGAATTGGAGCCGGAGCCGCCGCAGTAGGAGGAGAAGGGCGCCTGCGATTTAGGGCACCCCAAGCTCCGCCGCAAACGCGCCTCGCCTCGCTGTCATCTACCAGCCCGTTTGCCCACCTCGCCGTCCTTGCTGGAGCACTGGTACACCCCCAGTTGACCCCCACCGCCGTGTCTAGGTCAGACTCTCACCGGAGTAATCCGTCGTCGACGATGACTCTCCACCGTTAGATCCCCTTTAGATCGTGTGGGCCAGGATGCTAGATACCGTTTCGGTGTTTTTGTGCCGCTGACTGGTGGAGCCCGCATGTCAGGCAGCCTGTTGCGTGCATTGTGCGTAGCTGGGCCGGCCCAGCTAGTTCCCGCGCGAGTTGGAAATTCAAATTTAGTTTTTTCTATTTAGAGTTAATCTAGTTTCTATCCACTAGTTTAAAAATCAATTCTAGGAGCTTGACAAATCCAAATTGCATGAAACCAATTTTAAATCAATTAGAGTTATAGATCTCTCCAAGTAAAAATAACAAAACAGAAGCTTTTGCAACTTGCAACATTTTTATAAAATCAACCAAGATAGGTTTTGAGTTGATTCCAACTCTCAAAATTCACATTTCACCATATCTATCTGAATATGTAATAATATTAAAGCTTACATGAAGTGACTTTGGACTAGTACCAAAATAATGCTATATAGGTAGTTCTAGTCACTTTAAATCATTAAAATATGAACTTAAACCAAAGTAATTGTGATCCAACCCTTAAATCACATTCCCACATGATTAGGATATGTGGTGAGGACATGTGTCCACATGATCCCATATTTGAACTGGTGAATCTTAAATCTTAGTTATTTTTCAATGAGTAGAAATTACTTAGGATAAAACTATTGAATAAAACTTGTGATGCTTGTGATGATAATAGATCATCAAATGTGTGCCTTAGAGTGCTAATTAGACTAGTTAAGTATTGTTTGGTGATTGTGTACTCCGTATGTATTTATAGACGATAGTACCGACCAAGCTTTCGAGGAGGAGGAGTTCTACCAATTAGAAGAAGAAAACTTCAACCACTACACCAACCAAGGCAAGCTATTGTTAGCAAGCTAGAATTAAGCTAGATGACTTGAGCAAAGATGATTTAGGCATGCTTTGATTATACCACTTTGACTATTATTTACCCCAAGTCTTATTTTCAAGCTTTACTTCCTTTACTTTATCCCAAAGTTCTTTACTTGTTTTGAAGGTAGCATAAAGAATATAAAACTTGGCCTATTTAGATAAACTTTAGATGTCATTCTATGGCATGAGATTGATCCTATCATTTCCACCTTAGTGAACACTCTTAACTTAGTAGTTTAGAGTAGATCAAAAACATGAGTCACTTTAGATGGGAATACTTGGTGAAAATGAATTGTGAGAACCTTGGAATGATGAGTCATTCTATTGAGATGTTTTGACATGTGTTGAGAAACACAAATGGTTTAGGATGGTGAAATGATGAGGCATGAGCCTTAACCAACTGATGGTTGGATTCGGATGCGATACCATTCCAAATTTACCGTACAACCACATTACCTGAATTGGGTAAGGCTTAGCCGGAAATTTATATGCACTAGTATTAGTTACCTCGGGGGAGAGGTCTGAGCTGAGGCTACCTCTCAATGTTGTCCACTATGCAGTGCCCAAGATGACAGATGGTCATGGTTGGGAGGCCATGCTCATAGGAGAGGTGCTTATACTAGGGTGTATAAAGGAAAGGTTATGTTTGATTATCTGCATACTAAGTATGATGATTGAGGGTTATCCCTGACAGATGTATCGAATCTTGTGGTGAAAGTGTACCACCTCTACAGAGTGTCAAACTATTCGAATAGCCGCGTCCGCGGTTATGGACAGTTGGAATGGCCATACTGTTTCGTTGTTAGATGTTTTCCAAACAACTTGAGATGAATGATGAATCTTGACTTGACCACAACAGGGTTGTGTTTATGATATTAGCTTCCCAACTTAAGTGATCTAGAACTTTACTTTATCTTTCTTTGCTTCTGAACTCAGCTTTGGTTTCAAACTTAACCTTATAGTTAAACATAGAGTTAGCAATTTAACCTAGAACTATATTACTTGTTAGTGGTAGTTTGCGAGTACTTAAAGAGTACTCATGGCTTTTGTCCCTGGCTATTCTCATGGCCAGACTATGAAGGAGAATCAAGATGATGGCCAGTAGGACGGCTATGATAACTAGGACTATCTGCCTTCATCAGCATTGCCCGTGCCCCTGAAGATGGACCCCACCGCTACGCTTTATTTTTATTCCGCTGCTTGTTGTATTAAGACTGGATCATGAGATCCTTATTTGTGTAAGACCTTATGTATGGTTTGTAATGGATGATGTACTGTGATATCCAATCTATTATGTCTCGCAAAAAATGGTAATCCTGGGATTGCGAGGTATGTCATAACGGGCATCTAGGATTAAAAATCTGGATGTTGACATAAGTGATAAAAACAAACATGCAATCTTCCTTCGAAGCACAAAAGACTTAACTAGAGAATACTATACTTATGAGCAAATCAAGAAAGAAAGATGATGAAATTATTTTTTCTTTAGAGTACGTTTATCTTTTTCATTCAACTCTCAAAGATAGTGTGCTACTGACCGAACCAGGTTTGCCAAAACCAACTAAATTAGCTCAATGATCCCAAAGTGATACCAATACTAACAACAAGATCAATCATATAACCATGAATTGAAAACTAATATAAGCTATGCAAAAGAGTAAATGATAGAACTTCTCATTAATATTCCATAATGACAACTCACATCAAGGGATACATATCTAACGAGAGAGGGGACACTTCCATAATGCAAACCATCCTACAGAATAACTTCTCTATTCATGATATGACTCTACTAAAAAGGTAAAAGATAGAAGATAGTGATGTGATACCGCAGCACTCCCCCAACCTTGGAACAAACCAAGGGGATGCCAAACCTGATGACGAATTACTCTTTCGGTGGTGGTGGTATCCTCTCGATGAGCTCCCTGATAAGTTTCCCCAAGTCCTCAATCTTGAAGGTGAGATTACGAATCAGCTGTGAGTGTTGCTCAATGCGGCTCATGATCATGTCAGGTTGAGAATTCCAGCTCTTGCTATTCTTTTCCCACTCTTCCACCTTGAAGTCTTCTTTTCCTACATGGCTAGAATGAGGAAAATCCCAATTGGAGGGTAATTTCTCCTTGGGCATATTCTGGTATTGATACTCATGGATAAGGGTATGGAAAGGATTCTTGGTGCGTGGAGGAAGTGACCAGGGATCTGAATGGTGATGAGGAGGCTTCCCTCCAATTGGCATAGTCTTGGCAGAGTTTGCCACCACTCCAATGCTTGCAATGGTAGTGCCGGTGTGCTTTGCCTCCTATTCACCTTCACTTTTGATCTCCTCCTCTTGACCGGGGTCTTGGAGATCTTCCTCCATCGTCTCCTTTCCTTTATCCTTGGCGGACACCATTGTGCTTCTAAGCTTTCAAAGATAGTTCCTGGCAGAAACAGATCGAAACAAAAACATGATGAAAAACGATATACGAACCTCGGGAGATCCGAGGGATTAAATATTACGAAGTTTCATGATGAAAGGAAGGTACTAGGAGAAAACGAGTCGGAGGCGGAGTCCAGGGTGGACTCACCACCTGGTGGCATGGCCAGGGGAGGGCCCGCGCCACAGGGTGGTGTGAGCCACCCTGGCTCCGTTTCCGTCCCTTTTTTGCTTCATAACTTCCCTTATTGTCTAAAAACTGCAAAAATATAGTTGGATTGTGTTTTCGCGGAACTTTTCTTACCAGAACTGTTACCTATTTGAAAGCGGACTCTGCAGGTCTCTGAATTTGGTATCTAGTAGATTCTTCCGGAGTCACCACTTGAATATCATCGATATCTTCATCTTTATACACTTATTACTTGAGTCATAAAACCCTTCTCTTCCTTATTACACCATTATCTCCACTACCTAGAAATTTCTTTCACACAAAACTTCACACAGTTCTCATTAGCAACATTAGTATATATGAAGTGA
The DNA here is from genome assembly GCA_910589775.1 of Avena eriantha. Lineage (NCBI taxonomy): Eukaryota > Viridiplantae > Streptophyta > Magnoliopsida > Poales > Poaceae > Avena > Avena eriantha. The sequence goes on along the minus strand of OU342741.1, from coordinate 158,503,508 downwards.
TAAAACCTTTTGAGTCCAACTTCAACTGAAAACCATTAAAACATAAGATACTGTAGCAACTCCTTTCGAAAACCCAAAAATAATTCAAAAAGAAAATCGAATAAAGAAGCAAATGCAAGAGTGGCAAAATCTGTCAAAACAGACCAGCAGGTAAAGATCATTTTTTTCTAAAATATTCTGCTGCTCAAGTCAAAAAGTGCAAAACTAACGAAAGTTAAAAAAACAACCTGGGGAATAAGCACAAAAAAGTACAGCTCAATCCGACATACACACATCTCTCACGAATTTTTATGGTGAAGCACAAAAATCTGTTTCGGGACAGCAACTTCCCCAAATATTACTTCTCTCTCATTAGAGGTTGATCTTGACACAAAAACCAAACAAGACGGATAAGGAGAGGTTATTACCAAAGTAATAACTTCCAAGACTCAAAGAAACAAAAACAAACTGAAAGCAAAAACAAATTGGGTTGTCTCCCAAAAAGCTCTTTCTTTATAGCTATTAAGATGGGCATGATAATTTTGAAGATGCTCACATAAGAATATGAATTGAGGTGAAAGAGAGCATTAAGAAGCAAAAACACACACACTTAAGTCTAACCCACTTCCTATGAAAAGGAATTTTGTAAACAAACAAGTTGTTGAAACCAGAGGCTACTTGCATAAGAAGGCAAAAGAAGTGCAACATAAAAACTTTCAGCATAAAACGAGGAAACTTGATATTATTGAGATGCATAAGAACACTTTTCCCTCTTTCATAGTAACTTTTAGTATCATGCATAAACTTAACAATATAACTATCACAAGGTCCATCATAGCAACGATCGCTTATTGTAACAGAAAACACAGGAATACTAGCTCTCATAACACTTCTTTGTGAAACAATATTAGAGGTATCCTTACAAAGGATAGTGTGTCCATCTTCTTCATATTTAGTAACAAAGTGTTTCACATTTGGTATTATAGGTTCATCAACCTTTTGTTTATCAGGTTCAACAGCTTTATTTGCACTTTCATTAACCATACTAGTTGTCATAGAATGTTCCTTTATCTTAACTGGGAAAGGCATTTTCTCAATATAAGGCTCAGGTAAGGCATGATTAGCAGTATAAACTTCAGTATTTCTTGCAGGAACACTTTTAGCAACATCATTATAAGGTTCATGATACTTATTCCACTTATTTTTAGGCACTTCAATGTAGGAAGTAAAAGCCTTAAAATAAGAAGCAATAACTTGAGAGTCTAGACCATAAGCATTTTTAATATTTTGAAAGTCATCAGTTCCCATAAAAGATTCAATGCATTCATAATCATAATTTATACCTGACTTTCTACCTTTGTCATACTCCCAAGCTTCAGCATTGTCTTGAATACGGTCTAGAAGATCCCATTTAGTTTCTTCTTCCAGGCGAGTGAATGGTCCAGCACAAGAAGCATCCAATAAACCCTTGTCATGTAGAGGGAGCCTTGCATAAAAGTTATTGATAATAAAATTGTTGGGGAGCTCATGAATGGGACATTTGAGCATTAGTAACTTCAATCTCCCCTAAGCTTGAGGTGTACTCTCTCCATCAAGAGGCCAAAATTTGTATATTTGATTCCGATCTTTATGAATCTCACTAGGAGGATAAAATTTTGAATAACAGAGAGGTACTATTTCCTCCCATTCCAGAGCTTGACCATTCTTCAGCAGCTTATACCATTCCTCAGCTCTTCCTTTCAGTGATAATGAGAATAACTTCTTCTTAACTTGATCTGTAGTAATACCTGCACACTTGAACAACCCGCATAATTCGTGTATAAAGATTAAATGATCATCGGGATGGACAGTTCCATCCCCAACATAGTAGTTATCCATAACACGATCAATAATTCGTGTAGGTATTTTAAAAACATCATTCTCAGTAGATGGTGGTTTATCTACTACCTTAGCAGTGTTAGTAGCATTACCAAATAAGAAACCCAGCGAATTATCCATAACGAAAATAAAGCAACTAACAGAAGTAAACAATACTCATAGTAGAAGTTTCCTTTACCAGTTCCACTCTCCAATAGAGCTTCACTCCCCGGCAACGGCGCCATAAAATAGTCTTGATGACCCACAAGTATAGGGGGTGTATCGTAGTATTTTCGATAAGTAAGAGTGCCGAACCCAACGAGGAGCAAAAGGTGCTGGCTAGTGGTATGGATCAGGAATTCTCTGCAAATACTTAGCAAACGGATTTAAAGGGGTTTTTGATAAAGCAAGTAAACAAAGTACGAGTAAACAAAAGACAGTAGGAATGAATGCAGCAAGTGGCCCAATCCTTTATGCAGCAAAGGACAAGCCAGTTGTATTACTTAAGATGACCAAACGTTCTCGAGGACACATGGGAAGACTGTCAAGTGCTTTCGCTTCATATAGTTGATTAATCTTCTTTAGCTTGCTAAGTGTTGTGTGGGTGAACCTGTGCTAATGTACCGACCTTCCTAGGACTAATACATACTTGTGATTATACCCCTTGGAAACATCCGTAAGTACAAGAAAGTAATTAAGGTAGAAACCTAACCACAACTTTAAACTCTAAGACCCTTACGTCCCTTGGGCAATGGTTTCCTAACTGGGGTTCAGGTTTCTGTCACTCTGACAACCCCTACGATTAGTAGCCAAATACACAATGCATTCCCCTAGGCCCATATAGGTGAAGTGTCATGTAGTCGATGTTCACATGACACCACTAGAAGAAGTACACCATAACTTAAATATCAAACTATTGAATCTTTCTCAACACAATTCCACTACTAACAACATGACTTCTCCCATGTCCTCAAGAACAAAACGAACTACTCACAAGACATCATATGGATCATGATCAGAGATGGAATAATGATGTATAAAAATTTGAACATAAACAATAATTCAACGGTTCACTCAATAGCATCAACTACAAAGAGTAATCAACACCGGGAAAGTTTCCCCTATGAACTATGCAAGATTCAACTCAATTGTTACAGCAATATGGAGATGGTGATGAGGGTGTTGATGGTGATGATGGTGGTGATGATGATCCCAATGAAGTCCAGCTTGATGGTGGTGTTGATGGTGACGATCTCCCCTCTTCGGGAAGGAATTCCCCCAGCAGAATTCTGTCTGCCGGAGAGATCTTTCTCTCTCGGTGTTTTTTGCCCCATAGAGGCGGCAGAATCTTTCTGTGGTCGCTCTCCGAGTCTTAGGGTTTCGGGAGGATAATATACGCCAGAGGGGAGTGCCAGGGGTGGACCAGGGTGGCCACACCACCTGGTGGCGGGGCCTAGGCTTGCCCGCACTAGGGGGTGGTGTGGGCCCCCTGTGGCCCATCTCCAGCCCCCCTTCCGGCTTCCTTCATCTTCTGGAAAAATAGGATTTTCCGTATATTTTCCCGGATTTTCTTATCTTCGCGAATTTTGCCTCCAAACAGCACCTTTTCCATCAGAATCCTGACTACAGCGGTCCATGCTCCAAAAGTCATCAACCATGCAAAAACAGATGAAATAACATAAGTATCACCTCTCAATACGAAATATATTAATGAATAACAGTGAATTATGACATAGAATAGTGATGCAAAATGGACGTACCAATACGTTTGCAACGTATCAACATCCCCAAGCTTAACTCATGCTCGTCCTCGAGTAGGTAAATCATAAAAAGAAAAGAATAATTTTTTAGGTGACATGCTCCATCACAATTTTCGTCGTATTTATGACAAGTACGCCACGAGGGGGTCCTCGAGGCGTGTGGAAGAGAGGGGTGTGAGTTGTACGGGATTCTGGGATGGTGAGCACACAAGTTTACCCAGGTTCAAATCCACCGGCTTTGGATGGATCCTACTCCTGCTAGCAATCCAGTAATACGGCAGAGACGGAATATGGGTTACAAGGGTTTCGCCTGTGCGAGTTGAGATTGTAGACTATTGTCTGGTTGGTTGATTGGTTTCCCTAAAGGCTCTCCCTACGGCGGCTTATATAGATATCCGGCCTAGGGTTTATAGGAGAGATCTATCCGGCTACGACTAAGAGTCTGTTACAGAGTACATCTTGAACTACAAGTAACACTATGGGCCTATGTCGGTAAGTCTTCTAGGCCTTCCTATAGCCAGATTGGACTCCGTCTCTTCTCCCTGACTAGGCCGTCTATGAAGCAAAGCTCTAACCCGAAGTGGGCCACCATGGTCAGTGAAGTACAGTGAGGATACCCGGAAAGTATATCCCCAACAGCAGACCCCGGAGGCCTCCAAGATCCAAAGTCGGATTTATCATCGTCTAGCTTGATCTTCGGCTTGAAGGGTTCCTGAAACTTCAAAAGAAAAGATACGATCCAGGTCTCAAAAAATGAGTCGGACATATAAGTATGTTATTCAGATTTCCAGCTTGCAATTCAAACTAAGCCGGAACTTGGTCTCTGACGTCATCTGACACCAGTCATGGTCAAGTCACGTCACTGATAGACATTTCCTGTCAGCACGACCATTGGTGGGTCCGTCTTTCGCGGAACCGAGGCGCTGTTTCAATGCATGCGTGGAGATCAAGGCGACGTAATCATCGCACGGGGTTTTCCCAGTCCTTTCCACGACGCGCGGCATGTTTACTATAGCGTTTGCACGAATCTTGACGCGGCCGGTGGTTATAACTGGTGAGGATCTCTTTTCCCCATCTCTTTCACTAGTTCCTTGCGCTGTTCCTTCTCCTCTACTCCTCCCACACACCCAGAGCTTCTTTGCCCCCAGAAATTCCCAGCGCCGCCCATCCAAGGTCACTGACGCACCGGAAAAATGGCTTCCACATCATCTTCCGGCATAGCAGCGACGGTAGCGATGGTAGTGGCATCAGAGAAGGAGAGCAATCGCGGGGTGTGGATCTCGTGTGTCCTCGATGATGCCAAGCTCCGCGGCGTAGAAGAAGAAGGGATCCTCCACGCCGGCGACTGGTGGAGTGGCCTCGGAGAAGCCATCCCCAACCCTCGCGACGGCGAGCGAGTCCACTTCGGCACTCACCTTGACAGAGGTCTAAGTTTTCCTCCCTCGGATTTCTTTTCCGAGGTTATTGACCACTATGGAGTTCAACTCCACCATCTCCCCCCAAACTCCATCTTAGAGAAGAGTGCATACGCATCTTTGTGCGAGGGGTATCACGGCATTAGGCCGAGCCTTAATCTTTTCTGGTACTACTTTCATGTTTGGAGAAATTCCATCACTGCAGGTAATCCTTATATTACCAGTACTATTAGTTTTTCGGTTAAGCGAGAGCGCGTCTATCCTCAGATCTCAGCTAGTGAGTCGGTCAAGCAATGGTCGGCTACCTTTTTCTATCATAAGGATATTCCCGCTCCTGGCAAAGCTACTGCTTTGCCGGCTTTCATCGATGGAGCCGCCACGCCTCGAGAATCTTGGGACGAGGTCGCTCCGGCTCTCAGTGACGATCTGCTTCTCGCCAAGAGGCGAATCAAATATTTGATGAAGCATAAGGGCCTGAGAGGGTCCGAATTGGTCCAGTGCTGGGTATCACGCTGGATCCAACCCCTCCAACACCATGGAATCGACTGATGCATTCCATCACGTCATCGAAGAAAGATTCCCTCCGCATCAGCCCCAAAGCCTACACGGAGAAAGATTATATAAGCCAAATCAAATGGCTGATTAGGGAGCGGATCGAGAGGAAGATTCAGGAGGTATCCCTGGACATGCATACAGCGGAAGATCCCGTTGTGCTGGTAAGCTTTAGCAGCAACCCTTTTTATGTGCTCATCTTTAAGTTATTTCGGAATACTGAGATACTATCTTCTTTTCTGTTTGCCGACCTCCCCGAGTTGGAATTCGATCCTATCGAGGGATATCCTCCTGAGTTTTCCAAGGAGGAGGAAATAGTTCCACTGCCGGACGTTTCTCCTCGGAAGCGTAAAGCTCCGACGGTAGCTATGAGCACAAAGGAGGTGCCCGTTGTGAAAAGGTAACTTTCCTCACAACTTCCTCCATTGTACTTCATTTGTGATTACTTACGAGATGTAATGCTCTTTGTTCTATTACCTTCTTAGAGCTAAACAGCTCATCAAGGGCAAGAGGAAGGGAGCTACTTCTAAGCCCCTGCGTCAGTCGAAGCTAACTTCGGCTTCTCCTGCCGTGGCTCCTCCGACTCCTGCCCCTCAGCCTTCTGCAGCGCTGGAGATTACTCCATCTCCGACCATTGTAGAAGATCCGGCTCCTTTAGCAGAGCCAGTGATCCTTGAATCGCAGACTGACGTCACCATGGGTGACTCAAGTTTTGATAAGGGTGAACCCTCTTCGGGTAATGATCCCTCGGTAGAAGTTTCCACCGACAACCTCCTGAGCAATCTGGGACTTGCCAAATTTGGCTTATCTCGGAAATCTGTGGAGGAGATCCAACGGTTGGCCAGACAATGCCTAGAAATCCGGACCATCTCTGCCAAAGAAGAAGCACAAGAAGCAGAGGACATCAAGAACTCTGATATTCTTGAATAAGTCCGTCTTCACGACGAGAAGCTTAGGACCGACGAACTTCCAACTGCGCCAGTTGTCCCCCTAACCCTCGCCGAGAAGGTTACCACCGAAGTGAATGCGAGTTTGAATAAGCTCGCTCATGAACAATATGTAAGTCGAAATTCCAACTCACATTTTTCTTTATATTACTTTATATCATATCCTCTAGCCCCCAAGCATGAAGTTGGATAGACAATCTGGGTTTATGCTTTATTAGGATGCCAACGAATGAACTAGTGTAGCCCCCAAGGCTCATGCTGATATTAGTAAAAATATTAGCCCGGGTCTTTAGTAGACTTCTGACTTTGGGTATTCTGACTTACAGAAAGTATATTCCTATAACCAGGATTTATTGAAGAATGATTGCAACAAGCGGAAAGAAATCAAAGCTCTCCGGCTTGAAAATGCACAATTGAAAGTTTCCAGGGATGAGGCCGAAGGTAAGCATTCCGAAACTCAAACCTTGTCTTGTATTTCATAGTCGAATTTTTTATTCAACTTTTTATCTTTTGACTACAGCACTGGTAAAACAGTTCTGTGCTATGATTGAAGAGGCCGAGAATCTTAAGACCTTGGTGGTGGAGAACAAAGATCTTCACCAAGAGCTGGATAAGCTTAAGGCGGGTCATGAGAAGAGCATTGCTCAAATTCTCGAATCCAGCTCCATGGCCACCGAGGAACGCGATCATCAGATTGTGTCCAAGGACAAGAAAATCTCGGATCTCAGCAATGACTTGTTCAGAGAGAGGGATATCGCTGAGGCACTCTGGGCTGAACTCCAGAGCCTTCATGAGGAGAAGACCAAAGTCGACGATGTCATCTTTGGTATGTTTCCATCTTTCTGACTTGTCTGCATTCTTCGACTCTTTCCATGTTGGATTTCTTCTACTAACCATTTTGCATTATATGCATAGGTCCTCTAAACTTACTGGATTCAGCCTCTGCCAAGTCTCGCACCAGCCAGCTTACACAAGTCGGCGATCTGCTTCATGACTTCCGCCAATCCATCAAAGATATTGGCAAAGTTCTCAAGGTTCCGGACATGCATAGCATGTCCGGTGTTCAAGTGTGAGACAAGGCCAAGGATATGCCGCAGCTTGTCCAGGACTGGAATATGTCCTATTCGACCGCGACACAGAACGCTCTCACCATGGTTATGAGCCACCATGGAAACATGTAAATCTGGCAAGTAACCAGAGGGTACTGCAAAGTGGACGAAGACAGACAGGAGTAGGACATCAAGGCTATCATGGACTCCTGTGCCGGATATGGGTGTCACGTGGCTGACTTAACCAGCTATGACACTCCTTTCTTCACCCGCATGGACATGCCTCCTCCGCCTGCCGAAGAAACAGCAGAAGTTTCCGACGATGACCAAACCGCATCGGATTTGAACATCTCGGAACGTTATCAAGGCGATGTATCCAGCAAGCCGGCAGCTCCTACCTCTTCTCCTGCATCATAGATCATCAGAGAGAACAATTGTGTTATTCAAAAAACATTATGGATCTGTAAATAAGTAGTATGATACTTTTGCTAGTGCTAAGTTTTTATCTACTGAACACTTTTGATTTAAATGTTTATGTGCCTGAAATTTTTGCATAAGCACTTGTGTTTTCTGTCTGCACTTATCGTTTATCTGGCTTTCTGCCTCGTCCCTTTCGTGAGCCGGCCAACCTTTAGCACGGAAACTTTGCCGAGCAATGGAGCTCAACTGCTAAACCAGTTTAAACTCGGAAACAAAGCCGGCTTCCAGTACCAACAATTCACTACTCGAAAAATGCCCGCATCCGGCAATCAGACAAATAACCAAAACACAAATTATAAAATGCAATTTTATACCCGAAGGTAGCAATTTTAGAATCAAAAATCTAAACCAGAACAAACATGAGCATAAAGTACTTTCAAGTGTTCTGGGATTTTCGACTGTGACATGGTCATTCAGAAATAAGATGGTAAAAAACTTCACAGATTTTTTTGAGGTAACCAATACTTTATTTATTTTTGAACATGTACACATATATGATTACAAAGAAGGATAAACTAAGAAAAAAAGGGACGTAGCTGAGCAATATTCCATGGTCTGTCTAGTTCTTTTGGATTTTTACTGCCTCCAGCTCTCTTTCTCTTCTTAGTAGCGGGTCTTTCTTTGACTGGCCGCATATCAGTTAGGTAGTATGAACCATTGTGCAATACTCGACTAACCAGAAAAGTCCCATCCCATACAGGGGAAAGTTTGTGCTTTCTTTGTTGCACAAGCCAAAGAACCAAATCGCCCTTATTGAAAGACCGGTTTCTGACTCTCTGGCTATGATACTTGCGTAACTTCTGCTGATAGGTTGTTGATCTCATCTCAGCAACGACTCAAACTTCTTTGACTAAGTCGAGATCATTTTGTCGAGAAATCTCGGCATCCTCTTCGATATACGCGGCAACTCTAGGAGAATTGTGAATTAAATCACTAGGAAGAACTTCTTCAGTAACATAGACCAAGAAGAAAGGTGTGTATCCAGTTGACCTATTCGGAGTTGTTCGCAAGCTCCATATTACAGAAGGTAGTTCCTCTGCCCAAGCCCCCGTAGCACGTCTTAGTGGTGCTTCGAGTCTTGGTTTTAGGCCTTGTAGGATTAAACCATTTGCTCTTTCGACTTGTCCATTAGCCTGCGGATGTGCGGCTGACGCAATGTTAAGCCGAATATTTTGATCATTACAGAATTCGGCAAGCTCTCCCATAGAAAAGTTACTCCCGTTGTTCATGATAATGCTATGCGGATAATCATACCGGATTATAACATCCTCGACAAATCTTCTGGTTGTTGCTCCATCACAACTAGTGACGGGTTTAGCCTCAATCCATTTGGTGAATTTATCCACCATCACTAAGAGGTGAGTAAATCCACTTGGAGCCCGTTTAAACGGTCCTACCATGTCAAGCCCCCATACCACAAAAGGCCATGTTATAGGTATTGTTCGTAGCTGATCAGCCGAAACATGAGCTTGTTTGGCGTATTTTTGGCAGCCCTTGCACGTCTTGACCAACCGTTCGGCATCTGCCTTGGCTGTAAGCCAGAAAAAACCGTGTCGAAAAGCTTTTGCCACTAAAGATTTGGCTGCAGCATGGTGACCACACTCGCCTTCGTGGATTTCTCTTAAGATTTCCACTCCTTCTTCTGGAGATACGCAGCGCTGAAAGACCCTAGATGCACTCCACTTATAGAGCTCACCACTAATTATAGTGTAGGCTTTTGCTCATCGGACGATCTATCGGCTCAGAACTTCGTCTTCGGGTAATTTTCCATCTACCAAATAATCAAGGTAGAGTTGAGTCCAGGTAGGAATTACAGCCAGAACTGCTATTAAAGGTGAGCCAGATTTGGTCGGATATTCCTCGTCCACTCCCTTTATAGAGGGAACTTTGAGGTGCTCTAAAAAAGCGCCATCTGGGACCTATTTCCATGCAGAGCCTATCCGAGATAATGCATCTGCTTCCTCATTTTCTGCTCGAGGGATGTGTTGAACCTCAAACCCTTCAAACGATTTAGATGGATCATCCACGACAGCTTTATAAGCTGCCATGTGCTTATTTGCATTACAAATATCTGACACTTGTTGAGCAACACGATCTGAATCTCCGTAACACATCAATCGTCAGATGCCAATATCCTTAGCAATCCGGATTCCATGCAGCAGTGCTTCATACTCGGCAATGTTATTTGTCGTTATGAAGTGGATCTGCAACACGCATAGAAGTTTATCTCCTTGGGGTGATTTGAGCACCACGCTAGCCCCCAAGCCCCCGCGAGCCTCAGACCCATCAAAATACAGGGTCCAATATTCTGACTCTAGGAGGGTCATATTCTCCTTTGTGTCTGTCCAATCAGCGACAAAGTCAGCAAGGATTTGGATTTGATTGTTTCCCGAGGTTTGTACTCGATATCGAAAGCCGAAAGCTCTATGCCCCATTTTGCGACGCGTCTAGTAGCCTCACTGTTATTGATTATATCTCTCATAGGAGTTGTGCTCTCCATGGTAATTGGGTGTTCCTGTAAATAATGCCGTAACTTACGGGATGCAAAAAACACACCATAAGATAGCTTTTGATAATGCGGATACCGTTGCTTCGATTCAGTTAGGACCTTGCTGAGGTAGTAAGTCGGACGCTGCACCAGGTGTTCCTGATTTTCCTCTGGTCTCTCCACTACCATGATGACACTGACGACCCTGTTTGTCGCAGCGAGATAGAGCAACATCAGTTCCCTTGGTTCTGGTGCTGCAAGGATAGGAGCAGACGAGAGTGATTCTTTCAAGTCTTGTAGCGCAGCTTCAGCTTCATCAGTCCAAACGATTTTTTTGGTCTTTTTCAGGAGCTTGTAAAGTGGTGCGGCTCTTTCTCCGAGCCGGCTTACAAACCGACTAACTGCAGCAATGCAACCAGTGAGTCTTTGAATGTCCTTCAGGCGAGTTGGCCTGGAAATATTGATTATAGCCTTGATCTTGTCTCGGTTCACCTCTATGCCTCTTTGAGACACGATGAAACCTAACAATTTTCCGGCTAGGATTCCAAAGAAGCATTTCTTTAGATTAAGCATTATGTTGTATTTTCATAGATTGGCGAACATTTCCTCCAAGTTGGAAATTAATGTTTCCTTCTTTTTGGACATCACCGCAATATCATCCACATATGCATGTACGTTGCGGCCGATTTGGTCATGGAGGCAACGCTGCATAGTGCGCTGGTACGTAGCTCCTGTGTTTTTGAGACCAAAGGGCATCGTAACGAAATAGAAGGTTCTGAAGGGGGTTACGAATGAAGTTTTGATTTTATCTGATTCCTTCATCCGAATTTGGTGATAACCGGAATATTCGTCGAGAAAACAGAGGAGTTCCGAGCCTGCCGTAGAGTTGATAACTTGATCAATTCTAGGCAGAGCGAACAGATCTTTGGGACAAGCCTTGTTCAAGGCAGCATAATCAACACACATCCTTAAATCAGTAGTGTCCTTTTTAGGGACCATTACAGGGTTGGCCGACCAATCAGTATGGATGACCTCTTCTATGAATCTGGCTAACTCGAGTCGGGCTAGTTCCTTAGCTATTGCCTTATGCTTTACATCGCCAAAACATCGTAGGGACTGTTTGACGAGTTTAGCATTCGGGTGTACATTTAGAGAGTGCTCGGCAAGTTCCCTAGGTACTCCGGTCATGTCAGATGGTTGCCATGTGAAGATGTCTTGATTTGCTTGGAGGAACTTGACGAGCGCGCTTTCCTATGCGCTATCTAGGCCTACGCCTATCTGGGTCACCTTGGAGGGTTCATCATCCTTCAAAGACGTCTTCTTCGTCTCTTCCGATGCCTTGAACTGCGGATTCGGCTTTGTCACCTCCTTCTTTGTTGTGGGCATCTCGGACGGATCTATGGTCTTCTTGATCTCTTGGTACTCCTGGGCGTGCAGTACGGCTTTAGCAAAGGTGACATTTCCGTCCTCGCACTCTCGCGCTTTCTTCGAGTCTCCCCTGATGGTGATCACGCTGTTGGGACCTGGAATTTTCATCATATTGTAAATGTAACACAGACGAGCCATAAAATCCCAGTAAGCCGGACATCCGAATATAGCGTGGTACGCGCTCTTGAATGGGACTACTTCGAAGGAAAGTGCTTCCGTCCGATAGTTCTTTGGAGATCCAAAGGTAACATCCAAAGTGATCTCTCCCAGGGAATTTGCTTGTCTTCCTAAGACAACTCAATGAAAGATCATAGAGCTGTAATTCAGCCGGGTCTCTAAAATCTTCATCCAGCGTAACGTTTCGACATACAGGATGTTAATGCTGCTACCACCGTCCATGAGAGTCTTGGAGAAACCATAGCCGTCAATAAGTGGGTTGATGACTAAGGCGTATTTTCCTCGCCTGTGCAACTTAGGCGGATGATCAGCACGGGCAAAGGTGATTGCAACTTCCGACCAGTCCAAGAATTGAGGGATAGCCGGAACTGTCGCGTTGAGCTCATGAAGAACTGCCTTTTTGACCTAAGCTGGTTGAGATCCGAGGAAGGTGACGTATGTGTCTTTCTTGGTCGGGAAGTTCTTCTTTCCCTCCGGCTTAGGATTTGAAGCATCAGCTTCCTCCATGTCGGAATCTTCCTTGGAATCTTTATCTTTCTCGGGATTCTTCTTTCCCTTCTTCTGCTTGGCCCTGTAGCTAGCACTATCGTCTTCCTTGATGTCGTCATTAAAATGATACTCTGTGTTTGTGTGAGACGAGCCCCCATTGGCATCCAAATGATGCACACATGGTTTATTGGCAATGTCGGCCCAAGAGTAGGTTTTGCCAGGTTGCTGGTCTCCTCTACCTTGGACTCTTGATGTCGCACGACCGCGTCCGCGGCCACCGCCACGTCCTCCTCGTCCTCCAGACCCGAAAGTAGCAGTAACCACTGTCGTTTCCGCGTTGGGATTTTCTTCCGAGGTGTTCTTGCGCTTCTGAGCTTGCTGCTTTGGTTGTTTTGCCGACTGTGGCACAGTTAGGGTGTTCAGTAATCCCTCTGCGTCGTCATCGGCATCTACATACTTGCTCGTTGTTTCTATCATATCTCCCAAATCAGTGACTTTGTCACACTTCAAGCGATGACATAGTAAACCAATTGGGAGTCCTGCAATGAAAGCTTCAATTGTAGTTTGGTCATTTACTCCCTCACAGGAGTTCTTGGTGTCGATCCATCATCCGGGATAATCTCGGCAAGTTTCTCCGGCTTTTTGGGTGCAATGTTGTAGGTCTCCTACCGTACAGGGCCTCCGGTATGTGCCTTTGAAATTCCAAAAGAACACACTTTGCATGTCATACTAGTTGTGGATGGTGTTCTCCGGAAGTTCATTGAGCCATGATCGTGCCGTCTTCTGCAACATGAGTGGGAGATATCGGGTTGCGACCAGGCTATTTCCGCCTTTAGCGATGCAGCAAGCTTGGAAAAAATCCTGGAGCCAAGTATCTGGCCGAGCTATGCCATCGTAGGCTTGGATGTGTCTTGAGATAGAAAATCCTTCCAGGAATTTTGTTGCTCTTATGCATGGTCCGAAGCACTTTGGGCCCACGTATATATCATCATTTTCGTAACGCCGTGCCTCTATGTTGGAGTTAATCTTGTGCCTTGCGTCACTTGGGGATAAAGACCGTCCTGAATGACGGCTATGGCTATGGTGCCTTGGAGCCGGACTTCGGCTTCTGCCACCACCTCCTACGCCACGACGCCCTCCTTGGCCTTCTTGGGAGCCGTTGTGATGGCTGCTTGGTGGAGAGGGTGGAGCAGCTGGATTGTTACCGGCTGATCGCCGGCCTCCGTCCGAAGCGTCATTATTCTAGTTCCGGGGAGGACCTTCATTATGAGGAGCCCCTTGCCGGCTTGTCTCAACATGGTGTCCGTCGTTCCATCATCCTTCAGCCAGATGGCTTGCATGTCTAGGAGGTGGCATTCTTTGACGGTCCTCCTCCCGACGTTTCTCTTTGTCTTCTTCCATGCGATCATTCGACTCTCGCCGGGGAGGATTCTTCGGATTCGGTGCCTCAATTGCCTCTTGCTCCGCAGCTGGAGTAACATTGCGATAGTCACATGCAGTTTTGTGATGATGTCCTGAAGATCTGGTTCTTGAGTAGTTGTCTTCCCGATGTATCTATAATTTTTGATGTTCCATGCTTGGTTTTATCCACTTTTTGTGTTTTGTCCACACTTTGGAGTACTTTTCATATGATTTCTTGGACTAACCTATTAACAAGAGCCACAGTGCCAGCTGCCTGTTTTCTGCTGTTTTTGGTTCCAGGAAAGTCAGAAAAAGAATATTCTCGGAATTGGACGGGACAAAAGCCAAAGTGCCTATTTTTCCGGAAGTCATCGGATGCCAGAATATGAGACAGAGAAGGGCTAGGGGCCGGCCACACCACCTGGCCGCGCGGCCAGGCCTGGCCCGCGCCAAGGGGTGGTTTGGCCGACCCCAGCACCTCTTCGGCCTCTCCTTCCGCCTATAAGATGCCCTCGGCACGAAAAACCTAAGTACCTGATCAAAAATCCACGAAAGAGTCTGTAGCTGCCGTCATCTCCATCCCTAGATCAGGAGGGATCTGAAGCTCTTCTCGGCACCCTGCCGGAGAGGGGAATTCACCCAGGAGCCCTTCTTCATCACCATGCAAGCCTCCGGTGTGATGCGTGAGTAGTTCATCTTTGGACTACGGATCCATGTAGTAGCTAGATGGCTGGTTCTCCTCCTTTGTGCTTTCATGTCTAGATCTTGTGAGCTCCGTTCATGATCAAGATCATCTATTTGTAATTCTGCATGTTGTGTTTGCGGGGATCTGATGGATATTGAGATGCTATTTCAGATTGATTATTGATTATATCATGTCTTTGTTATTTGTGATCTTGCATGCTTTCCGTTGTTAGTAGCTATCTTGGCCAAGTAGATGCTAGCAACTCCAAGAGTTAGTATTTATGCTCGATAGTGGGTTCATGCCTCTGGTAATCTAGGGAAGTGACATAAATCTCTAAGGTACTAGATGTGTTGTTTCTACTAGGGATAAAACAACAATCCTTTGTTCATAAAACAATCGTATTGTTTACTTTACACGCAATTCGTAAAGCAATAATATGTTGCTTGCAACTTAATACTGGAGGGGGTTCGGATGATAACCTGAAGGTGCATTATTAGTCATAGATGCAGTTGGATGGCGGTCTATGTATAATGTTGTAATGCCCAATCAAGTTCCAAAGGAGCAAGATGATTAGTATATGCATGTATTGCTTTCTCGATGTTTGTCAATTGCCCCGCTGTAATTTGTTCACCCAGCATGTTATCTATCTTAAGGAGAGCCACCTCTAATGAACTATGGATCCTGGTCCTTTATTTTACATACAATCTACAAACTGTTTACTGCTTTGTGTTTACTTTTTGCAAACTTTTACTTCCTTCCATTCGATATGTTTAATCCTTTGTTTTCAGCAAAACCGGTGAGATTGACAACCTCATCGCAAGTTGGGGACAAAGTTATGTGGTTGTGTTGTGCAGGTCTCCACGTTGCTACTAGCACCGGTAGTGCGCCCTGCCAAGGCTCAGCTAGCAACACCTTTGGGGTGTTTCCTTGCTCCTACTGGTTCGATTAAACCTTGGTTTCATAACTGAGGGAAACTTGTTGTTGTGCTCATCATACCTTCCTCTTGGGGTTCCCAACGAGCTCTACATCAACACTGAGCCATCAAACAATAGCAAGGAGAGGACACTATTTCTTTCCGTCTAATGAACAACAACTACGCCTTAACATTAGATGAATGGTGCACATGCTTTAATTTGCCAAACAATGATGTTCATGCTTTACGCACATCCTTTACTAGGTTAAATCCTTCCCCTGAACAATACTATAATGGAATGAGCTTCATTACTAGAGTGAACAAGGGAAAGAATATTCAACATCCTGCAATTCGCTATTTGTTCTATGCTATTTCTAACACCTTACAGGCACGTAATGAGTTCACGAGACTCAACAAGGAGGACATCCTAGTCCTCGCAAAGGCTGCTTACATGAACTGCAACCTGTCACTTAACTTGGGCGCCATCCTTGTGCTCTACTTTGAGCACCAAGCCTCCCAAATCCAAGGGCCAATCATAGGTGGAGGCGTCATCACCATGCTTGCCACTGCCCTAGACCTCGACCTAGGTGAGTTGCAACCTGTACTAGGTGAGACACGTGTTGGTTTCTCCACTTTGAGAGCCTGCGGAATGCTCACTAGGAGAGGTGGTGCTTATTATCTGCATATTTCTGGAGTTGGGCTTCTATACCCCGCTCCTATGCCTAATGGACTTTTCTCTTTCGAGCAAGGACGTTTGCTATATGACTTGTAGGTTGAGCAACACCAACCCGAGGAAGATATTCCAGAAGAGGATGAGGACCAAGAGGAGGAGCAAGAAGTTCCTTATCAGGAGGAGCAGCCACAAAACTGGTTCGCCACATACAAAGATTTTCAAGGACTTGGAGGGACTCTGGAGAGGATGCATAGCCTCTGTTGAACCTTCGAGAATCAATAAGTAACCTCTCAACTCAATTTGCGAACTGGAGTAACGACTTTTTCCCGCCACCATAATGATTTGAAGGGCTTACAAAAGTCTAAGCTTGGGGAAGTTTCCTCATGTATCTTTATTTGGCGTTTATTTTCTTTTATTTAGAGGTTGTGTTTTTTATTTGAGTTTATAAGCACTTGTGTTGGTTTCCCCAACACCTTATGTTTAGTTCTTTCTATTTTCTTTCAAAATTTTCTAGCCGAGCTTTGTCGCCAATTTTCTAATCTTTAAAGTTCCTCTCTTAAAAACAACAAAAAGATTTCTCCATTTTTCCTTATTTTCCCTCTTTCTTTTCTTTCCGCCTCGAGGTCTTCATATATACTTGCAGGAGAGTGATCGACTTCGAGTTTCCAAGAAACAAATAAAAAAAGGAAGAGAGAAGTGGAACCAAACATGACAGGTATGCCTTATGACTCCCCACTTTTGAAGTTTGAGAAACCCATGCTAGTTAGTAGTAAATGTTGAGATATTATATTGGTGGAGCGAGTCTTTGTATTGTAGTAAGATTTTCGTTTGCATGGGTATTTAATTGGGTACATTTTGTTCTAGCTCTCGTAATTAACCAAGTCTTGCCTAAAAATTGCTAAACAATTGTAATAAGAAAAAGTCTCACAATTGAAGGCTTGGGTGGTGTAGTGTTTAGTCTTGAAGGTTTATTTCTAAAGACACTCAACACCACTGAAAATGTTGATTGACTTGATAGATCTCTTTAAAAGGATTTGTTCGACTGAATTAATGTTTAGCGGTTTTTGTGAGCATGCCAAAGTTTGACTTGATAATCATAAGAATGATATAGCTTTACGCGTGTCAAACTTCATGGGATGCCAACAACTCCACTGGCCTACGAACAATTTTCATGGAGGAAACTCCTAGATTTCGGCTATGAGTTGACTAAACACTTGTAACAACAATGCTATAGTGGGTAAGATTCTTGGCACTCCCGGGTAGCTATAATCATGATGGAATCACTCCTCTAGCTATTATGAGTAATCATAATGCAAAAGGAACAAAAACCTTAGTAATGCCACGAGTGTCCATCACAGCCCGATAAACTAATAAAAATCTTTGGCATGCTATCAATTACTTAAAAACTGAAATTCTTGACGGACAATAAATAGAAAAGTAGTGCTTGAAAAGTCTTGATTTATTGATGTGGGAGAATTGAGATACTTTAGTGTATATGCTTTTCATGACAACTCTCACACTCTTAATTTACATGATTGTACTTTATTTATTCAAAGGCAAGCCTATGAGTTGATTACTTGACATGGAATAAAGTTTACTCATTTGAATCATCCATGTTTACAATAATTTTGCTGCACTATAAGGATGCATGAAACCCATATGATATGCTTGACATTACTCTATCTATACTGAAGTTTTTCGGATTTATGAAGTGGAGGAAACGTGAGACTACTAATCATGAGTAAGATCACCACGTCGTTATTTCAATTTAAATGCCGAGTTCCTTTTTGATTTTGGTTTTCTTGCTCAGGGATGATCAAGTTTAAGCTTGGGCAGGTTGATGGCTCTGAAATATATCCATGTACGTCCACATTTAAACTGGATATTGTTCATAATTTTGATGAAATATCTCTCTAAACCTTGCCACTAATGCTAATATTCAGAGGAGTATGCAATCCTTTCTTTTATATTTTTCCTGTGCAGATAATGTCGTTTAAAGGAGGGAATCACTATATTAAAGTCAAAGATATGAGATTTCCAACTACCAGAAGAAACTAGGAGCCGTAAGACGGAGGCAGACGCTTTAACGACCAACTATACGACTAGAGAAAAAATTCTGGCCGTATAGCTCTAGTCGTATAGTTGGCGCCGCCACCGTTAGGTCAAACAGAACAACTTCCATGAAGGTATCCCTATATAAAGAAGCCTCAGGCGACGAGAAAACAAGCCAGACCTCGCCAATAAGTCTCTGCCATAGATCTCCAGCCGCCTCCAGATCTCAAAACCCTTCTCCATCTTCATAGCCATATTCCACCACTTGTAATAGTAGATCTCTTCTCCGACTGGCGACATTGTAAGACTATTGCTATTAATCTTATGATTTTCATTACAATGTTTGTGATTGTTGATCTCATCTCTATGTGTGAGTAATTCTCCTTGGGCTAAGGTCTTTGGCCTAGCCATGTAGCAATTGTGCACGTTGTTTATCATAGATGGGATCATGTATTAGTTTGTATGACATGATGATTATTGTATCCTATCTTGCCTCAATCCAAGGACTTGTCAGGTACCCAAGACCCCGAGGGTTGATCCAGGTATAGGGAGTATGAGTAAGGACTAATCTGCAGGTTGGAAACCCTAGTGACAGAAGGGGTAGTACGGTTGTATGTGAGGGATTTACTTGGGATTAACAGTGGCATCACTATGCATATCATTAGGTCTCTTTCTTCTACGGATGAGACTAGTAGGTTATTGCTATAAGCGGTTGCGGAGGCAATAGCAATTATGGATGCACTGCCCACCTATAATTTATCTTGCTCTAACAAGTACATGCATACTTTATTTCTATCTTTTATTCCCATCAGATGTTTTGCACAGCTACAGGTGAAACCAAATGCCCTAGGCCCTCTCTCTCCATCATCGACAACAACAAAAAGACACAAGCTATTGGTCCAGTAAAAACACAAAAGGAATTCTAAAACTCTTGAAGGTCAGTTAAAGTCACTTCACTACGCATTCGCTTCCGAGGATTCGATAACCTAGGTCTACTAGGGAAAAACAAGCTACACTACATCTGTAATCCGGATCGAAGGTATCATGTATGCAAGTGGTAAATGCCATCAATGAAGGGCATCTTGAGGTAAACGCTAATGACTCGGAGGTTGGTTGCTAAGTCAACCCATCTTAAAATAAAATGCTTAATGGGAGTCAACCCATTCTTAAAAGGGGTACTAAAAGTTTATTTTGTTTAATTTTATTTTGTTTCATTTTTGTGTCTTAATAAAAAATTTCAAGTTTTTAGAGTTGCAGAGAATATACACTTTCATGAAGTTTAAAGAAAAGTAAAAGAAAGGCGAAAGGGAGAATAAAATAGGGTTCAAACTACATAACAAGCAGTATGACTGGAGGTGACCATACCACGCGCCCGTACCGTTGAAGAGAAATTAGTCGATAAGTTCTTTTCAATTCAGCGGTCATAACGAGCACTGATATGGTCAGAGGTACCCATACTGCCTTCCTGTACCGAACTTCGACAATTTGCTCTAGTCTTACTACCGCGATAACGAGCACTGGTACGGTCGGGACGCGCCCGTACCATCTGCCCGTACCATGCCTCCAGGTTTGCTCTCGAAACTATAATCTTGATCCAACAATGACGACCACCAGTACGAGCGGGATGTGCCCGTACCACCCGCCCATACCGTCTACATCGCCAGGTAAAGACCGACGATGGCAGGCTCACAGCCAACCCCTTTCTTCTTCCTCCCTCATTCTTTCTTTCTCTTTCTCTCTCCACCTCAAACCCTAATCCTATAGAGCCTTTGATTCTTCTCCAATTTCTTGCTTTTGAGTGGGGGAATCTTCACATGATGAGTTCATCATATTTTGAGATTATTTTTGATTCCTCATGTTAGGATTTGTAATTTCTGCTTGTAATCATTTGTTTGTATGATAGAAACCTGATGTATATAGTTTTCTTTGAAAAAAATTGATCACAATGCATAACATCAAGAGGATTTTTCGCTCAGGTAAGGGATTGGGAACGGCAGGGGCCTCGGGCTCCTCCAGGCAACATGGCTCGAAGAAGAGATGCTCGGAGGCGGATAACTTGAGAGTAGCCATGAACAAGGACTATGCGAGGGTGAGAGAACGCAAGATTTTACCCACTAAGTGGGCAGGCCGTGAGTTCCTCTCCCACCAGGGTCTGGTGGAGGACTTCGACTGGATGACCATGCAAGCCGGCATGGTCCCTTTCTCCTACCTCTACACCGACACCTTCGAGCTTGCCACATATGAGTTCCTGTCATTATTCCACGATGACCTTGAGGTCCAAGAGAAAAATTGCATTGTAAGTTTCATGCTCAATGGGCAACCCCACAGCCTCTCTTTCTATCAATTTTGTGATTGTTTCGGGTTCTCTCATGAGGGAGAGCTCAATATCAATGAATATTTTCATGTAGAGGCAATGCATGCTTGGGAATAGATGTGTGTCCACATGAACATCGATTATTTGCGCAAAAAGAGCGCCACCATCCAGAATCCCACTATCCGTTACTTCACCACCTTCATGGCGAATTCTACTTTTGGGAAAGGAGATGTCAGGGCAATGGTAGGGCTCGAGATAAGTGTAATATATATGGCTCTGCATCCTCAGATGGAGCACAAGGTAAACTTGGGTGCTTTGCTCATCCAGCACTTCTGTCGCCAAAGATCGGCTTCCTCGGGTGACATTCGATGTGGTGGCTTGATCACACAGATCGCCTACGCAAGCGAGTTTGTCCTGCCCCATGAGAGAGTTGTGGCTGGCAGTAAGATTCTGGATCACATTCACATGGTTAGCACCAAATTCATGGGAGTCTATAGATCCCAACGCTCCCTCCATGCTTACCAAATTTATTTTGAGCCTAATGGTGATCTCCACCAATTTTTGCTTCCTTTTATCCAAGCTTTTGGTTTGCCAGGTAAACAGAATTGGGTCCTCAATGAGGAAGAGTTTCAGGAGGCATTTATCTCCTCAGGGAGGATTGCACCCCCGGAAGGTCACCCCAACTAGGAGCACTCAGCCGGTGGCCAGCAGCAGCAGGAGAGCAAGGTGGAGAGGACTAGAATGCAGTAGGCTACGATGACTAGGGTCATCATCATCGTCAACCTTTCCCCCAATACCAGCAACAAGGTATGCCGCAACCTCAATCGAGGGATTCGACTATGTCCCGAGGACAGATTTTGACCAGGTGGTGCATCGCATCGATAATGTATAAAATACGTTGCACGATGTGAATGTCAACATCATCAACCTCACCCAAGATTTCACCACCTTCATAACCGACTTTCCGAGCCACTATCCGTACTTTCCATACCAGCAGCCATTGCTCGGTGTTGGCTGCATCAATTGATTCAAGATAGGCCAAGGGCCTAAGCTTGGGGAGGTTGAACTCCTCCCCACCTTTTGCATTCATATTTTTGTTCTTCTGTTGATTCATTTTTTTTCCTTCTAGTGCATGTTTACTTTTAGTTTACATTGATAAAATAAAACCCAAAAATATTAGACTAGCTTTTATCTTGATTTGTGCAAAGTTCTCTCGGTTCTCGTTGAATTTTCTGCATGCTATTCACTCCTAGTGACTTAGCTATAGAGACGAACGTGAGGAGTTGACCCAAGTGGGATATAAGCAAGCAAGAGGAGGTACCACATTCCTATTTTCCCTCTTCCTGTAAGTTTACTCATGAACATATTGTGTCTGTTCGGTTTGCACTTGAGTTCTACTCCATGTTTAGCTCGTTATCTTTTAGGACTTAATCTCAAGGTTAATGTCACTACTTTGGTATAGACTTATGACAACTACGATCAGTTAAAAAACAACCCTTTGGATTAAATTCCAAACTTTTGAGAACAAGAGGAAGTGTCTTTTGACAACTTTGGTGCCACATTTTTGTCTTAAGGGCTTAATCTTAGTAGTACTCAACCCTGATCCTAACTGTTTCACTTGATAATACCTTCTGAAAAGAATTGTTTGATGGAACGGACTTTTTACGGTGGTTGTGGGAGATGCCAAACCTGTTTAGATCAGCTAAAAAGATATGCTTTATTTGAGAAAGAATTATGAGTACCCAAACTTCATGGAACTAACAACTCCTCTAGCCTACGAACGATCTTGAGTTCATCTCAGTTTTCCGTTACGAGTTGGTTAGACATTTGTAGCATTGCTGCGGTGGGCAAAATTTTAGTTCCATGGGCCCAAGTACTTGAGCAAAAAGAGAACTACCGACGAGATATGAGCTGAAAATATTCAATTCTTATGAGAGCATTAGTGACATGGGCATACCTTACAGGTACTCAAGTTTGGTATATATGGTCTAGTCTGGTAGAAGCCCACGACGTTACTAGGGCCCAATCAAAGATTCGGGTGACCTCAGGGGACTCCGACTGCTTGCAACACACAACAAGCTCAAGATAGAAAGTTCAAAGGGAAAACCCTAACTTGTAACTGACTCGACCTGCTATCTCGAGACCTAGACTATCTATATAAAGTCTAGGAGGGGGGCGGCGAGGAGGACGATCACAACCCTAGTTTCCACACCATCGCCAGATTGCATCTGCGCACCCCTGTAACTTTCGACTCCCTCGATAATTCCAAGAGCAAACAAGCAAGAGTAGGGTCCTCTACGAGGCCCGAACCTGGGTAAAACTCACGTCCATGTGTGCTTGTTTGCTAGCTGATTGATGCCTCCGGTGCTCCCCTCTTCTCCAAAACCCAAGTCCATAACAATGGGCATTGATGAGTTTAACCCTCATCAATTGGTGCCATCTGTGGGAACCGGGAGTGCTGATGTCACGCCTTCTTTAGCCCCATCAACTGCGATCTACAACTCTACAACACCGAAGATTCGCCTTCTCTTCAGTGCCTTCAACTTCACCATGCATACATCGGCCACTCGCCCGGATTTCAAGCCCGTGGGCGATGGGATCGGCCTGGCGATCGGGAGCTTATGCTTCCAAGTTGGTTAGCTGAGCATGGTTCGCCAACCTGGTCAGCCGACGGTCCCTGCAATTGCTCCAGCATTGTTGTTTCCACCACCGATTGGTACCCTGAGCGAACTTAATGCCCCAACAATAGTCTAGAACATGGAAAGCGACATCAGTCGCGAATCCGATCTGGGTGATGTAGCCACAGAAGATGGAGGATGGCTTGCAAAGAAGCGAGGCACGACTGAGTCACTTGGGAGATCCTCCTTGGTGGTGTACTTGGTCACCAGCCGAAACCTCCTGTCTACTTCGCCAGAAGAAATGCCCTCTATGGAGATACGAGTAACATCACCAGCACCAGTCCAGCAACACATGGGGTGCGCCCTGGCCTGCAGTGGTTGCACTCGACGGTGCATCCAAGTGCGAATGAGATCAGCACGGCCTATCTTCTTACCTATGCAGCACTCCAAGTCACAGACACGCTGGTACATCATCTCTGTTTCCTCGACTTCGCCGGGCATCACAACGTTCTTCCACGACCTCCTCCTCTTGCAAGCTGCCACCGGATCAAAGGGTGCGAGTCCATAGTGCTCCCTGTCAACCTGTTGGTCATGAATGTAGAACCACTTCTCCCTCCACCCTTGGACAGATGAAGTGAGGTTGATGGAAAAATAAGTGACATTGGAGTCGACGTGGATACCACAACCTCCTATATAGTAGACTATGGATCCAGAGCCCGACTGGCATTTGAGTTTGAAGAGTTTTTTAAAGAGGCCAAAGTGTGGCTCGATTCCGAGCCAGCACTCGCAAAGGGTAATGAAGCAGGCAATGTGGAGAATAGAATTAGGGGTCAACTGATGCAGCTGGAGCCCATAGAAACAAAGCAACCCCCTCACAAAAGGGTAAAGGGGGAGGGACAGACCGTGAATGATGAAAGCAAGGAACATCACTTGAAACCCAGTAGGAGGACTAGGGATTACCTCGTCACTGGGGATGTGGCAGCAATCTTCCGCAGCGGGAAGTGTCCAATCCTGACGTTGAGTGAAGAGTTCTGACGGCTTGCTGGAGGTTGCATGCCATGACCCATTCGTGACGTGGGTTCCGAGGCCTTTCTTCTTCCCAGCCATGGCGGCAGTGCTAGCACCTACGGCGGCGGCACCTTTCTTCTTGGCTGCAGTAGCGACAGCCGTAGATCCAGTGGCGGAGGTTCCCTTCTTCTTTCCCATCTGGCACTGACGGTGAGAGCGTAGGAAGTAGCTCGGAAAAGTGCGAAGCTGGTCCAGTGCCGCAAATAGGGTGAGAGCAATGGAGCAGCAATGGAGGCTATGCACGACGAGGAAGATGAACTATGGGGAATTACCGCCCGGTGGACCTCTACTTAACCTCATCGAAGATGCCATCAAACGGCCAGGAGAAAACCAACTCGACACGTGGCATAAATCAGTGTCGACGCGTGGCAGAGTAAAACCATGAACCGTTGCTCCACTCCCCCCCCCCCCATTACACGCGAGAATCGAGGAGACACAATTAAAATGGAGATTATGCACGCCTAGTCAAATCAAAGTCAGAAAATGGGACCCACTTTTCGTCACGTCCCATCAAAACTGCTCACACGGGCAACTGAGATCACCTCATTGTCAGCACTGACGTCATTAAACTCCAGCAGGAGAACCCTGTGACTACTCTAGTCCTTACTCAAGTCTTTGATTACACCAAGAACTCGGGGGCTACTCCTAGCAGGAGCGCTGGCCACACACCTGAGAAACTTTGTAAGACATCCAAGCACTATGAGAACATATTTTCTCACAAAAACCCTTCACTCGAATCAATGATTCGACTGTGGACTTCGGGTTACTCCCATAGAGAGCGCTAAAAGCGCATTCAACTGAAACAAGCAAAAGACGACAATAGTCGCAAAATACTTATAGTCCCTACTCAAGTCTACGACTCGAATAGGCACTCAGGGGCTACTCCCATAGGGAGAGCTAGTCACGCACCCTATGATTTTTCTTACACATAACTTCGTGTTGACTTTGTCCACACTCAAAAGCTTCGGCGACTCTGCCTCATATTTTACCTACAAAGAGACTGCGTCTCCTGAGCCACCCGAATCATCTCCGTGATGACAAAATTCGGATGCCACGTCTACGACATGAAGATAAGACCTGAATAAGGCCTGGAAACACACCTGTTGTGCTCTACCAGACATAATCCG
Source organism: Avena eriantha (assembly GCA_910589775.1). Taxonomy (NCBI): domain Eukaryota; kingdom Viridiplantae; phylum Streptophyta; class Magnoliopsida; order Poales; family Poaceae; genus Avena; species Avena eriantha. Next base: position 158,478,036 of record OU342741.1, on the reverse strand, counting down.
TGCCTGCAGGCATGATGAAAAAGCCTTGACGGACGCGTCGAGTGCTCACACTTGTACACTAGGATTGGACTCTATAAGACCTCCGCGGCCTGAGTCAAATTACGCCAGCACTTTTCTAAATTCGAGTCCGGGGACTCGAGTTTGAGTAGATTGCATTGTTTTTCCTAAGGCAGTTAACTGATCCCGATACATCGAATAAATCAGGCATATATATCAAAAATCCCTATGATACAAATTAGAGCACTCGAAAACATGCTCGGTTGTGCACTCAAAAGACTTCATAAGTCTCCACTCGAATCTACGATTCAACCGGATACTCGGGGGCTACTGACATGGGCATACCTTATAGGTACTCGAGTTTGGTATATATGGTCTAGTCTGGCAGAAGCCCACGACGTTAGGAGGGCCCAATCAAAGATTCGGGTGACCTCAAGAGACTCCGACTGCTTGCAGCACACAGCAAGCTCAAGATAGAAAGTTCAAAGGGAAAACCCTAACTTGTAACTGACTCGACCTGCTATCTTGAGACCTAGCATATCTATATAAAGGCTAGGAGGGGCGGCGAGGAGGACGATCACAACCCTAGTTTCCACACCATCGCCAGATTGCATCTACGCACCCCTGGTAACTTTCGACTCCCTCGATAATTCCAAGAGCAGACAAGCACGAGTAGGGTCCTCTACAAGGCCTGAACCTGGGTAAACCTTGCGTCCCTGTGTGCTTGTTTGCTAGCCAATTGATGCCTCCAGCGCTCCCCTCTTCTCCAAAACCCAAGTCCATAATAATGGGCATTGATGAGTTTAACCCTCGTTAATCGGTATCACCTCACCACCTAAAATGAAGAAAACTAGAGTTCTTAAAAAACAAGGAAGAGATGGGGTGTTAGATATCCATGATTTTTGAAGTGGGTGTTAATGAAAAGCTCTAAGTTTATCCTTCTTTTGACATCTACTTGTGCATCCTTAATTTTTACTAAAAGCATCCTTGCTTGAAAATAGTTTTACTCTCATAAAAGAGGGGCGCTGAAAATAATTGATTCGCAAGCCTAGCCAAATTTTTGACAGTCTATTTTGAGTTTAAGAACTATTAGCTAGCGAATTACTTGCCGTTTAGGAAGTGAACTTAAGTGCAATTGCTCAGATATATTATGCTCATGTTTAAGGTTACAGAATTTGAGACAATGGAATATGATATAACCTCCAACTTGTGAGTTTTTCCTCTTGATTCAATTTATTGCTATTAATCATTATAGCTTTGTCACTCGACGGCGGGTAAGAGCTAAGCTTGGGGAAGTTGATAGCTCCAAATTTCAACACTTTTTATCGTTGTTTTTCCTTTTGTTCATTGCTGGATTTCACTGAATTTTATCCTTTTCACTAATGTTAACATCGCAAGTAGCGAAACCTTGGGTTCTTATGATGGTTTTTAGGCAATGAACATTTTTGGAAGATCTAATGGCATTTATGGGCTAATTACACCTAAAGAAGCAAATCCCCATTTGGAGCCCCTTTCATTAGAGACATTCTGAGCGCATAACGACCACTGGTATGGTCAGGATGCGCCCGTACCGTTTGCCCATACGACCCGCCACCAGCTCCTTTTTATCAATACAAACAACTTTCATGAAGGAGAGATGACGAAAAACACAACACAGCCGCCACAAACACATCCAGAAGAGGAGAGATCAGATCTGGAGAAGGAGAAGAACATTGTCTCGTCCTTCGATGATCCCTAGCCTCTAAATCATTCCCTCCACCATCATCCCCATTTGTACTCACAGAGAGAGAGAGGTTGGCACTTGTAAGTGAAGGGTTCCATAGCAGAAAACAAAAAATTCTAACTATGCAAACACTAATACCAGGATCTATACTATGTAGATACAAGTAACAGAAAGAGAGAGACGGTATTCATACCCTTGAAGACCGAGGAATGCCTTACGCGGGAAAGCGTATGTTGATGAAGACGAGCAGCACCCCAAGTGTGGTGCCTCCAAAGTTCATCACACATCCGGTGTAGGCGACGTCTCCTGGGCTCCGATCCAGCCGAGCAGCAAAAGAAGAAGATGGCGGATTGAAGATCACACGACAGAGGTGTGAAGGTGGAGAACTCACACCCCGAGGTTCTCGCCAATATTACGGAGAAATCCTCAAGGGGATGAGAGAGGGAGAATGAGAGTAATGGGTGAATTCCAAGGGGGAGGGGTCACCCTATATATGGTAGGAGGGGGTGCACCACCCAGGGGCTAGGCGGTGTGGGACTAAACCCCACACCCGCCGGCCACCTAGGGGCTGCCGCCGGCCCTAGGTGGGCCCCACTTGGGTGGCCCACCAAGCCAAGGCCGGTAGGCCCCCTCTCCCTAGGCGCCTTGCCCTATTGGGCCTCCCTTCGGGTGAGGCCCATTAGCATTAGGAAGCCTTTAATAATAAAATAAAATATATATTTAATGTTATTTCTCCAATTAATATTCAAATACGTATATTATAATATTCCTTTACTATGGAACTCCTTCTAAACCCCTCTGATCAACATCGGATGTTATCCGGAACTATTTCGGTTTCTCTCTCTCTATTTCTCCTTCGATCCTGTATCTATCCCTAAGTGTCCCCACCCTTAAGTGTGTCATCCTTCGGTTCGGGAACACTCCGGACATGATTGAGATAACTCTCACATCAATGATCATCAGCAGGACCTGGATGCCCATGATGACCCGCGTGCATTCCACGAATCTTATCGCTCGAACCGTGAATAGTCGTTTCCCGTTCCCTTTGCCACTTGATACCTAGTTCATCCGAGACTTGATCTTTGGCATCTCCATACCTTAGTTTGATCTCGTTACTGATGAACTTGTTTACTCATTCCCATGTCGTTGCATTCTGTGACCCAGTCACAATCTTGCAAGCTTCATTAATGCAACGCCACCGAAATGGCCACAAATGTATCTATTTGTTACATGGACTGGCAAATCTTGGTCTTGATATGTACTTGTTGGGGATATACTTTCTAGGTATACTCAACATGCCTCACTGACCAGGGTGGCCCACTTCAGGTTTGAGCTTTGCTTCACGGATGACCCAGTCAGAGAGAAGAGACGGAGTCCAGTCCGGCTACGGGAAGGCCCAAAAGATTTACCGACATAGGCCCATAGTATTACTTATAGTTCAAGATGTACTCTGTAATTGACTCTTAGTCGTAGCCGGATAGATCTCTCATGCAAACCCTAGGCTGGATATCTATAAAATCCATCCTAGGGAGAGCCTTTAGGGCACCTTACCCTGACAATAGTCTACAATCTCAACTCGCATAGGCGAAACCCTTGTAACCCATATTCCGGCTCTGCCGTATTACTGGATTGCTAGCAGGAGTAGGATCCGTCCAAAGCTGGTAGATTCAAACCTGGGTAACTTGTGTGCTCACCGTCCTGGAATACCGTACGTCTCACACCCCTCTCTTCCACACGCCTCGAGGACCCACCCATGGCGTAATTTTCATCAATCCGACGACAGTTGGCGCTTACCGTGGGGTAAGTGAGCTTCGGATCTGTGTTCCGAGCGGAATCTGCAAGAATCGGAATCGGCGAGACTATCGCCATCGGTCGCATCCTCTACGCAAGTGATGTCCCTCTCATCGTTCTCGACGAGACATGGATTCCGGCTAGGGAAGCCGTGACCACCTACACCATCATGTATTTTGGCAAGATCGATGTTTACATCAGTTTCACTGAACCTGCTCCACCCACCCTATTGGTGATGATAGAGGCAGAAGAAAATTTTGGGTCCCCTTTCGTCCGCAGAGGCGGCAGAGTTCTGGATCTCAGAAATCTCTAATCCCACCTAGCCCGCACCCATTGCGGAGATAGTGGAGAAAGCTGAACCTGAAGCAGACCTTGCAGCACAAGTCGAATCTAGAGTGGATCTCCCTAGCAAGGTCGAATCCTAGATCGATCCACCTGCGAAGGTCGAAATCCAGAAAGCGCAAGAAAACAACTCTGATTCCAGCTCTGATAGTACCGGAACTGATAAACCCTTCCTGAGATACACGTTGAGGCGCATGATGATGCAATACGCAAGCGTGGATGAAATTCTCGAGACCATCAGGTGTTTCGAAGAAGCCGACCGCGAGAGCCGCAACTATCTCAGGAGGGACGCGTCACACTTTGTCGGATATATTGGATCCGGATCCGGCTCTGCCGATGCTAGAGACAACGAAGACTCGGTACTGGAGGCAATTAGAACAAGCGTCGACTTACCGGCATCTTCGAATGATTCCATGACGTTGGTAGATTTCAGAAAGTTCTCCGCATAATAGGAGCTTAACTCCACAGCTGCAGAAGAAGGAGAAGCCATGGACAAAGGATCCGGAGAAAACTCTCCTAAAGCGCAGGACAACATGGATCTCAGAGATAATCTCGAGGACCAAATAGCTGAAAGTATCAATCAGAGTTTGGCTCCGGGAAACGGTCCCAAAGCCGTCTTTGCTACCGGCGCTGCCAAGAAGGCAAAGAAGAAGAATAAGAAGAACAAGACCCAAGAAAAAGATCTTCTAGCAGAGGAAGTGATTGTAGGGGAATATGAGGAAGACTCAGATGGAGCACTTATCCCAGACAAGCCCAAAGAAGAATCGGTGGACGGGCACGTGATCACCGAAGGTGCGCGTAAACTCATCGATGATGCATTAACCACACCTATCCCTACAGCTGTAGAGCTTACTGCCGAGGAGCTGGAGGAAAGGGCCCAGGCCCTAGAAGCACGTCGCCAAGTACTCCTTGATGAAGCCAACAACATCCAGGAAGAAAAGAAACACATGGCAACTGCAGAGAAGTACATCTCTCGGCAGCATCATAAGACCCGGAAACGTCACATGCATAACGATCAATTTCTAGAAGTTCACAAAGTCCTCTTTGAGGGGGACCTAGGGATGCCTCGGCTCGATAGCAAGGGAGATCTAGTGTACCCTACGCCGGTGCAAAACACTATCGCAGTTTGAGATATCCTGGCAAATAATCCAGGCCCAGAACAGGTTCGATTGGGCATTAAGCTACTCACCAAGGGTCTGGAGCAGCAGAAGGCCACGAAGTCCGAAACCGGAAAACTGGTCTCCCAATCCGACCAATGTCGCACGGATCCGGCCTGGAATGACCCCAACGGGTTCCGGACCAGCATCGCCATTCCGACCGTCGGGAAGACAACTACTCAAGAACTGGATCTTCAGGGCAGCACCACAGAACTGCACGTGACTGGCGCAACGTTGCTCCAGCTGCTGAGCAAGAAGCAATTGCTGCGTTGTATCCGAGGAATCCTCCCCGGCAAGAGTCGAACGATCGCAGGGAAGAAGACAAAGAGAAACGTCGGGAGGATGACCATTAAAGAATGCCACCTCCTAGACCCACAAGCCGTCTGGCTGAGCCCCACCATGGTGGGAGTGACGAACGAAGGAACGACGGACACCGTGCGGAGACAAGCCGGCAGGGGGCTCGTTGTAATGAAGACCATCACCGAAATCGGAATAATGACGCTCCGGATGGAGGCCGGTGATCATCCGGAAACAATCCAGCTACCCCACCTTCTCCACCAAGTAGCCATCACAATGGCTCCCAAGGAGGCCAAGGAGGGCGTCGCGGTGGAGGACGTGGTGGTAGAAGCCGAAGTCCAGCTCCAAGGCACCACAGCCATAGCCGTCAATCATGACGACGATCTCTGTATCCAAGTGACGCGAGACAGGGGATTAACTCCAACATAGAGGCGTGGTGCTACGAAAATGGTGATATATACGTGGGCCCAAAATTCTTCAGACCACGCATAAGAGCAAAAAAATCCTGGAAGGATTTGCTATCTCAAGACACATCCAGCCCTACGACGGTGTAGCTCGGCCAGATACTTGGCTCCAGGATTTCTTCCAAGCTTGCTACATCGCCAAAGGCAGAAACAGCCTGGTCATGACCTGGTATCTCCCACTTATGTTGCGGAAGACGGCACGGTCATGGATCAATGAACTTCTAGAGAACACCATCCACAACTCTTATGACATGCAAAGCGCGTTCTTTCAGAATTTCAAAGGCACGTACTGGAGGACCTGTATGGTACGAGACCTACATCATTGCACTCAAAAAGCCGGAGAAACTTGCCGAGATTATCTCGGACGATGGATCGACACTAAAATCTCCTGCGAAGGAGTAAATGACAAAACTACGATTGAAGCCTTCATTGCAGGTCTCCCAACTGGTTTGCTACGTCATCGCTTGAAGTGTGACAAGGTCACTAATCTTGGAGAGATGATAGAAACAGCAAACAAGTATGCAGATGCTAACGACAACGTAGAGGGATTGCTAAACGCCTTGGCTGTGCCACAGTCGGCAAAACAACCAAAGCAGCAAGCTTTGAAGCGCAAGAATACCTCGGAAGAAAAACCCAACACAGAAACGGTAGTGGTCACTGATACTTGCGGGTCTGGAGGACGAGGAGGGCACGGCGTTTGCCGTGGACGCAGTCATGGGACATCAAGAGTCCAGAGTAGAGGAGACTAGCAACCTGGCAAAACCTACTCTTGCTCCGACATTGCCAATAAATCGTGTGTGCATCACCTAAATGCCAATGGGGGCTCGTCTCACACAAACGCCGAGTGTCGTTTTAATGATGAAATCAAGAAAGACGATACCGCTGGGAAGAAGGGAAAGAAGGATCCTGAAAAAGATAAAGAGACCAAGGAAGATTCTGACATGGAGGAAGCTAACCCTTCAAATCCCAAGCCGAATGGGAAGAAAACCTTCCCCACAAAGAAAGACACTTACGTTACCATCCTCGGATCTCAACTAGCTAAATTCAAGAAAGCAGTTCTGCATGAACTCAACGCAATAGTTCCGGCTGTCCCCCAATACCTAGATTGGTCGGAAGTTGCAATCACCTTTGACCATGCTGATCATCCGCCTAAGTTGCATAGGCGAGGAAAATACGCCTTAGTCGTCAATCCTCTTATTGATGACTATGGTTTCTCCAAGACTCTCATGGACGGCGGCAGCAGCATCAATATTTTGTATTTCAAAACGCTACGCCAGATGCGAATCTCGAAGACCCAGCTGAATCACAGCTCTGTGATCTTTCATGGAGTTGTCCCAGGAAGGCAAGCAAATTCCCTAGGAGAGATCACTTTGGATGTTACCTTTGGAACTCCAAAGAACTATCGGACGGAGGCACTTTCCTTCGAAGTGGTCCCATTCAAGAGCGCGTACCATGCTATATTCGGACGACCGGCTTACTAGGCTTTTATGGCTCGTCCGTGTTACATTTACAATATGATGAAAATTCTAGGTCCCAACGGCGTGATCACCATCAGGGGAGACCCGAAGAAAGCGCAAGAGTGCGAAGATGGAGTTTCTTTGGAATTTCTGACTTGGAGTAAACATTTGCCAATCTAAGAAAATACAACATAATGCTTAATCTGAAGAAATGTTTCTTTGGAATCCCAGCCGGAAAATTGTTAGGTTTCATCGTGTCTCAAAGAGGCATAGAGGTGAACCGATACAAGATCAAGGCTATACTCAATATTTCTAGGTCGACTCGCCTAAAGGATGTTCAAAGACTAACTGGTTGCATTGTTGCAGTCAGTCGGTTTGTAAGCCGGCTCGGAGAAAAAGCCGCACCACTCTACAAGCTCCTGAAAAAGACCAAAAAATGCGTTTGGACCGATGAAGCTGAAGCAGCACTACAAGACCTAAAAGAAGTACTCTCATCTGCTCCTATCCTTGCAGCACCAGAACCAAGAGAACCGATGTTGCTCTATCTCCCTGCGACAAATAGGGTCGTCAGTGTCGTCATGGTAGTGGAGAGACCAATGGAAAATCAGGAACACCTGGTGCAGCGTCCGACTTACTACCTTAGCGAAGTCCTAACTGAATCAAAGCAGCGGTATCTGCACTATCAAAAGCTAGCTTATGGTGTGTTTTTTGAATCCCATAAGTTACGGCACTATTTTCAGGAACACCCAATTACCATGGTGAGCACAGCTCCCATGAGAGTGATACGTCCATTTTGCATCACTATTCTATGTCATAATTGACTGTTATTCATTGATATATTTCGTTTTAAGAGGTGATACTTATGTTATTTCATCTGTTTTTGCATGGTTAATGACTTTTGGAGCATGGACCGCTGCAGTCAGGATTCTGATGGAAAAGGTGCTATTTGGAGGCAAAATTCGCGAAGATTAGAAAAATCTGGGAAAATATACGGAAAATCCTATTTTTCCAGAAGACGAAGGCCGCTAGAAGGAGGAGTGGAGATGGGCCACAGGGGGCCCACACCACCCCCTAGCGCGGGCCACCCTAGGCCACGCCACCAGGTGGTGTGGCCACCCTAGCCCACCTCTGTCTCTCCCCTCTGGCGTATATATTCCTCCCTAAACCCTAAGACTCGAGGAGCAACCATAGAAAGATTCCGCCGCCTCTGCGGGGCGGAAAACACCGAGAGAGAAAGATCTCTCTGGCAGACAGATTTCTATCGGGGGAATTCCTTCTCGGAGAGGGGAGATCATCGCCATCAACACCACCATCAAGCTGGACTTCATCGGGATCATCATCATCATCACCACCATCATCACCATCAGCACCCTCATCACCACCTCCATATTGCTGTAACAATTGGGTTTAATATTGCATAGTTCATAGGGGAAACTTTCCCGGTGTTGATTACTCTTTGTAGTTGATGCTATTGAGTGAACCGTTGAATTATTGTTTATGTTCAGATTGTTATACATCATTATTCCATCTCTGATCATGATCCATATGATGTCTTGTGAGTAGTTCGTTTTGTTCTTGAGGACATGGGAGAAGTCATGTTGTTAGTAGTGGAGTTGTGTTGACAAAGATTCAATAGTTTGATATTTAAGTTGTGGTGTACTTCTTCTAGTGGTGTCATGTGAACGTCGACTACATGACACTTCACCTATATGGGCCTAGGGGAATGCATTGTGTATTTGGCTACTAATCGTAGGGGTTGCTGGAGTGACAGAAACCTGAACCCCCGATAGGAAACCATTGCACAAGGGACGTAAGGGTCTTAGAGTTTAAAGATGTGGTTAGGTTTCTACCTTAATTACTTTCTTGTACTTATGGATGTTTGCAAGGGGTATAATCACAAGTATGTATTATTCCTAGAAAGGTCGGTACATTAGCACAGGTTCACCCACACAACACTTAGCAAGCTAAAGAAGGTTAATCAACTATATGAAGCGAAAGCACTTGACAGTCTTCCCATGTGTCCTCGAAAACGTTTGGTCATCTTAAGTAATACAACCGTCTTGTCCTTTGTTGCATAAAGGATTGGGCCACTTGCTGCATTTATTCTAATTGTCTCTTATTTACTCGTACTTCGTTTACTTGCATTATCAAAAACCCCTAAAAATCTGTTTGCTAAGTATTTGCAGAGAATTTCTGATCCATACCACTAGCCAGCACCTTCTGCTCCTCATTGGGTTCGACACTCTTACTTATCGAAAATACTACGATACACCCCCTATACTTGTGGGTCATCAAGACTATTTTCTGGCGCCGTTGCCGGGGAGTGAAGTGCTATTGGAGACTGGAACTGGTAAAGGAAACTTCTACTATGAGTATTGTTTACTTCTGTTAGTTGCTTTATTTTCGTTATGGATAATTCGCTGAGTTTCTTATTTGGTAATGCTACTACCACTACTAAGGTAGTAGATGAACCACCACCTGTTGAAAATGATGCTTTTAAAATACCTACAAGAATTATTGATCGTGTTATGGATAACTACTATGTTGGGGATGGAACTGTCCATCCCGGTGATCATTTACTCTTTATACACGAATCATGCAGGTTGTTCAAGTGTGCAGGTATCACTACAGATCAAGTTAAGAATAAGTTATTCTCATTATCACTGAAAGGAAGAGCTGAGGAATGGTATAAGCTGCTGAAGAATGGTCAAGCTCTTGAATGGGAGGAAATAGTGTCTCTCTTTTATTCAAAATTTTATCCTCCTAGTGAGATTCATAAAGATCGGAATCAAATATATAACTTTTGGCCTCTTGATGGAGAGAGTACAGTTCAAGCTTGGGGGGAGATTGAAGTTACTTATGCTCAAATTTCTCATTCATGAGCTCCCCAACAATATTATTATCAATAACTTGTATGCAAGGCTTTCTGTTCATGACAAGGATTTATTGGATGCTTCTTGTGCTAGATCATTCACTCGCATGGAAGAAGAAGCTAAATGGGATCTCTAGACCGTATTCAAGACAATGTTGAAGCTTGGGAGAATGACAAAGGAAGAAAGTCACGTATAAATTATGATTATGAATGCATTGAATCTTTTATGGGAACTGATGACTTTCAAAATATAAAAAATGCTTATGGTCTAGACTCTCAAGATATTTCTTCTTGTTTTAAGACTTTTGCTTCCTACATTGAAGTGCCTAAAAAGAAGTGGAATAAGTATCATGAACCTTATAAAGATATTACTAAGAGTGTTCTTGCAAGAAATACTGAATTTTATACTGCTAATCATGTTTTACCTGAACCTTACATTGAGAAAATGCCTTTCCCAGTTAAGATAAAGGAACATTCTATGATAGCTAGTATGGTTAATGAAAGTACAAGTAAACTTGTTGAACCTGATAAACAAATGGTTGATGAACCTATTATAGCAAATGTGAAAGACTTTGTCACTAAATATGAAGAAGAGGGACACACTATCCTTTGTAAGGATACCTCTAATATTGTTTCACAAAGAAGTGTTATGAGAGATAGTATTCCTGTGTTTTCTGTTAGAATAAGTGATCATTGTTACGATGGTCGTTGTGATAGTTATATTGTTAAGTTTATGCATGATACTGAAAGTTACTATGAGAGAGGGAAAAGTGTTCTTATGTATCTCAATAATATCAAGTTTCCTCGTTTTATGCTGAAAGTTTATATGTTGCATTTGTTTTGCCTTCCTATGCTAGTAGCCTCTGGTTTCAACAACTTGTTTGTTTACAAAATTCCCTTGCATAGGAAGTGTGTTAGACTTAAATCTATGTATTTTTGCTTCTTAATGCTCTCTTTCACTTCAATTCATATTCTTATATGAGCATCTTCAAAATTATCATGCCCATCATAATGGCTATAAGGAAAGAGCTTTTGGAAGACAACCTAATTTGTTTTTTTGCTTTTGGTTTGTTTTTGTTTCTTTGAGTCTTGGAAGTTATTACTTCGGTAATACCTCTCCTTATCCTTTTGTTTGGATTTTGTGTCAAGATCAACCTCTAATGAGAGAGAAGTAAGATTTGGGGAAGTTGATGTCCCGAAACAGATTTTTGTGCTTCACCGTAAAAATTTGTGAGAGATCTATGTATGTCGGATTGAGCTGAAATGTTTTGTGCTTCTGCCCCAGGTTGCTATTTAACTTTTGTTAGTTTTGCACTTTTTTATTTGAGCAACATAAGATTTTCGAAAAAATTGATCTTTACCTACTGGTCTGTTTTGACAGATTTTCGCCACTCTTGCATTTGCTTCTTTATTCGATTTCCTTTTTGAATTCTTTTTGAGTTTTCGGAAGGAGATGCTACAGTAGCTTATGTTTTGATGGTTTTCAGTTGAAGTTTGGACTCAAAAGGTTTTATCACTTCACTTGTACTAATGTTGCTAATGAGAACTGTGTGAAGTTTTGTGTGAAAGAAATTTCCAGGTAGTGGAGATAATGGTGTAATAAGGAAGTGAAAGGTTTCATGACTCAAACAATAAGTGTATGAAGAAGAAGATATCGATGTTATTCAAGTGGTGACTCCAGAAAAACCTACTAGATACCAAATTCAGAGACCTGCAGAGTCCGTTTTCAAATACGTAACAGTTCTGGAAAGAAAAGTTCCGGGAAAATACTATCCAACTATATTTTTGCAGTTTTCAGTCAATAAGGGAACCTACGAAGCAAAAGAGGGACAGAAACGGAGCCAGGGTGGTCACACCACCCTGTGGAGCGGGCCCACCCCTGGCTGTGCTACCAGGTAGTGTGGCCACTCCGGACTCCGCCTCCAACCCGTTTTCTCCTAGTACCTTCCTTTTGTCGTAAAACTTCATAATATATAATCCCCCGGATCCCCCGAGGTTCATATATCATGTTTTCGTCATGTTTTTGTTTCGATCTGTTTCTTCCAGGAACTATCTTTAAAAGCTTAGAAGCACAATGGTGTCTGCCAAGGATAAAGGAAATGAGCCTATGGAGGAAGATCTCCAAGACCCCGGGCAGGAGAAGGAGATCAAGAGTGAAGGTGAAGAGGAGGCAAAGCACACCGGCACTACCATTGCGAGCATTGGAGTGTTGGCAATCTGGCAGGGTCAGGAGGACTACACGGATGTCAACTGGAGGAAAACCTCCGCGTCACTCTTTAGCTTCACGCCATGTAGGGAAAGAAGACTCCAAGAGGGAAGAGCAGAAAAAGAATCACAAGAGCTGGGATCCATAATCTGACATGATCATGCACCGCATCAAGCACAACTCGGAGTTGATTCGTACTCTCACCTTCGAGATTGAGGACTTGGGGAACCTGATCAAAGTGCTTATCAAGAGGATACCACCACCACCAAAGGAGTAATTCGTCATCAGGTTTGGCATCCCCTTGGTTTGTTCCAAGCTTGGGGGAGTGTCGCGATATCACATCACTATCTTCTATCTTTTTACCTTTTTAGTAGAGTCATATCACTAATAGAGAATTTATCATGTAGGATGGTTTGCATTATGGAAGTGTCCCCTCTCTCGTTAGATATGTATCCCTTGGTGTGAGTTGCCGTTATGGAATATCAATGAGAAGTTCTATCATTTACTCTTTTTCATATCTTATATTAGTTTTCAATTCATGGTTATATGATTGATCTTGTTGTTAGTATTGGTATCACTTTGGGATCTTTGAGTTAATTTAGTTGGTTTTGGCAAACCTGGCTTGGTCAGTAGCAACACTATTTTTGAGAGTTGAATGAAAAGATAAAAGTACTCTAAAGAAATATAATTTCATCATCTTTATTTCTTGATTTGCTCATAATTTTAGTATTCTCTAGTTAAGATCTTTTGTGCTTCCAAGGAAGATTGCATGTTTGTTTTTATCACTTATATGTTTGTTTGTTTCCTTCAACTCTTATACTTGCTACCTAGCCTTGCTAGCCAAAAACCTGTACTGAGAGGGAATTCTTCTCGTGCATGCACTTCCTCAAACCAAAAACCATGCCATTTGTGTCCACCATACCTACCTATTAGCATTATTGCTATTCCAAGTAAATTCTTGTTTTATCTACCTTCCAAATTAAACTTGTTATGTCAAAATTAGTGATTAAAGCTCTCACGAACTTGATGGCACACTTTACTTTTCTTGCATTTAATAAACCTGAACCATTGGGTCCTTCTTTGTTGCGTATATGCTTGCGCTTTATGAGTTGAAGTTAGCAGAACCATGTATCATGGGGAACGCTTTCAACACTGCCATGGTACTTTGTACCTAGTTGATATCATGATTCTTTTGCCTATAGATCCCGGTGGTGTGAAATAAAAGGGGAACTTGTAAGATCATGGAGTTCATGTGTGTGTTAGAGAAACGCCTAGGCTGCTAGCCTAAGCCATGCCTAATCATGGTGGAAACTTGTAGCATAACTATAGTGAGCATTCTATGAAGCATCCTCAATAAAAACCTATGCAAATAGCAAATAAAAAGATCGCTGAGATGCTCGTTGTCTACTTGCCTTGTCATTTTGATTATGGGATAGCTCATGTATCATGTGCAAGGGGTACCCCGTTGGCGGTTCTCAATTATACACATGTATTTACAATGACAAGAGCTTACTTATGACTGAAGTTGAGTAGCATGAGGTTCGGTACTCGTAAGTAAGGGGCATGAGATTTCAACTTTTAACTTGTCAAGCATATCCTCTTAGTTGTGTCACTTTAACCTTAATCACCTCAAGATGCCTATGATAGGGGCAATGTGAGCTAAAAGTTATTAAGTATCATAACTTTTGGGAGCTATTTATGAGACTTGCAATCCCTGCTTCCCTCTGCGAAGGGCCTTTCTTTTACTTTTTAGTTTAGTCAGTAAACCTATTCCCTTCTACCTCAGCAAGTATTTTGAGTTGTTGTGTTTCATTCATTCATATGATGATTAATTCAATCATGTTTCTTATGTTCCTTGTTTTGCACATTGCTCTTATTTTGGTGATTACTACTTTGAAAGCTTTCATTAAAAACCAGTTATTTGTGAACTCCAGCAAATTATCAACTATTCTTCGACCAAGAGCTAAGTTTGCCATTACCAATTATGATTCACTTTATGTATCTTTATTGTTTTCCTTTACTTACTACAAGTTAAGTTATATAATAGTGAGGTGTCTTCTATTATGATCTATGTATTGATGAATGTGATGCTTCTTGTCCGTATTATTTTATCGACTCTTCACTCCACAAACCTGAGGTCATGTTTATTGAGCTTAGTTTCGCTTGGGGACAAGCGAAGTCTAAGCTTGGGGGGAGTTGATACGTCCATTTTGCATCACTATTCTATGTCATAATTCACTGTTATTCATTGATATATTTCGTTTGAAGAGGTGATACTTATGTTATTTCATCTGTTTTTGCATGGTTGATGACTTTTGGAGCATGGACCGCTGCAGTCAGGATTCTGATGGAAAAGGTGCTGTTTGGAGGCAAAATTCGCGAAGATCAGAAAATCTGGGAAAATATACGGAAAATCCTATTTTTCAGAAGACGAAGGCTACCAGAAGGAGGAGTGGAGATGGGCCACAGGGGGCCCACACCACCCCCTGGCGCGGGCCACCCTAGGTCGCGCCACCAGGTGGTGTGGCTGCCCTGTCCCACCTCTGGCTCTCCTCTCTGGCGTATATATTCCTCCCTAAACCCTAAGACTTGGGGAGCAACCACAGAAAGATTCCGCCGCCTCTGCGGGGTGGAAAACACCGAGATAGAAAGATCTCTCCGGCAGATAGATTTCTGCCGGGGGAATTCCTTCCCACAGAGGGGAGATCGTCGCCATCCACACCACCATCAAGATGGACTTCATTGGGGTCATCATCATCATCACCACCACCACCATCACCATCAGCACCCTCATCACCATCTCCATGTTGTTGTAACAATTGGGTTGAATCTTGCATAGTTCATAGGGGAAACTTTCCCGGTGTTGATTACTCTTTGTAGTTGATGCTATTGAGTGAACCGTTGAATTCTTGTTTATGTTCAGACTATTATACATCATTATTCCATCTTTGATCATGATCCATATGATGTCTTGTGAGTAGTTCGTTTTTTTCTTGAGGACATCGGAGAAGTCATGTTGTTAGTAGTGGAGTTGTGTTGAGAAAGATTCAATAGTTTGATATTTAAGTTGTGGTGTACTTCTTCTAGTGGTGTCATGTGAACGTCGACTACATGACAATTCACCTATATGGCCCTAGGGGAATGCATTGTGTATTTGGCTATTAATCGTAGGGGTTGCCGGAGTGATAGAAACCTGAACCCCCGTTAGGAAACCATTGCACAAGGGACGTAAGGGTCTTAGAGTTTAAAGTTGTGGTTAGGTTTCTACCTTAATTACTTTCTTGTACTTACGGATGTTTGCAAGGGGTATAATCACAAGTATGTATTAGTCCTAGGAAGTTCGGTACATTAGCATAGGTTCACCCACACAACACTTAGCAAGCTAAAGAAGATTAATCAACTATATGAAGCGAAAGCACTTGACAGTCTTCCCATGTGTCCTCGAGAACGTTTGGTCATCTTAAGTAATACAACCGGCGTGTCCTTTGTTGCATAAAGGATTGGGCCACTTGCTGCATTTATTCTTATTTTCTTTTATTTACTCGTACTTCGTTTACTTGCATTATCAAAAACCCCTAAAAATCCGTTTGCTAAGTATTTGCAGAGAATTCCTGATCCAAACCACTAGGCAGCACCTTCTGCTCCTTGTTGGGTTCGACACTCTTACTTATCGAAAATACTGCGATACACCCCCTATACTTGTGGGTCATCAAAGAGATATAATCAACAACAGCGAGGCTACAGGACGCGTCGCAAAATGGGGCATAGTGGTTTCAACTTTCGACATTGAGTAGAAACCTCGAACAGCAATCAAATCCCAAATCCTTGTTGACTTTGTCGCTGATTGGATAGAGACAAAGGAGAATATGATCCTGCCAGAATCAGAATATTGGACCCTATATTTTGACGGGTCTAAGGCTCGAGGGGGCTTGGGGCTGGCGTATTGCTCAAATCACCCCAAGGAGATAAACTTTTATATGTGTTGTAGATCCACTTCACAGCGACAAATAATATTACTAACAAATAACATCACTAAGGATATCGGCATCCGATGTTTGATGTGTTACAGAGATTTGGATCTTGTTGCTCAACAAGTGTCGGATATCTATAATGCAAATAAACACATGGCAACATATAAATCTGTCGTGGATGAATTATCTAGAATGTTTGAGGGATTTGAGGTTCAACACATCCCTCGAGCAGAAAATGAGGAAGCAGATGCATTCTCTCGAATAGGCTCTGCATGGAAACATGTCCCGGATGGCGCTTTTTTAGAGCACCTCAAAGTGCCCTCTATAAAAGGAGTAAACGAGGAATATCCGAACAAATCCGACTCACCCTTAGTAGCAGTTCTGGCTGTCATTCCCAGTTGGACTCAACCCTACCTTGATTTCTTGGTAGATGGAAAATTACCCGAAGACGAAGTTCTGAGCCGACATATCATCCGACGAGCAAAATCCTATACTATAGTTAGTGGTGAGCTCTATAAGCGGAGTGCATCTGGGGTCTTTCAGCACTGTGTATCTCCGGAAGAAGGAGTGGAAATGTTACAAGAAATCCATGAAGGCGGGTGTGGTCACCATGCTGCAGCCAAATCTTTAGTGGTAAAAGCTTTTCGACACGGTTTTTTCTAGCTTACAGCCAAGGCAGATGCCGAGCGGCTGGTCAAGACGTGCAAGGGCTGCCAAAAGTACGCCAAACAAGCTCATGTTCTGGCTGATCAGCTGTGAACAATACCTATAACATGGCCTTTTGTGGTCTAGGGGCTTGACATGGTAGGACCGTTTAAATGGGCTCCAAGTGGATTTACTCACCTTTAAGTGATGGTGGATAACTTCACCAAATGGATTGAGGCTAAACCCGTCACTAGTTGTCATGGATCAACAACCAGAAGATTTGCCAAGGATGTTATAATCCGATACGGTTATCCACATAGAATTATCACGGACAACGGGAGTAACTTCTCTATGGGAGAGCTTGCTGAATTCTGCAATGAACAAAATATCCGCCTTGATATTGCGTCAGTCGCACATCCGCAGGCTAATGGACAAGTCAAAAGAGCAAATGGTTTAATCCTACAAGGCCTAAAGCCAAGACTCGAAGAACCACTAGACGTGTTGTGGGGGCTTGGGCAGAGGAATTACCCTCTATAATATGGAGCTTGCAAACAACTCCGAACATGTCACCCGGATACACACCTTTCTTCTTAGTCTGGTGCTGAAGTAGTTCTTCCTAGTGATTTGATTCACAATTCTCCCAGAGTTGCCGCGTATATCAAAGAGGATGCCGAGATTTCTCGACAAAATGATCTCGACTTAGTCGAAGAAGTTCGCGTCATTGCTGAAATGAGATCAACAACCTATCAGCAGAAGTTACGCAAGTATCATAGCTAGAGAGTCAGAACCCGGTCTTTCAATAAGGGCGATTTGGTTCTCCGGCTTGTGCAGCAAAGAAAGCACAAACTTTCCCCAGTATGGGAAGGGCCTTTTTGGTTAGTCGAGTATTACATAATGGTTCATACTACCTAACTGATATGCGGCCAGTCAAAGAGAGACCTGCTACTAAGAAGAGAAAGAGAGCTGGAGGCAGTACAAACCCGGAAGAATTAGACAGACCATGGAATATTGCTCAGCTACGTCCATTTTTTTCTTAGTTTATCCTTCTTTGTAATCATATATGTGTACATGTTTAATAACAAATTAAGTATTGGTTGCCTAAAAAAATCTGAGAAGTTTTTTACCATCTTATTTCTGAATGATCATGTCACAATCGAAAATCCTAGAATACTTGAAAGTACTTTATGCTCCTGTTTGTTCTGGTTTGGATTTTCGATTCTAAAATTGCTACCTTCAGGTATAAATCTGAATTTTATAGTCTCTGCTTTGGTTATTTGTCTGATTGCCGGATGCGGACATTTTCCGAGTAGTGAATTATTGGTACTACAAGCCGGCTTTGTTTCCGAGTTTAAATTGGTTTAGCAATTGAGGTCCGTTGCTCGGCAAAGTTTCTGTGCTAAAGATTGGCCGACTCACGAAAGGGACGAGGCGGAAAGCCAAATAAACGATAAGTGCAGACAAAAAACACAAGTGCTTATGTAAACATTTCAGTCACGAAGATTATAAATCCAAAAGTGCTGAATAAATAAAATAAAAACTTAGCACTAGCAAAAGTATCATACTACTTATTTACAGACCCAAATTGTTTTTAGAATAACATATAGTTCTTTCTGATACTCTATGATGCAGGGGGAGAGGTAGGAGCTGTCGGTTCACTGGACACATCAGCCTCGCCTTCATATTGTTCCGAGATGTTCAAATCTGATACAGTTTGATTGTTGTCAGAAACTTTTGCTATTTCTTCGGCAGGCGGAGGAGGCGTGGCCACGCGTGTGAAGAAGGGAGTCTCATAGCTGGTGAGATCAGCAACATCGCACCCATATCCGACACAGGATTCCATGATGGCCTTGATGTCCTGCTCCTGTCCATCTTCATCCACTTCGCAATACCCTCTAGTTACTTGCCAGATTTCCATGTTTCCATGGTGGCGCATAACCATGGTGAGAGCGTTCTGCATTGCAGTCCGTGTGTAGGACATGTTCCAGTCCTGGATGAGCTGGGGCATTTCCTTGGCCTTGTCTCGCACTTCAAAGCCGGACATGCTATCCATATCCAGAACCTTGAGAACCTCGCCAATATCTTAAATGGATTGGTGGAAGTCATGAAGCACATCATCGACTTGTGTAAGATGGCTAGTGCGAGATTCGGCAGATGGCTAGCGCGAGATTCGGCAGAGGCTGAGTCCAGTAAATTCAGAGAACCTGCGCATGTAATGTAAGATGGTTAATAAAATAAATCCGACCTCGAAAGACTCGAAATATGAAAAAAAAAGTTAGAAAGAAGGAAGCATACCAAAAAATGACATCATCGATTTTGGTCTTTTCTTCCTGAAGACTCTGGAGTTCAGCCCGAAGTGCTTCAGTGATATCCTTCTCTCTGAATAATTCATTGTTGATATCCGAGATTTTCTGATCCTGGGCGGCGATCCTTCGATCATGCTCGTCGGTGGCCATTGAAGAGGATTCAAGAATCTAAGAAATGCTCCGTTCATGATCTGACTTCAGTTTGTCCAGATCCTGACGTAAATCGGCGTTCTCCACCACCAAGGTTTTCAGGTTCTCGGCTTCTTCAATCATAGCATAGGACTGCTTTACCAGTGCTGTAGTCAAAGGAACAACAGTTGAATAAAAATTCGACTATGAACTAATGAGAAAGGTTTGAGTACTGGAATGTTTACCTTCAGCCTCGTCCCTTGATACTTTCAACTGAGCATTTTCAAGTCGGAGAGCCTGATCTCTCTCCGCTTGTAGCAGATATTCTTCAACAATTCCTGGTTATATGAATTAACTTTCTGTAAGTCAGAATACACAGAGTCAGAAGTCTACTAAAGACTCGGGGTAATATTGTAACTAATATCAGCATGAGTCATGGGGGCTACACTAATTCATTTTTTGGCATCCTAAGAAAGCATAAATCCGGATTTATCTATCCAACTTCATGCTTGGGGGCTAGAGGATATGATATAAAATAACATAAGTAAAAATATGAGTTAGAATTCCGACTTACATGTTGTTCGTGAGTGAGTTTGCTCAAACTCACATTCACTTCTGCAGAAACCTTCTCGGCAAGGGTGAGTGGAATAATTGGTGGTGGCGGAAGCACACCGGCTCTTAGTCCCTCGTCGCGAAGGCGAATTTGCTCGAGGATTTTGGAGTACTTGATATCCTTCGCTTCTTGTGCCTCCTCCTCGGCAGTAATGTTCCGGCTCTCCAAGCATTGTCGGGCAAGCCGTTGGATCTCTTCTGCTGATTTCCAAGTAATGCCAAGCTTGGCAAGACCCGGATTGTTGTGAAGGTTCTCAGCGAAGACTTCTGCTGAGGGATCATTACCCGAAGAGGGTTCACCCTTGTCAAGACCTGAGTCACCAATGGTGACGTTAGTTTGCAACCCAAGGATCGCTGGCTCTGCTGATTGAGCTGGATCTTCCATGACAGTCAGAGATGGAGTAATCTCTAGCGCCGCGGAAGGCTGAGGAGAAGAGGCAGCAGAAGGTTGAGGGGCAGGAGTCAGAGGAGCTACAGCGGGAGAAGCCAAGTTCAGCTTCAACTGGCTTAGGGGTTTCAAGGTAACTCCCATCCCTTTGCCCTTGATGAGATGTTTAGCTCTGAGAAGGTGATAGAACAAAAGGCATTACATCTCGGAAAGAATAAAGACATATAGTACAAAGACCTTGTGAGGAAAGATTACCTCTTCACAACATGCACCTCCTTTGTGCCAATGGCCACTATCGCAGCTTTACGCTTCCGAGGAACAATGTCCGGTAGTGGAACCAACTCTCCTCATCCTGAGAAAATTTACGAGGATATCCTTCGATAGGAGCAAGCTCTAACTCAGGGAGGTCGGCAAGCTAAAAAGAAGAGATATCTCAGTATTGCAAAATAATATAAAAATGAGCACATATACGAGTGGCTGCTAAGCTTGTTTCCCTTTCTTTTGCTATTTAATTCTAGCTCATGTAGTTTGGGGTGGATTAAATCCTCTAAATTCTTGTGCTTGGTTTTATCTCCACTTCTTGGAAATGCATAATATTAATGCCATCATATTATTATTGTTTTCACATAATAGATCATGGCATTATTATTTTTGCATGGGCCATGCACATTTCTCCACCACCTTTTTCCTCCATTAGTTTTTCTTTGGTTTGGTGGATCCTATCTAGGAGAAAACCATCTCCACCTCTCCTTAGTCACACCATACCATCTTATTTTATTATTATTTTCTCCATGCATGGACCATATGAGGCCTAGCCCTTAATTCTTTTCTTTTTCTTTCTCTTAGAATTCTTTTCACCTCCACCTCATGATCATTCTAGCCTCCACCATGCTCCACTTGGGATGGTCTTATCCACATTCTTCTCTTTTCTTTTATTTTATCCTTTTTCTACATATATGATCACATGAGCCTTATTCCACCTAATTCTTTTCGTCTTCTTTCTTTCTAGTTTCTTCTCTACTTTAGCCCATGCAAGATCAAGCCAAGGTGTCTTCTTGGTTTAGCTCCATACACAAGATACAAATCTAAATATCTACTTAAATCTAACCTAGCTATTTTTTCTCTCTCTCTCTCTAGTTCTCTCCTAACCCTAACCACACCCCTCTCATCTCACTCTCTCTACATGTGAGCCACCATCTCCCCTCTCTCTCCCTGGCCACCCTCCCCCTGGCCCCACCCTAGCTAGCCCCTCCTCTCTCTAAGCTAGCCTAACCCAAACCCTAACCCTAGCTAAACCTAACCCGAGGCCACCATCTAACCTCACCCGAGCTTTTCCCTCCCTCTCTTCTCTCTCCCTCGTGCCAGCCCCACCCTGCAGCCTCACTGCCTCGCCCTGGACCAGCCCCAGCCAGCCCAGCCGGCCGAGCACGTGCTCGAGGAGGGGGAAAAAGGTGGCACGAGGCCACCTTTATCTTGCCGTGCCCCAGCTGCCTCCTTCCCCTCTCCCTCCTTTTCCCCCTCTCGCACGCCTCCTCTGGCCTCTCCAGATCCACCCCGAGACGCCCCCTTCTTCCCCTCCTTCCTCTCCGTCCACCAGCAGCCGACGCCGTTCGCCGCCAGCAACCACCCCGTCCCGACGAACCAGCCCAGCAGCTCGACCGTGAAGTGGCTGAGAAGATCCAGGACAACCCCCGCACCACCCCGACCGCGCCTACGCGAAGGAGAAGCTCCCCAGTAACCCCGCGCCTCGCCGCCCTGCAGGAAACCCTAGCCGACGGAGCGCCTGCCTCCCCGACGCTCCGCCGCTCCTCGCGCCGATCCAAGCCCGCCAGGTAAACCGCGGTGAGCCCCTCCCTCTCCCGGACAACCTCCTCTTCTCCGTCATTGTCTAGCCTCGCCGTGCGTTTCGTCGAGCAGCCTCCGCGCGCCAGAGCTCGCCGGCCTCTGCAGCCTTTCCGCGCCGCGCAAGCCCTATCTAGTCCCCCGCTACCCTCCTGTCAACTCCCCCGAGCCAGCCGCACTGGTTAGCCACCCCGGAGCGCACGCCCGCGTCCCAAGTTCGAGTCCCCGCCCCGCGCCGCGCGCCGGATTAGCGTCAGACGCGCGAAGACGATAAACAGTAGCCGGCCGTGGTCAATTTGCAAAAAGCCCCCACCCTTTTTAATTACTGCAACCCGCGCTCCTTTCAGCCCCACCAGTCAGCCACACCAGCACGTTTGCAGAAAACCCCCTGACTTTTCCCGTTCGCAACCCGCGCTCCAGCCGCAGCCCCACCTGTCAGCCCCTGTCTCCCGCATCGCTGGCACGTGGGCCTTCCACCGTTGGTCCCGCCTGTCAGTCTCGGTGGGTTAGCCCGAGACGCATAACAAAAGCGTTTTCGCGCGCGCGTGGCCCAGTCAGCGCCGGCCCCACTTATCTGTGACTGTGGGTAGTTTGACTGCGGTGTAAAAAGTAATTCCCTGAGTCTGTTTTTATTCAAATCTTTTCAAATTTATTTAGATTCAAATTCTTTTCAGATTCAAATAATTTTTAAAATACAAATCCAAATAATACAAATAATATATGTTTTGGAATCAGAAAAATGTGAGGAATCCAAATATGCACTTCAAAATATATTTTGCACACTTTAAATTTCGAGATGATTAAAATTACAATAAAATGCCCTTTTCCTTATTTAATTAATAACTTTTGTTTTGTAACTCCAAATTTGACAAATAATATGTCTAAATCGATCAGCGCGACGAGCCCGTTCTATTTATGCAGTCCTTGTTCTGAATCGAAGCATGCATCATGTTGTAAATTAAAATCTGAACTGTTTATGACAATAAAACTTGGGCAAATAAATAATAAAGTGCTTCATTTCTTGTATCCACACCTCACCTTTGCCATGCTACTTTAATGCCATGTAATTGTGCATCATTCATCATGGCATGCTTGGTTGCTTGTTGCATTTTAATTGATATGCTTGTGCACTTTATTTATGTTGGCCCTTGTTTGTTTGGTTCTTCTTCGAATAGACGCCCAGCAGGAGAATTACCAGGAATCACAGGAGTATTACCCAGATCCATCTCTCGCTTCAACTGAGCTGCCAGGCAAGCACTACCACATGCTTGCATACATACAATACCTATTGCCTCTATCTTATTCTTGCATCATTGAGTCGCGATTGCATTAAATTGAATCCCAAGTACTGCATAGCCTTTACTTTTAAACCACATTAAGCCTGTTCCGGTCCCATGAGCCATTACTACAGGAGTTGTTTGAGCCATGCGAGTCGTAGAAAAGCATGAGTAGGGTATGTGAGTGTCTGATGGATAACGAGGTACCTAAACAACATAACCTGAGTAGTAATGGGACAACTAATGAAAGAGGCACCGGTGAGCAATATCTGCTATTTGGTTTTTCATGCTCACTTGTGTCCCGTAGGACCCCGAGTACTTGATTCCTGTTCCTTGTTTATTCGCACTATCCACATCCGGGAGGCCTTATGGACCCCCCTGAGCCAGAGCTTGATTCATACTTATTTCTTGGGGCCACAATTAGTTTGGGGCTTTATTACTATCCTGTACTTATGCCATGTTACTGCTTTATTTAAGATTGTGCGTGGAGCACCTGTACTGTTTTGGATCGTGGAATGTTTTCGCGGTATCGACAAGCCCAGTCACAATTTCGGGTTCCCAGTCGTTTACAGCCATTGACACAAACCTTGGGTCCGTCTCGGAGCCGGCCAACTTCGTTGCGGGTAGCTTAATGGGGTGGCCCCCTGAAATATTTCTGAATCCTGTGATTGCTTTGTCGTGAATGCCTCGTTGGGTTTTGATTTGGTTTTTCCGAGGTTGATCGAGTGTGTGTTGCTATTCGTGCACCCCTGCAGGGTAAATCTTTCTGAAAGCCGTGTCCGCGGTTATGGACGACTTGGAGCACAGTTTCTCGATCATAGACAAGTATAACTAAAGTACCGCTTTTAAATTGACTAAGTACTTGACTAGTAAATAGTGCAATACTCATGGAATGGTTAATAAAACTGCCAACGGATGATGGGGGTTGTTCGTCCGCTTCCTCGTTGGTAGGCGAGGAGGAGGATGGATCTGTTAATTATTCTGTTATAACTGTTGTTCTTAATTCACGGACTTCCGTCTATCATTGGTTAGGCAGAAGGTTAGCGAGTCTCTATAGAATTGTTAGGTATTATCTTTTGCTGCCATTGCGTCACCCCAGGTTGTGTCCCCTTTAGTGGCATAAAGACTTGCTGAGTACCCCTAGGGTCTCACACGATAAATTGTTTGATTCAGATGAACAGGTGTACCCGCAAGATGGATACTGGGTGGAAGAGACAGATGATGTTGGCAACGATCATTCGGTGTAGAGATTTCGGGAACGGGGATCCGTGTGATCTGTGGGCGGGATGTGTTTATTTATGGGGCATCTTATGCCAATTTGCTTCTTATCCGTACTCGGATCTTGTTTTCCGCTTCCGCCTGATACTCTGATGTGTGATGGATGAGGAGCTATCCTAAATTATTATATCTATCTAGGATGTTTGGATCTTGCCGTATGGCGTTGCAATATTTCTATTTCTTTTAGATGGAATGGCTCTGATGTACTGTTGTATGTGGCTTGCATACATACCCACTTGTGTATGTAGTTGATCCCTTCGCCTGCCGATTACGCCGCTCGTTCTTGTCCTGTTGTTTGGAAGTGGTTAGGACGGCCGAAAGGTCTACCGTGAGTGGCACTGGGCCCCACCGTACTATTTTAACCACTTTCGTTCATCCAGGCATTAACTAAGAGCGTAATTCACCGAGGTAGTTACAATTGGTATCAGAGCCATCCCGCCCTTCAGGGTCTCAGCCAAAATGGTCGTTGTCAGTCTAGCAAATATTTTGGTAGTTATGTATATTAGGGAAAAACAAACGTGAGAGTAGGATTGCTTTCATTTTTCTTCTTACCCACCCACCCACCCTTTTTCTGGTAAGGAAGTGTAACGTTTTCAATCCTCTTCTAAGCTTCAAACTAGGATTCACGTGTTCTGGGTTCCGTAGTACCATAGGTTGTGTTTGTGTTTGTGTGTGTGTGTGTGAATTCCTTGTCTATCTGTTGCATCCAAATGTTATCACTATCTGCCTTTTGGTTATCAAATGTTGGTACATTCCCTACTGACAGGCCTTTGTAAACCGACGCGATCTATTCTGATTCGTTGTACACCGATGCGATCTATCTTACTCCTTGTTATCCGATGTTATCTTGTTGGGGTGTTCTTTTCCGTAGTTAACAATCTTTAGGGTCATCTTAAGAAGAAGTTGTTGGGATATGTATTTTACTGATTCATGTGCGGAGTAATGATTTGAGTGCGGGATGGAGTCGCGACCATACCACTACTTTTGTCATTTGCTTTTGTATATTGAACTAGTAGAGTTACTAATCTTAATTCGTTAAGTGGTTTTGCGCATTTAGTGGTATTTTAATGCCAAAATTTGCGGAAAATTTTTCTTTGTATTTTGTATACCACACTCCTTGTTCAGTCGTGTGTGTTATGCTTAATATCTTCTAATTGCCTTGAACTTTGTTGATATTTTAATATCATCTCAGTGAATTGCATTCTTTAATCTTGATTAATTCCATTTTGGTACTATTTTGGATTATTATCATTCTCCATTATAGTACTGACTTGTGTTTTATCTCAATCACAGGATGGCACCACCACGCCGTTCTGAGGAGGATATACCACCTAAACTCGGGGCTGCTTTGGCAAGTATTGCAAATGCTTTGGGCACTATGCAGCAGAACCAGCAGCGCTTCGAGGAAAGTGTGAGGAGGAATGAGTTTGCTCCGCTACCTCCACCTCCCAAGCGAGGAGACATCAAGAGTTTTCTCAAGTTCAACCCACGTCAATTTGAGGTGTCTGATCAGCCACTTGATGCGGATGATTGGCTTCGTGAAGTGTCAAGGTTGCTGAGGACTGCGGATGTTCCCGAGCAAGAATGGGTCAAGTGTGCTACTCACCTTCTGAAGGGAGATGCAGCTCTCTGGTGGGAAAATTATCTCAAGGCAGATCTTTCTGGTTTTCAGCCTACTTGGGAGCGGTTCACTGCTGCTTTCAAAGAGCAATATCTGTCAGAAATTGTCATGGAAAGGATGAAGGAAGTGTTTCTCAACCTCAAGCAGGGCACTGACAATGTCAACACCTACATCAGAAACTTCATGAATCTGTCTCGTTATGGTGGCGATGAGATCTCTGATGACAAGAAGAAGCAAAAGAGGTTTCGGCAAGGCCTCAATGCTTCCATCAAATATGCAATCACTCATGCAAGGCCAACATCTTTCCTGGAACTTCAGCACACAGCTCTGCAGGAAGAAGCAAGTAGGCAAGTGTTTGAGGAGTCAAAGAAACACAGCCGTGATACAGCAAGCTCTTCTGCTATGGCAGCAACTTCTAAGCATCGTGTCTGGGTTCCTAACACCCCACCATCGCTTCCTGCTCCACCAAGACCTTCAAGCTACGCACCAAGGCCACAAAACTCCTTCACTGCGGCTCCAAGGGGCTACAACCACAACTACCCTGGAGCGCCTGGCGGAGTCCCTGGCTATGTTGCTCCACGTCCACCTGGTGCTTGTTATACTTGTGGGAACACTGGCCATCAGCAATGGAATTGTCCATTGAACAACAAAGCTCTTCCACCACCACCTCCAAGACCTGCGGCAAGTGCTCCTATGATTCGTGCACCTCCACCTCGGGCTCTCAACATCAACACTAAGCCGGGATCTACGGTTGCTCGTGCCAACTGTGTCAACGTCGCTCAAGCTGAGCATGCTCCTGGAGTTGTGATGGGTATGCTTCCTGTTAACTCAGTTCCTGCACGAGTTTTGTTTGATTCTGGTGCTTCACATTCTTTCGTTTCTCACAAATTTGCAAATGAGCATGAGCTTGTTATGGACCAGCTGGATAAAAAGTTAATGGTTCTTTCTCCCGGAGCAAGATTGTTATCTACTAAGATCAGCCATGGCAATCAAATTGAGATTGGTGGTTCTTATTTTCCGGCTTCCTTAATTATTCTGGGCAATTCTGATATTGATGTTATCTTGGGCATGGATTGGTTGACAGCAAATGCAGCTGTGATTGATTATGCTGAACGTTCGGTTTCTCTGAAAATTCCTGAAGGCCATATAGTCTATTCTCCAAGTCTGACTCCTGCAATTCAGCTTTATTCTTTGGCGGCTCTGAATGATGATGCTATGGAAGGTATTCAGAGTGTTCCTGTAGTTTGTGAGTTTCCAGATGTCTTTCCTAAAGAGTTGCCAGGTATGCCTCCGGATCGTGAGGTTGAGTTTGTCATTGAACTTGAACCTGGTACCGCTCCTATCTCCAAGCGGCCTTATAAAATGGGTCCTGCTGAGTTGGCTGAACTTAAGCGTCAGTTGGATGAACAAGAGAAGTTGGGTTTCATTCAGCACAGTACTTCTTCTTGGGGTAGTCCAACCATCTTTGTGAAGAAGCGAGACAAGACTGATAGACTTTGTGTTGACTATCGGGCACTCAATGCTAAAACAATCAAGAATAAATATCCCCTTCCGCGGATTAATGATCTCTTTGATCAGCTAGCTGGAGCTGTGGGATTCTCAAAGCTTGATTTGAGAAGTGGTTATCATCAAATCAAGATTCGCAAGGAAGATGTTCCTAAAACAGCTTTCACCACCCGCTATGGCCTGTATGAGTACACGGTCATGTCTTTCGGTCTCACCAATGCACCTGCCACTTTCTCGAGGCTTATGAACTCGGTTTTCATGGAGTATCTTGATAAGTTCGTTGTGGTCTATCTGGATGACATTCTAGTCTATTCTAAGTCAAAAGAAGAACATGAAGAACACCTTCGTTGTGTCCTAAACAAGCTTCGTGAGAACCGCCTGCATGCAAAGTTCTCCAAGTGCGAGTTTTGGCTGCCTCAAGTCACCTACCTTGGTCACGTCATCTCTGCCAAGGGCATCGCCGTCAACCCAGAAACTATTAAGACAATTATGGACTGGCTTCCACCCATAAATGTCAAAGAAGTCCGAAGTTTCCTTGGTTTGGCCAGTTACTGCCGTCGCTTCGTTCAAAACTTCTCAAAGATTGCGAAGCCTCTTACCGATCTCCTCAAGAAAGGCAAGAAATATCTTTGGACTCCTGCATGTCAAGCAAGCTTTGAAACACTCAAAGAGAAGCTCACTTCCACACCAGTCTTGGTTCCTCTAGATACATCAAAGCCTTTCCAGATTTTCTGTGATGCTTCATTGCAAGGATTGGGTGCGGTCCTTATGCAAGAAAAGCAAGTTTTTGCTTACGCATCTCGTCAATTGAAGACACATGAGATCAACTATCCTACACATGACCTCGAACTCGCAGCAGTTGTCTTTGCTTTGAAAGTATGGAGGCATTACTTGCTTGGCAACCGTTGTGAGATCTTTTCTGATCACAAGAGTCTGAAGTATATCTTCACACAGCCGGATCTCAACCTTCGTCAGAGGAGGTGGATTGAAACAATCAATGATTTCGATTTGACCATCAACTACACTCCGGGCAAAGCTAATGTCATGGCAGATGCTCTCAGCCGAAAAACTTATGTCAACAACCTCATGGTGGAAGAACAACAACCTCTCTTGTGCGAGGAATTCCGCAAGCTCAACCTTGAAATTGTGGATCAAGGTTATCTTCTGAACCTTCTAGCAACACCCCTCTTGGAAGAAAAGGTTCGTTCCATTCAGCTTGGGGATCCTTACACTAAAAAGATCATCTCCAACATCCAGCTTCCGAAGTATGAGTCTTTCTACGTTGATGACCAAGGCACTCTCTTCTTTGAACACCGGATGTTTGTTCCGAACTACCCGGGTTTAAGAGAGCAAGTTCTCAAGGAGGCGCATGATTCTGTTCTTTCTATTCACCCTGGAAGTACTAAGATGTACATGGACTTGAAAACACAATATTGGTGGCCTGGTTTGAAACGATATTCTGCCAAGTATGTCTCAGAGTGTGATGTTTGTCGCAGAGTTAAAGCTGTCCATCAGAAACCTTCCGGTCTTCTACAGCCATTGAAGCCTCCGGAATAGAAATGGGAGAAAGTAGAGATGGACTTCATCACTGGTTTTCCAAGGTCGCAGAAGGGCAACAATGCAATCTTTGTTGTCATTGATAGGCTTTCCAAAGTAGCTCACTTCTTTCTAGTAAAGGAAACAATTTCTGCAATTCAGTTGGCTGAACTCTATATCAACAGAATTGTCTCTCTGTATGGGGTTCCTCTTGAGATAAGTTCAGACCGTGGAAGCATTTTCACTTCCAAGTTCTGGGGAAGTTTCCAAAATGCTTTGGGAACAAAACTAAACTTCAGCACAGCTTACCACCCTCAGTCGCAAGGACAAGTTGAAAGGATCAATCAGATTCTAGAAGATATGCTCCGTGCTTGCGTTATCTCTTTCGGCATGAAGTGGGAAGAATGTCTTCCTTATGCTGAATTCTCTTACAACAACAGTTTCCAGAAAAGTCTAAAGATGGCACCATTTGAGGCTCTCTATGGTCGCAAGTGCAGAACTCCGATTGGTTGGTCGGGCGCAGGTGAAAGAATATTGTTTGGCCCCGACATTGTAACTCAAGCGGAGGAGAAAGTTCACATCATTCTTGAAAATCTGAAGATTCCTCAAAGTCGCCAGAAGAGCAATTATGACAGGAAGCACACGGACATGGAGTATGTCCCTGGTGATCTCGTTTACCTTCGTGTCACTCCCATGAGAGGTACGCACCGTTTTGGTATCAAAGGAAAGCTGGCTCCTAGATACATCGGTCCTTTCAAAATTCGTGGAAGAAGAGGAGAAGTTGCTTATGCTCTTGAGCTCCCTGAACAACTCAAAGTCCATGATGTTTTTCACATCTCTCAACTCAAGAAGTGCTTCAAGGATCCCGGCAGGACCGTGGACCATGAACTCATCAATCTCCAAGAAGATCTGTCTTATCAAGAACACCCCACAAAAATTCTTGAAGTCGTAGAAAGAAGGACTCGCAACAAGTCCATCAAGTTCTGCAAGGTGCAGTGGTCGCACCATTCCATTGATGAAGCCAGCTGGGAACGTGAAGATGAGCTCCGTGCCAAGTATCCTACCCTCTTTGAGTCTTCTTCTTCCTAGAATCTCGGGGCGAGATTCCTGTTTAGTGGGGGAGAGTTGTAGCATCCCAATTGTCTAACAATTGTAATGCTACTTGTCCTAGTAAGATAATGGCTACTTCATATATATTATTGTTGCATCATAATTATATCATGCTCATGTCATCATGCCACCTTGCATTTGAGCATCATATAAAACTCTTTTCCTTTTGGTTTTTCTCTCACATGCATTAATAATTGTATTTGCCTCTTGATATTGTATTTGGCTTTTTATATATTGCTTAATGCCCAAGTTGAGTTGGGGCATATCTTTTATTTCCATTCCACCATCTTTCTCTTCCACCACTTTATAATCCCACCATCCCATTAACCATGAGCTTGTTTCCCTTTCTTTTGCTATTTAATTCTAGCTCATGTAGTTTGGGGTGGATTAAATCCTCTAAATTCTTGTGCTTGGTTTTATCTCCACTTCTTGGAAATGCATAATATTAATGCCATCATATTATTATTGTTTTCACATAATAGATCATGGCATTATTATTTTTGCATGGGCCATGCACATTTCTCCACCACCTTTTTCCTCCATTAGTTTTTCTTTGGTTTGGTGGATCCTATCTAGGAGAAAACCATCTCCACCTCTCCTTAGTCACACCATACCATCTTATTTTATTATTATTTTCTCCATGCATGGACCATATGAGGCCTAGCCCTTAATTCTTTTCTTTTTCTTTCTCTTAGAATTCTTTTCACCTCCACCTCATGATCATTCTAGCCTCCACCATGCTCCACTTGGGATGGTCTTATCCACATTCTTCTCTTTTCTTTTATTTTATCCTTTTTCTACATATATGATCACATGAGCCTTATTCCACCTAATTCTTTTCGTCTTCTTTCTTTCTAGTTTCTTCTCTACTTTAGCCCATGCAAGATCAAGCCAAGGTGTCTTCTTGGTTTAGCTCCATACACAAGATACAAATCTAAATATCTACTTAAATCTAACCTAGCTATTTTTTCTCTCTCTCTCTCTCTAGTTCTCTCCTAACCCTAACCACACCCCTCTCATCTCACTCTCTCTACATGTGAGCCACCATCTCCCCTCTCTCTCCCTGGCCACCCTCCCCCTGGCCCCACCCTAGCTAGCCCCTCCTCTCTCTAAGCTAGCCTAACCCAAACCCTAACCCTAGCTAAACCTAACCCGAGGCCACCATCTAACCTCACCCGAGCTTTTCCCTCCCTCTCTTCTCTCTCCCTCGTGCCAGCCCCACCCTGCAGCCTCACTGCCTCGCCCTGGACCAGCCCCAGCCAGCCCAGCCGGCCGAGCACGTGCTCGAGGAGGGGGAAAAAGGTGGCACGAGGCCACCTTTATCTTGCCGTGCCCCAGCTGCCTCCTTCCCCTCTCCCTCCTTTTCCCCCTCTCGCACGCCTCCTCTGGCCTCTCCAGATCCACCCCGAGACGCCCCCTTCTTCCCCTCCTTCCTCTCCGTCCACCAGCAGCCGACGCCGTTCGCCGCCAGCAACCACCCCGTCCCGACGAACCAGCCCAGCAGCTCGACCGTGAAGTGGCTGAGAAGATCCAGGACAACCCCCGCACCACCCCGACCGCGCCTACGCGAAGGAGAAGCTCCCCAGTAACCCCGCGCCTCGCCGCCCTGCAGGAAACCCTAGCCGACGGAGTGCCTGCCTCCCCGACGCTCCGCCGCTCCTCGCGCCGATCCAAGCCCGCCAGGTAAACCGCGGTGAGCCCCTCCCTCTCCCGGACAACCTCCTCTTCTCCGTCATTGTCTAGCCTCGCCGTGCGTTTTGTCGAGCAGCCTCCGCGCGCCAGAGCTCGCCGGCCTCTGCAGCCTTTCCGCGCCGCGCAAGCCCTATCTAGTCCCCCGCTACCCTCCTGTCAACTCCCCCGAGCCAGCCGCACTGGTTAGCCACCCCGGAGCGCACGCCCGCGTCCCAAGTTCGAGTCCCCGCCCCGCGCCGCGCGCCGGATTAGCGTCAGACGCGCGAAGACGATAAACAGTAGCCGGCCGTGGTCAATTTGCAAAAAGCCCCCACCCTTTTTAATTACTGCAACCCGCGCTCCTTTCAGCCCCACCAGTCAGCCACACCAGCACGTTTGCAGAAAACCCCCTGACTTTTCCCGTTCGCAACCCGCGCTCCAGCCGCAGCCCCACCTGTCAGCCCCTGTCTCCCGCATCGCTGGCACGTGGGCCTTCCACCGTTGGTCCCGCCTGTCAGTCTCGGTGGGTTAGCCCGAGACGCATAACAAAAGCGTTTTCGCGCGCGCGTGGCCCAGTCAGCGCCGGCCCCACTTATCTGTGACTGTGGGTAGTTTGACTGCGGTGTAAAAAGTAATTCCCTGAGTCTGTTTTTATTCAAATCTTTTCAAATTTATTTAGATTCAAATTCTTTTCAGATTCAAATAATTTTTAAAATACAAATCCAAATAATACAAATAATATATGTTTTGGAATCAGAAAAATGTGAGGAATCCAAATATGCACTTCAAAATATATTTTGCACACTTTAAATTTCGAGATGATTAAAATTACAATAAAATGCCCTTTTCCTTATTTAATTAATAACTTTTGTTTTATAACTCCAAATTTGACAAATAATATGTCTAAATCGATCAGCGCGACGAGCCCGTTCTATTTATGCAGTCCTTGTTCTGAATCGAAGCATGCATCATGTTGTAAATTAAAATCTGAACTGTTTATGACAATAAAACTTGGGCAAATAAATAATAAAGTGCTTCATTTCTTGTATCCACACCTCACCTTTGCCATGCTACTTTAATGCCATGTAATTGTGCATCATTCATCATGGCATGCTTGGTTGCTTGTTGCATTTTAATTGATATGCTTGTGCACTTTATTTATGTTGGCCCTTGTTTGTTTGGTTCTTCTTCGAATAGACGCCCAGCAGGAGAATTACCAGGAATCACAGGAGTATTACCCAGATCCATCTCTCGCTTCAACTGAGCTGCCAGGCAAGCACTACCACATGCTTGCATACATACAATACCTATTGCCTCTATCTTATTCTTGCATCATTGAGTCGCGATTGCATTAAATTGAATCCCAAGTACTGCATAGCCTTTACTTTTAAACCACATTAAGCCTGTTCCGGTCCCATGAGCCATTACTACAGGAGTTGTTTGAGCCATGCGAGTCGTAGAAAAACATGAGTAGGGTATGTGAGTGTCTGATGGATAACGAGGTACCTAAACAACATAACCTGAGTAGTAATGGGACAACTAATGAAAGAGGCACCGGTGAGCAATATCTGCTATTTGGTTTTTCATGCTCACTTGTGTCCCGTAGGACCCCGAGTACTTGATTCCTGTTCCTTGTTTATTCGCACTATCCACATCCGGGAGGCCTTATGGACCCCCCTGAGCCAGAGCTTGATTCATACTTATTTCTTGGGGCCACAATTAGTTTGGGGCTTTATTACTATCCTGTACTTATGCCATGTTACTGTTTTATTTAAGATTGTGCGTGGAGCACCTGTACTGTTTTGGATCGTGGAATGTTTTCGCGGTATCGACAAGCCCAGTCACAATTTCGGGTTCCCAGTCGTTTACAGCCATTGACACAAACCTTGGGTCCGTCTCGGAGCCGGCCAACTTCGTTGCGGGTAGCTTAATGGGGTGGCCCCCTAAAATATTTCTGAATCCTGTGATTGCTTTGTCGTGAATGCCTCGTTGGGTTTTGATTTGGTTTTTCCGAGGTTGATCGAGTGTGTGTTGCTATTCGTGCACCCCTGTAGGGTAAATCTTTCTGAAAGCCGTGTCCGCGGTTATGGACGACTTGGAGCACAGTTTCTCGATCATAGACAAGTATAACTAAAGTACCGCTTTTAAATTGACTAAGTACTTGACTAGTAAATAGTGCAATACTCATGGAATGGTTAATAAAACTGCCAACGGATGATGGGGGTTGTTCGTCCGCTTCCTCGTTGGTAGGCGAGGAGGAGGATGGATCTGTTAATTATTCTGTTATAACTGTTGTTCTTAATTCACGGACTTCCGTCTATCATTGGTTAGGCGGAAGGTTAGCGAGTCTCTATAGAATTGTTAGGTATTATCTTTTGCTGCCATTGCGTCACCCCAGGTTGTGTCCCCTTTAGTGGCATAAAGACTTGCTGAGTACCCCTAGGGTCTCACACGATAAATTGTTTGATTCAGATGAACAGGTGTACCCGCAAGATGGATACTGGGTGGAAGAGACAGATGATCTTGGCAACGATCATTCGGTGTAGAGATTCCGGGAACGGGGATCCGTGTGATCTGTGGGCGGGATGTGTTTATTTATGGGGCATCTTATGCCAATTTGCTTCTTATCCGTACTCGGATCTTGTTTTCCGCTTCCGCCTGATACTCTGATGTGTGATGGATGAGGAGCTATCCTAAATTATTATATCTATCTAGGATGTTTGGATCTTGCCGTATGGCGTTGCAATATTTCTATTTCTTTTAGATGGAATGGCTCTGATGTACTGTTGTATGTGGCTTGCATACATACCCACTTGTGTATGTAGTTGATCCCTTCGCCTGCCGATTACGCCGCTCGTTCTTGTCCTGTTGTTTGGAAGTGGTTAGGACGGCCGAAAGGTCTACCGTGAGTGGCCCTGGGCCCCACCGTACTATTTTAACCACATTCGTTCATCCAGGCATTAACTAAGAGCGTAATTCACCGAGGTAGTTACATGCACCATCAACGAAAGCCGGCAAAGTAGTAGCTTTGCCGGGAGTAGGAATATCCTTGTGATAGAAGAAAGTGGACGACCATTGATTGACCGACTCACTGGCCATAATCCGAGGATAGACGCGCTCTCTTCTAACGGAAAAACTAATATATAGTACCGGTAATATAAGGATTACCGGCAGTAATGGAATTTCTCCGGACATGAAAATAGAACCGGAAAAGAGTAAGGCTCGGCCTAATGCCGAGATACCCCTCGCACAAAGATGCGTACGCTCTCATCTCTAATAGAGAGTTCGGGGGAAGATGATGGAGTTGAACTCCATAGTGATCTATAACCTCAGAAAATAAATCTGAGGGAGGGAAGCTCAAACCTCTATCGAGGTGAGTACCAAAGTGTACTCACTCGCCATCGCGGGGGTTGGGGACGGTTTCGCTGAAGCCACTCCGCCAGTCTCCGGCACGGAGGAGCCCTTCCTCTTCCACGACGTGGAGCTTGACTTCGTCGAGGACGCACGGGATCCAAACCCCGCGGTTGCTCTCTTTCTCCGCCATTGCTTCCGTCGCTGTCGTCACCGCCGTGCCGGAAGATGATGTTGAAGCCATTGTTCCTGTGTGCCGATGACCTTGGATGGGCGACGCTGGAGGTTCCTGGGGAGCAGAGGAGCTTTGAGTTCGTGGGGAGGTGTTAGGGAGAAGGAAACGGCACAAAGTGCTGGTGAAGGAGATGAGGAAATGGATCCTCACCACTTATATCCTCCAGCCGCGCCAAGATTCGTGTAAACGCAACAGTGAACGCACCACACGTCGTGGAAAGAACTGGGTAACCCCCGCCCGATGATTATGCCGCCTCGATCTCCACGCACGCATTAAAATGGTGCCTCGGTTCCGTGGAAGACGGACCCACCAATGGTCGTGCTGACAGGAAATGTCTGTCAGTGATGTGACTTGACCATGACTAGTGTCAGGTTACGTCAGAGACCAAGTTCCAGCTTAGTTTGAATTTCGAGCTAGAAACCCGAATAACGTATTCATAGGTCCGACTCATTTTTTGAGACCCGGATCGTATCTTTTCTTTTGAAATTTCAGGAACCCTTCATGATTCTGCAAGCCGAAGATCAAGCTAGACGATGATGAAATCTGACTCTGGATCATGGAGGCTTCCGGGGGCTGCTGTTGGGGATATACTTTCCGGGTATCCTCAACATGCCTCACTGACCAGGGTGGCCCACTTCGGGTTAGAGCTTTGCTTCACGGGCAGCCCAGTCAGAGAGAAGAGACGGAGTCCAGTCCGGCTACGGGAAGGCCTAGAAGATTTACCGACATAGGCTTATAGTGTTACTTATAGTTCAAGATGTACTCTGTAATTGACTCTTAGTCGTAGCCAGATAGATCTCTCCTGTAAACCCTAGGCCGAATATCTATAAAAGTTGTCCTAGGGAGAGCCTTTAGGGCACCTTAACCTCACAATAGTCTATAATCTCAACTCACACAGGCGAAGCCCTTGTAGCCCATATTCCGGCTCTTCCGTATTACTGGATTGCTAGCAGGAGTAGGATCCGTCCAAAGCCGGCGGATTTGAACCTGGGTAAACTTGTGTGCTCACCGTCCTGGAATACCGTACGTCTCACACTCCTCTCTTCCACACGCCCCGAGGACCCCCTCATGGCGTACTTGTCATCAATCTGACGACAATACTCCTCTACGCACCCCTTTGGGAAACCTGAGTGGCACCTTTTCGATCACCCAGTCATGGTGTGATACTTGATAACCATCTAAGCTCCTTCCGGAATGGTGATTTGCATTATCTCAGAGTCTAAGGATCAGGTTGCGAGGTTTCATGCGTTTATCATCAATGGTGAACATTGTAACTAGATCTCATTGAGATACAACTATCGGATGTTTGTCTATCATGTCATTCAACCAATGACGTGGCCTCATTATCAATTGGCATAAATGCCCATCCTCATGACCAATGAACTAGTTCGCTAGAGGTAACTAGAGACACGGTTTGTTTACATAACACACGTGTATTAACGTTTCATATTAACACAGTTATAGCACAATATGAAACATATTATGAACATATAAGAGATATATAAAATAATACACTTTATTATTTGCCTCTAGGGCATAACTCCTTCAGTCTCCCACTGGCACTAGAGTACAAATTAATCTAGTTTACAACAGGGAGGAACCTAACACCAATGGCATCCTAGTGTTGTTCATGCTTGGTTTGTATGAGAGCTTTAGTCAGCGAATCTGCCACATTCAGATCCATGTGCACTTTGCAAATCTTGATTTCACCCTTGTCAACATTCTTCTGGGTGACGTGAAATCGTCGTTTGATGTGTTTGGCTTTGGAATGAGTCCTCGGTTCCTTCGTGTTTGCAATAGCACCCGTGTTGTCACAATAGATCATCACGGGGTCTTGTGCACTTGGAATGACTCGTAGTTTGATGATGAAATTCCTTAGCCAAACAGCTTCATTTGCCGCGTCAGCTGCAGCAATGTATTCAGACTCCATTGAAGACGTCGCCACCACCGGTTGCTTCTTGCTCTTCCATCTTACCTCCCCACCATTTACTAGAAACACGAATCATGTCTGCAACTTGGAGTCATCAAGATCTGAGTTCTAGATAGCATCCACGTAACCAGTTACGTTCAAAGCTTCATCACTTCCTCCATAGACTAGAAACATATCCTTAGTTCTCTTAAGATACTTTTAGGATATTTTTCATAGCTGTCCAGTGATCTGATCCTAGATTACTTCGATATCGACTCGTCAAGCTAAGAGATAATGTCACATCTGGTCGAGTACTTAGCATTGCATACATGATAGAACCTATGGCTGAGGCATAGCGAACGTTGGACATCCTTAATCGATCAGCATCTGTTGCTAGACATTGAGTCAAACTCAATGTAATTTTATTCATCATTAGCACAAAACCCCTTTTGGCATCTTCCATTTTGAACCTCTTCAAAATCTTTTCAATATAAGTACTTTGACTCAACACAATTAGGCGTCTTGATCTATCTCTATAGATCTCGATCCCTAATATGTATGCGGCTTCACCTTGGTATTTCATGGAAAATTGACTACTCAAATATGCTTTCACGCTTTTCATAAGTTCCACATCATTTCCCATAAGTAATATGTCATCCACATATACCATTAGGAAAATGACTGAGCTCCCACTCGCTTTCTTGTAAACACAGAACTCTTGTTGGTTTTGGACAAATCCAAAACTCTTGATCACCTGATCAAAATGTTGGTTCCAGCTCTGAGATGCTTGCTTTAGTCCATAAATGGACCGTTGAAGCTTGCACACCTTTCCAGCATCCTTAGGATCAACAAAACCTTCCGGTTGCATCATATACAACTCTTCATCAATATACCCATTGAGGAAAGCGGTCTTGACATCCATCTACCATATTTGATAGTCGAAATGAGCAGCAATTGCTAGTAAAATCCGGACCGCTTTAAGCATCATTACAGGAGAGAATGTCTCGTCGTAGTCAACTCCTTGAATTTGTCAAAACCCCTTTGTGATAAGTCGAGCTTTGTGAATGGTCACATTACCATCCACATCTGTCTTTCTCTTAAAGATCCATTTATTTCCACGGCCTTGCGGCCTTCCGGAAGATCTACCAAGGTCCAAACTTGGTTTTCATACATGGATCCTATTTTGGATTTCATGGCTTCTAGCCATTTCTTAGAGTCGGCACTATCCATAGCTTCTTTGTAGTTAGCAGGTTCTTCCTGTTCATCTAGGATGACAAACATTACCAAGGCTACTGTACCAATCAGGAGTGGCACGAATTCTTGTAGACCTGCGAACCTCAGGAGTCTCGACGTTGTTGTTTTGATCATCATAATTCGGCTCTTCCTCCATGTTGGAGAGAGGTTTCAAAATATCTTCTGTTGCGCTAGTCGGAATTTGGAGAGAAGTGTCAACAACTTCATCTAACTCAATTTTCCTTCCACTAACTCATTTAGCGAGAAACTCTTTCTCGAGAAAGGTGTCGGCTTTTGCGACAAACGTCTTGCCTTCGGCCTGGTTGTAGAAAGTATACCCAATTGTTTCCCTTGGGTATCCCACAAAGATATATTTTTTCGATTGGGTTCGAGTTTGTTAGGCTATAGTTTCTTGATGTAAGCCTCACAACCCCAAACTTTTAGAAACGACAACTTTGGCTTCTGGCCATACCATATCTCATATGGAGTTGTCTCCACGGATTTGGATGGTGCTCGGTTTAAAATAAAAACGGCGGTTTCCAACGCGTATCCCCAAAAAGACACAGACAAATCAGTTAAAGACATCATGGACCGCACGCTATCCAATAGAGTTTGGTTATGTCATTCCGACACACCATTACGATGTGGTGTTCCGGATGGCGTAAGCTGCGGGATGATCCCACAGTCCTTCAAGTGCATGTTGAACTCATAATTGAAATACTCGCCTCCCCGATCCGATCGAAGATGCTTGATTCTCTTGTTAAGTTGATTATCTACTTCTTTCTGAAATTCCTTGAACTTTTCAAAGTTTTAGACTTGTGCTTAATTAAGTAGATATATCCATATCTACTTAAGTCATCAGTAAAGGTAAGTAACGATAACCATTGCGTGTTGAGACACTCATTGGTCCACATACATCTGTATGTATGATTCCTAGTAGCTCTACAGCTCTCTCCATTGTCTCGGAGAATGGTTTCCTAGTCATCTTGCCCATGAGGCATGGCTCACATGTATCAAGGGATTCAAAATCCAACGATCCAAGAAGCCCTTCTAAATGAAGCTTCTTCATGTGCTTTATGCCAATGTGACCAAGATGGTAATGCCACATAAACATCGAATTATCATCATTATGCTTACAACATTTAGCATCAACACTATGGATGTGCGTATCACAATCAAGATCAAGTAAGAATAAACCATTACACATAGGAGCATGAACATAGAAAATATCATTCATATAAATAGAACAACCATTTGTTCTGGATTTAAACGAATAATGATCTTGCAACAAGCAAGATCCACTCACAATATTCATACTCAATGCGGGTACATACTAGCATTTATTCAAAACCAAAAATAATCCTGATGGTAGACAAAGATGCAGGGTGCCGACTACCATCATTTCGACTCTCGAACCATTGCCGACGCGCATCGTCACCTCGTCCTTCCTCAGGTGCCTCCTACTCTGTAGTTCATGTAGAGAGATACAGATGTGAGCAACAGATCTGGTATCAAATACCCAGGTGTTACTCCTGGCGCTTGTAAGGAACACATCAATAACATGTATATCATATATACCTTTGTCCTTGGCGGCTATCTTGCCGGATTTCTTGTCTTCAAGGTACTTGGGGCAGTTGCCTTTCTAGTGCCCATCCCCTTTGCAGTAGTAACACGTAGTGCCGGGATTAGGGCCAGGCTTGGCAGTCTTAGAGGTATCGGCAACAGACTTGCCATCCTTCCTGGGCTTCTTGCCCTTGCCTTTTCCCTTTTGCCCCGACTTCTTAAAGTTGGCGGTCTTATTGACCATCAACACTGTGTGCTCCTTCTTGATTTCTACCTCAGCAGTTTTGAGCATGGCGAACACCTCAACAAGGGTCTTAGTCATCCCTTGCATTTTGTAGTTCATCACAAAGCTCTCATAGCTAGGGGCAGCGAGTGCAGCACCCTATCGATCGCGAGCTCCTCCGGGATTTTGCAATCTAGGGCGTTCAAATGCTTAATGTAGACAGACATTTTGACTACGTGCTCACTAATACTACTGTGCTCTTCCATCTTAGCAAAGAAGAAGAGATCGGAAGCATCATACCTCTCTACACGAGCCTATGGAGCAAAGACAGCCTTGAGATCTTCAATGATCTCAAAAGCATTCATCTTCTCAAAACACTTTTGAAGCTCCGGCTCCATGGCATAGAGCATTCCACTTTGGATAAGGGAGAAATCATCCTCCTTGGACTGCCAGGCATTCTTTTCGTCCTGGGAGGCGGAATCTACAGGCTTAGTCGGAAGCTCAGCTTTGATGACATAAGTCAACTTGTAGGGGACTAGGAGGATCCTAAGATTGCGGAACCATGCGGTGAAGTTGGTTCCATCAGTTTTCAGCTTGTCCTTCTCGAGGAAAGTGCTAAGGTTAAAGGTGGATGGGCGAGACATCTACAATGGATTTGTAAAGTATTTAGACCATGTTCATAATAATGAGTTCAAGTTTTAATTATACTATCATAATTAAAACAAAAGAACTCCCACTCAAACGAACATCCCTCCACTCGTTTAGTGATCACATGATCCCAATCCCTTGCACCTCCCCCGATCATCACGACCATCATTGCAGTATCAATAGTGGACATTCCCTAATGTCGA
This sequence comes from Avena eriantha, assembly GCA_910589775.1. Classification (NCBI taxonomy): domain Eukaryota; kingdom Viridiplantae; phylum Streptophyta; class Magnoliopsida; order Poales; family Poaceae; genus Avena; species Avena eriantha. Next base: position 158,436,476 of record OU342741.1, on the reverse strand, counting down.
TCACATAAACCATGTGATTCATGCTCGACCTTTCAGTCTCTTGTATTCCGAGGCCATGTCTGTACATGCTAGGCTCGCTAGTTCTAACTTGTGTGTATTCACAGTGCAACATGGCTTACACCCACTGTATGCGAACGTAGATATGTCTGACACCCGATCATCATGGCTTGCCTCATACCGAAGAACTTTCTTGGTGGTGCACACACAAGGGGAATACGATAACTGGAATACTGTGAGGGATTATCTTATTATGCTACCGTCAAATGTATATATAATTATACTAGCACAATAAGTAATACTTCATAAAGTAAAGTGTTATGACGTGGTTATAACATCTTGATCATCATTAATAGCTTCAATGAAAGTTTCACAAACTTGTCATTGCCATGTCTTAACACATGCCCATATGCAACAATAAAAATAGACACCTCTATATTATCTATTACAAGTTTTATGCGGCTTTAGGGCTTTCGCAGTAGAACCCCTTCCCACCTACGAACGTCGAGCCACAACATGGATTCAATGATTGTCGTTCTTCTTCCCTTTTCAGGGCCCTCCAATGTTGATGCCATATCAACTACTATAGAGAGATACCCCTAAGCCACTTTGATTTGTGGACCAGTCTCGTAAATCACCACGTGAGGTCGGTTGGGGGCCGCTTCATCAAACAATGCCACGATATGAACAAAAACATAAAATAGGGTAGCAACTAGAGAATAAATGCCCACATATTGCTATGTGTTCTATCTGTATGACATGTCTACCCATAGACCCGCTATGATACCACTGAAGGGTTCCGTAGCAGAAAACAAAAAAATTCTAACTATGCGAACACTAATACCAGGATCTATACTATGTAGACACAAGTAACAGAAAGAAAGAGACGGTATTCACACCCTTTAAGACCGAGGCACGCCTTACGCGGAAAGGCATATGTTGATGAAGATGAGCGGCACCCCAAGTGTGGTGCCTCCGAAGTTCATCACACGTCCGGTGTAGGCGACGTCTCCCGGGCTTCGATCCAGCCGAGTTGTGGAAGAAGAAGATGGCGGATCGAAGATCACACAACGGTGGTGTGAAGGTGGAGAACTCACACCCCGAGGTTCTCTCCAATATTACGGAGAAATCCTCAAGAAGATGAGAGAGGGAGAATAAGAGGAATGGGTGAATTCCGAGGGGGAGGGGTCACCCCTATATATAGTAGGAGGGGGGTGCACCACCCAGGGGCCAGGCAGTGTGGGACTAAACTCCACACCCGCCGACCACCTAGGGGCTGCCGCTAGCCCTAGTTGGGCCCCACTTGGGCGACCCACCAAGCCAAGGCGCTAGGGGTGGGCATATTAACCGAGAACCGAACTACCAGACCGAAGTAACCGGTACCGAATCCGAATAGACCAAAACCTAATTCGGTCGTAGCATTTTAAGAACCGAAATTAGCTAAGGAAATTCGGTCTTGTGCTTAGGCTACCCGAAATACCGAGAAAACCGAATAAATGCGCGCACGGGCCAGTCTACCTATCCAGCCAATGGTCCAATACCACATCTCCCGTGAGTAGCACACAAGACATAGTCCAGCCTCCACTCTCGATTCTCCATTCCCTACCCATATCCTATCCCTAGCCGCCAGGGGAATCTCTTCTAATCCAACCCGACGGACGACATCCAGCTTTGTAGCGCTCGTCTTCCTCACGACCTGCAACTCTCGTCGTGAGGGCCAGGCGGTTGGCGGCGTAGGGCGGCGAATGGAGGGCCAGGTGGTTAGTGGCGGACGACCACGTGGCTGGAGGGCTAGGCGGTTGGCGGTGGATGGCCACGCGGGGGGCGCCGTCCTACCTGGCCACGCGGGGGCACTGTCCTCGAGCGCGGCGAGCTCCCGGGCCTCCTCGTCCGCCCCACCGTGGAGGTCGACGAGATGGTGCTCGTCCGCAAGATCACCATGGAGGACGTGCGCCGGATTTCGGCGGGGAATAGCGAGCGGCAGTGACGACCTCCACGGTGCAGGCTGGTGCACTCCGTCAGGTACAGCGAGCGGCGGGTGGTCCAACGACGTGATTCCGGCCAGGCTGTGATTGGAGATTGTTGATAATACGAGATGTTGATGGGTTCTTGTATTTCCCTGTTGATTTTGATTTTTTTACTTGCAGGATCTTAATTTCTTCCATGCAATTCATCATGTTTGTATTGACAAATAAATTTCAGAGGTTTGCTCTCTTCGTTTCCTTTCTAATCCATTCAGTCTTAACCGAGGACCGACCCGAAATCTCAGTTAACCGAACACCTCGGTTAGCATATTTTAAGATGACCGATCGGTCCCCATTATTTAGTAACCGAGTTTCTAGAAAACCCAAAAACCGAATGCCCAGCCCTACTAGGCGTCTTGTCCTATTGGGCCTCCCTTTGGATGAGGCCCATTAGCATTAGGAAGCCTTTAATAAAAAAAAATCAATTCTCCAATTAACATTCAAATACATATATTATCATATTCCTTTACTTTAGAACTCCTTCTGAACCCCTTCAATCAACATCGGATGTTATCCGGAACTATTCTGGTTTCTCTCTCTTCATTTCTCCTTCGATCCCGCATCTATCCCTAAGCGTCCCTATCCTTAAGTGTGTCATCCTTCGGTTCGAAAACACTCCGGACATGATTGAGAGAACTCTCACATCAATGATCACACTCTGGACACTCCTTTGATACCTAGTTCATCTGAGACTTGATCTTTGGCTCCATACCTTAGTTCGATCTCGTTACCAATGAACTTGTTTACTCGTTCACATGTCGTTGCATTATGTGACTCAGTCACATGCTTGCAAGCTTCATTAATGCAACGTCACCAAGATGGCCGCAAATGTATCTATCCTTTACATGGACTGGCAAATCATGGTCTTAATATGTACTCCTATACACACCCCTTTGGGAAACCTGAGTGGCACCTTTTCGATCACCCAGTCACGGTGTGATACTTGATAACCATCTAAGCTCCCTTAGGAATGGTGATTTGCATTATCTCACAGTCTAAGGATCAGGTTGCGAGGTTTCATGCATTTATCATCAATAGTGAACATTGTAACTAGATCTCATTAAGATACAACTATCGGATGTTTGTCTATCATGTCATTTAACTAAGGATGTGACCTCATTGTCAATTGGCATAAATGCCCATGATCTTGAAATCCAGATCATCCTCATGACCAATGAACTAGTTCACTAGAGGTAACTAGATACACGGTTTATTTACATACCACACGTGTATTAACGTTTTGTATTAACACAGTTATAGCATAGTATGAAACATATTATGAACATATAAGAGATATATCAAACAATACACTTTATTATTTGCATCTAGGGCATAACTCTTTCAGTAAGATTAGAGTTTGATACTTTGATGTACCTTGGTTTGTATTTGGTTCGGTCTTCAAACAGTATTGTGCCTTGCTACGGTAACTCTGAGATGATTTCTATTTGCAATACAATTATGCCTTTGATATATCTTCCTCTCATGTCTGAGTAAATCCTCATAGGCGTGGGGGATGTAGGGGATTGGTAAGATATGTTGTGCCTCCTTTGTTTCCATCCGTTTGTGACTATTGTAGTGATTATTAAATTGTGAGAATGAATATCTATGTTTTCCTAATGCTTGTTATCCAATTTAAGGGCCCAGGTAACATGATCCAGAGATCTCATAGGCATGAACTTGTCTGCTAGCGAATCGGCGACCCCCAAGTGACACGGCTGATATCAATGAGGAGCTAGTACTACTCGAGGACAACATGGAACCATCAAGATTAAAGCCTTGATCTGGTCAGAAGACCTTAATTAATGTGCCGACCATTACTGTGGTAATAGGTAGATGGATCATTGTGACTGGGAAGAATTGGCCATGAGGACTCCCGGTCTTATATGGGTTGCTTTCCCACTCACTTATAAATAAAAAATATCACAATCACTTATTCCATTCTATTCATCCAACACCTTCACTATTACCATGAACTGTTTCTCTCAGCGCCTAACTTCTCATCTACAGGAACCTCAAACACTTTTCTCATATTTACTTTTATGTTATTTAATTCTCACTTCTTCCTTTATGCAAGTTTTCTCTATTATTCACTCACCCCTTCCACCTTCAATAATTACAGCCAATTCACTCAAGACACGTGACACCTTGAGTGCGACAGAAACATCGCACAAAGGCACTTACCTATGCTCCTTATTGGGATCGATATAAAAACTAGAATTAATACTTCCGCGGAAACATGCTCTGATGAACCTGTGCACTTGTAGGCCATCACTCAGATCGGAGTCGCAACTTCTATTGTTATCTGGTCCATAGCCGAGGAAGATGTGTTGAGCTTGTTGAGTGTCCCAAGTGGTGGTGGGATTCACGAGGCAAGCACAATCGATGATGGCATCGACTGCTCCGGGACCAAACGAATCTGGTCGGAGAAGGCATAGTGTGACAATCTTGCCGGCCTGGAATTTCAGATCTCCGATCGAAATATTGGCTCCATTGCTGAGGGAGTTGAAATCTGGACGTGAAGCCGACACATGGATGGTGAAGTCAAAGGAGCCGAACGAGATCAGTACCTCTGAAGCTGACGAATCGTAGAGCGCCGGAGATGAGGCCGCCGAAGTCGCGACATCAGCGCGCGGGCTTCCCACAAACGACGCCAATTGATGTGGGATGATCAAGTCAATGCCCATACTTGATGGACTTGGGTTTAAGGGAAGAGCGGTGCACTGGAGACTTTGTAGAATAATATACAAACACACGAGGACACAAGGATACCTAGATTCAGGCCCCTGGAGGGAAAACCCTACTCCTTCTTGTATGCTCTTGATTGATGATGAACCGAAGGTTACAAGGGTGCCTCGATGGTAATGGTGCACATATGAGATCTGGCAGGTGTATGTGCAAGAGTGTTGATTACCCTTCTCGTCGTTCCTTCTTGGCCCTTATATGGGGAGACCAGGTCCCAGGATACGTCCGAGGGTGAAACCCTAAAGATTCCTACCTAATCATGTTGTATCCGCCAAGGAATCGCGTCCTTCATGGCTTGGCCTTACCCGAATCACCATGGGCTTCATTGTCAACACCAGATCGTCACGTGGACCTCCCGCTGGGCCGGACTAGGTATACAAATAGTAGGTACCCGTAGGGCATACCTATGTCAGGTGCACGCTACGGCCGGACATGCGTTAGCCAATTAGAAGACTGTCTATAGGCCCAAGGATTTGGGTGGGCTTAGCATGCCTGATCTTGAACGCACTGGAAGGGCCCTTAGGCTTAGATGGCCTTAGCTGCAATGGAAAGACCCGCAACGCAGTTGGGCTGGGTCAAAGTTTCCTTGCAACAACGCGGAGATGGCCCTTTTTCGAGCATTGGTGACAATTGGTGCCACCGCGGCCCTCTCAGACATTGGGCGCCTGACCTTTACAAGATCGCCTCTAGGAAAAATCGCTCTATCGCAAAAGATATTACCCATAACAACTGGATCTGGTCCTTGCTAGGCTCAACACTCCTATTCAGCTAGTCCAGTACTTACACGTCTAGGACATCATTCAGGACATCACTCTAACTCCTCAATAGCCGGACTCCATTATCTGGATCCTCACCGTGGACGGATCTTACAGCGCCAGCTCTGCTTATCATGCGCAATTCTTCGGTTGCTTCCCAAAGTTCAAGGCCCAAAAGATGTGGAATGCGAACGCTGATCCGAAGTGCAAACTCTTTTACTGGTTGGCCCTTCACGGAAAATTTCTCACTTGGGACATGCTAGCAATCAGGGGGTGGCCCCACAACCCTACATGCATGCTCTGTCGGAATGCCCCGGAGACGGCCGCTCACCTCCGCAAGGAATGCCCATTCACTATGCCGGTCGGGTACACCACCCAAAGCTAGGACAATGACGTTGTGGGGAGCCATGGCCACGCCTTCCCCACCATTTCGGATTGGTGGGATGACTTAATTGATGGGAAGACCCAAAAAGAGCAACGACGTCTAAGCGGTCGCCTTCTCTACATCTGATGGAATGCTCGGAAAGAAAGGAACCGCAGGATCTTCACGGGAAAACGTCTAGCTTAAGCTGAGGTCGCAACCATCGCTAGAGAGGACATTCTCAGAGAGAACGTGTCTTTGCGGTCTTCGTATCGGCTATCCTAGCTAAGCCTGATTAGGTTTCTTTTCTTATTTTTACCTTGGGTTGTGGTTTTGGTACGTTCCACCTTAATAACAACATGTCCCCATGTACAGTTTGTTTTCCCTCTTCTAATTGAAAAGACAAGAGAACTGCTAGTATGGTTGCTACAGTTTTGTTCTCGTGTCTTCATTCATAGAAGCTTTGGTTTTGCGTTTCAGGTTCAGTCTCTAGACAAGCTTGCAGATGGTTCTGTCAAGAATCGGATCCTTTGTCCTTGCCGAACACCCGGCACGCCGCCACCATGTGCCCATCCTTACCACCGAAGTCAAGATGGAAATGGGCTTTCCCGGACTTAGCCCCATGGCTTCAAGGCAAATTTCAGGGGCCACTCGACCCACTCCAGGAAAATCTTGTAGACTCGCTGGCCCATTGGGTACCCCAGGGCCAACCCAAAATTCAGCTATATATACACAGAGGACATTTTCTAAAAGATATTATAACAAGATAACAAATAATTACCTAAGCAGGCAGGATAATATGAAGTAAATAGAGGTTGCAAAGGAACACAAGTCCAATTTCAACTCTTTCCAAATCCAGCACACAACAGTCATCTAGATTCATTGATGATATTACAGGTTCAGCAAGCATCTACCTGAAGACTTCAAGGAGCAGCCATCACATTTCATCATTTGCTGGGGGTTACTATGCATTACTCCTACATGCTTCAGTCATCATAATTTGTACTCCCTCCGTAGATGTTTTAGCTTTGCGAAGGTAGTGTATCTAGATGCCTTTTAGTATGTAGGTTGAATGAACATCCGAACCTACATACTAAAAGGCGTCTAGATACACTACCTTCGCAAAGCTAAAACATCTTATATTTTGAAACCGAGGGAGTATCTAGCAGGCAATCAGAAGTTGGTACATCCATGTCAAACACATGTGCCATATCAAATGCAACTATTGTCTGGAAATGGTACAGGAAAAATTCTGTATGAACAGAGTAATATATTCATGACTAGAGGATTATTCTTAGTACCAAGATATTGCCGGTCCATCAGTGCAAGATTATATGACATGCTCCTGATCAAAGTTTTGGAAAATACATGAACGGTAGAGCATCAACGAAAATTATATGCCAGCAAAATATCCCTTGCTTGGTAGATTTGCAGTGCTCCAGAACGCATACATGTAAATCATGAATGATTTAGCTACAAGAAACATTAACCACCTTCTGTACAACCGAGAGAGCACAAAGCAACATGCAAAATCGGTATCTCAACTAGTAACTAGTGGTTGCAGGAAACAGAGTAAATTAAACAAGGGCACACATGTACCAGGAATCTCAGCAAATAAACTGATATTACCACTCCAACAAACAGCTAGAGAATCAACTCGCGGAGCAGTGCTAACATAGTTGGAAATTCTCTCATCAATTGAAACTAAAAAATAAAGAGGAGCAGAGAGGAAATGGGCTAGTCTCCTGCAATCATACTGTCTAGTCGAGAAACTGAAACCGAAACTTCTACAGTCCATACTACGAATTGCACATTTGATCAAGGCTACAGCTACAGTCCATACTACGAATTGCACATTTGGTCAAGGGTTATCTACTACTCCCTCCGATCCAAAATAAGTGTCGAAGACTTAATACAAACTTTGTACTAAGTTAGTACAAAATCACCGACACTTATTACGGATCGGAGAGAGTAGTAGAATTAATACTCAGTGCTTCCATTTGGTTTTCTGTACAGAAGAACTTCTGAAAAAATTTCAAGCAGCGATATGAAAGGTCAAAGCTGCGAAGATGGAAGCTGAAGTTGTTTCGGCGGCCAAAGCTCTTGCCAGTCAGATGTCCGTCTTGCACTGGTTAATGATAGCCAAGACGCGGGCCAAATCAGCATGTCTCATTGTACCTGTCACAGCAACAGCCAATGGCAAACACACACTTGACATGCAAAGCAAGAAAAAAGAATGCATTTGCAGCAGGAGAAAGTGAGGAGATGAAAATTGCAAAGAGTATCTGAGAAGAAGTGAACGGGAGCCACCAGAAGCAGACCACCCCCTCCTTCCCCTTGGGCATGCCGGCCATGGACAAAACCTTGCTTCCCACGGCTTCCTTTCTTCCTTCCTTGCTTGAGTCCTCCGACCATTTCTTCCACAGATTCTCCAGTCAAGCAGCCAGGCTCTCCTTCCTTTTCCTCTGTTCCAGGGCCTGGAAACATGGCACTTCTGCTGCTGTGCTGCCGCTATTCCGTGAAATGACGTGACAATGAGTCCATTCCTGGGATCACAAGAAAGAAACACGATTTGCTCCTGGTTGAAGCCACAACACATCCTCAGGATCAACATGACTAAACCAAGGCACGACAGCTCTAATAGGTTCATAATACAGGAGACAGTAGAAGACATCGTTGGATTATCTTGATAGCATGTTAAACTCGGATATTATACAAAGATTACACCAAGCGTTACCATCAACGATTAACAGCTGTTGCACTACGAACTACTACTTTTTACACAGAGGATGCAGCTGGACACAAGTCGAGTGCAGCTGCATCAAACTAGTCAATGGGTTGTCACTATCACACATTTTCATGAGTGGAATGCCCCAGAACCAGAAGAAATATTAGCTTGCACTGGGACTGCAATCTCCGGGGCTGTTTCATGTACTGCCGAAACTGATCAGTCGTGGGTCAGGTTGATATCATAATGGCGAGCGAGGTTATCAATCTTCCCGTTTCGGACAATGTCCTCAAGCATGTCGTACTTCCTGTAGCTTTCATCAAGTAACCCCTGCTGCTGCATCGCCAGCTCCTTCTCCTCTTCCAGTTGATTCTAAAAGGAAGAGAAAAGCTCGATTAAATTATGGCTCGGATACAACCAAGGTTTGAAGCAACTGTATCGTGCCCCTTATAGAACAGCATTATCATCAAAATCCACAGAATAATGTGTAATGTAGGTAAGCTCCATCCAAATGGTGCAAACATGATAATGAATGGCAGAAATATATGTTGGAACCTCTGGTTAGAAATGCCTAAGCACTATTAGGTCCTATATTCTCCATAGAAATGGTTTGATCCATTAGGGGAGTATAAAGAAGAGATATTTGCAGTATTTTTATATAGTTGACATAGGCACATAAGATCATCCATAAATCGACTACTTCACCTTGACAAGTGCCATATTTTCTGCATCTTGCCTCTTCGCAAGCCTCTTCAGTTTATCCATCCCATCATACTCTGGATCTCCTTCTTTTACCCAGCGGATCTCCATCTTCAAGCCAGGCCAACTAGGGCGATCCCGAAACATTTCGGGCTTTGCATGCATAGCCCTTACAGGCCTGGGCATTCCACCAATTATGAAGGGGAAATCATGCATCAAGTTTACAGCAGCCTTGGCTTGTGAGTCGTCCTCCAATTCCACCAATGCAGCGGAAGGGATATCGTACGGGATTGTGTAATTGACAACGAAATCCACACTGGCAACACTCGCACACTGGGAAAGAGCTGCTTTGATAACTTGGCTAGTAACCAGAGGGGAGAGGTGATCAATATATACTGTTCTCTTGACCCTCGCCTCGAAATCAGCATACTCCATCGCAGCCTGTTCATCCGATGTCGCCATTGGAGAGCGACTTCTGCAGGAATAGAAGTAAATTGAAACAGTGACTTAAAATGGCTAAGATTAACTTGGAATAAGAGAGATGAGCATTGTATGAGCGCACACATTGTGCAACTATACATGTTTTGCAGTTATAAACAGAGCTTGACAAACATAAAGACGACTATCAGCAATGGGAGGTTGTTTATGTCCTCAAATCTGGTCCCTTAGGTAGGAAAATGAGTCCTGAAATTTGAAGGCATCACCGAGATAGGGTTTCAGTTTAGGATTAGGGCTTAAGGCATCTCAAAGGTAACCTGATGCGCCTGCACCAGGGGCACCAAGAGAGCGAAATCAGGGGCGGACCTAGATCAGCAAACCGTGAGGGTCGCTGGGATCTAACTAGGGGCGTCCCTGGACGAAAACAAAACCATACCTCAAAATCCAATCGCCGGCGATCGTGGACGGGGTGGAGACAGCAGGGACGCGACGACGAAGAACGGGAACGGCGATGGCGGCGGCGGGGGCGACGCGCGTGGGAGGCAGAGAAGTGGAGGGCAGTGGCCAGTGTGGGGAGATTGAAGCGTCGGCGGTAGCTGTAGAGAGGCAGTGGGGTTGGTCGTCACTCGCCAGGCGACGGAGAAGAAATGAAGGCGGCCGTACGGGACGGTGGAGACTGGTCTTTATTTATTTTCGAAGCCCGAAATTTGTTGGGTATCACGTGACATGAGAAGATTTATCGTAATACTAGTATCATGCATATAATACTGGTGTATGATACTAGCTTCATACTATTATATGATATTATATGGTTATCATATTAGTACTGTATTTTAATGATTTGTAAAATTTCAATGTAAAATTGTGTACAAGATTTATTTGCATAAATATTTTCTACTTTTACGTGCTATGATACGGTATAGGTATGATATTATAACCATCTCTTTCTTCATTTATTATTATGCCACATCAGATTTTTGCCAACATGACATACATGATACTAGCTATAACACTCTCCGTAGGACCAGTCTAACACCAACTTAGTAACATAGTTGCACAACATTAAAATAACTTTTGCGAGAGATCCCGTATATCTCGCCCTTAATAGTGTGTGTAAAGGGTGCTTGAAAACACGTTTATAGTCCCGCACGGGCTTGCGCCGAATAGATCATGTAAACGAGAACCATAACAGTTTCCGTTTGTGGGATCTGTTCGGCACGAGCACGCAGCCCGACACCGTAAATTGATCGATTTTCAACTAAATTTTATAAGTTAGATAATAGATATATAATACCAACCCAAATAGATGCAATATTCAATAGTTTTTATATCCAAACGCATGGGCAATGTTCAACGCAACAAGTGGCCAAAAAGTAGCACCATCACGGCATCAAGCCAAGCTTTACCGGAGAAATCATGTGACGCCGTCATCACCCTCCTCGGTGGCACCTCCACCATCGCCACTCGCGCCTTCACCTTGGCTTGCGGCCGCACCACTTCAAAGTCAAGGCATCCGTGGTTTCTGGATCCACGGTCATGATCTTTGTCTCTTCGGCCAAGAGCTTGGTCGTTGCATTCATCTTCTCGATCTTGAGTCTCTTCTCCTCTAAGTCGGCCTTGCGCTTAGTATCCACCCAGATCATTTGCCACCGTTCTTCCTTCTCTTCTAGTTTCTTCTCCGATATGATGATCTTGGTTTGCATGGTCTCCCTCATCAACACCTCCTTCGATTTCACCATGTCATCAATCTTGCCCCTCAAGCTTGCATCCTCAGGGTTCCTCTTCTCATGGTTCTTGGACATCTTTCAATCGTCTGGTTTGCCCTTATTCCTCCCTCCTTCATTGTCACTTTCATCATCGTCCATTTGGGTGAAAGCTCCTTTTTGGGAGGAGCTTCTTGATCCATCAATCTCCATTTGTTGCTATGATCTACAATTTTGTAGCAATGGTGAAGCCCGACGCTCTTCCTCTTGGATGTGGCCATGTCCTTGTACCTTCCTTGAGAAATGCCACCCTACAAATAAAACGAAGATTGCATGAGCAATGCTATCCGCCAAATGCATAAGCAAATGGAAGAAGAAATGTACACAACACACTCACATATTCATCAATGGAAACTCCACTTGGAGGTTCATTTCTCACTTGTTCCAAGCATGCGCTCCAACAGCTACACGTAGGTTTGGTCACATCCCATTGACCTTGTAGTGACCTTGCAGTGCCTGTCAATGGTTCGGTTGACAAAACAACGAGGAATTGGCAAAACTTGTCCTCAATCTTTTGCCAATACCTCTTGCTAGTTTGATCATTGCCCGTCACCGCATCGAGTGACACCGCGTCCCATGCTCTACACAAGGCAATGTCTTCGGACTCGGGATAGTTCAAAGCTCTTCGGCATTGGGTGGGTTGTGAGCCATCGAGGATCTCCTCACCATCACCATCCGCAACAACACCCTCCTCTCCTTCATCCTCCCCCTCTTCGTCGCCCTCCTCATCAAGATTTATGTTGTAAATATCATGCTCGTACTCATCTAGCGGCACGGTGTCAATGTCTATAGAGCTCAAATTGAGCATGTCGACAAATGAAGTTGGAACCTCGTTGTCGTCGTATTGATGACAAGTACGCCATGAGGGGGTCCTCGGGGCATGCGGAAGAGAGGGGTGTGAGTCGTACGGGATTCCGGGACAGTGAGCACATAAGTTTACCCAGGTTTGAATCCACCGGCTTTGGACGGACCCTACTCCTGCTAGCAATCCAGTAATACGGCAGAGCCGGAATATGGGTTACAAGGGTTCGCTTGTGCGAGTTGAGATTGTAGACTATCGTCTAGTAAGGCGTTCTTCTAAAGGCTCTCCCTAGGACGGCTTATATAGATATCCGGCCTAGGGTTTACAGGAGAGATCTATCCAGCTACGACTAAGAGTCGGTTATAGAGTACATCTTAAACTACAAGTAACACTATGGGCCTAAGTCGGTAAGTCTTCTGGGTCTTCCCGTAGCCGGATTGGACTCCGTCTCTTCTCCCTGACTGGGCCGCCCATGAAGCAAAGCTCTAACCCGAAGTGGGCCACCCTGGTCAGTGAGGAACGCTGAGGATACCCGGAAAGTATATCCCCAACAGCAGCCCCCGGAAGTCTCCAAGATCCAAAGTCGGATTCATCATCGTCTAGCTTGATCTTCGGCTTGCAGAATCTTGAAGGGTTTCTGAAACTTCAAAACAAAAGATACGATCCGGGTTTCAAAAATAAGTCGGACCTATCAGTACATTATTCATATTTCTAGTCTTAATATTCAAACTAAGCCGGATCTTAGTCCCTGCCGTCATCTGACACTGGTCATGGTCAAGTCACGTCACTGCCAGACACCTCTTGTCAGCACGAACGTTGGTGGGTCCACCTTTCGTGGAACCGGGGCGCCGTTTCAATGCGTGCGTGGAGATCGAGGCGATGTAATCATCGCGTGGGACCTTCCCAGTTCCTTCCACGACGCGTGGCGGTTACGCTGTGTCATTTGCACGAATCTTGGCGTAGTTAGGTGGTTATAAGGGGTGAGGATCACTTTTTCCTCATCTTCTTCACCTATTCTCGTGCCATTTCCTTCTCCTCCACATCTTCCTTGCGCACAGAGCTCCCCTGCTTCCCAAACTCCCAGCGCCACCCATCTAAGGTCACTGGCGCACCGGAAGAATGGCTTCGCCGATGAGCGGGTACACTTCAGCACCCACCTCGACAGAGGTTTGTCTTTCCCTCCCTCGGATTTCTTTTCCGAGGTGATAGATCACTATGGCGTTCAGCTTCACTATCCTCCCCCCAACTCCATCTTAGAGATGAGCGCCTATGCAGCTTTGTGCGAGGGATACCTCGGCATTAGGCCGAGTCTCACTTTATTCCGGTACTACTTTTATGTCCGAAGAAACTCCATCACTGTCGGTATATATTACCGGTACAATCAGTTTTTCAGTTAGGCGTGAGCGCGTCTATCCTAGGATTCTAGCCAGTGAGTCGGTCAAACAATGGACGGCCACTTTCTTTTATCACAAGGATGTTTCTGCTCCCGGCAAAGCCACCGCTTTGCCGACTTTCATCGATGGAGCCGCCACGCCACAAGCATCTTGGGACGAGGTTGCTCCGGCTCCCAGTGACGATCTGCTTCTCGCCAAGAGGCGGATTGAATATCTGATAAAACACAAAGGCCTGAGGGGATCCGACTTGGTCCAATGTTGGGTATCACGCCGGATCCAACCCCTCCAGCACCACGGAGACCGACTGATGCATTCCATCACGTCGTCCAAAAAGGATTCCCTCCGCATCAGCCCCAAAGCCTATACATCGCAAGGTTATATAAGCCAGATTAAATGGCTGATAAGGGAGCGGATCGAGAGGAAGATCCCGGAGGTTTCTCTGGACATGCATACAACGGAAGATCATGTGGTGCCGGTAAGCAGTAAACCCTCTTTATGTGTTTCACCTTTAAGTTATTTTGCAATACTGAGATATTATCTTCTTTTCAGCTTGACGACATCCCCGAGTCGGAATTGGCTCCTATCGAGGGATATCCTCCGGAGTTTTCTCAGGAGGAGGAAGTAGTCCCACTGCCGGACGTTGTGCCGAGGAAGCACAAAGCTCTGACAGTGGCTATCGGCACAAAGGAAGTGCCAGTTGTGAAGAGGTAACTTTCCACACAACTTCCGTCTTTGTACTTTACTCGTAACTTCTTCCGAGATATAATGTTCTTTATTCTATTACTTTCTCAGAGCTAAGCATCTCATCAAGGGCAAGGGGAAGGGGAATATCTCGAAGCCCCTGCGTCACACAAAGCTAACCATAGCTTCTCCTGCCATGGCTCCTCCGACTCCTGCCCCTCAACCTTCTGCGGTGCTAGTGATTACTCCATCGCTGGTTGTCGCAGAAGATCCGGCTCCCTCAACAGAGCCAGCGATCCTTGAATCGCAGATTGACATCACCATGGGTGAGTCAAGTTTGGATAAGGGTGAACCCTCTTCAGGAAATGATCCCTCGGTAGAGATCTTCGTCGAAAATCTCCTAAACAATCCGGGACTTGCCAAATTTGGCTTGTCTCGGAAATCTGCGGAGGAAATCCAGCGGTTGGCCCAGCAATGCCTGGAAAGCCGTAATCTCTATGCCGAAAAAGAAGCACAAGAATCAGAGGACGTCAAGTACTCCGAACTTCTTGAACAAGTCCGTCTTCGCGACGAGGGACTAAGAGTTGGTGTGCTTCCACCACCTCTGGTTATTCCACTCACCCTCGCCGAGAAGGTTACTACTGAGGTGAACATGTGCCTGAGCAAGCTCTCACATGAACATCATGTAAGTCGGAATTCCAACTCACGCTTTTCCTTTACTGTATTTTATATCATATCCTCTAGCCCCCAAGCATGACGTTGGATAAACGATCCGGGTTTATGATTTATTAGGATGCCAAAGAACGAACTAGTGTAGCCCCCAAGGCTCGTGCTGATATTAGCTAAAATATTAGCCCGAGTCTTTAGTAGACCTCTGACTCTGGATATTCTGACTTACAGAAAGTTAATTCATATAACCAAGAATTGTTGAAGAACATCTGCAATAAGCGGAGAGAGATCAAAGCTCTCCGACTTAAAAATGCTGAGCTCAAAGTTTCCAAGGATGAGGTCGAAGGCAAACTTTTCGAGACTCAAACCTTGTCTTGATTTTTTCATAGTCGAATAATTTTTCTGAACTGTTGTTCTTTTTGACTTACATCACTGGTGAAATAGTCATGTGCTATGATCGAAGAGGTCGAGAATTTGAAGACCTTGGTGGTGGAAAACAAGGATCTCCGCCGAGAGCTAGACCAGCTTAAGGCGGATCATGAGACGAGCATAGATCAAGTTCTCGAATCGTCCTCCATGGCCACCGTGGAGCGTGATCGCAAGATTGCACTCCACAAGAAGAAAATCTCGAGTCTCAACAACGATTTATGCAGAGAGAAGGACATTTCCGAGGCGCTCTGAGATGAACTCCGGAGTCTTTGTGAAGAGAAGACCAAAGTCGACGATGTCATCTTTGGTATGTTTCCATCTTTCTGACTTGTCTACATTCTTCGACTCTTTTGATGTCGGATTTATTTATCTGTTTTTGTGCACAGGTCCTCTGAACTTGACGGACTCCACCTCTACCGAGCCCCGCACCCACTGGCTTACCCAAGTCAGTGATTTACTTCATGACTTCCGCCAATCCATTGAGGAAATTGGCGAAGCTCTCAAGGTTCTAGACATGCAGAGCATGTCCGACTTTCAGGTGCGGGACAAGGCCAAGGAGATGCCGCAGCTTGTCCGGGACTGGAACATGTCTTATGCGCGAACCACGGCGCAAAACGCTCTCACCATGGTCATGAGCCACCATGGAAACATGGAAATCTAGCAAGTGACCAAAGGGTACTGCAAGGTGGACGAAGACGGTCAGGAGCAAGACATCAAGGCCATCATGGACTCCTGCACCGGATATGGGTGTCATGTAGCTGATTTAACCAGCTACGACACTCCCTTCTTCACCCGCGTAGACACGCCACCTCCGCCTCTCGAAGAATCAACAGAAGTTTCTGAGGATGACCACACCACTTCGGATGTGGATATCTCGGAACAATATCAAGGCAATGTATCCAGTGAGCCGACATCTCCTTCCTCCTCTCCTGCATCATAAGTTAAACAGATGTATTCTTCTAAAAACATTACGGGTCTGTAAATATTTAGTATGACACTTTTGCTAGTGCTAAGTTTTAATCTATTCAACACTTTTGGTTAAAAAAATTGTGTGCCTGAAATGTTTACAAAAGCACTTGAACTTTTTTGCCTATACTTATCATTTATCTGGCTTTCCGCCTTGTCCCTTTCGTGAGCCGGCTAAACCTTCTGCACAGAAACTTTTCCAAGCAACAGAGCTCAATTGCTAAACCAGTTTAAACTCGGAAACAAAGCTGGCTTCCAGTACCAACAATTCACTACTCGGAAAATACCCGCATCTAGCAATCAGACAAATAACCAAAGTATAGACTATGAAATTTAGAGTTATACCTGAAGGTAACATTTTTAGAATCAGAGATCTAAACCAGAACGAACATGAGCATAAAGTACTTTCAAGCATTCTGAAATTTTCGACTGTGACATGATCATTCGGAAATAAGATGGTAAAAACTTCTCAGAAAAACTTGAGGCAACCAAAACTTTTATTTCTCACAGAACATGTACACATATATGATTACAAAGAAGAATAAACTAAGAATAAAAGGGACATAGCTGAGCAATATTCCATGGTCTGTCTAATTCATCCGGATTTGTACTGCCTCCAACTCTCTTTCTCTTCTTAGTAGCAGGTCTTTTTTTGACTGGCCTCATATCAGTTAGGTAGTATGAACCATTGTGCAATACTCGACTAACTAAAAATGGCCCTTCCCATACTGGGGAAAGTTTGTGCTTTCTTTGTTGCACAAGCCGGAGAACCAAATCACCCTTATTGAAAGATCTGTTTCTGACTCTCTAGCTATGATACTTGTGTAACTTCTGCTGATAGGATGGTGATCTCATTTTAGCAACGACGCGAACTTCTTCGACTAAGTCGAGATCATTTTATCGAGAAATCTCGGCATCCTCATCGATATACGTGTCTACTCTCGGAGAAGTGTGAATCAAATCACTAGGAAGAACTGCTTTTGCGCCATAGACCAAGAAGAAAGGTGTGTATTCGGTTGACCTATTCGGAGTTGTTCATAAACTCCATATTACAGAAGGTAATTCTTCAGCCCAAGCCCCCTCAGCATGTCGTAACGGTGCTTCGAGTCTCGGTTTTAGGACCTGTAGGATTAAACCATTTGCTCTTTCGACTTGTCCATTAGCCTGCGGATGTGCGACTGACGCTATGTCAAGCCGGATACTTTGTTCGTTGCAGAATTCAGCAAGCTCTCCCATAGAGAAATTACTCCCGATATCTGTGATAATACTATGCGGATAACCATACCGGATTATAACATCCTCGACAAATATTTTGGCTGTTGCTCCATCACAACTAGTGACGGGTTTAGCCTCAATCCATTTTGTGAATTTATCCACAATCACTAAGAGGTGAGTAAATCCACTTGGAGCCCGTTTGAACGGTCCTACCATATCAAGCCCCAAACCGCGAAAGGCCATGTTATAGGTAGTGTTTGCAGCTGATCAGCCGGAACGTGAGCTTGTTTGGCATACTTTTGGCAGCCTTTGCATGTCTTGACCAGCCGTTCGGCATCTGCCTTGGCTGTAAGCCAGAAAAAACCGTGTCGGAAAGCTTTTGCCACTAAAGATTTGGCTGTAGCGTGGCGACCACACTCGCCTTCGTGGATTTCTCTCAAGATTTCCACTCCTTCTTCCGGAGATCCGTAGCGCTGAAAGACCCCAGATACACTCTGCTTATAGAGCTCACCACCAACCACAGTGTAGGCTTTTGCTCGTCGGATTATCTACCAGCTCAGAACTTCATCTTCGGATAATTTACCATCTACCAAATAATCGAGGTAGGGTTGAGTCTAGCTGGGAATTACAGCCAAAACTGCTATTAGAGGTGAGTCAGATTTGGTCGGATATTCCTCGTCCACTCCTTTTATTGAGGGAACTTTGATGTGCTCTAGAAAAGCGTCATCCGGGGTCTCTTTCCGTGCAGATCCTATCCGAGATAGTCCATCTGCTTCCTCGTTTTCTGCTCGAGGGATGTGTTGAACCTCAAAACCTTCGAACGATTTAGATAAATCATCCACGACAGCTTTATATGCTGCCATGTGTTTATTTGCATTACAAATATCCGACACTTGTTGAGCAACAAGATCCGAATCTCCGTAACACATCAAACGTCGGATGCCAATATCCTTAGCAATCCGGATTCCATGCAGCAGTGCTTCATACTCGGCAATATTATTTGTCACTGTGAAGTGGATCTGCAACACGTATAAAAGTTTATCTCCTTGGAGTGATTTGAGCACCACGCAAGCCCCCGAGCCCCTGTGAGCCTTAGACCCATCAAAATGAAGGGTCCAATATTCTGACTCAGGTAAGCTCATATTCTCCTTCGTCTCTGTCCAATCGGCAACAAAGTCTGAAAGGATCTGGGATTTGATTGTTGTCCGAGGTTTGTACTCAATATCGAAAGCTGAAAGCTCTATGCCCCATTTGGCGACGCGTCCTGTGGTGTCACTGTTGTTGATTATATCTCTCATGGGATCTATACTCACCATGGTAATTGGATGCTCCTGAAAATAATGTCGTAGCTTACGAGATGCTAAGAACACACCGTAAGCTAGCTTTTGATAGTGCGGATATCGCTGCTTCGATTTCGTCAGGACCTCGCTGACAAAGTAGGTCGGACGCTGCACAAAGTGTTCTTGATTTTCCTCCGGTCTCTCTACTACCATTACGATACCGACGACTTTGTTTGTCATAGCAATATAGAGCAACATCGGTTCTTGTGGTTCCGGGGCTGCAAGGATTGGAGCAGATGAGAGTACTTTTTTCAGGTCTTGTAGCGCAGCTTCGGCTTCGTCGGTCCATACAAAATCCTTGGTCTTTTTCAGGAGTTTGTATAATGGTGCGGCTCTTTCACCGAGCCAGCTTACAAACCGACTGACTGCAGCAATGCAACTAGTTAGTCTTTGTACGTCCTTCATGCGAGTTTGCCTGGAAATATTGAGTATAGCCTTGATTTTGTCTCGGTTCACCTCTATGCCTCTCTGAGACACGTTGAAACCTAACAATTTTCTGGCTAGGATTCCAAAGAAGCATTTCTTCGGGTTAAGCGTTATGTTGTATTTTCGTAGATTGGCGAATGTTTCCTCCAAGTCGGAAATTAATGTTTCCTTCTTTTTGAACATCACCGCTATATCGTCCACATATGTGTGTACATTGCGTCCGATTTGATCATGGAGGCAACGCTGCATTTTGCGCTGGTACGTAGCTCCTGCGTTCTTTAGACCAAAGGGCATTGTAACAAAACAGAAGGTTCCGAAGGGGGTTATGAATGAAGTTTTGACTTTGTCAGATTCCCTCATCCGGATTTGGTGATAACCAGAATATGCATCGAGAAAACAGAGGAGTTCCGAGCCTGCCGTAGAATCGATAACTTGATCAATCCTAGGCAGAGCAAACAGATCTTTGGGGCAAGCCCTGTTCAAGGCAGTATAATCAACACATATCCTTAAATCAGTGGTGTCCTTTTTAGGGACCATTACAGGATTGGCCGACCACTCAGTGTGGATGACCTCTTCTATGAATCCGGCTAACTCGAGCCATGCTAGTTCCTTAGCTATTGCCTTACACTTTACATCGCCAAAACATCGTAGTGACTGTTTGACAGGTTTAGTGTTTGGGCTTACATTTAGAGAGTGCTCGGCAAGTTCCCTAGGTACTCCGGTCATGTCAGATGGCTGCCATGCGAAGATATCTTGACTTGGAGGAACTCGACGAGCGCGCCTTCCTATGCGCTATCTAGGCCTACGCCTATCTGGGTCACCTTGGAGGGGTCATCATCCTTCAATTGCGTCTTCTTCGTCTCTTCCGATGCCTTGAACTCCGGATTCGGCTTTGTCACCTCCTTCTCCGTTGCGGGTATCTCGGACGGATCTATGCTCTTCTTGATCTACTGGTACTCCTGGGCGTGTAGTATGGCTTCAGCAAAGGCGGCATTTCCATCCTCGCACTCTCGTGCTTTCTTCGGGTCTCCCTTGATGGTGATCACGCCTGTAGCATCCCAATTGTCTAACAATTGTAATGCTACTTGGTCTAGTAAGATAATGGCTACTTCCTATATACAATTGTTGCATCATAATTATATCATGCTCATGTCATCATGCCACCTTGCATTTGAGCATCATATAAAACCCTTTTCCTTTGGTTCTTCTCTCATATGCATTATTAATTGTATTTGCCTCTTGTTATTGTATTTGGTTATTGATATATTGTTTAATGCCCAAGTTGAGTTGGGGGCATATCTTTTATTTCAATTCCACCACCTTTCTTTGTCACCACTTTATAATTCCACCATCCCATTATCCATGAGCTTGAATTCTTTTTCTTTTGATGTTTATTCTAGCTCATGTGGGTGGGTTGGATCTAATCCTATAAATTCTTTTGCTTGGCTTTTATTCCACTTCTTGGAAATGCATAAGATTAATGCCATATTATTATTATTATTGTCCCCACCAAATGAAACATGGCATTTAATATTTTTGCATGGGCCATGCAACCTCCATCACCACTTTTTATCCCATTGGTTTTTCCTTTGTTTTAATGGATCTTTTCTTTGTGGGCCATCTCCATCCATTCCACCATCCTCCTATTCTATTCAACATCACTTTTATTTTATTTTCTCTATGCATGTTTCAAATGAGGTCTCTTCCCATAATTCTTTTCTTTCTCTTTTCTTGGTTTCTCCTTCACCTCGTCTTAACCTAATCAAAGCCTCACTTTACCCTCTTGGTTGATCTCATACACACATTTTAAAACCTAAACCACCTAATAAAAATCTAACTTAACTTCCTCTCTCTATTTTTTCCTCTAACCCTAATTCTACACTAAACCCTAAACCTCCTCCCACCTTTCTTTCTTACACTCCCTCTCTCTCTAACATGCTGGTTCCACCTGGCCCTCTCTCTCCCTGGCCCACACCCCAGCCACCCTACCCTAACCCTAACAAAACCCTAACCCGAGACTACCCCATCTAAACCTAGCCTAAGCTACCACCGAGTCTCCCCTCCGCTCTCCTTCTCTCTACCTGCCAGGCTGGCCCAGATGCTACTCCTCACCGTCCCCACCTGCAGCCTCTCCATGCCTACCTTCCCCAGCCCGGGCAAGCACATGAGAAGGATGGAAAAAGGTGGCACCCGAGCCACCTTTAACTCCCCCGTCGCCCCACGGCATCTCCCAGCCTCTCCTCTCTCTTCCTCGCGTTGTCCTCATCCCCCACGCCTCCTGGCAATCGCCCAGATCCGCCACGTGCCTCGCCTTCCCTCTTCTTCCTCTCCAACGACGACGCCGTCCTCTCGCCAGCACCGCCAGCGCCGACGTCTACCTCTCGCTCCGGTCGACGTGCGTGACGTGGGGGTGGTCAGGGAGATCGTGGACACTCTTCTACATCGCCCTGCACGCGCCGACGAGGACAAGGAGCGCCAGCACCGCCAGTACGCCGACGCCCTGCGGAAACCCTAGTTTCCCGGCTCGCCAGCCTTGTCGACGATCCACCGCGCCTCGCCCCGATCTGACGCCAGCAGCCTCCCCGCGGTGAGCCTCTCTGCCACCCAGACATGCTCCGCCTCGCTGTTGCCGTCTATCGTCGCCAGTCGTTTCGACGAGCGCCCTCAGTGTGCCGCCGCTCGCTGTGTCTGCACGTGCCCGCGCTGCCTAGAGCCTCACTTAGCCGCGCAGCCGCTCCCAGACAACAACCCCCTCCCTAGCCCAGCGGTAGCCGCCACCTAGCGCGAGCCCCAGGTCGCCAGTTCGATCCCCACCGCGCCGCGTGCGCTGTCGCTGAACGCGTCCGTCAGTTTCGTCAGTAAGACGAGAAGATAAACAGTATCGCGGCCCCCCTTTTTCAGAAAACCCCCCAACCTTTTTATTCCTAAACCCGCGGTCCAGCCTACCCCACCTGTCACCCGCCCTAGCGTTTTGTAGAAAAGTCTCCCTGTTTTCTCAGGCCGTAACCCGCGCTCCAACCCACGCCCCACCTGTCAGCCTCTGGGAATTACCCCACTGGCACATGGGCCCTAGCTCGCTGGCCCCGCATGTCACCCGCAGCAGCTAGCTACACCGCGGTAGCAAAAGTTTTCCGCGCGCATGGCCCCAGTCAGCGGCTGGCCCACCCGTCAGTGACTATGGCTGGATCTGTCTGAGTACAAAATGGTTTTCTGCTTTGCTGTTTAATTTAAACCTTTTCAAAATTGATTTAAATTCAAATTCAAATTAGATTTAAATAACTTTTAAAATACAAATCCAAATAATACAAATAATATATGATTTTGAATTAGAAAAATGTGAGGATTTCAAATATGCCCTTCAAAATATTATTTGAACACTTTAAAATTTCGAGATGATTAAAATTACAATAAAATGCCCTTTTCCTTAATTAATTAATAACTTTCATTCTATAACTCCAAATTTGACAAATAATATGTCTAAATCGATCAGCGCGACGAGCCCGCTGTATTTATGCAGTCCTTGTTCTGAATTGAAGCATGAATCATGTCATTCTTACAAATCTGAACTGTTTATGGCAATAAATATTGGACTAAATAAATAATAAAATGCTTTAATTCTTGCACCACACCTCACCCTTGCCAGGCAACTTTAATGCCATGCAAATTGTTCATTCATCATGGCATGCTTGTTTGCTTGTCGCATTTTATTCATATGCTTGTGCACTTTATTTATGTTGGCCCTTGTTTGTTTGGTTCTTCTTCGAATAGACGCCCAGCAGGAGAATTACCAGGAATCACAGGAGTACTACCCAGATCCATCTCTCGCTTCAACTGAGCTGCCAGGCAAGCACTACCACATGCTTGCATACATACAGTACCTATTGCCTCTATCTTATTCTTGCATCATTGAGTCGCGATTGCATTAAATTGAATCCCAAGTACTGCATAGCCTTTACTTTTAAACTCCACCGAAGCTTGTTCCTCCATCCCATGAGCCATTACTACAGGAGTTGTTTGAGCCATGCGAGTCGTAGCAAAGCATGTGTAGGGTATGTGAGTGTCTGAAGAATAACGAGGTACCTAAACAACATAACCTGAGTAGTAATGGGATAACTAATGAAAGAGGCACCGGTGAGCAATATCTGCTATTTGGTTTCCTGCTCACTTGTGTCCCGTAGGACCCCGAGTACTTGATTCCTGTTCCTTGACTATTCGCACTATCCACATCCGGGAGGCCTTATGGACCCCCCTGAGCCAGAGCTTGATTCATTCTTATTTCTTGGGGCCACAATTAGTTTGGGGCTTTATTACTATCCTGTACTTATGCCATGTTACTGTTTTATTTAAGATTGTGCGTGGAGCACCTGTACTGTTTTGGATCGTGGAATGTTTTCGCGGTATCGACAAGCCCAGTCAGATTTTCGGGTTCCCCGTCGTTTACAGCCACTGACACAAACCTTGGGTCCGTCTTGGAGCTGGCCAACTTCGTTGCGGGTAGCTTAATGGGGTGGCCCCCTGAAATATTTCTGAATCCTGTGATTGCTTTGTCATGAATGCCTCGTTGGGTTTTGATTTGGTTTTTCCGAGCTTGATCGAGTGTGTGTTGCTATTCGTGCACCCCTGCAGGGTAAATCTTTCTGAAAGCCGTGTCCGCGGTTATGGACGACTTGGAGCACAGTTTCTCGATCATAGACAAGTATAACTAAAGTACCGCTTTTAATTTGACTAAGTACTTGACTAGTAAATAGTGCAATACTCATGGAATGGTTAATAAAACTGCCAACAGGTGATGGGGGTTGTTCGTCCGCTTCCTCGTTGGTAAGCGAGGAGGAGGATGGATCTGTTAATTATACTGTTATAACTGTTGTTCTTAATTCACGGACATCCGTCTATCATTGGTTAGGCGGATGGTTAGCGAGTATCTGTAGAATTGTTAGGTATTATCTTTTGCTGCAATTGCGTCACCCTAGGTTGTGTCCCCTTTAGTGACATAAAGACTTGCTGAGTACCCCTAGGGTCTCACACGATAAATTGTTTGATTCAGATGAACATGTGTACTCGCAAGATGGATACTGGGTGGAAGAGACAGATGATGTTGGCAACGATCATTCGGTGTAGAGATTCCGGGAACGGGGATCCGTGAGATCTGTGGGCGGGATGTGTTTATTTATGGGGCATCTTATGCCGATTTGCTTCTTATCCGTACTCGGATCTTTTTTTTCCGCTTCCGCCTGATACTTTGATGTTTGTTGTATGAGGAGCTATCCTAAATTATTATCTCTATCTAGGATATTTGAATCTTGCCGTATGGCGTTGCAATATTTCTATTTCTTTTAGATGGAATGGCTCTGAGGACTATTGTATGTGGCTTGCATACATACTCATTTGTGTATGTAGTTGATCCCTTCGCCTGCCGATTACGCCGCTCGTTCTTGTCCCGATGATCTGAAAGTGGTTAGGACGGCCGAAAGGTCTACCGTGAGTGGCCCTGGGCCCCACCGTACTATTTTAACCACTTTCGTTCATCCAGGCATGTAACTAAGAGCGTAATTCACCGAGGTAGTTAAAACGCCGTTGGGACCTGGAATTTTCATCATATTGTAAATATAACACGGACGAGCCATAAAAGCCTAGTAAGCCAGACATCCGAATATAGCGTGGTACGCGCTCTTGAACGGAACCACTTCAAAGGAAAGTGCTTCCGTCCAAAAGTTCTTTGAAGTTCCAAAGGTAACATCCAAAGTTATTTCTCCCATGGAATTTGCTTGTCTTCCTAGGACAACTCCGTGAAAGATCACAGAGCTATGGTTCAGCTGGGTCTCCGAGATCTTCATCCGGCGTAGCGTTTCGACATACAAGATGTTAATGCTACTGCCACCATCCATGAGGGTCTTGGAGAAACCATAACCGCTAATAAGTGGATTGACGATTAGGGCGTATTTTCCTCGCCTGTTTAACTTGGGCGGATGATCAGCACAGTCAAAGGTGATTGCTACTTCCGACCAGTCCAAGAATTGGGAGACAACCAGAACTGTTGCGTTGAGCTCATGTAGAACTGCTTTCTTGACCTTTGCTGGTTGATATCCGAGGAAGGTGACGTACGTGTATTTCTTGGTCGGAATTTTTTTCTTTCCTTCCGGCTTGGGATTTGAAGCATCAGCTTCCTCCATGTCGGAATCTTCCTTGGTCTCTTTTTCTTTTTCGGGATTCTTCTTTCCCTTCTTCTGCTTAGCTTTGTAACCAGCGGTAGCATCTCTCTTAATGTCGTCATTGAAACGACACTCGATGTTTGTGTGGGACGAGCCCCCATTGGCGTCTAGGTGATGCACACATGGGTTATTGGCAATGTCGGCCCAAGAGTAGGTTTTTCCAGGTTGCTGGTCTCCTCTACCTTGAACTCTCGATGTCCCACGACCGCGTCCGCGGCCACCACCACGTCCTCCTCGTCCTCCAGACCCGAAAGTAGCAGTGACTACTGCCGTTTTCGTGTTGGGTTTTTCTTCCGAGGTATTCTTGCGCTTCTGAGCTTGTTGCTTTGGTTTTTTTGCCGACTATGGCACAGCCAGGGCATTCAGTAATCCCTTTGCATCGTCGTCGGCATATGTATACTTGCTCGTTGTTTCTATCATTTCTCCCAAATCAGTGACTTTGTCGCACTTCAAGCGATGGTGTAGTAAACCAATTGGGAGACCTGCAATGAAAGCTTCAATCGCAGTTTGATCATTTACTCCTTCACAAGAGTTTTTGGTATCGATCCATCGTCCGAGATAATCTCGGCAAGTTTCTCCAGCTTTCTGGGTGCAACGTTGTAGGTCTCCAACCGTACAGGGCCTCCGATACGTGCCTTCGAAATTCCGAAAGAACGCACTTTGCATGTCATGCCAGTTGTGGATGGTGTTCTCCGTAAGTTCATTGAGCCATGATCGTGCCGTCTTCCGCAACATAAGTGGGAGATATCGGGTTGCGACCAGGCTATTTCTACCTTTGGCAATGCAGCAAGCTTGGAAGAAATCCTGTAGCCAAGTATTTGGCCGAGCTATGCCGTCGTAGGCTTGGATATGTCTTGAGATAGCAAATCTTTCCAGGAATTTTGTAGCTCTTATGCGTGGTCCGAAGCATTTTGGGCCCACATATATGTCATCGTTTTCATAGCGCCGCGCCTCTATGTTGGAGTTGATCCTGTGCCTTGCGTCATTCGGTGATAAAGATCGTCCCGAATGACGGCTGTGGCTGCGGTGCCTTGGAGCCAGACTCCGGCTTCTACCACCACCTCCTCCACCACGACGCCCTCCTTGACCCCCTTGGGAGCCGTTGTGATGGCTACTTGGCGGAGAGGGTGGAGCAGCTGGTTATTTCCGGCTGATCGCCGGCCTCCATCCAGAGCATCATTATTCCGGTTCCGGGGAGGGTCTTCATTACGACGAGCCCCCTGCCGGCTTGACTCGGCATGGTGTCCGTCGTTCCCACCATAGTGGGGCTCAGCCGGACGGCTTGCATGTCTAGGAGGTGGCATTCTTTGTCGGTCCTCCTCCCGATGTTTCTCTTTGTCTTCTTCCCTATGATCGTTCGACTCTCGCCGGGGAGGATTTCTCGGATACAGTGCAGCAATTGCGTCTTGCTCGGCAGCTGGAGCAACATTGCGCCAGTCACGTGCAGTTTTGTGGTGCTGGCCTGATGATCCGGTTCTAGAGTAGTTGTCTTCCCGTTGGTCGAAACGGTGATGCTGTTCCGGAACACGCTGGGGCCTTATATCATTCCAGGCTGAGTCCGTGCGACATTGGTCGGATTTGGAGACCAGTTTTCCGCTTCCGGATTTCACAACCATTTGTTGTTCCAAACCCTTGGTGAGTAGCTTGATGCCCAATCGAACCTATTCTGGGCCTGGATTATTCGACAGGATATCCCGAGCTGCGACAGTGTTCTGTACTGGTGTTGGATAAACCAGATCTCCTTTGCTATCGAGGCGAGGCATCCCTGGATCTCCCTCAAAGAGAACCTTGTGTACTTCCAGGAATTGATCGTCACATGTATGACGTTTTCGGGTCTTCTGATGCTGCCGAGAGATGTACTTCTCCGCAGTTGCCATGTGTTTCTTCTCCTCCTCGATGTTTTTGGCTTCATCCAGGAGTTGGTGACGGCGCGCTTCTAGGGCCTGGGCCCTTTCGTCCAGCTCTTCAGCAGTAAATTCTGCAGTTGTAGGGATAGGTGTGGTTAATGCAGCATCGATGAATTTACGCGCTCCTTCGGTGATCACGTTTCCATCCACCAGCTCTTCTTTGGGCTCATCTGGGATAAGTGCTCCATCCGAGTCTTCCTCGTATTCCTCGGCAATCACCTCCTCTGGTGGAAGATCTTTTGCCGGGGTCTTTTTCTTGTTCTTCTTCTTTGCCCTCTTGGCAGCGCCGGTAGCAAAGACGGCTTTGGGTCTGTTTCCCGGAGTCAAGCTCTGATCGGTACTTTCGGACATCTGGACCTCGGGATTATCTCCGATTTCCATGTCATCCTGCGCTTTGGGAGAGTTTTCCCCGGATCCTTCGTCCATGGCCTCCCCTTCTTCTTCAGCTTTGGAGTTGTACTCCTCTTCATATTCCGCAGAGAACTTCCGGAAATCTGCTGACGTCATCGAATCATCCGAGGATGCGGGTACGTCGGCATTTGTTCTGATAGCCTCCAGCATAGAGTCGGTGTTGTCTCCAGCATCAGCAGAGCCGGATACGGATCCCACATATCCGACAAAGTGTGACGTGCACCTCCTGAGATAATTGTGATCTTCATAGTAGGCTTCGTCGAAACGCCTGATGGTCTCCAGGATTGCACTTATACTTGCGCTTTGCATCATCATGTGCCTCAACGTGTATCTCGGGAGAGGTCTGTCTGTTTCGGCGTCATTAGAGCCAGAACCAGAGTTATCTTCTTGCTCCTCCTGGATTTCGACCTCCACAGGTGGGTCGATCTGGGATTCAACCTCGCTAAGGAGATCCTCTCAAGATCCGACTTGTACTGCGAGATCTGCCTCAGGTTCAGCTTTCTCCACTATCTCCGCAATTGGTCCGGGTTGGGTGGGATTAGGGTTTTCTGAGATCCAGAACTCTGCCGCCTTCGCGGACAAAGGGGACCCAGAAATTTCTTCTGCCTGTATCATCACCGCTGGGGTGGATGGGACAGGTTCAGGGAAACCGATGTAAACATCAATCTCACCAAAAGACATGATGGTGTAGGTGGTCACGGCTTCCCTAGCCGGAATCCAAGTCTCGTCGAGAACGATGAGAGGGACGTCACTGGCGTAGAGGATGTGACCAACAGCGATAGTTTTGCTAATTCCGATTCTTGCAGATTCCGCTTGGAACATAGATCCGAAGCTCACTTGCCCCACAGTGGGCGCCAACTGTCGTCGTATTGATGACAAGTACGCCATGAGGGGGTCCTCGGGGCATGTGGAAGAGAGGGGTGTGAGTCATACGGGATTCCGGGATGGTGAGCACACAAGTTTACCCAGGTTCGAATCCGCCGGCTTTGGACGGATCCTACTCCTGCTAGCAATCCAGTAATACGGCAGAGCCGGAATATGGGTTACAAGGGTTCGCCTGTGCGAGTTGAGATTGTAGACTATCGTCTAGTAAGGTGTTCTTCTAAAGGCTCTTCCTAGGACGGCTTATATAGATATCCGGCCTAGGGTTTACAGGAGAGATATATCCAGCTACGACTAAGAGTCAGTTATAGAGTACATCTTAAACTACAAGTAACACTATGGGCCTAAGTCGGTAAGTCTTCTGGGCCTTCCCATAGCCGGATTGGACTCTGTCTCTTCTCCTTGACTGGGCCGCCCGTGAAGCAAAGCTCTAACCCGAAGTGGGGCACCCTGGTCAGTGAGAAACGCTGAGGATACCCGGAAAGTATATCCCCAACACTCGTGCAAATCGATGCTACACGGATTGACAAAGTAAAAGTCGGCAACAATCCACGATGGAGAAAAGAGGCAAAACTAATACATGTCCGAGGCGGGCAGGGCTCGGCCATGGGATCAGCGTGCGGCGACCTTCTTGGTAGGACGGGGTGCAAGAGGAGGCATCAGCGCATGAACTGGCTCGGCCATGGCAGCGGGAGGCATGATGCGGCCGTTGGCTTCCATGTGCTTGCACTTCCGCCTAGCTGTGCCGTTGGCGGAGGGAGCCGCTCGAGATCCCGCAGATGCACGAGCCGCCTGAGTAGGGTGAGGTAGCGCAGGGACAACCGACTTCGCCGGTATCTTCTTCATAGGTGCTAGAGCGAGGGGGCGGCTCGGTTGGGACTGCCCCACTTGCAGATCTACTAGCATGGTGTCGACAGAGTCCATGGAGGTATGACATCGCGGCTGGGTGAGGAGACGACGGAGCGAGTAGATCGGTGGCGGCGGCGATGCGGAAGGGAGAAGGCGGGAGCTGGAATCTCACTCGCGCCAACAACCCGAGGAAATGCAGTGACACTCGGTTCGCTCGGGAAAACAGAGACAGTTGTGTTCCACAGGGAAATTCTACGGTGCACCGAACTTTTTCTACGGTTTCGCAAAAGGTACAGGATCAGTTCGGGTTAGTTTTTGATGCGGGATTAGTAAAAAAGCACTTATTTTAAGGTTTTTGCGTTTTCACAGGATGTGTTAGAGTTGCCCTGACATCAACTTTGGTGCTATACGTTGCAGCTTTCCCAAATAAATGTTTTAGACCTTTAAGAGCCCATGTGGACACGTGATTTATACAGTATATCACAATTATATGACATTAAAAAAAATAGTCACCTTAACCGTACAAAATATAAACATTATGTTTATATAAAATATTATGGTATACCACCTTTTCTATCGTTATGTTGTTTATTTGTAAAAATCTATCTATTATATACTATAAATAACTAGATGATCCCCATGCGTTGCTACGGTATGTTTGGTGGATTTTTTTAAACAAATGTGTCAATACTTTTGTGGATTGCGTATGTGGATTGCGTCGCTTAAATACATCGCTAGTATCTATAACAGGTTCTTATTGTTTAAACAAAAAAGGGTGAGTCAAAGAATGAAATGGAATGATTCCCAAGACTTACTACATAAACAATTAAATTCTTTTTGTTAACAAATTCCATAATGGTAGATAGAAAATTGCATCTTCCATTAACGAAAAATGGACCCACTAATTCAAATAAATCTACATGAAGAAACAAAACTATAAGTGGTGAAAAGACTAACAAAATCAAAAATATTGCACAAAGGAGATTGAGTACTCCTCACTATATAGTCTAGGTATTTTCCTAGACTATATATTACTCGCATATTATGTCTATGTATTTTCCTCACCATGGTATTCCATTTTGTTTGTTGTTGTAAAACAAAATTTTAACACAAAAAAAGAACCATAGTTTATCTTCTTGTAGTACCTGCAATACGAAACAATGAAAAAGGCAGTAAAGAGATGAAATAAACAAATAATAATAGAGTACTTTGTAGTGGATTACCTGTTTGCTGTTGTAAATCAAAATATATATACAAAAATACATTATTTTATCTTCTCGTAGCAACTGCAATATGGAAAAAAATGAAAAGGGGGGTATGGAGATGAAATAGAAAGAATAAGGGAAGAATAATAGAGTAGTCTGTAGTGGAAATAATTTGAACAATTACCCACCACCTGCCGCGAAATGATATTTTGGATTACTATGCTATCCTAGTATGGAACAATAGAAAAGCAAGCAGAACTCACGTGTCATGATTTCTAAAGTTCTAAGAACAGTGAAACTTGGATTCACTACTTCAGTGCCATCGGTCTATGCTGCAGTATATAGATGTCAAATAGCTGAAACATAATGACTCTGCACACACAAAGCAGACAGGGAGAGATTCACATGCATCAGAAAATAATTGAGAATCATTTTCACGAATTGTTTGATGGCAATATTGAGAGGCGGATGTAAATCAAGAGACTTGGAGATTAATATGGAGGCATGCGTGTGGTAACTTTCGCTGGGACACAACTCGAAGTTGATCAAGAATAGGAGGGAAGGCAGATAGACTGCCATTGACGGTGGTATATATAGACGAAAGGTCCAAGTAGAACTATGGAAGGGCAAGAGATTGCAAGGGACTCATCGCGTAACGTGACACTTCCGAAAGCTGAGTTGTAGCGTAATCAGGAAAACGGGAAATCAATTACTCCGTCTATAGAAACGAAAGGACGACCAAGGAGCGATCGTGGAGGCTTATTAAGGAAAATAAAGACTCATCAATTACTTGCTGGTGTGGCCTCACCGTTGAGTAGAAAAATATTTAGTAGTACCAGATAGTTTTTTGTCTGATGTGGCAAATTTGGTTGGACATGGCAAGCTAGGATTGCTCGATGAGGTGGCATAGCTGCATATAGAGAGAAATACTTTAGTGGGGATGATCTTCTTAGTTATATAGGATATAATACTTTCTCCGATCTATAATACTCTCCATGTCATGGTTTAAAGGAATCACTAGGATATGCATGGAAACCAAGACAAAATTTTATTGGACATTTAAATCTTTGGTTAGTCTCCCCCCTCTCCAATCAAATGCAAACAGGAGAGCCAATGGCACACGAGCATGGTTGTTTCAGCCGTCTTAAAAGAAGGAGAAAATAAGGGGTGGAGAGTAATTATAGCGTGTTTCTATTGGTAACTAAATGCATACATGTCTTAGAGGAAAGGTACCGTAGGATAAATATTTTTTTAGATTAGCTCATGAAATCTGAGACGGAGGGAGAAAGTGTCACTCATTTCGTACTAAGCTAGTACAAACTTTATACTAAATAAGTGACACTTATTACGTACTCTCTCCATGCAGAAATATAAGACGATTTTAGATTTGTGAACCGAATTTATCTAGACGCCTTTAGTGTATAAGTTCGTATAGGTTCGAAGTGAACCTTATACAAAAAGCATATAGATACATTCATTTCACAAAGTTAACATGTCTTATATTTCTAAACGGAGAAAGTATTACGGAACAGAGAGAGTATATTTTTTGAGACAAGGACATCAAAAAGAGCACTTTTAGCACAACACTAGGTGTTAGATAGTTTGTTCCCGTCACCGATAGGATATGGCCAGGGCCGGGCCGGCAAAATCCAAGGCCCTATGCAAAACTCTAAAATATGCCCTATGCCACTAGAAAATTAAATTTAACTATTCAACATTTATAATATATATGTCAGACTATCTTACATGATAATTGGATACATGATTATGCATGCATATTAAACTCCCGGTTGCATAATGTTTATTTGAAAACCACCATTCTCTTAGTATTTTTTAAAATGAAATCTTCAATAATATAATTAATTATTTTCTAGCTCAGCCTGACTGTCCCTAGGATGATTATAAGAAATAATAGCAAATTCAAGGGTTGAAGGATCATCTGACTAATTATTGGAGGACACTTGATTTTTTTTAAAACTTGTTCGTGTCTCTCTTTGAGATTGAATTAATTCCTCTTCCTTTATCTTTCTCTTACACTTTTGATAAATGGAATCTTACTTCCCGAGATGAACAACCGAATTGAACAAATTTAGGATTGAATTTGTGTACACCTAGGGCTATGGCCTAGGGGGTAGGGTGCAAAGGGAAGAAAATATGCAAGAACGAGGGACGAGGGATCAGGGCACGCATCTGCTGATTACCTGCTGATTGAAGAATTCAATTCATAAATTAAGATTTTGGTGATCAGAGGAAGAAGAGCAAAACACCAAAACGAAAGAGGTATTAGCACTCCAGGTACAACAACTTGTCAAGTGGGAGCAAAATCATACAACTTTTTTGAAAAGTGGAGGCCACGGTACAAAAACTTGTCCAGTCTGGGCAAATTCATACAAAACCAATCGTGGAACGACACGCGGCTGCCACGTTGGACGGATTCTTTTGCAATTAACACCCTAAGTTATTTTCTATATGCAAATACGCCCCCGCGCTCTCAGCAGTCACCACTGGCCACACCTGGGCACCTAGCCGAACCCGTTTTGTACTCTAAAGTCAAAAAAAAGAACCTGTTTTGTACTCTGCATCGTGCGATACGGGGCGCACCCAAAACAGAGACCTCCGCGGCGGCAGACTGGGGATGGGATGGCGGCGGCGGACTGGGGATGGGGATGGCGGCGGATGCGGACTGGGGATGTCGGCGGCGGCGGTCTGGGGATGGGGATGGGGATGGCGGCGGCGGCGGTCTGGGGATGGGGATGGGGATGGCGGCGGCGGCGGTCTGGGGATGGCGATGTCGTATGGCGGCGGCGGACTGGGGATGGGATGGCGGTGGCGGACTGGGAATGGGGATGGCGGCGGATGCGGACTGGGGATGGGGATGTCGGCGGCGGCGGCGGCGGTCTGGGGATGGGGATGGGGATGGCGGCGGCGGCGGTCTGGGGATGGCGATGGCGTCGGCGACGGACTGTGATAGGGATGGTGGCGTCGGCGGACTAGGGATGGGGATGGCGGCGCGCACCACCAGCTCAACTGGACCGCCTCCCCCTTGGTCCCGACCCAACTCGGCAGATGCTGCATCAGTGGGCTGGGGATGGGGATGGCGGCGCGCACCACCAGCTCAACTCGACCGCCTCCCCCTTGGTCCCGACCCAACTCGGCAGATGCTGGTAATGACTCCCTATGCTGATCCCTTTTTGATTTCAGAGAAGCTTCTTGCAACATTCAGTATCTCATCTTGTTATCATGTTTGTGTCAGGGACACATCTGATACATTGGGATTCCAAAGTATGAGAGGAAGATATGAGTGCACTGTGGAGTCATCCTGACGTGATGAAGGAGTGGACAAATTCTGGCGATAGGAGTGGCAATGTCCGATTTTCCCATGATGCCAAGAAGAGACAATATCTTTCACGAGTTGAAGTTGTTGTTCAATTGGTCATGAAGGAGTACAAAATGGTGGTGTTGCAGAATAAGGGGGTGCTCTGGAACAAATTGGAGGTGCTCAGGATGTGCTTGGCTGTAGTGTATGTGTTGTGTGTGTGATGTGTGTATGTGCTGTTTGTGTGTGTGTGTGTGCATGTGATGTTTGTGTAGGTGATGTGTGCTCCGAAAGGAGTGGATGTAGTGTGAACAATGTTATGCTCATGGTTGCAGATGTACTTTGGAATGAAACAAAATAGGATGGAGTAAAATGTACTTTGGAATGAAATAACATGATATGGAATGAGAATTGATCTTGTACTTGATGTACTCATGGTTGCAGATCATGCAATGTCAGTATGTGCTGTGTGCAGTGTTGCAACTCAAATGCTACAACAACTTGTCTACACAATGATACATAACCAAAATAATAGAAGCAACTTCTATGATATCTAAAACTCACTGAAATTTAAAGGAATTCACAGGCATATCATAATTGCACCGAAATTCAAGATTAAGACTGAAATGTGAAACAAATATGGAGATGAACCAATATTTCAATGTTACCTCATACATATATAAATTCATAAATGTGCTAATTGACAGCAAAAATAGACAAATTCATGACTAAATGCTAGATGAGAACTAATGTATCAATGTACACTCATACATCGATAAATGTGCTTATTGGAGAAAGGAAACAAGCAAAAAGAGTTCACATATGAACTAAATCAAATGATGGACATTTTAAAGAGGTGCATTTTGTGTGACTGCCATCTCTTCTGATGCTTCTTCCATAACAACATCTTCATTTAAATCTGGCACAACTGATGTTCTTGCTGCATCATCACCAAATAGCAAGCAGTAAAATGACCCTGGACCTGTGTTGTAGACTAAATGTTGTTCAGGCAAGGATGGATTTGCACTTGTGTTTGCATCTGTTGGAGTGCTTCCAACAACAACACCTAAAACACTGGCTGTGTTTTTCTTTCCTCTCCCTCTTCCTCCTCCTCTGCCTCTAGATGACTGTCCTCTCGTACTGCCTTCTGCAGAACCATTGCCATCTCTAATCTCAACTTCTTTTCTTTTCTTTGCTTTCTCTCTTGTAGATCCTCTCCCCGCATTGCCTCTTCCCCTCAAGCTGCCTCTGGTTTGAGCTGTGGTCACTCTACCACCAGCAACAGGCAGTGCATCCCTTTCAGCAACCACAAATGAGCTCTCCTCGGGCAATGGTACATGAGCTCTTGCATGTGGTACATGAGCTCTTTCCTATCATTAAATAGCATTGTGTTAGGCACCTAAATTAATATTATGTAGTCCGTAACTAACATATTCATATTAAATTATCCAACCTCTTCTCCCATCCGAAAAACCATCATGTTAGCTTGATTACTAGGATCCATTGTGGGATTAGTATTCTGGACTGTAATATGCTGTCAACAAAAAAGAGGCATAATTATTAAATTGACATAGTATAGTTGAACTTATCTCTACAATTGAAGGGTTAACCAAATTGACATAGCCAAGCTGAACTTACCTCTAAAATTGAAGGGTTGTCGACATCACCATTTTCATCTTCTACTTGCATAGGAACACTTGATTGTTCTAGCATGAATTTGTAATGTCCCTTTTTATTATGGTCTTCATTCCCACACAGGGAACAATGCATTTTAATACCAGATTTTGTAATGTGTTTGGCACCATTTTTCTCGACTTCTTCAGCTGTTTTCCTCCTGTTTTTTTAGTCCTTCCCAATACCTTGGTGAACAAAGGTGGATGCACATGCACTCCATCCTGCTTCTCCCAGTGGCATCTAGCTCTAAGTGGCACCATGGTGTGGGCATATGCCCTCTTGTATGTATCAATGGAGTAGCTGTTGTGGACTAACTTTTCAGAA
This sequence comes from Avena eriantha, assembly GCA_910589775.1. NCBI lineage: Eukaryota > Viridiplantae > Streptophyta > Magnoliopsida > Poales > Poaceae > Avena > Avena eriantha. The sequence goes on along the minus strand of OU342741.1, from coordinate 158,400,270 downwards.
TCAATTCTGTCTTCCCTGCAACAAGCTATTGCATGATGACAAGGTATCCCAAAAAGCTGCCATTTGTTGCAATCACAAGTCCTCTTTTTAAGATCCACACAATACCCTCCCTCATACTCTCTAGAAGCAACTTTGAATTTACCTCCACCAGCATTCATAACAGGGCAATTTGCACTCCATTCAGTATATTTATCCAACTTCTTTTTAATTTTTGGACAAATCTTTCCACTCCATTTCTCAGCTTCTTTCTGTTTGCCAACAATCCTATTCAAGATTTTGTAGAACAAATTCTCAAGCATGGATAGCATGGGCATTTCCCTTCCATCTAAAATGTAACTATTGAAAACTTCAGAGTGGTTGTTTAACAACATATCACATTTGGGAAAATCCTTGAAAAATGCTTTGATCCAAGTGCTTGGTTCTAATTCCTCAACCCACTCAAATGCTTCCTGGCTGTCCACTTTTAACTTGCCCATGTTTTTCTTCCACATGGGTATGTTGGTTGACCTTGCTATTGCCCACAAATCATTTTTCAGTGTTTCTCCTTTGTGCTTTTTGTGGAAATTCTGGTACAAATGGCGTACACAAAATCGATGCTCAACTTCTGCAAAAACAGTCTTGACAGCCTTTATGAGTCCCTTTTGCTTGTCACTCATAACTGTGAAATGAGAACTATTGGTTATATTCAGATCATCCCTTAATGTGGTTAAAAACCACTCCCAAGAACTTGTACATTCCACCTCAACTACTCCCATTGCAATTGGAAATATGCAGTCATTTGGATCAATACCAACTGCAGTCAACAATACTCCCTTATACCTAGTCTTGATGTGACAGCCATCAATACAAATCAGAGGTCTGCAGCCCTCGAGAAATCCTCTTTTGCATGCATCATAAGACCAATAAAGGGTAGAAAGGTGATCCTTAACTTGTCCATTCACATTTGACTGATTTGTAGTAAGGAAAAGTTCAGAACTAGGGTTACTCCTCCTCAATTCCTCACCATAGTCCCACAACAAGCTGAACTGCTGTGCCTCATCCCCATGTATCCTGAGCAATGCCTGCTTTCTAGCTCTCCTAAGCTTCCATCTGTTTGGGCACATGTTGAATTTCCTTGTAATTTTTGTTGCAAATGTCTGTATATCCATTTTTTGGTTGTCTCTGAATTCATCAATGAAGTAATTAGTCAAGAAATTTGTTGTTAAAGCCTTTAGTTCCCACACTCTCTCACACCTGTGATCAACACAATACTCCCTCACCACCATTGATTCTGTCCTGCTGTCCTCAGATGCCTTTAGGAACCATGTGCATTCACCTTGTGGACAAACACCTCTACATACAGCATGGATCCTTGTCCTCTCATTTCTGACTTTCTCGACCTTCACTCTTTCTTTCACACTATATGCTTTGATTGCTTCTCTCAATTCTTTCATACAAGAAAACATCATTCCTACTTTAAATTGTGGATGTTCCATATCTACTTCAGCATTGAAAACACTAAATTTATATTTCAGCTCCTTCTCTTGCTCTAATGTCAAATGCAAATCTTCATGCTCCAGCCCTGCATCATCTTCTTCCTCATAAACACCCATTACCTCATTGTGATCATTTAATTGTTTGTCCACATTTGCTTCAAAAATATCATCATCACCATCCTCTGCATCGTAGTCGCTGTCATAGAACTCAGTATCCGTATCCCCTCCTTCTCCCTCTTCCTCCATGTCTTGTGCATCATCATTGTCAACCTTCTCTTTTTCTGAAATTCTAGCCCTCTTTAGCACTTTCATGGCATTACTCTCATTTTCACTTTGTTTTTGAGCTGCATTGTGGTCGATGACAACTGTAGGCTGCTGATGTTCCCTTGCATTTATAATTGCATCCTTCCTCAACCCCTTCACAAAATTTCCGTGATCAACCACAAGGGACAGTGTCTTGTGCTTCTTCACAGATATGATCATAGAGACAATGTCAGCATCAGTCTCAATGCATACTAGCCCATCAACAATTTGCTTATCAGGTAGTACCCAATAAACACTCAGCCTGTCATTCAGCACACATCCAAGCTGCCTGATAAAATCCTCTATCCATAAAAGTGACCATGTGTCAGTGTTGCAATTGTCAAAATAATCTATAGTTCCCCCAATATACTCCCGTGGCCCATGAACTCCATGAGCTCCAGAAAAAAACCATTATGCTCTACTGCCACTGTAAACCTATCCGGATCATCACCTGCAATACAAACAAGTAGACCATGTTAAATGATGCTACACAAAATAAAGAAAATACAGAAAACAGTCCTTATTCAGAACTAGATATTTGTTCATACTCTACCATGCTCAACAGTCTGTTAAACTCATTGTTCAAAATTTAGAGAACCAAAATTCAGAACTGAGAACATGACACATAACCAAAATTCAGAAATCTATATGCATAATTCAGAGTACTGCCATACTTCACTGTACAACATGGTCAAAATTCAGAGAACATAGGACGCCCTCACATTCAGAGAACATAACATGTACTAGGATAACTGAAAATTGCAGTTCATAAATCATAGAAGCTCTAATACATGCCAGAATCATGCTACAGCCACCTTCATATGCTACGGAAAGCTATAGTTCATAAAAATTCAGAAAACTGCAGTTCATAAAAATTCAGAAAACAGTAACATGCTACAGCCACTGTGCATACATGCGCTTGACTGAGCGAGGCTTTGGTTATTTCCCTTCTTAGCCGGTATGGCGTTAAAATCAGAGAAGCATATGGAACACATTGATCTGCAACTTGACACAACTCTAATTTGCAACTATATCACAATGCGGCGGTTGACGGCACGGCATTGACCACCTTGCCGGTGTCAGCAACTCATTACCCACAGCCATGGCGGCCCTCATAGAAGTACACCGAATTGATGGCAATCATCAACACGAACTGATGTACGATGAACCCTAGCCTAAACCCTCGCGTAGAGAGAAGAAATACCAACGGAAAAGAGATGATCGTCGACCAGTGGTTACCATAGTCAGGCGGCTCCATCTCCCAGCGGCGGTAGTACGGCTCATCACCCATGATCGGCGACGACGGGGACCAAGTCGTGGATCGCGGCGACGCTGGACGCGACGAGAGTCTCGGGCGCCTACCTTGTGTTCTCCCGTCAAAATAGGATCAGAGGTCCCGACGTGAGTCCGGGCTGTGTCAAAGCGTTCAGTTACGCTGGGAAAACATGGGATGAGTTGCAGGAGGCTGTTTTACAAAAACGACAGAACGCAGGGTGTTCATTAAAAAGAATTGGTCCAACGTGGCTACCAAATGGCCTGTCCACGATTGGTTTTGTATGAATTTGCTCAGACTGGACAAGTTTTTGTACCGTGACCTCCACTTTTCAAAGAAGTTGTATGATTTTGCTCCCACTTGATAAGTTGTTGTACCTAGAGTGCTAATACCTCAAAACCAAAACAGCCAAGATGCGACGAGTTGCTCCTGAAGAAGACAAACTGCATATCCTGATCGATCGAAGGGATCTATCGCTGCATTTTGGTTTCCCATGGACGGCTAAGGGCCATGTGAAGGCCAGCCTTTTAATTCCCACACAAAAACGGGCCACGGGCCAGAATCTAGCAAAGCAAAGATTTTTTGCTGCATAGATATTTAGGCATGTATAGAAATTTTGGGCCCCCGAAAAATATGGCCTCTATGCGGTTGCACACTTTGCACTCCCGCCTGTCCGGACCTAGATATTGCATGGTAAAACGATAGACTACTTGGAACATGGCACTAAACATTGAATTACATTTATGTTGGCTTTAAATTTATTTCATTTTCTTAACATAAATATGTGTAAAACAATAGATTTATTTCTCGACATATTGAAAATGATGCTTTCGTATTTGCAAGGCCCATCATGTTAGTTATTATATAATTGTGGTATGACATTTTTTCAAATGCCATATATTTTTGGTATATGGTATAAAAATATGGGCACGGGAGTCAGATACATTGTTAAAGGCTTTAAACATCTATTTAGGCCAATGTATTACACCAAAAGTTGAGGTCGACGCGAAAGTTGTTTTGATTCTGTGTTCTGTACAACTTTGCGACCAAACATTGGGGTTATGTGCAATTTTCTCGCGTGACATACTCATCATATAGAGCCTCGGTGATGAGTGGAGATTTTCGGATCACATTAAAAAAAATAAGAATTATGTTTGCGAGTTTTAAAAATAATAAGTATCTGAATGTAGCTAAGGATTTATTAGACAAACGTGCAAACTATTAATTTTAAATACTTTATATTCTGCCCTACAAAAAAAATGAGAAGCATGCATATTTCCAAACTCCCAAATTTTATCATCTTTTTCTCATTTAATATAGCCCACAATATAAAGAATCCCGCTTCCTGATTTTGCATGCTTGTGGATATAACATTAATTACGTCCAGAATTATTTTTAGATTTTTTTAAACTTATAAATATAGTTTTTGATTTTTTAACGAAGAGAGCACTGGACCTCGGGAGTCAGGGCCATTTTCCGCTATGTGATACAGGAAATTACGTCAAGATCCGTATCTTATTTTTCGTGCATAAAACTTCCAAAACGAAGCCTAGTAGAGTGTAGATTTTCCATGTTTTTCCCCCTAAAACTAAATAATCAAGGGAAAATATTCACGTGTTTCTATATTCAGTTGAATCAAATGAAGAATGTTTCTGTAACACCCCAAAACTTCAAATCAAGATTATCAAGTTCTAATCATCCAAAGTTAGAGTTAACAAAAACTTTTATTATAAATTTGGATACGAAAGCATGTGTATTTTGCATTAGTGTAGAATTGAGTGAAATTGCCATGTTTGATTGCTATAAATGATGAGAAATGGTTTAAAGGTGAATACTACATCATCTAGGCCAATTAAACAAAATCAAAAGAAAAAGAAATCAAATATAAATAAATAAATAAAATGGTCATTTTGACAAAAGTTAACCACTAGGCCACTTTGAGTGTTCCTAGAAGATAATTTCTAACAAAAACTTTTTCACTTCTTTTCACCCCTTGCTAGACCAAGTAAAAGTGTATCAAGGCCCACTTTATAAGCTTACAAAAAACATTTCCCAAATCAATTTAAAGGACATTTAAAAATTGAATCAAGTGTGTGTGGTAAGATCACACTTTTTCAAAAACCCATCAAACCAATTCCCTTTGGCAAATCCAAGCAACCATAGACACTCAAGCTTAAGTATAGATCACTCAAAAAATTTCATTCAAAAATTCCGAAATATTTTTCTTTCGGCCATTACAACAAACTCCTTGTTTACACAAACTAATCACCTGCCTAACTTCACTGTTCTGAGCAGTAATCCTCCACCCCAGTGTCCCCTCTTCACTCCCTTGTCTCCTCTAGTGTCGAGCAGCACCCTAACCAATCCCCCCTGAGCCGTTATGCACAGTGGAGCGCCGCCCAAGTTTGGTCGTCGCCGGCCGACAGTGGACAACGCGCTAGGAGCATCGCCGTCCTCAACCACGACGCGCACCAGACACGCGAGCATCCACCGCCACCCCCTGTCCAAGCCACGACCACTGCCAAGCCCTGGACCACCCTAGCTACACCGCGCCCACCGTCTCTACGCCATGCCTAGAGCGCGCTAGCTCACCGTAGCCGACCGCCTCGCCCTTGCCGTGCACGCTCACGCTCACCATGCCCGTTCGCCGCCGCACGACCCGTAGCTCCCGCACACTGTCGCAAACACCCCTGCGTCCGCGCGGAGCGCCGCACGCTCCCGACCAATACACACCACCCCGCGCCTCGCCATTAAGCCAGAGAGGATCGCCATGGAACCACGCACCGTCCCCTAGCCTCAGCTGTGCTGCTAGCCGCCTGTAGCATCGTCACCGACGAGCCCGAGCCCACGCTGTTTGGTCCTCTCGCCATAGTATAAGTAGAGGCCTCCCCGCCTCCATTCTCCACACCAACACCCTCCCCACTCCTCATAGACACTCCCACACTTCTCCCCGAAGCAAGGCGAGCTCTCCCTCGCCAGAATTTGGCCGGAGCCCGCCGCTGCTGAAGGAGAAGGGTGTCGTTGATTACGACCACCCCAGGACCTGCCGCGACCATCGCTGGAACCGCCGTCCACGACAACCCCATTCGCCCCCATCGCCGACCCTAGCTGGAGCCCAGGTGAGCCCCGCCAGATTCCCACCGCCGCGCTAGGTTAATTTCCGCGCCAGAGCAGTTTGTCATCGACGATGACTCTCCGCCGTTGGATCGTCTTTTAATCACACGGCTCAGATTCGTAGATACCGCTTCACGTAGTTTAAGTCGCTGACTGGTGGACCCCCTGTCAGCAGCTCGCTGCGCTGTGTTGTGCAGTTTGGGCCGGCCCGTTTAGTTTCACGCGCGTAGCCCAGCAATTCAAATTAGTATTTTCCAATTTAGTTAAAACCCCATTCTGTCCATAGATTCAAAAACCAATTCATAGAGCTTCCCTAAACCAAATTACATGATTCCGATTTTGTTAAAAGATATTTAAATTGTCTATCCAAGCCCATTGGATTTAAATCATTTGGAGTTAGAGATCACATATAGTAAAAATAACAAGACATAGACTTTTCCAACTTCAAACATTTTTTAAAAATCAAGCATAAATGCTTTTGAGTTGATTCCAACTCACAAAAATCACATTTGATGAGATCTATCCGAATATGTAAAAATATTTAGGTTTGCATGCAGTGACTTTGGACTAGTACCAAAATAATGCTACATAGGCATTTCTAGTCACTTTAAATCAATTAAATGATAATTATAAACTTTGTAAAATATGACCAACCTTTTAAATCACATTCCCATATATTAGAATATGTGGTGATGACATGTGTCCACATGATCCCATATTTTAATTGAAGAATATTAAATCTTAATTAATTTTAATGAGTAGAAATTACTTTTCTAAAGTAAGATAAATAAGACTAAGTCCTTATTTCATATGATGATTGTGACGATGCTAGATCATCAAGTGTGAGCCTTAGTGTGCTACATAGCAATAAATAAGTATTGTTTGGTGATTGTGTACCCCGTATTCCTTTATAGACGATAGTACCGACCAATGATACGAGGAGGAGGAGTACTGCCAAGCAGAAGACGAAGAGAACTTCAATCACTGCATCAATCAAGGCAAGACATCATTACTAAGCAAGCTAGAACCTTGCAAGCTAACACTTGCAAGTTTCTTAACAATGCAAGCTAGCATTATACAAGTTAACTATGCAAGCTAACCCTTGCAAGTATTAACCTAAGCAAGATGCATTAGGCATGCTTTGGTTATACCACTCTGATTATACCAATCCCAAGTTTTACTCGCAAGCTTTATTATTTTTACTTTACCAAAGTTCTTTACTTTTAGTATAGATAGCATAAAGTGTATAAAACTAGGCCTAACTATTTATACTTAGATGTCATTCTATAGAATGAGATTGGAGATTAGCACCCCTCATTAGTGAACACTCTTAACTTTAGTGGGTATTGCTAAGTATAAAAGTTGATCACTTTAGATGGGAATACTTGGTGAAAATGATTATGAAAACCTTGGAATGATGATGTTTTGACATGTGTCAAGAAACACAATGGTTTGATGATGAAAATGTTGAGGCATGAGCCTTAGCCCTTTTACAAAAAACGGATGGTTAGGTTCGGATGCGATACCATTCCAATTTTACCGTACAACCATAATACATGAATTGGGTAGGGCTTAGCCGGAAGTTTATATGCCTTAGTATGGGTTCCCTCGCGGGAGAGGTTTGAGCTGAGGCTACCTCTTGATGATGTCTTCCTATGTAGTGCCCAGGATGGCAGCTGGCCATGGCTGGGAGGCCAAGCTCATAGGGGAGGTGCCTATACTAGAGTGTGTAATTGAAAGGTTATGATTGATTATACGTATACTAAGTATGATTGATTCAGAGTTATCCCTGAAGGATGTATCGAATTTTGTGGTGAAAGTGTACCACCTCTGCAGAGTGTGAAACTATTCGAATAGCCATGTTCGCGGTCATGGACAGTTGGAGTGGCCATACTGTTCCGTTGTCAGATGTTTTCAAAATGACTTGTGAAATAAATTGTGACTTTGACTTAACCACAACAGGGTTGTGGATATGAAAGCTAGGTTCCCACTTAAAGTGATTTAGAACATTAAATTAACTTTCTTTGCTTCTAAACTAAAGTTAAGATAAACCTGCCTTTTTGCAAATAAACCTAGAGCTTAAGATTCCTACTAGAACTACCTTACTTGTTAGTGATAGTTTGCGAGTACTTAAAGAGTACTCATGGCTTTGTCCCTGGCTATTTCCATGGCCAGACTATGAGGAGGACTACCAGGATGACGAACAACAGGATGTCTATGACAACTAGGATCATCTCCCATCGTCAGCATTGCCTGTGACCCTGAAGATGGAGCCCACTACTACGCTTATTATTCCACTGCTTGATTGTATTAAGACTGGGTCATTAGATCCTTTATTTGTAAGACCTTATTATGGTTTGTAATGGATGATGTTGAAGGAAATATGCCCTGAGAGGCAGTAATAAAGTTGTTATTATGTATTCCTTGTATATGATAGATGTTTATTTTGCATGCTATAATTTTATTGATTGGAAACGTCAATACATATGTGTTCAATAAACAAATAAAAGGTTCCTAGTTATACCTCTCTTATAGACTAGCTCGTTGATTAACAGGATGATCAAAGTTTCCTGATCATGGACATTGGATGTTGTTAGGTCACAACATTTGTGAAATGATGTGATGAACATTCATCCGAAGTATAGCATTATGATCAAAGTCATTATGTTTATATTGCTATAACATCATATGAAGTAATCTTAGTCCTTAGACCATGAGATCATGTTATTTGATAACATCGGAAGAGTAACTTGATAACATCAAACGTCACACCGTAAAAAGGTGACTATAAAGGTGAGTTCAGATACTCTGAAGATGTTATGTTGAGGCTCATGGATCAAGAGTTGAATTTTTCAATCCCGATGACAGATAGATATACGCTGGGCCCTCTCGGTGATATCATATTAAGATTGCTTGCAAGCAATTGATGTGATCACTAGAATGTTATATCACGGGAACGAGAAAAGAGTGCATCTCAGTAACGAGATCAAACTAGGTATTTGGATGCCGATGATCGAATCTCGGACATGTAATATATCACGAGACAAAGGGATTAAATTACTAGCGTTAAAGGTTTTCACAATCATAGAAGTCATCGTTGAATGTGTAGGAGTCAGAATGGATCTCCAGGTCCCGCTTCTGATTATTGATCTGAGAGGAGTCTCAATCATGTCTGCATTATTCGCGAACCGTAGGGTGACACACTTAAGGGTTGCCAAACACCATTTTGGAGAACATGTGTTTCATGAAAGAATTGCAAAGCACTGGAATTATTTTGATGGAAACCAGAATTGTTTCGGGTGAAATTGCAGAAACTGGTTCTGCATGTGATATTGAAATATAGCAAGGGGTTTTATGTGAATGTCTGTTAATTAAAGTAATTAACAAAATTTTGAATAAAATAAATAAAAGAGTTTTATTAAATGAGAGTTGCATTAAATTTGGTGGAAATTTAATGCATGTGAGTGGAATTTTGGATGGAGGCTAAATTGATGTGAGTGTAGCTTCCACCATATGAATGAGGAAGATGTGGGGGCACCCCCAATGGGCGCCGGCCATGGGAGGGGAGGAGCCCCCCTCTCCTCCCTCACAAAGTACACCTCCTTGTGAAGAATCTCTCTCCCCCCTAGATATATTCCCCCATGGTCTCGTATTAGCGAGATACATGTTCCCGGTGGCATTTGGTCTGGAAGGAGTTGCTTCTTCCGGTGATTTGCTGGAGCGAGGAGGTGGAGGTTATTTGGTGGCCTAAGCGTGTGTGCTAGGACGGATGTGCTGCTGATTTGCGGTGCTAGGACTTCCACACGATCTTGAGATCGGCAAGCGTACGACTACATCATCCACGAGTTCCAACTCGTTAACAAAGCTTTGTTGTCTTCGAGGGTAAGTTCTCCATGGATGTATATTCACCCGTTGCTTGTATCTAGTAGATAGATCTTGGCGTATAGTTCTCATCGTAGGAAAATTTTTGTTTTCTATGATGCGAACCCAACAGTGGTATCAGAGCCTGATCTATGCATAGATGCTTTGCACGGGTAGTACACATATGTTTATATGTGGACGATGATGATCATGTTATTGCTTCTTTCATGTATTTTGGATATTGGTGGAATAGTAGGATGGAGCAGCCTGGACCAACCTTACATGTCATCGCACATGAGACCGGTTCCACGACTGATATGCAACTAGTTTTGCATAAGTGGCTGGCGGGTGTCTGTCTCTCCTACTATATTCAATATCTGATTTGCAACAAGTTTCTAATAACTTAGTTATCATCGTTGTGGTTCCATGTTCGTAGGTAAGACCGGTTCTATCTCCGAAAGCCCTAAGCCACGTAAAACTTGCAATGGATAAATTAGAGGCGTCTAGTTTAGATTGTTGCTGGGCTAGTGTCATGATATGGTAATGTTGTAAGTTGATGTATGGTAGATACTCTTACTGCACACTTAACGTGTAAGTTCTATAGACCTTGGCCTTATACACAAAGGAATGATAGAGATCATACCACAATGTATATGATCAAATGCATGGACCATATCGTCCCACTTTACACATTTGTTGTTTGCATCTTATATTGCTAGTTTGGCGCTTTTAGTAGCATTGTAAGATGATCCCTCATTTAAATATCAAGATAAAATGTGTTCTTCCTTAAGTATGCATCGTTCTATGGATCGTGTTTCGAGACATCACGTGATGCTCGGGTGTACTCAACTCTACGCTTTCATACACGGGTGTAAGACAGTTTTACACACGCGAGTACTAAGGTTCTTATTTAGCGAGCCTAGCATGTACAGACATGGCCTCTGTCGTGGAATTGACCACGGTAGATTCTACGGGGTAGCTTACATAGAGGAGGCAAGGCGACGTAGGAGAATCCGGGAGCGAGATTGGCACATGATGTACCTAGGTTTAGGTCCCCTTGGTAGAGGATCGCTACATCCTCCTGTCAATCCAGTATATATTCATAGATAGGTTTACAATGGAGTCGCTAGAGGCGGTGGGAGAGAGTAGATCTAATATGATGTGGGAGAGATCGCCCACAAAGGGGTGCCCCTGGTGGCTTTATATATGCAGCCAGTTAGGGTTTACAAGTGTGCTAATGGGCTTTGTATTGGAGTCGCCGTCTTGGGCCTCCAGTCGGCGTGTCGTCTGGGTCCATAATGCGCCAGTCGCCGTATATGGCGAGTCAATCCGTTGTGGGATTGGCTTCAGTCGGTTCGATCCAGCTGTCGACTCTGTTTCATGGGTATACCCTGATTGGTATTCCCCCATTAGTAGTCCCCGAGCACGTCAGGGACTCGGCGATGACTTCAAGCCGTCAAATCGGCGTAGCCAATTCCAGGGTGGAGTCGAAGGCGAGTCGTTGGCGAGCTCCTGAAATAGAGAAATTGCTCATGAAGTAGTCCATTCGCCTGGGCGAGTCGACGGGCCTGGCGAGTCAGTGTTGGACGGAGTCGCCCTCTGGAGAAGTTTGGTCGGCGCGTTGTTAACTTGCTATCGTAGAGGACGTGGAGGCCACCAAATTATTGATGGTGAAGTCGCCAAGTCGGTGCAGGGGAATACGCGAGATGAGTCCGCGGTGGCGAGTCCCCGAGCGTGTTGAGTACACGAGGGCGAGTCCATGGTGGCGAGTCCCCGAGCATGTTGAGTACGCGAGGGCGAGTCTGCGATGGCGAGTCCCCGAGCATGTTGAGTATGCGAGGGCGAGTCTGCGGTAGCGAGTTCCCGAGCGTGTTGAGTACGTGAGGGCGAGTCCGCAGTGGCGAGTCCCTGAGTGTGTCGAGTACGTGAGGGCGAGTCCGCAGTGGCGAGTCCCCGAGCGTGTTGAGTACACGAAGGCGAGTCCGCGGTGGTGAGTCCCCGAGCGTGGCGAGCCACGGTCGTGGAACCACGCACACACGCAATATGCCTAGGAGTAGTCTCTGAGGCTCGAGTTGGCTTGTAGAGGCGACTTGAGGCTCTTTAGAGATGCATAGTAGAGGTTGTTCTCGAGTATGGCGAGTAGTGCTCGACACTGTTTGGAGTGCGGCGAGTGGCGAGGTTGGGCGACCGCCGCTGTCTAGAGTGCGCCAAGTCCCCGAGTGCGGCTAGTACACGAGGGCGAGTCCGCGGTGGCGATTCCCCGAGCGTGTTAAGTACGCGAGGGCGAGTCCATGGCGGCGAGTCCCCGAGCATGTTGAGTACGCGAGGGCGATTCCGTGAGGGGAGAGTCCCCGAGTGTGGCGAGTCCACGATGATTGCGAGTCCGCGATGATTGCGAGTCCGTGAGAGGAGAGTCCCCGAGTGTGGTGATCCCGCGATGATTGCGAGTCTGCGAGGGGAGAGTCCCCGAGTGTGGCGAGTCCGCGATGATTGTGAGTCCGTGATGACGTTGATTGCGCTGTTTTTGTTAGCGAGTCTCTCGTCTTGGCCCAGGGGGCCAGTCGCTTGGCGACTCCAAAGATGGTTCTCAGCTTGGCGTTCTTCCTGGACGATCTGAGGCTCGGTTTGCGGGTCCCCGTCCGCAGTACTTAGCCGTGCGAGTCGCACTATCTAAGGTTGAGGAGGACATGGTGCTGTATGTGTAGCACTGCCATTTGTCTTGACCCGGAAGGCTAGTCGAGCAAGGCGACTCCAATGATGGCTCTCAGTTAGCGTTTTTCATGGACGATCCAAGGCTCGGTTTGTGAGTCCTCGTCCGCACTACTTGACCATTGCGAGTTGCTCTTTCAAAGGTTGACAAAGGCGAACTGATTTTTCCCGGAGGGAAGAGACGCCTAGTGGTGAGTCCATGCAGCTTGGCATGCGACCCTCTCTGGCGACTGGGACGATGAAGGTCCCTTAGTAGGCGCGGCGTACGCATTCGACGTACCCGGAAAGAGTTGACACGGCGGAAGTATGGTCGCGCTTTGGCGAAGTCGACGCGGCGGACACAGGGTCGACGCGGCGGACGTATGGTCGTGCTTTGGCGAAGTCGACGCGGAGGACACGGGGTCGACGCGGCAGACGTATGGTCGCGCTTTGGCGAAGTCGGTGCTATGGACACGGGGTCGACGCGGCGGACGTAGGTCGCGCTATGGCAAAGTCGATGTGGTGGACATGGGGTCGACGCGGCAGATGGAGGTCGTGCTATGGCGAAGTCGACGCGGCGGACACTGGGTCGATGCGGCAGACAGAGGTCGCACTATGGTGAAGTCGATGCGGCGGACACTGGGTCGATGCGGCGGACGGAGGTCGCGCTATGGCGAAGTCGACGCGGCGGACACTGGGTCGACGCGGCGGATGGAGGTCGCGCTATGGCGAAGTCGACGCGGCGGACACTGGGTCGACGCGGCGGATGGAGGTCGCGCTATGGCGAAGTTGACGCGGTGGACACTGGGTCGACGCGGCGGATGGAGGTCGCGCTACGGCGAAGTCGACGCGGCGGACACTGGGTCGACGCGGCGGATGGAGGTCGCGCTATGGCGAAGTCGACGCGGCGGACACTGGGTCGATGCGGCGGATGGAGGTTGCGCTATGACGAAGTCGACGCGACGAACATATGGTCGACGCGGTGGACGGAGATCGCGTTTTGGCGGAGTTGTGCGGAATTTAGCCAGTAGCATGGCGAGTTCCCGGTCGGTGAGTCACCGAATGTGGCAAATCCACGAGGGCGGCTAGTCCGCGACAGGCGAGGCGAGTGGACTCCTCGAAGGTGGAGAGTCCGTGAGGGTGGTGAGTCTATGGTGGCGAGTCCGCGATGATGACGAGTATACGATGGCAAGTCCACGATGATGGCGAGTATGCGATGGCGAGTCCGCGATGGCGGGTACCCAAGCACGGTAATTTCGCGAGCATGGTGAGTACGCGATGACCGAGTGTGTCGTGATGGTCGTAGACCAGCTAACCTGTGTATACACACAAGTCGGAAGTATAGAAATCTTTATATAATAAATATATTATGATGGACAAAATAGCTGAATAGATATCACCGGATGCCTCGTAGGTGTCTATCTGGTGATTTGTTTATTGCACTTGTCCGGTCTTAATATGAATGGTGTTTAATCTGCATGTCGCCTAAACTTTTCTATCGGTGGACTCGTGTGTAATCGGTAAGTTCTCCGATTAAAACCTGCACTCAGCGAGTGCTCGGGACATGCATAGAAAACGAACTCACACAGTTCAAATGAAATAATCAGTGAGACAGGAAGTGGTCGGATCAAAAAATAAAGAAAACCATCGGCCCTTTGAAGCTTTCGCATGGACGAAGTCCCGATCTTTCCTCGGACGCGTAATCTTGCTAGATACGAATCAAATATTTTACTCATTGTATATATACCAATACACATGCAGGAATTAGATCTGGGATAAATAATCAACTAGGGAGATGGGAATTAATTAAAATCATTATAGAGCAGATTGTGCATGTATGCATGCGAAAGAATCTTTCAAGAATTCAAGTCGCGTATGCGCTCTGTCTTTGGGTCTTGGTCTGGTGACATGACTTGATGCCTTGGATTATTCTCTAACGAAGCGTACAAGCAAACATGCATGAGAGATTAGATTAGAATAAAACAATCGATTGATAAAGTAATCAATGAGATATAGAACTTGAGAGATCGAATAGAAAACTGAGGAGCCCTACGCAGTCGATCGTATAAACGGAAAATAGAAAACCTTCAGCCCTGCACTCGATTAACTAATCGTGAGGCTGTTCAAACCGTCCGTGACTGCTGTCATTGCAGATGGCGAAACTGCACGCGCTGATGTGGATGAATCGGCCAGATAGATCTGCCCGCTATTGATGGTGAGGGATCCCGCTCGGATTATCATCTCCATGTGTCGCTTGCTCCACGGTGGGTGCCAACTGTCGTGGAATTGACCACGGCAGGTTCTACGGGTAGCTTACATAGAGGAGGCAAGGCGACGTAGGAGAATCCAGGAGCGAGATTGGCACATGATGTACCCAGGTTCACGTCCCCTCGGTGGAGGATCGTTACATCCTGCTGTCAATCCAGTATATGTTCATAGATTGGTTTACAATGGAGTCGCCGGAGGCGGTGAGAGAGAGTAGATCTAATATGACGTGGGAGAGATCGCCCCCAAAGGGGTGCCCCTGGGGGCTTTATATATGCAGCCAGTTAGGGTTTACAAGTATGCTAATGAGCTATTGGAGTTACCGTCTTGGGCCTACAGTCGGCGTGTCGTCTAGGTCCAGTATGCGTCAGTCGCCGTATTTGACGAGTCGATTCGTTGTGGGATTGGCTTCAATTGGCTCGATCCAGCTGTCGACTCCGTTTCATGGGTATACCCCAATTGGTATTCCCCCATCATCCTCGGAACACGGACCGAAAGGTTAAGCATGGGTCATATAGTTGATATGATGCCCATATAGATGCTCGCCTTTGAAGCTACACCGACTCACGTGATGATCGGACTTGGTGTAGTAGATTTGGTTCATGTAATCACCAAAAGAACACGAGTGATGTCGTTTTTGAGTGGGAGTTCATTAGTAATTTGGATTAGTTGAACTCAATCTATCATAAACTTAGTCTAAATAAATTTTACAAATTCTGTTGTAGATGGCACCACCTGCTTTCAATTTCAATGTGTTCATGGAGACAGAGAAACTTGCGGCAAATGGTAGCAACTTTACCAACTGGGCCATGAATTTGAGGATTTTCCTCACTGTTACACGAAAGCAATATGTGCTAGAAGTGCCGCTAGGCCCCCCACCAGCTCCTGATGCCCCTGACGAGTAAAAGAATGTCTATATAACTCGTCAGGAGGACCACAACTTAGTTCATTGCGGCATACTGTATGGGCTAGAGCCATAACTCCGAAAGCGTTTCGAAAATGGCAATGCTTTTGATACCATGGGAGAATTAAAAATGATTTTCGATACCCATGCTTCCGTAGAGAGTTATAATGCTTCTAAAAAGCTCTAGCTGCATGATGGAGGAGAACAGCTCCGTTAGTGAGCATGTACTCAAAATGTCTGGGTACGCCGATAAGCTTGTGTCCTTGGGAATAACGATTACCACTGACCTAGGCATACATCGTGTTCTCCAATCTCTACCACCTTAGCTACAAGAGTTTCGTGATGAACTATAACATGCAGGGCATGAAGAAGTCTCTTCCCGAGCTTCTATCAATGCTTAAAACTGCAAAAGTGGATATTAGGAAAGAACATCAAGTGTTGATGATCAATAAGACCACTGGTTTCAAGAAAGACAAGAAAGGCAAACAGAAGGGAAAGAAGGGCAGAAAATATGTTGCCGCACCTGAAAAGAAATCCCGAGATGGCCCTAAGTCTGATATCGAGTGCTACTATTGCAAGGGTACTGGTCATTAGAAGCACAACTGCCCCAAGTATTTGGTGGACAAGAAGGCCGACAAGACAAACAAAGGTATATGTGATATACATGTTATTGATGTGTACTTGACTAGTACTCGCAGTAGCACCTGGGTATTTGATACGGGATCGGTTGCTAATATATGTAACTCGATTCAGGGGCTGCGAAACAAGAGATAGCTAGCAAGGAATGAGGTCACGATGCGGGTTGGCAATGGATCAAGAATTGATGTGATCACCGTCGGAACGCTGCCTCTCCATATGCCGTCGGGATTAGTGATAAATCTAAATAATTGTTATTTGGTGCCTGCACTGAGCATGAACATTGTATCTGGATCGTGTTTGATGAGAAGTGGTTATTCCTTTAAATTAGAAAACAATGGTTGTTCGATTTATATGAATGATATCTTTTATGGTCATGCACCTGTGATGAATGGTTTATTTCTGTTAGATCTCGATAGTAGTATTACGCATATTCATAATGTTGATGCTAAAAGGATTAAACTTGATAATGGTATATCTGCATATATGTGGCACTGCCGTCTAGGTCATATTGGCGTTAAACGCATGAAGAAACTCCATTCTGATGGACTTTTGGAATCACTTGATTTTGAATCATTTGATACATGTGAGCCATGCCTTATGGGCAAGATGACTAGAACGCCGTTTTCCGGTTCAATAGAACGGGCGACAGATCTATTGGAAATCATACATACTGATGTGTGTGGACCAATGAGTGTGTCGGCGCGAGGTGGATATCGTTATTTTGTTACTTTCACGGATGATTTGAGTAGATACGGGTATATCTATTTGATGAAACATAAGTCTGAAACCTTTGAAAAGTTCAAAGAATTTCAGAAAGAAGTGGAAAATCATCGTAACAAGATGATCAAATTTTTGCGGTCCGACCATGGATGAGAGTATCTTAGTTACGAGTTTAGCACACATATGAAAGACTGTGGAATAGTTTCACAACTCACGCCTGCCGGAACACCACAACGTAATGGTGTGTCAGAATGTCGTAATCATATTTTATTGGATATGGTTCGATCTATGATGTCTCTGACTGACTTGCCACTGTCATTTTGGGGTTATGCACTGGAAACCGCTGCATTCACTTTAAATCAGGCACCATCTAAATCCGTTGAAACGACATCGTATGAATTATGGTTTGGAAACAAACCTAAGTTGTCATTTCTTAAAGTTTTGGGATGCGATGTTTATGTGAAGAAACTTCAGTCGGATAAACTCGAACCCAAAGCGGAAAATGCGTCTTCATAGGATACCCTAAAGAAACGATTGGGTATACCTTCTATCACAGATCCGAGGGCAAGATTTTTGTTGCCAAGAATGGATCCTTTCTTGAGAAGGAGTTTCTCGCGAATGGTGTGAGTAGTCGGAAGGTAGAACTCGAAGAGGTTATTGAACCTTCTCTTCATGAAATGGCGAGTGGCGCAACACCAGAAATTGTTTCGGAGTTGACTTCACCTGATGAAGAGATAGCTAATGATAATGATCATGAAACTCCGAAAGAGGACACTGCCGAACCTCGCAGGTCAAGTAGGACACGTGCAGCTCCTGAACTGTACGAAAATCCTATTATAAATTTCATGATTGATGACATAGATGACCCTACGATGTATGAAGAAGCAATGATGAGCCCGGATTCCAACAAATTGCTAGAAGCCATGAAATCCGAGATGGAATCCATGTACGAAAACCAGGTTTGGACCTTGGTGGACTTACCTCAAGATCGAAAGGCCGTTGAGAATAAATGAATTTTCAAAAGAAAAACTGATGCTGATGGTAATGTGACCATCTATAAAGCTCGACTTGTCGCAAAAGGGTTTCGACAAATTCAAGGAGTTGACTACGATGAGACATTCTCTCCCGTAGCAATGCTAAAGTCGGTTAGGATTATGTTAGCAATTGCTGCATATTTCAATTATGAAATATGGCAGATGGATGTCAAAACTATGTTCCTCAATGGTAATATTGAAGAAGAGTTGTATATGATACAACCTAAGGGTTTTGTCGATCCTAAGGATGCTAATAAGGTATGCAAGCTTCAGCGATCCATCTATGGACTGAAACAAGCATCCCAGAGTTGGAATCTCCGCTTTGATGAGGTGATCAAAGAGTTTGGATTTGTCCAAACTTATGGAGAGGCTTGTATTTACAAGAAAGTGAGTGGGAGCAATGTGGCATTTCTGATACTATATGTGGATGACATATTATTGATTAGAAATGATATAGATCTTTTAAACAGTGTTAAAAGTTATCTAAACAGCAAATTTTCGATGAAGGGCCTTGGTGAAGCTTCATATATATTAGGCATTAAAATCCATAGAGATAGATCAAGGCGCCTAATTGGGCTATCGCAAAGTACATACCTTGATAAGATATTAAAAAAGTTTAATATGGACGGAAGTAAGAAGGGGCTCTTACCTATGTTGCAAGGCAAGACATTTGTTGGGTCCGCAGAATAGAAAACAAAAAAATTCCTACGGTGTGAACTACACGCCAAGATCTATCTACTAGGTACAAAGCAACAGGTGGACATACATCCAATGAGAACTTACCCTCGTAGACAACGAGCTTTGTTAACGAGTAGGAACTCGTGGTTGATGTAGTCGTACACTTGCCGATCTCAAGATCGTGAGGAAGTCCGAGCGCCGCAACTCAGCAGCGCATCCGCACTCGCACACACGTTCAAGCCACCGGACAACCTCCACCTCCTCGCTCCAGCGATTGTAGCATCCCATCTGTCTAACATATGTAATGCTACTTGGTCTAGTAATATAAGGGCTACTTCCTACATGTAAATGTTGCATCATAACAATATCATGCTCATGTCATCATGCCACCTTGCATTTGAGCATCATATAGAACCCTTTACATTTGGTTCTTCTCTCATATGCATTAGTAATTGTATTTGGCTCTTGATATATTGTATTTGGTTCTTGATAAATGCTTGATGCCCAAGTTGAGTTGGGGGCATATCTTTTATTCAACTCCATCACCTTTCTTTGTCACCACCTTATAATTCCACCATCCTAATTACCCATGAGCTTTTACGTTCTTTTAGCATTTAATCTAGCTCATGTGGGTTGGGATGGATCCTTCTATTTTCTTTTAGCTTGGCCTTACTCCATATTTTGGAATGCATATGTATAAATGCCATGATTGTTTATTTTGTTTTCACAAGATTAAAACATGGCATTTAATGCTTTTGCATGGGCCATGCAAATCACCACCATTCTATTCTTATGGGATTTACTTGGATTTTTGAGTGGAGCTTGGACCCTTGGGAAACAATTCTTGTTGGCTCTATTCTTTTGCTCTTACCATAAACCCTCCTCATTTGGAACCTTGTTTCTTTACCATGTGCATCAAGACCCCAACTCCTTTTCACCTTTGGCTTGATCTTGTGTTTGGATCATGATAAAACCCTCACACCACCTCTTCTCTCATCTCACTCTCCTTATCCTTCATCACACCCCTCCACCTTTGCTTGATCTAGTTGACATGTGGAGAAAACCTAAAAAAAACTATAACCAAACCCTAAACCCTAGCCTCTCCCTCTAATCTCTCTCTCTAAAACCCTAGACTAATCCATCCCATGATCTACCCCTCCATGCCGATGCACCACCCTAACCTGGCCCTAGCTACCCCTCTCAAACCCTAACCACCCCTAACCTAACCAAGCCCCAACCCTAGCTCCATGCCGAGCACGCCCTAGCTAACCCAAGCCTCTCTCTCTCTTTCTCTCTCTCTCCCTGCCAGGCCTACCCCACACCCGAGCTACCCCTCTCTTCCCCTTGGCCGATCCCACCTGCAGCCACACCCACCCCCCAGGACGAGCACGTGAAGGAGGAGGAGAAAAAGGTGGCTGAAGCCACCTTTACTCCACCGATCCCCCACGGCATCTCCCCTCTCCCTCTCTGCTTTACCCACTCCCTCCTCTCTGCCGTCGACGCCCAGATCTACCAGGGCCTCGCCCTTCTCCTCCCCACCACCTGCCTGCTACTCCCTCTCTCTCACACCCCGACGACCTCACCGTCGGCCTCCACCCCACCTACTCATTACAAGCCGGAGGCGTGTTGTTGCGTCGTCGAGGAAGGACCAGTGGTGCTACCTGCGTTGTCCCGTACACGCCAGCGAGGAGGAGACGGTCCCCTGTACCTGTTGCACACTGACGCTACCGAAACCCTAGCTCCGGCCGGCCGCCTGCTACGTCGCCGATCGTCCGCTCCCCTGCCTGATCCATCACCTCCAGCAACCTTGCGGTGAGCCACGCACCCTCCCATACATCCTTGCCGTCGTCCTCGTTTCCTGTATGCGTCGGTCATATCGTCGTACACCCTCTGTGCGCTGGCGAGCGCGTGCGTCTACTCGTCATCACGTCGCGGAACCTCACCTAGCCGCCTACCGCCCTCCTGTCAGCAACCCCTCCCTAGCCCAGCGGTAGCCACCGCCGCGCGCGCGCTCGATCGCGAGTTCGATCCCCCGTCCCATGCCGCGCGCTCTGTCGCCGTGCGTTCTGTTAGTTTCGTCAGAGAGAACGAGAAGAAAAACAGTACCGCGCCCCTTTTTGCACATACCCCCTGCGCCTTTTGCTGCTCAACCCACGGTCCAGCCCAGGCCCACCAGTCGGTGTCTGTTACCGTTTTACAAAAAGGCACCCACGTTTTCGTAAACCTCAACCCACAGTCCCCCGGAGCCCCACCTGTCAGCGGCTGTGTACATTTTACAAAGAGACACCTGGGTTTCGGAATCCTCAACCCGCAGTCCCCGCTGCCGCGTGGGCCTGCGAAGCTTCTGGTCCCACCCGTCAGTGCCTTAGGCTAGATCTGGTTGGGTACAAAAAGTCTAGGCGTTTATCTGTTTTAAAAACAATTTCAGAAAATGTTTAAATACAAATTTAAAACTGTTTTTCTTAACTTTTAAACTATAAATCCAATTAATACAAATGATATATGTTTTGGAATCAGAAAAATGTGAGGAATTCAAATATGCCATTCAAAATATTGTTTGAACACTTTAAAATTTCGAGATGATTAAAATTACATTAGAATGCCCTTTTCTTAATAAATTAATAACTTTAATTCCACAACTCCAAATTTAATAAATAATATGTCTAAATCGATCAGCGCGATGAGCCCGTTCTATCTATGTATTCCATGTTCTGAATTGAAGCATGCATCATGTCATTATTAAAAATCAGAACTGTTTATCGCAATAAAACTTGATCAAATAAATAATAAAATGAATTATCCCTGTCCCGACACCTCACCCATGCCATGCTACTTTATTGCCATGTAAATTGTGCATCATTCATCATGGCATGCTTGTTTTCTTGTCGCATTTTATTCATATGCTTGTGCACTTTATTTATGTTGGCCCTTGTTTGTTTGGTTCTTCTTCGAATAGACGTCCAGCAGGAGAATTATCAGGAATCACCGGAGTTCTACCCAGATCCATCTCTCGCTTCAACTGAGATGTCAGGCAAGCACTACCACATGCTTGCATACATATAGTACCTATTGCCTCTATCTTATTCTTGCATCATTGAGTCGCGATTGCATTAAATTGAATCCCAAGTACTGCATAGCCTTTACTTTTAAACCCCACTGAAGCTTGTTCCTCCATCCCATGAGCCATTACTAAAGGAGTTGCTTGAGCCATGCGAGTCATTGAAAAGCATGTGTAGGGTATGTGAGTGTCTGATGGAAAACGAGGTACCTAAACAACTTAACCTGAGTAGTAATGGGACAACTAATGAAAGAGGCACCGGTGAGCAATATCTGCTATTTGGTTTTTCATGCTCACGTGTGTCTCGTAGGACCCCGAGTACTTGATTCCTGTTCCTTGACTATTCGCACTATCCATATCCGGGAGGCCTTATGGACCCCCGTGAGCCAGAGCTTGATTCATTTCTATTTCTTGGGGCCACAATTAGTTTGGGGTTTTATTACTATCCTGTACTTATGCCATGTTTACTGTTTATTTACGATTGTGCGTGGAGCACCTGTACTGTTTTGGATCATGACACGTTTTCGTTGTATCAACAAGCCCAGTCACACTTTCGGGTTCCCAGTCGTTTACCGCCGTCCACACAAACCTTGAGTCCGTCTCGGAGTCAGCTAGCTTCGTTGCGGGTAGCTTAATGGGGTGGCCCCCTAAAATATTTCTGAATCCTATGATCGCTTTGTCGTGAATGCCTCGTTGGGTTTTGAGTTGGTTTTTCTGAGGTTGATCGAGTGTGTGTTGCTATTTGTGCACCCCTGCAGGGTAAATCTTTCTGAAAGCCGTGTCCATGGTTATGGACGACTTGGAGCACAGTTTCTCGATCATAGACAAGTATAACTAAAGTACCGCTTTAAATCTGACTAAATACCTGACTAGTAAATAGTGCAATACTCATGGAAAGGTTAATAAAAATGCCAACGGGTGGGTTGTCCGTCCGCTTTCTCGTTGGTAAGCGAGAAGGAGGATGGATCTGTTAATTATACTGTTATAACTGTTGTTACTAATTCACGGACATCCGTCTATCATTGGTTAGGCGGATGGTTAGCGAGTATCTATAGATTTGTTAGTTATTATCTTTTGCTGCAATTGCGTCACCCCAGGTATATGTCCCCTTTAGAGGCATAAAGACTTGTTGAGTACCCCTAGGGTCTCACACGATAAATTGTTTGATTCAGATGAACACGTGTACTCGCAAGATGGATACTGGGTGGAGGAGACAGATGATGTTGGAAACGATCACTCGGTGTAGAGATTCCGGGGATGGGGATCCGTGAGATCTGTGGGCGGGATGTGTTTATTTATGGGGCATCTTATGCCAATTTGCTTCTTATCCGTACTTGGATCTTGTTTTCCGCTTCCGCCTGATACTCTGATGTTTGATGTATGAGGAGCTATCCTAAACTATTATCTCTATCTATGATATTTAGATCTTGCCGTATGGCGTTGCAATATTTCTATTTCTTTTAGATGGAATGGCTCTGTGAACAGTTGTATGGTGGCTTGCATACATACTCACTTGTGTATGTACTTGATCCCTTCGCCTGCCATTACGCCGCTCGTTCTTGTCCCGATGTTCTGAAAGTGGTTAGGACGGCCGAAAGGTCTACCTGTGAGTGGCCCCTGGGCCCCAGCGTACTATTTTAACCATTTTCCCTCATCCAGGCATGCAACTAAGTGCGTAATTCACCGAGGTAGTTACAATTGGTATCAGAGCCATCCCGTCCTTCAGGGTCTCAGCCAAATGGTCGTTGTCAGTCTAGCAAATATTTTTGGTAGCTATGTATACTAGGGAAAAACAAAAACGTGAGAGTAGGACTACTTCCATTTTTCTTCTTACCCACCCACCCACCCTTTTTTCTGGTAAGGAAGTGTAACGTTTTCAATCCTCTTCTAAAATTTCAAACTAGGATTCACGTATTCTGGGTTCCGTAGTACCATAGGTTGTGTGTGTGTGTGTGAATTCCTTGTCTATCTGTTGCATCCAACATGTTATCTCCATCTGCCTTTTGGTTATCAACTATTGGTACATTCCATACCGACAGGCCTCTGTAAACCGACACGATCTATCTGATTCGTTGTATACCGGTGCGATCTGTCTTACTCTTTGTTATCCAATGCTATCTTGTTTGGGGTGTTCGTTTCTGTAGTTACTAATCTTTAGGTTCATCTTAAGAAGAAGGTGTTGGGATATGTGTTTTACTGATTCATGTACGGAGTAATGATTTGAGTGCGGGATGGAGTCGCGACCATACCACTACTTTTATCATTCACTCTTGTATATTGAATCAGTAGAATTACTAATCTTGATTCGTTAAGTGGTTTTGCGCATATAGTGGTATTTTAATGCCGAAATTTGCGGAAATTTTTTCTTTGTTAGTTTGTGTACCACACTCCTTGTTCAGTCGTGTGCGATATGCTTAATATCTTCTAGGTGCTTTGAACTTTGTTGATATTTTAATATCATCTCAGTGAATTGTATCCTTTAATCTTGGTTAATCCCATTTTGGTACTATTTTGGGTTATTATTATTCTCCATTATAGTACTGACTTGTGTTTTATATCAATCACAGGATGGCACCACCACGCCGTTCTGAGGAGGACATACCACCTGAACTGGGGGCTGCGTTGGCAAGTATTGCAAATGCCTTGGGAACAATGCAGCAGAACTAACAGCGATTCGAAGAAAGTGTCAGGAGGAATGAGTTTGTTCCGCTACCTCCACCTCCCAAGCGAGGAGACATCAAGAGTTTTCTCAAGTTCAACCCACGTCAATTTGAGGTGTCTGATCAGCCACTTGATGCGGATGATTGGCTGCGTGAAATGTCAAGGTTGCTGATGATTGCGGATGTTCCTGAGCAAGAATGGGTAAAATGTGCCACTCACCTTCTGAAGGGAGATGCAGCTCTGTGGTGGGAAAATTACCTCAAGGCAGACCACTCTGGTTTTCAGCCTACTTGGGAGCAATTCACTACGGCTTTCAAAGAGCAATATCTGTCAGAGATTGTCATGGAAAGGATGAAGGAAGTGTTTCTCAACCTCAAGCAGGGCAATGACAATGTCAATACCTATATCAGAAACTTCATGAACCTTTCTCGTTATGGTGGCGATGAGATCTCTGATGACAAGAAGAAGCAAAAGAGGTTCAGGCAAGGAATCAATGCATCAATCAAATATGCAATCACTCATGCAAGTCCGGGGTCTTTTCTGGAACTCCAACATACAGCTCTGCAGGAAGAAGCAAGTAGGCAAGTGTTTGAGGAGTCAAAGAAACACAGCCGCGATGCAGCAAGCTCTTCAGCTATGACAGCTCCTTCTAAGCGCCGCGTGTGGGTTCCTAACACTCCACCGTTGCTCCCAGCTCCACCAAGACCGTCAAGCTACGTGCTAAGGCCACCAAACTCCTTCACCGCTGCTCCTAGGGGCTACAACCACAACTACCCTGGAGCGCCTGGCGGAGTCTCTGGCTACGTTGCTCCACGTCCACCTGGTGCTTGCTACACTTGTGGAAACACTGGGCATCAGCACTAGAATTGTCCAATGAACAACAAAGCTCTTCCTCCACCACCTCCAAGACCTGCGGCAAGTTCTTCTATGGTTCGTGCACCTCCACCTCGGGCTCTCAACATCAACACCAAGCCCGGGTCTATGGTTGCTCGCGCCAACTGTGTCAACGTCGCTCAAGCTGAGCATGCATCTGGAGTTGTGATGGGTATGCTTCCTGTTAACTTAGTTCCTGCACGAGTTCTGTTTGATTCTGGTGCTTCGCATTCTTTTGTTTCTCACAAGTTTGCGCATGAGCATGATCTGGCTATGGTTCCCTTATTGCATTGTCTTGTGGTACAATCTCCTGGGTCAAATATGAGGGCTGCTCATATCAGCCATGGCAATCAAATTGAGATTGGTGGCTCTTCGTTTCCGGCTTCCTTAATTATTCTGGGCAATTCTGACATTGATGTTATCTTGGGCATGGATTGGTTAACAGCAAATGCAGCTGTGATTGATTGTGCTGAACGTTCGGTTTCTCTGAAAATTCCTGAAGGCCATATAGTCTATTCTCCAAGTCTGACTCCCGCAATTCAGCTTTTCTCTTTGGCGGCTCTGAATGATGATGCTATGGAAGCTATTCAGAGCGTTCCGGTGGTCTGTGAGTTCCCAGATGTTTTTCCTGAAGAGTTACCGGGTATGCCTCCTGATCGTGACGTCGAGTTTGTGATTGAACTTGAACCTGGTACCGCTCCTATCTCCAAGCAGCCTTATAAAATGGGTCCTGCTGAGTTGGCTGAACTCAAACGTCAGCTTCATGAACAAGAGAAGTTGGGTTTCATTCAGCACAGTACTTCTTCTTGGGGTAGCCCAACCATGTTTGTGAAGAAGCGAGACAAGACTGATAGACTTTGTGTTGACTATCGAGCACTCAATGCTAAAACAATCAAGAATAAATATCCCCTTCCGCGAATTAATGATCTCTTCGATCAGCTAGCTGGAGCTATGGTATTCTCTAATCTTGATTTGAGAAGTGGATATCATCAAATCAAGATTCGCAAGGAAGATGTTCCCAAAATAGCTTTCACCACCCGCTATGGCCTGTATGAGTACACGGTCATGTCTTTCGGTCTCACCAACGCACCTGCCACCTTCTCGAGGCTTATGAACTCGGTTTTCATGGAGTATCTCGATAAGTTCGTTGTGGTCTATCTGGATGACATTCTAGTCTATTCTAAGTCAAAGGAAGAACATGAAGAACACCTTCGGTGTGTCCTAAACAAGCTTCATGAGAACCGCTTGTATGCAAAGTTCTCCAAGTGTGAGTTCTGGCTGCCTCAAGTCACCTATCTTGGTCACGTCATCTCTGCCAAGGGCATTGCCGTCAACCCAGAAACTATTAAGACAATTGTTGACTGGCTTCCACCCATAAATGTCAAAGAAGTCCGGAGTTTCCTTGGTTTGGCTAGTTAATGTTGTCGCTTCGTTCAGAACTTCTCGAAGATTGCGAAGCCTCTTACCGATCTCCTCAAGAAAGGCAAGAAATACCTTTGGACTCCTGCATGTTAAGCAAGCTTTGAAACACTCAAAGAGAAGCTCACTTCCACACTAGTCTTGATTCCTCCAGATACATCAGAGCCTTTCCAGATATTCTGTGACGCCTCATTGCAAGGATTGGGTGCGGTCCTTATGCAAGAAAAACAAGTTGTTGCTTATGCCTCTCGACAGTTGAAGACGCATGAGATCAACTATCCTACACATGACCTCGAACTCGCAGTAGTTGTCTTTGCTTTGAAAGTATGGAGGCACTACTTGCTTGGCAACCGTTGTGAGATCTTCTCTAATCACAAGAGTCTGAAGTATATCTTCACACAGCCTGATCTCAACCTTCGTCAGAGAAGGTGGATTGAAGCAATTAATGATTTCAATTTGACAATCAACTACACTCCGGGCAAAGCTAATGTCATGGCCGATGCTCTCAGCCGAAAAGCTTATGTCAACAACCTCATGGTGGAAGAACAACAGCCTCTCTTGTGCGAGGAATTCCGCAAGCTAAACCTTGAAATTGTGGATCAAGGGTATCTTCTGAACCTTCTGGCAACACCGCTCTTGGAAGAAAAAGTTCGCTCCATTCAACTTGGTGATCCTTACACTAAAAAGTTCATCTCCAACATTCAGCTTCCGAAGTATGAGTCTTTCCACGTTGACGACCAAGGCACTCTTTTCTTTGAACACCGGATGTTTGTTCCGAACTACCCGGGTTTAAGAGAGCAAGTTCTCAAGGAGGCGCATGATTCTATTCTTTCTATCCATCCTGGCAGCACTAAGATGTACATGGACTTGAAAACACAGTATTGGTGGCCTGGGTTGAAACAATATTGTGCTAAGTATGTCTCCGAGTGTGATGTCTGCCACAGAGTTAAAGCTGTCCATCAGAAACCTTCCGGTGTTCTACAGCCATTGAAGCCTCCGGAATGGAAATGGGAGAAAGTAGAGATGGACTTCATAAATGGTTTTCCAAGGTCGCAGAAGGGCAACAATGCAATCTTTGTTGTCATCGACAGGCTTTCTAAAGTGGCTCACTTCTTTCCTGTCAAGGAAACAATTTCTGCAATTCAGTTGGCTGAGCTCTATATCAACAGAATTGTCTCTCTGTATGGGGTTCCTCTTGAGATCAGTTCAGACCGTGGAAGCATCTTCACTTCCAAGTTCTGGGGAAGTTTCCAAAATGCTTTGGGAACAAAATTGAACTTCAGCACAGCTTACCACCCTCAGTCGCAAGGACAAGTTGAAAGGATCAATCAGATTCTGGAAGATATGCCCCGTGCTTGCGTTATCTCTTTCGGCATGAAGTGGGAAGAATGCCTTCCTTATGCTGAATTCTCTTACAACAACAGCTTCCAGAAAAGTCTAAATATGTCACCATTTGAGGTTCTCTATGGACGCAAATGCAGAACTCCGATTGGTTGGTCGGGCGCAGGTGAAAGAGCATTGTTTGGCCCCGACATTGTAACTCAAGCGGAGGAGAAGGTTCACATCATTCTTGAAAATCTGAAGGTTGCTCAAAGTCGCCAGAAGAGCAACTATGACAGAAAGCACACGGACATGGAGTATGCCCCGGGTGATCTTGTTTACCTTCGTGTCACTCCCATGAGAGGCACGCACCGGTTTGGTATCAAAGGAAAGCTGGCTCCTAGATACATCGGTCCTTTTAAAATTCGTGGAAGAAGAGGAGAAGTTGCTTATGCTCTTGAGCTCCCTGAAAAACTCAAGGTCCATGATGTGTTTCATATTTCTCAGCTCAAGAAGTGCTTCAAGGATCCCGGCAGGACCGTGGACCATGAACTCATCAATCTCCAAGAAGATCTGTCTTATCAAGAACACCCCATAAAAATTCTAGAAGTCGCAGAAAGAAGGACTCGCAATAAGTCCATCAAGTTCTGCAAGGTGCAGTGGTCGCACCATTCCATTGATGAAGCCACTTGGGAACGCGAGGATGAGCTCTGTGCCAAGTATCCTACCCTCTTCGTGTCTTCTTCTTCTTCCTAGAATCTCGGGGCGAGATTCCTATTTAGTGGGGGAGAGTTGTAGCATCCCATCTGTCTAACATATGTAATGCTACTTGGTCTAGTAATATAAGGGCTACTTCCTACATGTAAATGTTGCATCATAACTATATCATGCTCATGTCATCATGCCACCTTGCATTTGAGCATCATATAAAACCCTTTACATTTGGTTCTTCTCTCATATGCATTGGTAATTGTATTTGGCTCTTGATATATTGTATTTGGTTCTTGATAAATGCTTGATGCCCAAGTTGAGTTGGGGGCATATCTTTTATTCAACTCCATCACCTTTCTTTGTCACCACCTTATAATTCCACCATCCTAATTACCCATGAGCTTTTACTTTCTTTTAGCATTTAATCTAGCTCATGTGGGTTGGGATGGATCCTTCTATTTTCTTTTAGCTTGGCCTTACTCCATATTTTGGAATGCATATGTATAAATGCCATGCTTGTTTATTTTGTTTTCACAAGATTAAAACATGGCATTTAATGCTTTTGCATGGGCCATGCAAATCACCACCATTCTATTCTTATGGGATTTACTTGGATTTTTGAGTGGAGCTTGAACCCTTGGGAAACAATTCTTGTTGGCTCTATTCTTTTGCTCTTACCATAAACCCTCCTCATTTGGAACCTTGTTTCTTTACCATGTGCATCAAGACCCCAACTCCTTTTCACCTTTGGCTTGATCTTGTGTTTGGATCATGATAAAACCCTCACACCACCTCTTCTCTCATCTCACTCTCCTTATCCTTCATCACACCCCTCCACCTTTGCTTGATCTAGTTGACATGTGGAGAAAACCTAAAAAAAAACTATAACCAAACCCTAAACCCTAGCCTCTCCCTCTAATATCTCTCTCTAAAACCCTAGCCTAATCCATCCCATGATCTACCCCTCCATGCCGATGCACCACCCTAACCTGGCCCTAGCTACCCCTCTCAAACGCTAACCACCCCTAACCTAACCAAGCCCCAACCCTAGGTCCATGCCGAGCACGCCCTAGCTAACCCAAGCCTCTCTCTCTCTTTCTCTCTCTCCCTGCCAGGCCTACCCCACACTGAGCTACCCCTCTCTTCCCCTTGGCCGATCCCACCTGCAGCCACACCCACCCCCAAGGACGAGCACGTGAAGGAGGAGGAGAAAAAGGTGGCCGAAGCCACCTTTACTCCACCGATCCCCCATGGCATCTCCCCTCTCCCTCTCTGCTTTACCCACTCCCTCCTCTCTGCCGTAGACGCCCAGATCTACCAGGGCCTCGCCCTTCTCCTCCCCACCACCTGCCTGCTACTCCCTCTCTCTCACACCCCGACGACCTCACCGTCGGCCTCCACCGCACCTACTCGTTACAAGCCGGCGGCATGTTCTTGGGTCGTCGAGGAAGGACCAGTGGTGCTACCTGCATCGTCCCGTACACGCCAGCGAGGAGGAGACGGTCCCCTGTACCTGCTGCACGCCGACGCCGCCAAAACCCTAGCTCCGGCCGGCCGCCTGCTACGTCGCCGATCGTCCGCTCCCCGTCCTGATCCATCACCTCCAGCAACCTCGCGGTGAGCCACGCACCCTCCCAGACATCCTCGCCGTTGTCGTTGTTTCCTGTATGCGTCGGTCATATCGTCGTACACCCTCTGTGCGCCGGCGAGCGCGTGCGTCTGCTCGTCGTCGCGTCGCGGAACCTCACCTAGTCGCCTACCGCCCTCCTGTCAGCAACCCCTCCCTAGCCCAGCGGTAGCCGCCGCCGCGCGCGCGCGCTCGATCGCGAGTTCGATCCCCCGTCCCGCGCCGCGCGCTCTGTCGCCATGCGTTCTGACAGTTTCGTCAGAGAAAACGAGAAGAAAAATAGTACCGCGCCCCTTTTTGCACATACCCCCTGCGCCTTTTGCTGCTCAACCCGCGGTCCAGCCCAGGCCCACCAGTCGATGTCTGTTACCGTTTTACAAAAAGGCACCCGCATTTTTGTAAACCTCAACCCACAGTCCCCCGTAGCCCCACCTGTCAGCGGCTGTGTACATTTTACAAAGAGACACCTGGGTTTCGGAATCCTCAACCCGCAGTCCCCGCTGCCACGTGGGCCTGCGAAGCCTCTGGTCCCACCCGTCAGTGCCTTAGGCTAGATCTGGTTGGGTACAAAAAGTCTAGGCGTTTATCTGTTTTAAAAACAATTTCAGAAAATGTTTAAATACAAATTTAAAACTGTTTTTCTTAACTTTTAAACTATAAATCCAATTAATACAAATGATATATGT
This sequence comes from Avena eriantha, assembly GCA_910589775.1. Taxonomy (NCBI): domain Eukaryota; kingdom Viridiplantae; phylum Streptophyta; class Magnoliopsida; order Poales; family Poaceae; genus Avena; species Avena eriantha. The sequence continues at coordinate 158,368,961 of OU342741.1, read as the reverse complement.
TTTGGAATCAGAAAAATGTGAGGAATTCAAATATGCCATTCAAAATATTGTTTGAACACTTTAAAATTTCGAGATGATTAAAATTACATTAAAATGCCCTTTCCTTAATAAATTAATAACTTTAATTCCACAACTCCAAATTTAATAAATAATATGTCTAAATCGATCAGCGGGATGAGCCCGTTCTATCTATGCATTCCATGTTCTGAATTGAAGCATGCATCATGTCATTATTAAAAATCAGAACTGTTTATCTCAATAAAACTTGATCAAATAAATAATAAAATGAATTATCCCTGTCCCCAAACCTCACCCATGCCATGCTACTTTATTGCCATGTAAATTGTGCATCATTCATCATGGCATGCTTGTTTGCTTGTCGCATTTTATTCATATGCTTGTGCACTTTATTTATGTTGGCCCTTGTTTGTTTGCTTCTTCGAATAGACGCCTAGCAGGAGAATTATCAGGAATCACCGGAGTTCTACCCAGATCCATCTCTCGCTTCAACTGAGCTGCCAGGCAAGCACTACCACATGCTTGCATACCTATAGTACCTATTGCCTCTATCTTATTCTTGCATCATTGAGTCGCGATTGCATTAAATTGAATCCCAAGTACTGCATAGCCTTTACTTTTAAACCCCACCGAAGCTTATTCTCCATCCCATGAGCCATTACTACAGGAGTTGCTTGAGCCATGCGAGTCGTAGAAAAGCATGTGTAGGGTATGTGAGTGTCTGATGGAAAACGAGGTACCTAAACAACTTAACCTGAGTAGTAATGGGATAACTAATGAAAGAGGCACCGGTGAGCAATATCTGCTATTTGGTTTTTCATGCTCACTTGTGTCCCGTAGGACCCCGAGTACTTGATTCCGGTTCCTTGACTATTCGCACTATCCACATCCGGGAGGCCTTATGGACCCCCCTGAGCCAGAGCTTGATTCATTTCTATTTCTTGGGGCCACAATTAGTTTGGGGTTTTATTACTATCCTGTACTTATGCCATGTTTACTGTTTATTTACGATTGTGCGTGGAGCACTTGTACTGTTTTGGATCGTGACACGTTTTTGCTGTATCGACAAGCCCAGTCACACTTTCAGGTTCCCAGTCGTTTACCGCCGTCCACACAAACCTTGAGTCCGTCTCGGAGTCACCTAGCTTCGTTGCGGGTAGCTTAATGGGGTGGCCCCCTGAAATATTTATGAATCCTGTGATCGCTTTGTCGTGAATGCCTCGTTGGGTTTTGAGTTGGTTTTTCCGAGGTTGATCGAGTGTGTGTTGCTATTTGTGCACCCCTGCAGGGTAAATCTTTCTGAAAGCCGTGTCCGCGGTTATGGACGACTTGGAGCACAGTTTCTCGATCATAGACAAGTATAACTAAAGTACCGCTTTTAATCTGACTAAATACCTGACTAGTAAATAGTGCAATACTCATGGAATGGTTAATAAAACTGCCAACGGGTGGGTTGTCCGTCCGCTTTCTCGTTGGTAAGTGAGAAGGAGGATGGATCTGTTAATTATACTGTTATAACTGTTGTTACTAATTCACGGACATCCGTCTATCATTGGTTAGGCGGGTGGTTAGCGAGTATCTATAGATTTGTTAGTTATTATCTTTTGCTGCAATTGCGTCACCCCAGGTATATGTCCCCTTTAGAGGCATAAAGACTTGCTGAGTACCCCTAGGGTCTCACACGATAAATTGTTTGATTCAGATGAACAGGTGTACTCGCAAGATGGATTCTGGGTGGAGGAGACAGATGATGTTGGAAACGATCACTCGGTGTAGAGATTCCGGGGATGGGGATCCGTGAGATCTGTGGGCGGGATGTGTTTATTTATGGGGCATCTTATGCCAATTTGCTTCTTATCCGTACTTGGATCTTGTTTTCCGCTTCCGCCTGATACTCTGATGTTTGATGTATGAGGAGCTATCCTAAACTATTATCTCTATCTAGGATATTTGGATCTTGCCGTATGGCATTGCAATATTTCTATTTCTTTTATATGGAATGGCTCTATGAACAGTTGTATGGTGGCTTGCATACATACTCACTTGTGTATGTAGTTGATCCCTTCGCCTGCCGATTATGCCGCTCGTTCTTGTCCTGATGTTCTGAAAGTGGTTAGGACGGCCGAAAGGTCTACCTGTGAGTGGCCCCTGGGCCCCACCGTACTATTTTAACCATTTTTGCTCATCCAGGCATGCAACTAAGAGCGTAATTCACCGAGGTAGTTACAGCGATCCAGCGGAAGCAGCAACTCCTTCCAGACGAAATGCCACCGAGAACATGTATCTCGCTAATCCGAGACCATGGGGGAATAATTCTAGAGGGGGAGAGAGATCCTTCACAAGAAGGTGTGTGGATGAAGGAGGGAATGGGTGGCCTTTTATAGGAGGAGGGGGGGTGCCCCCTCTCTCCATGGCCGGCGCATGGGGGGTGACCCCTCACCTCCCCCATTCATGTGGTGGTAACCCCTCCACATTAAAATGCCTCTTCACATTCCCTTTTAAAGTCTCCACTTTAAATGCATTAAATTTCTCCAAATTTAATGCTCTCTCATTTAATAAAACTCTTTTTATTAAATTTATTCAGAATTTTGTTAATTACTTTAATTAACAAACATTCACATATAGCCCCTTGCAATATTTCAATATCACATGCAGAACCACTTTCTGCAATTTCACCCGTAACAATTTCCGGTTTCTATTGAAACAATTCCTGCGCTTTGCAATTCTTTCGTCTGAAACATATGTGCTCCAAAATTGTGTCCGGTAACTCTTAAGTGTGCCACCCTACGGTTCGAGAATAATGCAGACATGATCGAGACCCTTCTCTGATCAATAATCAGCAGCGGGACCTGGAGATCCATACTGACTCCTACACATTCAACGATGACTTCTGTGATCGTGAGAACCTTTAACGCTTGTAACTAAATCCCTTTGTCTCTCGATATATTACATGTCCGAGATTCGATCATCGGTATCTCCATACTTAGTTTGATCTTGTTACCGACATGCACTCTTTTCTCGTTCCCGTGATATAACATTCTAGTGATCACATCACTTGCTTGCAAGCTATCCTAATGTGATATCACCGAGAGGGCCCAGAGTATATCTATCCGTCATCTGGATTGACAAATTCCACTCTTGATCCATGAGCCTCAACATAACACCTTCATAGTACTAAACCCATCTTTATAGTCACCCTGTTACGGTGTGACGTTTGATGTTATCAAGATACTCTTCCGGTGTTAGTAATTAACATGATCTCATGGTCTAAGGATAAAGATTACTTCATATGATGTTATAGCAATATAAACATAATGACTTGATCGTAATGCTATAATTCGGATGAATGTTCATCACATCATTCCACCAATGGTGTGACCTTGTTATTTACAACATCCAATGTCCATGATCAGGAAACCTTGATCATCTTGTTAATCAACAAGCTAGTCTATAAGAGAGGCATAACTAGGAACCCTTTTTGTTTATTAAACACACATGTATTGATGTTTTCGATCAATACAATTCTAGCATGTAAAATAAACATCTATCATATATAAGGAATATATAATAACAACTTTATTATTGCCTCTCAGGGCATATTTCCTTCAGTCTCCCACTTGCACTAGAGACAATAATCTAGTTCACATAGTGATAAATCTAACACCCATGGAGTTCTGGTGTTGATCATGTTTTGCCCTAGGGAGAACTTTAGTCAATGGATCTGCTACATTTAGGTCCGTGTGTACTTTACAAATCTTTATATCTCCATCCTTGACATGCTCGCGGATGGAGTGAAACCGACGCTTAATATGCTTGGAATTCTTGTGAGACCTCGGTTCCTTTGCGTTGGCTATGGCTCCATTGTTGTCACAATAGATCACCATCGGTTCCAACGCACTGGGAACCACACCCAGTTCCGTAATGAACTCTTTCATCCAAAGTGCTTCCTGCGCCGCTTCTAAAGCAGCAACATATTCCGCCTCCGTCGTTGATCCAACCACCACAGGTTGTTTGGAACTCCTCCAACTAACTGCTGCTCCGTTCAAGAGAAATACGTATCTAGATTGAGACTTAGGGTCATCCGGATCGGTGTCAAAGCTAGCATCGACATAACACTTAGCGACTAGCTCTTCTTCACCTCCGTATATAAGAAACATATCCTTAGTTCTTCTCAAGTACTTGAGAATGTTCTTTACCGCTATCCAGTGTTCCGAACCGGGATCAGATTGGTACCTACTAGTCAAACTAATAGCATGTGCCACATCCGGTCTTGTACATAGCATGGCATACATAATAGAGCCTATGGCCGAGGCATAGGGGATCTTATCCATCATCTCTCTTTCTTCCGCCGTAGCCGGACTTTGAGTCTTACTCAATGTCTTGCCTTGCAACATAGGTCAGAACCCTTTCTTACTTTCGTCCATATTAAACTACTTTAATATCTTATCAAGGTATGTACTCTGCGATAGCCCAATTAGGCGCCTTGATCTATCTCTATAGATTTTAATGCCTAATATATATGACGCTTCACCAAGGTCTTTCATCGAAAATTTGCTGTTTAGATAACTTTTAACACTGTTTAAAAGATCTATATCATTTCCAATCAATAATATGTCATCCACATATAATATCAGAAATGCCACATTGCTCCCACTCACTTTCTTGTAAATACAAGCCTCTCCATAAGTTTCGACAAATCCAAACTCTTTGATCACCTCATCAAAGCGGAGATTCCAACTCTGGGATGCTTGCTTTAGTCCATAGATGGATCGCTGAAGTTTGCATACCTTATTAGCATCCTTAGGATCGACAAAACCCTTAGGTTGTATCATATACAACTCTTCTTCAATCTTACCATTAAGGAACGCAGTTTTGACATCCATCTGCCATATTTCATAATCGAAATATGCAGCAATTGCTAACATAATCCTAACCGATTTAAACATCGCTACGGGAGCGAATGTCTCATCGTAGTCAACTCCTTGAATTTGTCGAAACCCCTTTGCGACAAGTCGAGCCTTATAGATGGTCACATTACCATCAGCATCAGTTTTTCTTTTGAAAATCCATTTATTCTCAACGGCCTTTCGGTCATGAGGTAAGTCCACCAAGTTCCAAACTTGGTTCTCGTACATGGATTCCATCTCGGATTTCATGGCTTCTAGCCATTTGTTGGAATCCGGGCTCATCATCGCTTCTTCATACGTCGCAGGGTAATCCATTTCATCAACCATGAAATTCACAACAGGATTGCCGTACAGTTCAGGAGCTGCACGTGTCCTTCTTGACCTGCGAGGTTCGGTAGTGTCCTCTTTTGGAGTTTCATGATCATTATCATTAGCTCTCTCTTCATCAGGTGAAGTCAACTCTGAAACAACTTCCGGTGCTGCGCCACTCGCCATTCCATGCAGAGAAGGTTCAATAACCTCTTCGAGTTCTACCTTTCGAGTACTCACACCTTTTGTGAGAAACTCCTTCTCAAGAAAGGATCCATTCTTGGCAACAAAAACCTTGCCCTCGGATCTGTGATAGAAGGTATACCCAATTGTTTACTTAGGGTATCCTATGAAGACGCATTTTTCCTCTTTCGGTTCGAGTTTATCCGGTTGAAGTTTCTTCACGTAAACATCGCATCCCAAACCTTAAGAAATGACAGCTTAGGTTTGTTTCCAAACCATAATTCATACGGTGTCGTTTCAATGGATTTAGATGGTGCCCGATTTAAAGTGAATGCAGCTGTTTCCAGGGCATAACCCCAAAATGACAGAGCTAAGTCAGTCAGAGACATCATAGATCGAACCATATCCAATAAGGTACGATTACGACGTTCTGACACACCATTACGTTGTGGTGTTCCAGCAGGCGTGAGTTGTGAAACTATTCCACACTCTTTCATGTGTGTGCTAAACTCGTAACTTAGATACTCTCCTCCACGGTCAGACCGCAGAAATTTGATCTTTCTATTACGATGATTTTCCACTTCATTCTGAAATTCCTTGAACTTTTCAAAAGTTTCAGACTTGAGTTTCATCAAATAGATATACCCGTATCTACTCAAATCATCCGTGAAAGTAACAAAATAACGATATCCACCTCGCGCCGACACACTCATTGGTCCACACACATCAGTATGTATGATTTCCAATAGATCTGTCGCCCGTTCTATTGAACCCGAAAACGGCGTTCTAGTCATCTTTCCCATAAGGCATGGCTCACATGTATCAAATGATTCAAAATCAAGTGATTCCAAAAGTCCATCAGAATGGAGTTTCTTCATGCGTTTAACGCCAATATGACCTAGACGGCAGTGCCACATATATGTAGAGATATCATCATAAAGTTTAATCTTTTTAGCATTAACATTATGAATGTGCGTAATATTACTATCGAGATCCAACAGAAATAAAACATTCAACATAGGTGCATGACCATAAAAGATATCATTCTTATAAATCAAACAACCATTGTTTTCAGATTTAAAGGAATGACCACTTTGCATCAAACACGATCCAGATACAATGTTCATGCTCAGTGCAGGCACCAAATAACAATTATTTAGGTTTATAATTAATCCCGATGGCAAATGGAGAGGTAGCGTCCCGACGGCGATCACATCAACTCTTGATCCATTGCCGACCCGCATCCTGACCTCATCCCTTGCTAGTTGTCGCTTGTTCCGTAACCCCTGAACCGAGTTACATATATTAGCAACCGATCCGGTATCAAATACCCAGGTGCTACTGCGAGTACTAGTCAAGTACACATCAATAACATGTATATCACATATAACTTTGTTTGCCTTGCTGGACTTCTTGTCCGCCAAATACTTGGGGCAGTTGCGCTTTCAGTGGCCAGTCCCCTTGCAATAGTAGCACTCGATGTCAGACTTAGGGCCAGCCCTGGGTTTCTTTTCAGGCGTGGCAACAGACTTGCCACCCTTCTTTCCCTTGTGCTTGCCTTTCTTGTCCTTCTTGAAACCGGTGGTCCTATTGATCATCAACACTTGATGTTCTTTCCTAATCTCCACTTCTACAGGCTTAAGCATTGACAGCAGCTCGGGAAGAGACTTCTTCATGCCCTGCATATTATAGTTCATCATGAAGATCTTGTAGCTAGGTGGCAGAGATTGCAGAACACGATGTATGCCTAAGTCAATGGGAATCGTTATTCCCAAGGACACAAGCTTATCGGCGTACCCAGACATTTTGAGTACGTGCTTACTAATGGAGCTGTTTTCCTCCATCAGGCACCTAAAGAACTTTTCTGTAGCATTATAACTCTCTACGGCAGCATGGGTATCGAAAATCATTTTCAATTCTCCCATTGTATCAAAGGCATTGCCATTTTCGAAACGCTTTCGAAGTTCTGGCTCTAGCCCATACAGTATGCCACAATGAATTAAGTTGTGGTCCTCCTGACGAGTCACATAGACATTCTTTTCCTCGTCAGGGGCATCAGGAGCTGGTAGGGGGCCTAGCAGCGCATCTAGCACATATTGCTTTTGTGCAGCAGTGAGGAGAATCCTGAAATTCATAGCCCAGTTGGTGAAGTTGCTACCATTCGCAGCAAGTTTCTCTTTCTCCATGAACACATTGAAATTAAAAGCAGGTGGTGCCATCTACAACAGAATTTGTAAAGTTTATTTAGACTATGTTTATGATAGATTGAGTTCAACTAATCCAAATTACTAATGAACTCCCACTCAAAAACAACATCCCTCGTGTCCTTTTGGTGATTACATGAACCAAATCCACAACACCAAGTCCGATCATCACGTGAGTTGATATAGCTTCAAAGGTGAGCATCTATATGGGCATCATATCAACATATGACTCATGCTTAACCTTTCGGTCCGTGTTCCGAGGCCATGTATGTACATGCTAGGCTCGCCAAGTAAGAACCTTACTATTCGCGTGTGTAAAACAGTCTTACACCCGTTCCTATGAAAGCGTAGATTCAAGTACACCCGATCATCACGTGATGTCTCGAAACACGATCCATAGAACGGTGCATACTCAAGGAAGAACACATTTTTATCTTGATATCTAAATGAGGGATCATCTTATAATGCTGCCAAACGCGCCAAACTAGCAGTATAAGATGCTAACATCTAATGTGTAAAGTGAGATGATATGGTCCATGCATTTGATCTCTATCACTTGCATCATGGTATGATCTCTATCATTCCTTTGTGTGTAAGCCCAAGGTCTATGGAACTTACACGTTGACTGTGTTGTAAGAGTATCTACCATACATCTACTTACAACAATACCATATCAATACACTAGCCCAACAACGATCTAAACTAGATGCCTCTAATTTATCAATTGCAAGTTTTACGTGGCTTAGGGCTTTCGGAGATAGAACCGTTCTCACCTACGAACATGAACCACAACGAGGATAACTAAGTTATTAGCAACTCGTTGTAAATCAGATATTGACTATAGTAGGAGAGACAGACACCCGCCAGCCACTTATGCAAAACAAGTTGCATGTCTGTCGTGGAACCGGTATCATGTACGATGACATGTAAGGTTGGTCCGGGCCGCTTCATCCCACTATGCCACCAATATCCAAAATACATAGAAGATGCAATAACATGATCATCATCGCCCACATATCAACATATGTGTACTACCCGTGCTAAGCACCTACGCATAGATCAGGCTCTGATACCACTGTTGGGTCCGCAACATAGAAAACAAAATTTTTCCTACGGTGTGAACTACACGCCAAGATCTATCTACTAGGTACAAAGCAACGGGTGGACATACATCCAACGAGAACTTACCCTCGTAGACAACGAGCTTTGTTAACGAGTAGGAACTCGTGGTTGATGTATTCGTACACTTGCCGATCTCAAGATCGTGAGGAAGTCCGAGCGCCGCAACTCAGCAGCGCATCCGCACTCACACACACGTTTAAGCCACCGGACAACCTCCACCTCCTTGCTCCAGCGATCCAGCGGAAGCAGCAACTCCTTCCAGACGAAATGCCACTGAGAACATGTTATCTCGCTAATCCGAGACCATGGGGGAATAATTCTAGAGGGGGAGAGAGATCCTTCACAAGGAGGTATGTGGAAGAAGGAGGGAATGGGTGGCCTTTTATAGGAGGAGGGGGGTGGCCCCTCTCTCCATGGCCGGCGCATGGGGGTGACCCCTCACCTCCCCCATTCATGTGGTGGTAACCCCTCCACATTAAAATGCCTATTCACATTCCCTTTTAATGTCTCCACTTTAAATGCATTAAATTTCTCCAAATTTAATGCTCTCTCATTTAATAAAACTCTTTTTATTAAATTTATTCAGAATTTTGTTAATTACTTTAATTAACAAACATTCACATATAGCCCCTTGCAATATTTCAATATCACATGCAGAACCACTTTCTGCAATTTCACCCAAAATAATTTCCGGTTTCTATTGAAACAATTCCTGCGCTTTGCAATTCTTTCGTCTGAAACATATGTGCTCCAAAATGGTGTTCGGTAACTCTTAAGTGTGCCACCCTACGGTTCGCGAATAATGCAGACATGATCGAGACCCTTCTCCGATCAATAATCAGCAGCGGGACCTGGAGATCCGTACTGACTCCTACACATTCAACGATGACTTCTATGATCGTGAGAACCTTTAACGCTAGTAACTTAATCCCTTTGTCTCATGATATAATACATGTCAGAGATTCGATCATCAGTATCTCCATACTTAGTTTGATCTCGTTACCGACATGCACTCTTTTCTCGTTCCCGTGATATAACATTCTAGTGATCACATCACTTGCTTGCAAGCTATCCTAGTGTGATATCACCGAGAGGGCCCAGAGTGTATCTATCCATCATCTGGATTGAAAAATTCTACTCTTGATCCATGAGCCTCAACATAACACCTTCGTAGTACTGAACCCATCTTTATAGTCACCCTGTTACGGTGTGACGTTTGATGTTATCAAGATACTCTTCTGGTGTTAGTAATTAACATGATCTCATGATCTAAGGATAAAGATTACTTCGTATGATGTTATAGAAATATAAACATAATGACTTGATCGTAATGCTATACTTCGGATGAATGTTCATCACATCATTCCACCAATGGTGTGACCTTGTTATTAACAACATCCAATGTCCATGATCAGGAAACCATGATCATCTTGTTAATCAACAAGCTAGTCTATAATAGAGGCATAACTAGGAACCCACTTTGTTTATTAAACACACATGTATTGATGTTTCCGATCAATACAATTCTAGCATGTAAAATAAACATCTATCATATATAAGGAATATATAATAACAACTTTATTATTGCCTCTCAGGGCATATTTCCTTCAATATTGAGTAAGACTCAAAGTCTGGCTACGTCGGAAGAAAGAGAGATAATGGATAAGATCCCCTATGCCTCAGCCATAGGCTCTATAATGTACGCCATGCTATGTACAAGACCGAATGTGGCACATGTTATTAGTTTGACTAGTAGGTACCAATCTGATCTAGGTTCGGAACACTAGATAGCGGTCAAGAATATCCTTAAGTACTTAAGGAGAACTAAAGATATGTTTCTTGTATACGGAGGTGAAGAAGAGCTAGTCGCTAAGTTATATGTCGATACTAGCTTTGACACTGATCCGGATGACTCTAAGTCTCAATCTGGATATGTATTTCTCTTGAACGGAGCAGGAGTTAGTTGGAGGAGTTCCAAACAACCTGTGGTGGCTGGATCAACAATGGAGGCGGAATATGTTGCTGCTTCAGAAGCGACACAGGAAGCGGTTTGGATGAAGGAGTTCATAACGGAACTAGGTGTGGTTCCTAGTGCATTGGACCCAATGGTGATCTATTGTGACAACAATGGAGGCATAGCCAACGCCAAGGAACCAAGGTCTCACAAGAATTCTAAACATATTAAGCGCCGGTTTCACTCCATCCGCGAGTATGTCAAGGATGGAGATATAAATATTTGTAAAGTACACACGGACCTAAATGTAGCAGATCCATTGACTAAAGTTATCCCTAGGGAAAAACATGATCAACACCAGAACTCCATGGGTGTTAGATTTATCACTATGTGAATTAGATTATTGTCTCTAGTACAAGTGGGAGACTAAAGGAAATATTCCCTGAGAGGCAATAATAAAGTTGTTATTATGTATTCCTTATATATGATAGATGTTTATTTTGCATGCTATAATTGTATTGATTGGAAACGGCAATACATGTGTGTTTAATAAACAAATAAAAGGTTCCTAGTTATGTCTCTCTTATAGACTAGCTCGTTGATTAACAAGATGATCAAAGTTTCCTGATTATGGACATTGGATGTTGTTAATAATAAGGTCACAACATTTGTGAAATGATGTGATGAACATTCATCCAAAGTATAGCATTACGATCAAAGTCATTATTTTTATATTTCTATAACATCATACGAAGTAATCTTAGTCCTTAGACCATGAGATCATGTTAATTTCTAACATTGGAAGAGTAACTTGATAACATCAAACGTCACACCGTAAAAGGGTGACTGTAAAGGTGGGTTCAGATACTCCGAAGATGTTATGTTGAGGCTCATGGATCAAGATTGGAATTTTTAATCCCGATGACGGATAGATATACTCTGGGCCCTCTCGGTGATATCATATTAAGATAGCTTGCAAGCAAGTGATGTGATCACTAGAATGTTATATCATGGGAACGAGAAAAGAGTGCATGCCGGTAACGAGATCAAACTAGGTATTTGGATGCCGATGATCGAATCTCGGACATGTAATATATCGCGAGACAAAGGGATTAAATTACTAGCGTTAAAGGTTCTCACGATCACAGAAGTCATCGTTGAATGTGCAAGAGTCGGAATGGATCTCCAGGTCCTGCTTCTGATTATTGATTTCAGAGGAGTCTCAATCATGTCTGCATTATTCGCGAACCATAGGGTGACACACTTAGGGGTTGCCAAACACCATTTTGGAGCACATATGTTTCAGACGAAAGAATTGCAAAGCGCTGGAATTATTTCGATGGAAACCGGAATTGTTTCGGGTGAAATTGCAGAAACTGGTTCTGCATATGATATTGAAATATTGCAAGGGGTTTTATGTGAATGATTGTTAATTAAAGTATTCTGAATAAAATAAATAAAAGAGTTCTATTAAATGATTGTTGCATTAAATTTGGTGGAAATTTAATACATGTGGGTGGAGGCTAAATTGATGTGGGTGGAGCTTCCACCACATGAATGAGGAAGAGGAGGGGGCACCCCCCATGGGCGCCGGCCATGGGAGGGGAGGAGCCCCCTCTCCTCCCTCACAAAACACACCTCCTCGTGAAGGATCTCTCTCCCCCTCTAGATATATTCCCCCATGGTCTCGGATTAGCGAGATACATGTTTCTGGTGGCATTTGGTCTAGAAGGAGTTGATCCTTCTGCTGATTCGCTGGAGCGAGGAGGTGGAGGTTGTTCGGTGGCTTGAACGTGTGTGCGAGGACGGATGCGCTGCTGATTTGCGGCGCTAGGACTTCCACACGATCTTGAGATCGGCAAGCGTACGCCTACATCATCCACGAGTTCCAACTCGTTAATAAAGCTCTGTTGTCTTCGAGGGTAAGTTCTCCATGGATGTATATCCACCCATTTCTTGTATCTAGTAGATAGATCTTGGCGTATAGTTCTCATCGTAGGAATTTTTTGTTTTCTATGCTGCGAACCCAACAGATGTACTATGATATCCAATCTGTTATGTCTCGCAAAAAAGGTAATCCTGGGACTGTGAGGTATGGCATAACAGGCATCTGGAATTAAAAATCCGGGTGTTGACAGTTTCCACCAGCTAAAATTTTATATTCTTATGTTTCTGCTCCACCTCTCCTACAAATGAAATATGCTCACAGTCTGCCATCTTCTTGGAGCAACACCTTCCACACACATCAGTTTAATTGGTTAAGCTAATCAACAATTTGATTACGTATGTGAGCTAATATGACAACTATGTGAATATGAAATAAATGATTTTATTTTCTATATTGTTCTTAGTGGAAATGTTAATATTTAGTAGAATGATCAACTGGAATCTTGTTTTACTACATGTCGGGGTGGGAGACAGGGAGATCCAATGCCACCCATCGTGTTCAACATAACTATTGATTTCTTAACACAATGATTAAGAATGCTCAAGAAAATGAATTACTCACTAGAATGGTGCCTCATTTGTAGGAGAACGACATTGATATTCTCCAATATGATGATGACATCATTTTCATGCTTTATGAAGGTTTTGAAACTGCTTGGAATTTGAAATTATGGTGTGTCTTATTAAACAAATGGCTGGTTTAAAGAGTTACTTTCTGAAGAGTGAGGTTTACTGGTTAGGAGTTATGAGATTGTATACCTATTTTGAGAGAGTTATGAGATTGTACCGTTGATGCTTGTTTTTACAAAAAATTCACTTGCAAGTTTGGAAATCCTCCTCTTAAATACTTGGAGATTTCAATAGATAAGAAAAAAAAATCTAAATATCCATTGGAAGAACGCTAAAGATAAGATGGAGAAGAAATTAGGGTGTTGACAAGGAAATTGTTTGACATAGGGTCAAGAGTAATATTTTAAAATTCTTGTTTGACATAAGTTTCCTTCTATATGATGTAATTCTACAGATTACCTGATGGGGGTCAGGAAAAAAGTGACGTTGTTTGAGAAAGGATGCTATGGCATGAAGAAATATGAATTAAGAAATATCACTTAATGAATTGGGAAACAATTTGTTCCCCTAAAGATTTAGGTTAGTTGGGGTGTTGCATTTGGATTTGATGAACATTAGCTTGCTACTTAAATGGCTTTGAAAGTTGAAATATGAAGAGTGTGCCTGGCAACAAGTCTTGGTGAAAAAATATCAAGAAAGAGATTGTCTTATGTTGAGGCTAAACAAGGGAATTCTCATTTCGGGGCAAGGTTAATGAAGATTTAAAATATCTTCTATAATTTATGTGACAAGGTTATGATATCACCAAATAAAACAAAGTTTCTAGGAGGATGTGTGGCACAAAGGGAAATCTCTAGAAAAGAAATTCCCTAGACTGTTTGATTGTCCTTTCATAAAAATATTAAAGTAGACAAAGTGCTGCAGTACAAGGGTACTTGTTTGATTTTTAGAAGGTGTCTATGGGGTGAGTTTGGTGTTGAGTGGTCTAAGCATTTGGTATTCATAGTGTCAATTTCAAGTAGGGAGATGACAATGTGGCTCGGAAACTAGGGAAAAAATGATTTACACCGAAGTCACGGTATAATGCTTTACAAACGAAGCCCCTAGAAAAATTTCTGGACAACTTTAGTGTCTAAAACTTCCTGCCAAAATTAAAATTTCCTTATGGCTGGTTGTGGAGTAGAATTTTAACAAAATATAGCTTGAAGAAAGGGATGGGATGGATATATACAATGTATGTTTTGTGCCTCTGATGAGAGTATAGATCACATATTTGCATTGTCCCATTACAAGATTTGTGTGGTGTGTTTTTCAGTGTGCATTTGATTCTCCAACACAACCTAGAACCATTGCTGAATTGGGGAATTTGTTGCTAAACTTTCAAGGGGCTAAGAGGGTGGCAGTAAGAATTTTCTTGCTTCTATCTTATGGTCCCTATGGAAAACTAGGAATAGAGCATATTTTGATAACATAATGCATCGAGATCCTTGTATCGAGCTGGCTTGTTGCAAGCGAGACGAATAATTCTTGGAAAACTGAATCAGACCACAACACCGGTTCTGATCATCCTACAACTTCCCTACAACTTCCGATTCAGCTGGTTTGTACACAGTGCCAACCCTTTGAATTTGTAGAATTGCAATTCGTGAAAGGTCAGACCCAAAGCTTGCGCAGCCCCATAACAACATATCACATCTATCTATACCTCTATACCTAATAATAAAGAACGGAACGCTTCTGTCAACCAGCATTTTTCTTAGACGGTTTTGACCTCCCACCAAATCACATAGTACAACAAAATACCAGGGTACCGATTCGTTCTTTTTTCTTCTCTGTGCCTCTTCCTTCCCGAGAGGCAACGCAGATCCACTCCCGGCCTGGCCCTGCTTCGCGGCGATGTGCAAAGCGTCGAAGCTATTGCTGGCCTTGATCCCGGCCGTCTGCATATCGAAGACCTTGATAATCTCGCGCACAATCTCCGTGTGGCCCTTCTCGGCGGCCACGCGTACAGCGCCGTCTCCCCGTCCTGGTTCGGCCGGGCGGCCAGCTCCCGCTCGAACTCAGCTAGGATCTTGTGGACATGGGACACGCAGTTGGCCCTCGCGGCGAGGTGAAGCGCCGTGTCGCCACGCTTGCCGGGGCTGTCCTTGCTCTTCCCTCGAAAGTTGCCCATCCCCCGGAAGCTCTTCGGCTTCTCCAGCGCGCCCAAGCGGAAATTAGTCTGCTTCTCCATCGCCGTCCAAGCCCAAGAATCAACTAGACGGGACTAGAAAACAAATCCCCAAGTTTGCCTCACCTAATTCGTGGTTTGCTTCTGTTGATGACGGGAGAATCCTAGACTTCCCTTATTTGGACAAAACAAGCGGCGGAGATCTCCAAGTGCTGCAGCCGCAGAGTTCAGAGTCAAAAGTTGTGGAGGCGCGGCTTGGTGCTGGTGGAGGCGCGGCTTGGTGCTGGTAGAGCCGCGCGGCAGCGTCTGCTGCTCCACTCCCGAGCAGGGATCGAACTGGGGCGGCGTGGCGCTGGGTCAGCCGGAGCTCGAGCTTGCGCGCATGGAGGCGGCGCACGCACGGAATCGATGGGAGGCGCGGGCAGGGGCAGAGACGCGGCTTCGTGCTGGTAGAGCCGTGCGGAAGCGGCTGCTGCTCCGCTCGAGGACGAGCGAGGGAGGCGGATTAGGCACACACGGCGACGGGATGGAGAGAGGGAAGAAGGCGTCCATGGCGAGGATGGGCGGCGGCGACCAGCAGCCGATGGCGGAGACGAGCGGGCGCGGGACGGACGGGCCCTCCCAGCCGTCGACATCGGCGATGCAAAATTCTCCATCCGAAATTCGTAACCGCACGGGGCAGAGCACCAGAGGCTTATCTGTTTGCCATTTTGCCTAAACAGTCCTAGATATTTTAAGAATCTCATATAGAACAAAACAGGTGACGTTTTATCCATAGCCAAGCATGGCTTCACACGGTCACACCGGGCGTTTGGTTGTTATCATTTACACACCCGCCTGAGCACCTAGGTCGCTGTATTTTTTCATTAAACTCCCTTTGTACTTTTCTCTGTGCACGCGAGCTTGACACTGAAATCGCTCCGATCCAAGGGACAGGCGGATAGACGAATAAATCAAGTCTCACATGTTTGAAGACCTGTACAATTGACCATGGAATTCACCGGCGCACCGACAGAGCACAAGGCATGTTGGCTGGGCGCCTCATTTATTTTCTATTTTCTATTTTTTATTTAATTTTGAAAGAAAATAGCTTTTAGACAAACAATATATCTAGAAAGACTGGGGTTTTTGTAGAAAATAAAATAGGGTTTTAATGACAAAACATGTGTGTTGATGTCACAATGAAATATGTTATGTACTCTAGATAAAATAGAGTCACTTATTTAATTTTTTTTTGACAAAGTCACTTATTTTAGGACAAATAAAGTATGATAATTCAAAAAAGTAAACTAATCGCACAAATAGTATACTCATAACCAGATCATGTAAGCTCAAACAGTAATTCCTTGAAGTCAACGACCGAGGGATGCACGGGTGTCCAAGCGGCGAGCAAGGAAACCATACCAAGTACGCTAACGCGGCGTATAATTTTTCTCTCCCGTTGCAACGCACTGGCATGTTACTCTATATGAGTCTTCGCGACATAGATTTTTTTTCTCCCGGTGCAACGCACGGTCATTTTTCCTATCCTGAAAACAATCAAAACACATGAAGCGTATGGCAAAGACTGGAGGGCACTGGCCTATTTAACGGGCTCCGGTGAGTTTTGGTATGTTTGTTTTAGTCATTCTAGTTGCTTTAAGAGCATCTCCACTAGCATTTTTAGGAGACCATTTCTAGGACGTTTTTTAGTCTGGATTTATATAAGTTGGCCCAGTAGCGTTCTCAGGGACGTTCCCAGGCCGAAATTTTTCGCCATTTGATCCGGCCTTCCCAGGCCGATCCCAGGACGTCGGGAACGCCCTGGGAACGGCGGATGAAGCGTTTTCGTCCGTCTGGCCCACAGGTCAGCGAAACAAAGGGCCAAAAGTGGTCCCGTCGCCCACCCACCCCCTTTCTCTCTCTCGCACGGCCGAAGCAGAGCGGCAGGCAGCGGTAGAGCTCGCGGCCGGAGGAGCTCGTGGCGCCGGCAGAGCTTGGCCCCGGCGCCGGTCGGTGAACCGCTGCCTGCTCCGGCTCTCCAACCGGGACACGGAGGCCATGGCCGCCAACGAGCTGGACGCGATTGCGCGGGCTGGACGCCGAGGATCTCCCGGTCTTGCTCGCCGACGTCTCCGACACCGCCACTCGCTCCGCCTGCTCGCGCTCCTCGTTGCCACGCACCCGCGCGACGCCGTGGTGCCGCTCGTCGCCGCCGCGCTGCGCCAGGTGCGCGACCCGGACTCCTCCGTGTGGGCCGCGCTCGTCGACGCCGCGTGCGCCGCGGGGGCCGCGTCCCCCTCGGTGCCCCTCGCGCTCGGCCCGCTCGCCGACGCCGTGCTTCACGAGCAGGACCAGTGCGCGCAGCTCTCCGCCCCCACCGACGACCTCGCCGCATACCTCCTGCCGCTCCTCCCGCGCCTCCTCAAGCTCCTCCGCAACGCTGCATTCAAGGCCAAGCCGGCGCTCATCTCCCTCATCGGCGCCGCCTCCGTGGCCACTGACACAAGGCCGACGGAGTGTGGGGCGGCCGGCGGAGCGCGGGGTGGCTAGCGCGGCGTGGGAGACGGTCTGCCAGGCCGGGAACCTGGCTGGGAAACGGTGATTCCCAAGCAAAAAAATAGCTCCATCCGGAGCTAAATTTTGGCCTCAGAATCAAAAACGAGTGGAGATGCTCTAAAACTTATGTACTCTTTCCACTTCGTGGGTGTTTCTTCTAAATATATACATGCAGTTCTCGGGCATGGTTTGAAAAAAAAAATGGACTGACATCACAGAAGCAAACAAAATCCCCTCATCTCGTCTCTACGGCTTCCAAATCACGTGGATTAAGGCGACTGCTCTCTGGCTAGCAGTTACGCTCTAAAATCCAAACTTACAGAAACAGCGAGTACTCCATTTGCAAGGCCGAGGGTAGTGGCAGCTTCTCAGTTACCAGTTTGGACCCTTTTTTTTCTATTTTGAACTCTGTATGGTTTTATTTTGATTAATGGAACAAGGGAGAAAATCCCTTTTAATAATTTAAAAAAAACAGCGAGTAACAATCAGTTTCATTTGCAAGGAAAGTGCACCTTGTAAACTTGGTAGTCCTCGGATATAGAGGAGATATGGATATTTGTTGTTAACACCCAAATTTTTAATTTAAGATGCCTATTATGTCATACCTCGCAATTCTAGGATTATCATTTTTGCGAGACATAACAGATTGATATCATAGTTCATCATCCATTACAAACCATAATAAGGTTTTACAAATAAACGATCTCATGATCCAGTCTTAATACAATCAAGCAGCGGAATAATAAAAGTAGTAGTGGGCTCCATCTTCAGGGTCACAGGCAATGCTGACGATGGGAGATGATCCTAGTTGTCATAGACATCCTGCTGTCCATCATCCTGGTAGTCCTCCTCATAGTCTGGCCACGAGAATAGCCAGGGACAAAGCCATTAGTACTCTTTAAGTACTCGCAAACTATCACTAACAAGTAAGGTAGTTCTAGTAGGAATCTTAAGCTCTAGGTTTATTTGCAAAAAGGCAGGTTTATCTTAACCTGACTTTAGAAGCCAAGAAAGTTAATTTAATGTTCTGAATCACTTTAAGTGGGAACCTTGCTTTCATATCCACAACCCTGTTGTGGTCAAGTCAAAGTCACAATTCATTTCACAAGTCATTTTGAAAACATCTGACGATGAAACAGTGCGGCCACTCCAACTATCCATGATCGCGGACGCGGCTATTCGAATAGCTTGACACTCTGTAGAGGTGGTACACTTTCACCACAAAATTCGATACATCCGTCAGGATGGCTGTCTTTGCACCCCCACCTCCTTTATCACTGAGCGGTCATTTAGGGGCCCTGAATCAATCATACTTAGTATATGTATAATCAATCATAACCTTTCAATTACACACTCTAGTATAGGCACCTCCCCTATGAGCTTGGCCTCCCAGCCATGGCCATCTGCCATCCCGGGCACTACATAGGTAGACATCATCAAGAGGTAGCCTCAGCTCAAACCTCTCCCGCGAGGGAACCCATACTAAGGCATATAAACTTCCGGCTAAGCCCTACCCAATTCATGTACTATGGTTGTACGGTAAAATTGGAATGGTATCGCATCCGAACCCAACCATCAGTTTTTTGTAAAAGGGCTGAGACTCATGCCTCAACATTTTCATCATCAAACCATTGTGTTCTTTAACACATGTCAAAACATTTCAATAGAATGAATCATCCTTCCAAGGTTTTCATAATCATTTTCACCAAGTATTCTCATCTAAAGTGATCAACTTTTATACTTAGCACTAGCCACTACAGTTAAAAGTGTTCACTAATGAGGGGTGCTAATCTCCAATCTCATGCCATGGAATGACATCTAAGTATAACTAGTTAGGCCTAGTTTTATACTCTTTATGCTATCTATGCTAAATCTCCAATACTCACAAAGCACTATCTAAAAGTAGAGAACTTTGGTAAAGGTAAAAGAATAAAGCTTGCGAGTAAAACTTGGAATTGGTATAATCATAATTGCATAACCAAGCATGCCTAATGCATCTTGCTTAGGTTAGTACTTGCAAGTGTTAGCTGAAGGAAATATGCCCTGAGAGGCAATAATAAAGTTGTTATTATGTATTCCTTGTATATGATAGATGTTTATTTTGCATGCTATAATTGTATTGATAGGAAACATCAATACTAGTGTGTTTAATAAACAAAAAGGGTTCCTAGTTACGCCTCTCTTATAGACTAGCTTGTTGATTAACAAGATGATCAAAGTTTCCTGATCATGGATATTGAATGTTGTTAATAACGAGGTCACATCATTTGTGAAATGATGTGATGAACATTCATCCGAAGTATAGCATTACGATCAAAGTCATTATGTTTATATTGCTATAACATCATACAAAGTAATCTTAGTCCTTAGACCATGAGATCCTGTTAATTGCTAACACCAGAAGAATATCTTGATAACATTAAACGTCACACTGTAACATGGTGACTATAAAGGTGGGTTCAGTGCTACGAAGGTGTTATGTTGAGGCTCATGGATCAAGAGTGGAATTTGTCAATCCCAAAGACGGATAGATATACTCTGGGCCCTCTCGGTGATATCACATTAAGATAGCTTGCAAGCAAGTGATGTGATCACTAGAATGTTATATCACGGGAACGAGAAAAGAGTGCATGTCAGTAACGAGATCAAACTAGGTATTTGGATACCGATGATCGAATCTCTGACATGTATTATATCATGAGACAAAGGGATTAAGTTACTAGCGTTAAAGGTTCTCACGATCACAGAAGTCATCGTTGAATGTCTAGGAGTCAGTATTGATCTCCAGGTCCCGCTTCTGATTATTGATCTGAGAGGAGTCTCAATCATGTCTGCATTATTCACGAACCGTAGGGTGACACACTTAAGGGTTGTCGGACACCATTTTGGAGCACATATGTTTCAAACAAAAGGATTGCAAAGCGCATGAATTGTTTCGATAGAAATCGGAATTGTTTCGGGTGAAATTGCAGAAAGTGGTTCTGCATGTGATATTGAAATGTTGCAAGGGGTTTTATGTGAATGTTTGTTAATTAAAGTAATTAACAAAATTCTGAATAAATTTAATAAAAGAGTTTTATTAAATGAGAGAACATTAAATTTGGAGAAATTTAATGCATTTAAAGTGGGGACTTTAAAAGAGAATGTGAAGGGGCATTTTAATGTGGAGGAGTTCACCCCCCATGAGGCGCCGGCCATGGGGAGGGGCACCCCCTCCTCTTATAAAAGGCCCCCCTCTCACTCCTTCCTCACACCTCCTCTTGAATGATCTCTCTCCCCCTCTAGATATTCCCCCATGGTCTCGGATTAGCGAGATACATGTTCCCGGTGGCCTTGCGTCTGGAAGGAGTTCCTGCTTCTGCTGATTCGCTGGAGCGAGGAGGTGGAGGTTGTCCGATGGCTTGAACGTGTGTTCGAGGATGGATGCGCTGCTGATGCGGCGCTCGGACTTCCACACGATCTTGAGATCGGCAAGAATACGACTACATTATCCACGAGTTCCAACTCGTTAACAAAACTCTATTGTCTTTGAGGGTAAGTTCTCCATGGACTGATATCCACCCGTTGCTCTATATCTAGTAGATAGATCTTGGCGTATAGTTCTCATCGTAGGAATTTTTTTTGTTTTCTATGCTGTGGACCCAACATTAGCTTGCATGGTTCTAACTTGCTAGTAGTGATGGCTTGCCTTCATTGGTGAAGTGGTTGAATTTTTCTTCGTCTTCTTCTTGGTAGTACTCCTACTCCTCGTATCCTTGGTCGGTACTATCGTCTATAAAGGAATACGGGGTACACCATCACCAAACAATACTTAACTACTTCTATTTAGCACACTAAGGCTCACACTTGATGATCTAGCATCATCACAATCATCACATAAAATAAAGGCTTAATATTATTTATTTTATTTTAGAAAAGTAATTTCTACTCATTGAAAATACTTAAGATTTAATATTCTCCAATTAAAATATGGGATCATGTTGACACATGTCATCACCACATATTTTAATACATGGGAATGTGATTTAAAGTGTTGGTCATATTTTATTAAATTTAAGATTATCATTTAATATATTTAAAGTGACTAGAAATGCCTAAATAGCATTCTCTTGGTACTAGTCCAAAGTCACTACATGTAAACCTAAATATTTTTACATATTCAGATAGATCTTATCAAATGTGATTTTTGAGAGTTGGAATCAACTCAAAAGCATCTATGGTTGAGTTTTGGAAAATGTTTGAAGTTGGAAACATCTCAGTCTTGTTATTTTTACTATATGTGATCTCTAACTCCAAATGATTTAAATACAACGGGCTTGGATAGATAATTTAAATATCTTTCTAACAAAATTGGAATCATGCAATTTGGCTTAGTGAATATCTTTGAATTAATTTTTGAATCTGCTGGCAGAATGTGGTTTTAACTAAATTGGAAAATCCTTATTTGAAGGCCTGCACGGGAAACTAAACGGGCCGGCCCAATCTGCACAACACAACGTAGCGGGCTGCTGACAGAGGGGGTCCACCAGTCAGTGACTTAAACTAACCAAAACGGTATCTATGAATCTAGGCCGTGCGATTAAGATCTAACGGCAGAGGGTCATCGTCGACGACGAACAGCTCCGGCGAGGAATTAAACCTAGCATGGCGGTGGGGGTCTGGTGAGGCTCACCTGGTCTCCAGCTAGGGTCGACGATGGGGGTGAACGGTGTTGTCGATGATGGCAGTTCAAACGGTGGTGGCGACAGGTCCTGGGGTGGCTTCAATCGACGTCGCCCTTCTCCTCCTGCAGCGGTGGGCTCCGGCCAAATTCTAGCAAAGGAGAGCTCGCCTTGCTCCGCGGAAGGGTGAGGGAGTGTCTATGATGAGTGGGGAGTGTGTTGGTGTGGAGAAATGAGGCGGAGAAGGCCTCTATTTATACAACGGCGAGGGGACTGAGTGGGATGGGCTCAGGCTCGTCGGTGACGACGATACAGGTGGCTAGCGGCGTGGCTGTGGGTAGGGGATGGTGCTGTGTTCCCTGACAATCGTCACTGGCTTAACGGAACGGCACGAGTCAGCCTGGACGAGAGAGGGGCTTGCAGACGAATCGAGCAGGACTAGATGGTGGAGCTGCGTCAGCTACCTCGCCACATACCACGACGGCGGCCGGAGTAGGCCAGGGTGGCCAGAATCGAGTGGCGACCGCATCAGTAGTGCGGCGGCTCCGCAGGGGGGGGAGACATGAGGTGCACGAGAGAGAGAAGTGAGGAATCGATTGGTACCAGGCCGCTCATGGCAGTGGGGTTTGACCAACCCAAATGGGCCAAGTCAGGGCTGAGCCAGCCCAATGGGCTAGGTTCAGTTTAAAAAAGGAAACATCTAATTAAATTTCCAAATGACCAAAATACCCCTAGTAATTAAATGGTTCTAAGAAATAAAGTAAAAATCTTAAAAATATAAATAATATATCTATGAACTCACAAAAATATTCTCTATTGAGTAAAAAAAATCAATATAATTTTTGGTAACTAAAAATTAGGTCCATTATTAATTTTGTGCCAATTACGTTTGAATTTTATAAAAATAAATGAAACACTTAAAATTGAATAAAATTCATCTTTAAGATCCTAAATGGGTATACAATTATAGAAAAATATTAGTTTATATTTTTGAAAAGTAAATTCAGTGTGATAAAATAAAGTCTTATTTCCTTAAAGGAATTTCAGTAAATATTTAAAATGAGTAATAAAATTAAATAAATTCGTATTTTTAACTCTTAGCATAATACTTTCTTTTATTAATTAAAGAAAATAGAAAACTTTTGCTAAGAGGGTAAAATACGCAAAGAAGCAGATAATAAATCATTGCATTACATTACTATGCATTTCATATTGCTTCTTTAAATATTGTCTTTATCTGACAATAATGGTTCTTTGTAGAAACCGGAGCTCGAGGTCAAGTGGAAGCATCTGACTTCACTACCTTGCAGTCGCAAGGCAAGTTCAACACTTGCTCATGTCCTTTGAAGAGTCTTTATCAAAGATATTGCAAATTGTGTATTATTATCTATGATCTGGAGAAAGCAAATGTTATCTTCTCTAATAAATAAGATGTAGTTATCATCCTAAGTGATGATAAATATTGGCAATGGAACTTAGGGTTCCAATTGCAGAAGTCACATAGGCTTAACAACCCATGTCATCAGTGATTCTAGGGCCGTATATTACGCGTTAACCATGAGATTTGGAATGGGACGGAGAATCTTCTTCCTTTCATATGGAGGCAAGATGACCTTATCGTGACGCTATAATTCCTTGTGTGGATTTAGCATATGGGTGGGCACCCTTAGTCCCTATGATTTTGGTATTTAGATTATCTATGAGTGGTTGCCAGAGGTATAGTCGGACCTTTATGGAGCTTGCCAGGGGCATCACCAGGTCATAGAGTCTTCGAGAACTCATCAGGGTGGTACCTTGCCCAAAATGGGGGCTTAAAGGAGGTGTAGTCAGCCCTGGAGGATCGTGCAGACATATGGGATCACGGAGCGGGTAGTGATTGGCTTGGATCACCTACTAGGCCCCACATCACGGAAATGTGGACGGGAAAGTACGCCCGATTGTGCAACTCGGAGTTGATCTCTCATGGGTAAAGAGACGCACCTCTACAGAGTGTAAGAATTGTGACATGTTACTCCCTGTTCTGGGAAGGAGCTACGAACGCGGCAGGAAAGGAACTCCATGAAGTTCTGGTCAACCTGTGAAGGATGATGGGCATAGTTTTTGATAATAAAAGCAATCTTTGAAGAAATGTTTACAAAAACTGCATAGTACCAAGGACGTATCGTCCGAGGTGGTAGATAGAGCGTCAAACTTTCCACCTTGCATATAATGAACTTGCTGGGTAACGATGTTACTCACTCTTTCCTTTGAACCCCTGCTTAGACTCTAAGAATCTAGAAGACCCTTCAATGTACGTAGCTGAAGGACAAGAGGATGTCTACTATGAAGATCCATACATGTCCAGAGGAGTTGAAGGGGTGGACTACAAAATATGCTATGGAGTGCAGGGCAACAAGTCCGAATAGTTGCCTTAGTTATTAGTAAATCGATTGAGCCGAGCAGCAGGAACTATATAGAATAAGTTGCTAAGCTCAATTTGAAGTATGAGTTTGGATTTTATATCTTCCGCTGAAACTACTTAAGTTTGGTTTGTAATTTGTAACACTTGAAGTTGGAACTTCTGGTTTGTAATAATAATGAAGTGTGTATGTTTGTAATATGGACCCGCAATGTTTCTGTTGTACCACTCTGAGGGATGTGATATTTACGGGACGGTGTTCTGTAGATGTCATGTCAACGACTATAGTGTACTACACATGCAGTGGTATGCTGGGTCACCGCAGCTGGTATCAGAGCAATTGATTTGACCTTAGGTTGGAAACCTAGTAAAGGGAAATAACTGTAGGAATCTAGGAGCAACGGTAAAGAGTTCTCTAGATTATATGATAAATATTCAATTGGGAATATTTTGTTATATTTTTTAGTACGATAATTCTTTATTATGATGCATCATTATAATTAATGCATACTAATTATATTCATTTTTGTTATATATATATACAGTGGAAATGGCACCAAAGTTTCCAAAACAGACTTTGGCAAGGAAAGAAGAGACTCTCGATGACTATCAGGGGCGTTAACTGAACAACTTCGAGAACTTCTGAGAGTGTTTGGTTGCACAACTGATATTCCAGTCAATACCATTACCTACCATGATGGGCATTAGCGAAATATCGTGTTAGCATCCAACTACCAAAGAAACTTGGTCTATATCACAATTTACCTATGGGGGGAGGTAGAAGTCACCTAGCAACATATCATGTTGCTATTGTGGAGGAGATAGCCAATGTTCGGGAACACAAAGTGAAGAGTTAGCTAGAATCACATATTCTGTGATTCCTCATGACTCTATAGACGAGGAACCAGAACCGGATCATCTTACTTTAGTAAGGAAGCATCCAAAACTAGCTTCTAAGTTTATGGATCTGTATGGACTTATGGTGGGGTATTTGTATAAGACACATCAGGTTATTGTAGAAGATCAGGTTGATATGCTTGAGGATTTAACGAATCCTGAAAGAAGGGAGAAGTTAGCATCTAAACTAGAGAATGAAGCAGTGGATAGGGCTAGCCTAGTTTTTAAGGATATACCTATAGATCCAGCATCTTTTACACCGTATCCTTATTCACCAATACCAAAACCCACTAGATATCCTGATGAGGGCACTAGTCATCCTGTACCACAGAGTTCTTGGGGAACTGAGGACTCGGAACTACCTATTGGAAATTCCGAAGGATGGAGGTACGGATCAATGGATGGATCTGCTGGGAATCCTATTCCTGTGGAAGATTCAGTTGGAGATACCGGTCAAACTAGTCGCATGGGCATAATATCTTATTCCGTTGATGGAAGAGATGTCCATGTGGAGGATGTAGAGTCCGAGGAGGAAGATCCTGAAGAAAGGGTGTTCGAGTCACTAGAAAATTATCCTACTCCAGATAACGTGCACTATCCAATCATAGTTGAGGACTATCGTACCTAGCAGAGTACCTGGGGGTAGGGAGTCAAGTGGGATCCCGCCAAAATCCCACTTCTAGTTCATTTGCCAAAATGTAGTTCAAATTTTTCCTCAAAATTTACACTAGTTTTTGACAAATGAACTAGAAGTGGGATTTAGGTGGGATCCCACTTGACACCCTACTTGGGGGGCACCGGAAGGGGAATCTTCTGTTGATTCCTCTAGAATCAGGATGCGGGAGATGGATGAAGAAGAAAGTGATGAGGATGATTCGGTAGATACTTCAGATGAATTAGAAGGTATGGATACACTTCAGCTGAATGATGTGTCAAGTCCATAGACTTCTGATACTGAATATCGTTCGTCGAAGAGGCAAATCGTTCCACAGACGGTGCGTCGTACTTCACGTCAGCACGGTTGTACTCCGGGTATGTACGATGAACGTCGCAACTTCTAGGGAGTGTGACTTTGACTGGGAGTATCTCTGCAGGATACGAGAGTTAGAGTCAGAGGACTTGATGTAAATAAATGAGTGGGATAATACCACATGAGCTCGTAATGCTTAATTAGTAAGGGCTTGTAATCACGTTGTATAAACTATATTGTTTGTAATGTATAATATATGTGTAATGCATATTTGGTTCTTATTTGGATCTTGTTTTTCATCGTGTGACTAGTTATGTGCATGAAGTTGAGCTCAGAACACATATGCATGATGTAATTATGAGTATTCGCTTTATGTTACATGATTAGGGGGGTATGGAAATGGGTGTAGAAAACAAGACTGACCAGCAGCACATTGAGAGTGAAGTCAAAGAAAAGGCAGATGAAGATGCCAGAATGCAAGCAAATTTACCACCACCACCACCAATGAGGCCATTAATGGAGCAGAACTTTATGCAGTACATGCAAATGATGCAAGAGTCCCAAAACAAATTCATGGAGGGTTTGGTAGATCGAGTGGGATAGCCGAGGGCACCTCAAAGATGTGTGTTAGTCTCTCAGATTTCCAGGATACCAGGCCTTTACCTTTTGCATCCACTCCAGAACCAATGGATACAGAGGATTCGTTCGTTGATACCGAAAGAAAGTTGAAAACTGTAGGATGCAACAAGGAAGAAAATTTAAGGTATGCAACACATTTATTGACCGGACCTGCAGCAGCATGGTGGGAGGGTTAGTTAGCTACGCAACTTCCAGGAAGAGAGTACAACTAGGAGGAGTTCAAGCAAAGATTCCGTGAATACCATGTTCCGGAAAGTATCATTGAGCTGAAGCGTAGGGAGTTTGAAGAACTGCAACAAGGTTACTCCAGTGTCATGAAGTACATCTGGGAGTTCAGTGATTTATCTTGTTATGCTACTGAAGAAGTTAGCACGGAGGCGAAAAGGAAGAAGAGGTTCATGTGTGGACTAAATCCATTTGTGAAGATGCAGTTGAGGCTTGCCAACACTCAAACTTTTCAACAGTTGCTTGATGCAGCTATAACCTTTGAAGATGATTACAAGAATGTCCAAGAGGACCACAGGAAGAGAGCAAAGAAGGAAACAAAGAGGATTCAGGCAAGTAAACCCAAAACCAACCTGGAATTTCAACCTAGAAATAGACCCTACAACAATAACAACAATAGGAGTAGCAACAACACTAGAGGACAATTCAATCCTAGAAGGAATGTCATATGTCATAATTGCAAACTTCCGGGACATGTCAGCAAGGATTGCCAGAAACCAGTGATTATTTGTTTTGGTTGTGGACAAAAGGGTCATATTAAGCCTGATTACCCAAACAAACCACCCGGTGGTTGGCCCACAGAATGTGGAGGACAAGCCAGTGGAGGTGGAGGTGGACAGCCTAACAGAGGTGGAAGCTATGGCAAAAATGATAATGGCAAGAGAGGTAGGCCTACTAGAAAGCTGAATTGTGCAACTTTGGAGGAGGTGGATAACTCGGATCAAGCGGTGATAGGTACGCTCAATATTCTCACAAATCTTGGAAATTTTTTATTTGATACCGGTGCAACTACTTCTTTCATATCTGAAGAATTTTGTGATAAATTCGGGATTAGAAGGGCATCGTTAGATAAACCTATGACCGAGTTACCGCTAGAGGGATCGTGGTAGTTAGAAATATTAAACCAAACCAAGTCATCTCAATCTATGGTCAAACCTATTATGTGGATCTTTATGTGATCCAATTAAAAGGAATAGCAGTAGTGCTGGGAATGGATTGGATGACGGATTATGGAGCTCAGATCAATTGTGAGGATAAAACAGTTTCAATCAGGTCTCCAAGCGGAGGAAGGATAGTCTACCAGGCGGATAAACATAGACATATCATGGTAGATCTGTAGTTGAACTCAATGAAGGAGGTCAAATTAGAAGATATTTCGGTTGTGAAGGAGTTTCAAGATGTTTTTCCAGCAGAGTTACCAGGAATGCCACCTGATCGGGAAATTGAGTTCACTATTGAACTAATACCTGGTACAACACTAATAGCTCAAGCACCATATAAGATGGGGCCAAAGGATCTAAAAGAGCTTAAGGAGAAAATTGATGAACTAGCTCGGAAAGGATTCATACATGAAAGTGTATCTCTGTGGGGAACTCCAGTGGTCTTTGTGGATAAACGAGATGGGGGACGAAGAATGTGTGGGGATTACAGAAATATCAACAATGTCACCATCAAAAACAAGTACCCATTACCAAGAATTCAAGATCTATTTGACCAAGTCAAGGGAGTTGGAGTATTCTCCAAGATTGATCTAAGATCAGGGTACCATCAGATAAAAATTAAACCTGAAGATGTTCCTAAAACAGCATTTGTATCAAGGTATGGACATCATGAGTATTTAGTCGTACCTTTTGGTCTGGCCAATGCACCAGCAATATTCATGAACTTGATGAACAAAATCTTCATGCCTTACTTGGAAAAGTTTGTCATAGTATTCATTGATGATATTTTGATATACTCTAAGGATAAAGAAGAGCATGCAGAGCATTTGAGAATAGCATTGCAAATTCTAAGAGAACATAAGCTTTATGCTAAGTTCAGTAAGTGTGAATTATGGTTGGACGAAGTAGAGTTTCTTGGTCATGTGATCAATAAAGATAGAATTGCTGTAAATCCATCCAAGGTTCAATCAGTACTGGAATGGAAGGCACCAACCAATGTGAAGCAAATCTGAGGTTTCTTAGGCATGGCCGGTTATTATCGGACATTCATAGAAGGTTTTTCCAAGATAGCTGGACCAATGACCAAGTTATTAAGAAAGAATACACTGTTCATATGGGATGAGAAGTGCGAAGCGAGTTTTCAGGAGTTGAAAACCAGATTAACTACTGCACCAATCCTAGCAATTCCCGAACCAGGAAAGGATTACACAGTATACTGTGATGCATCTAAAGAAGGATTAGGTTGTGTGCTTATGCAAGATCATAAGGTAATTGCTTATGGATCTAGGCAACTGAAACCATGTGAAGTGAATTATCCAACTCATGATTTAGAGTTAGCAGCAGTATTCTTTGCTTTAAAAGGATGGAGACATTTTCTCTATGGGGCAAGATGTGAGTTATACACTGACCAAAAACGTCTCAAATATTTCTTCACTCAAAAGGAATTAAATTTGAGATAGAAGCGGTGGCTGGAGTTGATTAAAGATTATGATCTAGCAATTAATTATACTCCTGGAAAAGCAAATGTTGTGGCAGATGCTTTAAGTTAGAAAAGCATAGATACCCAAACCATGAATAGAGAACTGCCAAAAGAATTACAGATGGACTTGGAAAGGTTGGTAATACAATTTATAAGTATAGAAGTTCTTGGAGGATTAGATACCATGAGAGTAATTGGAGAACAGAGTAGTGATCTTCGACATGAAATCTTTAGACATCAAGGTGAAGACCCTTTCATTGCTGAAGAAGTTCGAAGAATCTCTAAAGGTCAAACATTAGTTTTTCACCTAGTAGATTATGGATCTTTATGGTTTCAAAACTGCCTTTGTGTACCCAATGTGCCAGAGATTCAAGAAGTGATACTTCGAGAAGCCCATGAAACACCATATTCCATACATCCGGGTAGTACAAAGATGTACACGGATTTAAAAGAGTTGTTCTGGTGGAATAACATGAAAAGAGATATTGCAAAGTATGTATCTCAATGCCATACTTGCCAAAGAGTAAAAGCAGAACATCAAAGTCCAGCAGGACCATTACAACCTTTGGAAATTCCAGAATGGAAGTGGGAAGAAATTGGTATGGATTTTATCACCGAATTACCCATGACACCAAAGCGGAAGGATATGATATGGGTGATTGTGGACAGACTCACAAAAAGTGCACATTTTATTCCAGTAAATCAGAAGGATAATGCCGAAAAATTAGTAGAAATCTATATCAAAGAAATTGTAAGTAAGCACGGGGTACCTAAGAGGATTGTATCAGACAGAGGATCTGTGTTTACATCAGCATTTTGGAAACAATTACATGCAGCACTTGGGTCAAAGTTGGATTTTAGCACAGCTTATCATCCAGAAACTAGAGATCAGATAGAAAGGACCAACCAAATCTTAGAAGACATGCTTAGAGCTTGTGCATTAGATTTTGGAGGTTCGTGGGAAGGTCATATACCATCGGCAGAATTTTCCTACAACAATAGCTATCAGAGTAGTTTGAAGGAAACACCTTAC
Organism: Avena eriantha; assembly: GCA_910589775.1. Classification (NCBI taxonomy): domain Eukaryota; kingdom Viridiplantae; phylum Streptophyta; class Magnoliopsida; order Poales; family Poaceae; genus Avena; species Avena eriantha. The sequence continues at coordinate 158,337,795 of OU342741.1, read as the reverse complement.
CAAGTATTATATGGAAGGAAGTGTAGATCACCTATATGCTGGTATGAACCTGGTAGTAGCAAGGAATTTGCACCAGACTATATCAAGGAAAATCAAGATATCATCGATATTATTAGGGATCGATTGAAGATAGCTCAAAGTCGACAAAAGAGTTATGATGATCAAAGTCGTAGATCATGGCATCCTGAAGTATGGGATATGGTATATCTCAAAGTAAGTCCGATGAAGGGAGTAAAGAGATTCGGAGTCAAAGAAAAACTAAGCCCAAGATATATTGGACCATTCAAAATACTGAGTCATAATAGAACAATAGCTTATGATTTGGAGTTACCAAAAAAGGCTAGCTCAAGTTCACAATGTTTTCCATGTTTGATAGCTCCAGAAATGTCTTAAAGTTCCCGATGATGCCATCACACATCAAGAGATTGAGTTACAAGCAGATTTAACTTATGTCGAGAAACCCTGTAAGATTCTAGAGGAAAACTGGAAAAGATTGAGAAACAGGGCAATCAAATACTGCAAAGTACAATGGGAACATCACCCAGAGCAAGAAGCCACATGGGAGAAAGAGGATGACTTGAGGGAAGCATATCCAGAATTATTTAGGTCCATATCCGCAAACTTTGGGACGAAGTTTAATTTAAGGGGGGAAGTCTGTAACACCCCAGTATTAGGATCCGACGAAGGGTTGAATTAGGAATACAAGTTTGTGCATGCATCTGTAAAATCAGGGTAAATTTTTCGCCAAACAAAACACTAAAGGGATCAAAGTTTCTTTCGCTAACTAGAGGTAGGAGTAGCTCTTGTTAGTAATTGCTATGAATTTTGACATGACCTTTGGTAATTATTAAGTCTTTGGGGAGGTTACTTTGAATTCAAATTTGAAATTCAAATCAATTTGAAAATATTTGAAAATTAGAAGTTATTAATATTGAATGGTTTTCCAAAAAACCTTATTAACATTGTTTGATTATAGTATACAAATAATAATCAAAAATAAGGATTAAAGACAAGGAAAATTAAATAAGAAATGAATTCTTATTTCTTTATTTCGTAATTAGGTTACAACTGGTGATAAATACATCAAAAGCAGAAGATTACAAAGAATAGAAATCAAACTTTATTAAGTTGTAATAATATCTTTACAAGATCCTTTACAAAAAGAATAAAAAGAAGTTTACAATTAAAACCTATACTACCTATCTACTCCTATACTAAATCTTGTATGTCCAGATCTAGTTCTTGCTATTAAGAAAAAAACAACTAAATGAAAGAAAAGGGTTAGTGGTTAGTTAAGTTAACTCTCAGTGGTAAATAGTGAAGTGCACTATTCATATTACATCATTGAGTAAATAAAGGGGCAAGTTTCACCAAAGGTGAAGTATCTATTCTTTTCAGTAAATAGCCAGATGCCATAGTAGAAGCCAAGTGTACATAGGTAAGTTTCACCAGGCCATCAACAAGTAAATAGGTAAAAGTAAAAGCCAAGTTACTTGAGTTGATCCACATGAGAAGCTCACACAGACACACAGGTGAGTCACCTAAATGCATGTTGTGTGCTGTCGAGACAATAGCAGTACTACTAGCACTCAAGTAGAGCACACAACCAAGGCTCATCCACAGCCAACATCGCTCTCCTTCTCAAGCACACACTCAGAGCTTATTGAGCTTGCCAAAACCATAGCCAAACCATCAGCCAGATTACCAAATCAACCACTAGTTCACCACAAGATGGTAACATAAGGAGGGGGTGGAGCAGGTGGATAGCAAGGCCAAGCACAAAATCATAGGGGCAGCACCAGGAGGTGTAGAGCTAGATCAAGTCAGCAAGCACAAGATAACAAGATCAAGCCAGCAAGCAGCACCACAACCTCATCAGCCATCAAGTAGTTTGGTTAGTACAAATAAAACCATCACATGATCAAGTCATCATAGATTAAATGGAGCATGTGTTGTTTTATATAATCTTCTAAGAAAAACACCCAAGTGAGGTGTATATCCATCCTAGAAGAAAGATAAAAAGCAAATGATAAAACTTTACAAGCTACTACCAAGATCTCAGCTTTTACATCACTGATCTTGGAGAGAAATCTCTAGTTTCATAACTAGATACACATGCATCCTTGGATAAACATTTCTGGGCACATCCTATGGATGGTAGCACCTCAAAGATGACACATCTTAAAACCTTATCTTAAATAGTAAGGATCCACCTTAATCTTCTTATAACAACCTATCCAATCATTTTCCTAAGCACTATAGGACTGATACTTAGAGGTATCCATCACAGATCATCAAAGAGGAAAAGCAGCAGGTGAATATAGCTACTTTTCTATAGTTTTGCCTCAGACTAGCATCACAGGCTAATCTATTCAATAGAAGGATCTGCAACTCTCAGGTACAATAGGACGTAAATAAAAAAATAGCCTAGTATTGAGATAAAGCCTGTGTGCCACTCAATCGAGGGTATCACAAGAGCCTATCTTAACCAAGTGATTTCTACCAGGGATTGCATAATCCAATATTGCAACAGAACATCTAATCATTTTCCTAACATAACAATTAGGAATCATATTTGATATATCTGAATCTTGTAATAGGAAAGTATTAGAGAGTAATTGGATTAAATATCCAACTACAATTCTTTCATACCAAAGTATATCAACAAGAACCCGACAGCTAATCTCAATCAAATCATAGCTATAATACAGGATAGTAAGTAAAGTTCAGTTAACAGACTACAGACAGAAACAACTATAAATAATGAAAATCACAGCATAACAGTGAGTCATACACAACTAGATTCAGTAAGAACCCGCCTTAGATAAACATGACATCAAGGGATGAACCCTAACATAGAGGGATGAACCCTAGTGTCGTGAACAGATGTAATTAGGGTTCATACATGGCCAGCACTCAGAGAGTAGCAAGGTAAGTCAAAGAATCAGAGAGGGAGAGAAGTGAAACTCACCCGTGGTCCTCGCTGTAGTTAGAAGAGGAAGCAGAGTCACCGGTGAGCACACATAGTGGCACGGCGAGCACCCGAGGGTGCTGCAACCCGCGCCAAGCCTTGGTATGGTGGCCACAGCCACACGGGCAGCAGCGGAGGCACCACATGACCGCTTGGAGCCCAGCACAGAACCACCACAACGGCGGAGCTCCACATCGCCGGCAACCCCAAACCCTAGGGTTCAGGGTGGAGTCAGCCTGGACGAGAGAGGGGCTTGCAGACGAATCGAGCAGGACTAGATGGTGGAGCTGCGTCAGCTACCTCGCCACATACCACGACGGCGGCCGGAGTAGGCCAGGGTGGCCAGAATCGAGTGGCGACCGCATCAGTAGTGCGGCGGCTCCGCAGGGGGGGGAGACATGAGGTGCACGAGAGAGAGAAGTGAGGAATCGATTGGTACCAGGCCGCTCATGGCAGTGGGGTTTGACCAACCCAAATGGGCCAAGTCAGGGCTGAGCCAGCCCAATGGGCTAGGTTCAGTTTAAAAAAGGAAACATCTAATTAAATTTCCAAATGACCAAAATACCCCTAGTAATTAAATGGTTCTAAGAAATAAAATAAAAATCTTAAAAATATAAATAATATATCTATGAACTCACAAAAATATTCTCTATTGAGTAAAAAAAATCAATATAATTTTTGGTAACTAAAAATTAGGTCCATTATTAATTTTGTGCCAATTACGTTTGAATTTTATAAAAATAAATGAAACACTTAAAATTGAATAAAATTCATCTTTAAGATCCTAAATGGGTATACAATTATAGAAAAATATTAGTTTATATTTTTGAAAAGTAAATTCAGTGTGATAAAATAAAGTCTTATTTCCTTAAAGGAATTTCAGTAAATATTTAAAATGAGTAATAAAATTAAATAAATTCGTATTTTTAACTCTTAGCATAATACTTTCTTTTATTAATTAAAGAAAATAGAAAACTTTTGCTAAGAGGGTAAAATACGCAAAGAAGCAGATAATAAATCATTGCATTACATTACTATGCATTTCATATTGCTTCTTTAAATATTGTCTTTATCTGACAATAATGGTTCTTTGTAGAAACCGGAGCTCGAGGTCAAGTGGAAGCATCTGACTTCACTACCTTGCAGTCGCAAGGCAAGTTCAACACTTGCTCATGTCCTTTGAAGAGTCTTTATCAAAGATATTGCAAATTGTGTGTTATTATCTATGATCTGGAGAAAGCAAATGTTATCTTCTCTAATAAATAAGATGTAGTTATCATCCTAAGTGATGATAAATATTGGCAATGGAACTTAGGGTTCCAATTGCAGAAGTCACATAGGCTTAACAACCCATGTCATCAGTGATTCTAGGGCCGTATATTACGCGTTAACCATGAGATTTGGAATGGGACGGAGAATCTTCTTCCTTTCATATGGAGGCAAGATGACATTATCGTGACGCTATAATTCCTTGTGTGGATTTAGCATATGGGTGGGCACCCTTAGTCCCTATGATTTTGGTATTTAGATTATCTATGAGTGGTTGCCAGAGGTATAGTCGGACCTTTATGGAGCTTGCCAGGGGCATCACCAGGTCATAGAGTCTTCGAGAACTCATCAGGGTGGTACCTTGCCCAAAATGGGGGCTTAAAGGAGGTGTAGTCAGCCCTGGAGGATCGTGCAGACATATGGGATCACGGAGCGGGTAGTGATTGGCTTGGATCACCTACTAGGCCCCACATCACGGAAATGTGGACGGGAAAGTACGCCCGATTGTGCAACTCGGAGTTGATCTCTCATGGGTAAAGAGACGCACCTCTACAGAGTGTAAGAATTGTGACATGTTACTCCCTGTTCTGGGAAGGAGCTACGAACGCGGCAGGAAAGGAACTCCATGAAGTTCTGGTCAACCTGTGAAGGATGATGGGCATAGTTTTTGATAATAAAAGCAATCTTTGAAGAAATGTTTACAAAAACTGCATAGTACCAAGGACGTATCGTCCGAGGTGGTAGATAGAGCGTCAAACTTTCCACCTTGCATATAATGAACTTGCTGGGTAACGATGTTACTCACTCTTTCCTTTGAACCCCTGCTTAGACTCTAAGAATCTAGAAGACCCTTCAATGTACGTAGCTGAAGGACAAGAGGATGTCTACTATGAAGATCCATACATGTCCAGAGGAGTTGAAGGGGTGGACTACAAAATATGCTATGGAGTGCAGGGCAACAAGTCCGAATAGTTGCCTTAGTTATTAGTAAATCGATTGAGCCGAGCAGCAGGAACTATATAGAATAAGTTGCTAAGCTCAATTTGAAGTATGAGTTTGGATTTTATATCTTCCGCTGAAACTACTTAAGTTTGGTTTGTAATTTGTAACACTTGAAGTTGGAACTTCTGGTTTGTAATAATAATGAAGTGTGTATGTTTGTAATATGGACCCGCAATGTTTCTGTTGTACCACTCTGAGGGATGTGATATTTACGGGACGGTGTTCTGTAGATGTCATGTCAACGACTATAGTGTACTACACATGCAGTGGTATGCTGGGTCACCGTAGCTGGTATCAGAGCAATTGATTTGACCTTAGGTTGGAAACCTAGTAAAGGGAAATAACTGTAGGAATCTAGGAGCAACGGTAAAGAGTTCTCTAGATTATATGATAAATATTCAATTGGGAATATTTCGTTATATTTTTTAGTACGATAATTCTTTATTATGATGCATCATTATAATTAATGCATACTAATTATATTCATTTTTGTTATATATATATACAGTGGAAATGGCACCAAAGTTTCCAAAACAGACTTTGGCAAGGAAAGAAGAGACTCTCGATGACTATCAGGGGCGTTAACTGAACAACTTCGAGAACTTCTGAGAGTGTTTGGTTGCACAACTGATATTCCAGTCAATACCATTACCTACCATGATGGGCATTAGCGAAATATCGTGTTAGCATCCAACTACCAAAGAAACTTGGTCTATATCACAATTTACCTATGGGGGGAGGTAGAAGTCACCTAGCAACATATCATGTTGCTATTGTGGAGGAGATAGCCAATGTTCGGGAACACAAAGTGAAGAGTTAGCTAGAATCACATATTCTGTGATTCCTCATGACTCTATAGACGAGGAACCAGAACCGGATCATCTTACTTTAGTAAGGAAGCATCCAAAACTAGCTTCTAAGTTTATGGATCTGTATGGACTTATGGTGGGGTATTTGTATAAGACACATTAGGTTATTGTAGAAGATCAGGTTGATATGCTTGAGGATTTAACGAATCCTGAAAGAAGGGAGAAGTTAGCATCTAAACTAGAGAATGAAGCAGTGGATAGGGCTAGCCTAGTTTTTAAGGATATACCTATAGATCCAGCATCTTTTACACCGTATCCTTATTCACCAATACCAAAACCCACTAGATATCCTGATGAGGGCACTAGTCATCCTGTACCACAGAGTTCTTGGGGAACTGAGGACTCGGAACTACCTATTGGAAATTCCGAAGGATGGAGGTACGGATCAATGGATGGATCTGCTGGGAATCCTATTCCTGTGGAAGATTCAGTTGGAGATACCGGTCAAACTAGTCGCATGGGCATAAGATCTTATTCCGTTGATGGAAGAGATGTCCATGTGGAGGATGTAGAGTCCGAGGAGGAAGATCCTGAAGAAAGGGTGTTCGAGTCACTAGAAAATTATCCTACTCCAGATAACGTGCACTATCCAATCATAGTTGAGGACTATCGTACCTAGCAGAGTACCTGGGGGTAGGGAGTCAAGTGGGATCCCGCCAAAATCCCACTTCTAGTTCATTTGCCAAAATGTAGTTCAAATTTTTCCTCAAAATTTACACTAGTTTTTGACAAATGAACTAGAAGTGGGATTTAGGTGGGATCCCACTTGACACCCTACTTGGGGGGCACCGGAAGGGGAATCTTCTGTTGATTCCTCTAGAATCAGGATGCGGGAGATGGATGAAGAAGAAAGTGATGAGGATGATTCGGTAGATACTTCAGATGAATTAGAAGGTATGGATACACTTCAGCTGAATGATGTGTCAAGTCCATAGACTTCTGATACTGAATATCGTTCGTCGAAGAGGCAAATCGTTCCACAGACGGTGCGTCGTACTTCACGTCAGCACGGTTGTACTCCGGGTATGTACGATGAACGTCGCAACTTCTAGGGAGTGTGACTTTGACTGGGAGTATCTCTGCAGGATACGAGAGTTAGAGTCAGAGGACTTGATGTAAATAAATGAGTGGGATAATACCACATGAGCTCGTAATGCTTAATTAGTAAGGGCTTGTAATCACGTTGTATAAACTATATTGTTTGTAATGTATAATATATGTGTAATGCATATTTGGTTCTTATTTGGATCTTGTTTTTCATCGTGTGACTAGTTATGTGCATGAAGTTGAGCTCAGAACACATATGCATGATGTAATTATGAGTATTCGCTTTATGTTACATGATTAGGGGGGTATGGAAATGGGTGTAGAAAACAAGACTGACCAGCAGCACATTGAGAGTGAAGTCAAAGAAAAGGCAGATGAAGATGCCAGAATGCAAGCAAATTTACCACCACCACCACCAATGAGGCCATTAATGAAGCAGAACTTTATGCAGTACATGCAAATGATGCAAGAGTCCCAAAACAAATTCATGGAGGGTTTGGTAGATCGAGTGGGATAGCCGAGGGCACCTCAAAGATGTGTGTTAGTCTCTCAGATTTCCAGGATACCAGGCCTTTACCTTTTGCATCCACTCCAGAACCAATGGATACAGAGGATTCGTTCGTTGATACCGAAAGAAAGTTGAAAACTGTAGGATGCAACAAGGAAGAAAATTTAAGGTATGCAACACATTTATTGACCGGACCTGCAGCAGCATGGTGGGAGGGTTAGTTAGCTACGCAACTTCCAGGAAGAGAGTACAACTAGGAGGAGTTCAAGCAAAGATTCCGTGAATACCATGTTCCGGAAAGTATCATTGAGCTGAAGCGTAGGGAGTTTGAAGAACTGCAACAAGGTTACTCCAGTGTCATGAAGTACATCTGGGAGTTCAGTGATTTATCTTGTTATGCTACTGAAGAAGTTAGCACGGAGGCGAAAAGGAAGAAGAGGTTCATGTGTGGACTAAATCCATTTGTGAAGATGCAGTTGAGGCTTGCCAACACTCAAACTTTTCAACAGTTGCTTGATGCAGCTATAACCTTTGAAGATGATTACAAGAATGTCCAAGAGGACCACAGGAAGAGAGCAAAGAAGGAAACAAAGAGGATTCAGGCAAGTAAACCCAAAACCAACCTGGAATTTCAACCTAGAAATAGACCCTACAACAATAACAACAATAGGAGTAGCAACAACACTAGAGGACAATTCAATCCTAGAAGGAATGTCATATGTCATAATTGCAAACTTCCGGGACATGTCAGCAAGGATTGCCAGAAACCAGTGATTATTTGTTTTGGTTGTGGACAAAAGGGTCATATTAAGCCTGATTACCCAAACAAACCACCCGGTGGTTGGCCCACAGAATGTGGAGGACAAGCCAGTGGAGGTGGAGGTGGACAGCCTAACAGAGGTGGAAGCTATGGCAAAAATGATAATGGCAAGAGAGGTAGGCCTACTAGAAAGCTGAATTGTGCAACTTTGGAGGAGGTGGATAACTCGGATCAAGCGGTGATAGGTACGCTCAATATTCTCACAAATCTTGGAAATTTTTTATTTGATACCGGTGCAACTACTTCTTTCATATCTGAAGAATTTTGTGATAAATTCGGGATTAGAAGGGCATCGTTAGATAAACCTATGACCGAGTTACCGCTAGAGGGATCGTGGTAGTTAGAAATATTAAACCAAACCAAGTCATCTCAATCTATGGTCAAACCTATTATGTGGATCTTTATGTGATCCAATTAAAAGGAATAGCAGTAGTGCTGGGAATGGATTGGATGACGGATTATGGAGCTCAGATCAATTGTGAGGATAAAACAGTTTCAATCAGGTCTCCAAGCGGAGGAAGGATAGTCTACCAGGCGGATAAACATAGACATATCATGGTAGATCTGTAGTTGAACTCAATGAAGGAGGTCAAATTAGAAGATATTTCGGTTGTGAAGGAGTTTCAAGATGTTTTTCCAGCAGAGTTACCAGGAATGCCACCTGATCGGGAAATTGAGTTCACTATTGAACTAATACCTGGTACAACACTAATAGCTCAAGCACCATATAAGATGGGGCCAAAGGATCTAAAAGAGCTTAAGGAGAAAATTGATGAACTAGCTCGGAAAGGATTCATACATGAAAGTGTATCTCTGTGGGGAACTCCAGTGGTCTTTGTGGATAAACGAGATGGGGGACGAAGAATGTGTGGGGATTACAGAAATATCAACAATGTCACCATCAAAAACAAGTACCCATTACCAAGAATTCAAGATCTATTTGACCAAGTCAAGGGAGTTGGAGTATTCTCCAAGATTGATCTAAGATCAGGGTACCATCAGATAAAAATTAAACCTGAAGATGTTCCTAAAACAGCATTTGTATCAAGGTATGGACATCATGAGTATTTAGTCGTACCTTTTGGTCTGGCCAATGCACTAGCAATATTCATGAACTTGATGAACAAAATCTTCATGCCTTACTTGGACAAGTTTGTCATAGTATTCATTGATGATATTTTGATATACTCTAAGGATAAAGAAGAGCATGCAGAGCATTTGAGAATAGCATTGCAAATTCTAAGAGAACATAAGCTTTATGCTAAGTTCAGTAAGTGTGAATTATGGTTGGACGAAGTAGAGTTTCTTGGTCATGTGATCAGTAAAGATAGAATTGCTGTAAATCCATCCAAGGTTCAATCAGTACTGGAATGGAAGGCACCAACCAATGTGAAGCAAATCTGAGGTTTCTTAGGCATGGCCGGTTATTATCGGACATTCATAGAAGGTTTTTCCAAGATAGCTGGACCAATGACCAAGTTATTAAGAAAGAATACACTGTTCATATGGGATGAGAAGTGCGAAGCGAGTTTTCAGGAGTTGAAAACCAGATTAACTACTGCACCAATCCTAGCAATTCCCGAACCAGGAAAGGATTACACAGTATACTGTGATGCATCTAAAGAAGGATTAGGTTGTGTGCTTATGCAAGATCATAAGGTAATTGCTTATGGATCTAGGCAACTGAAACCATGTGAAGTGAATTATCCAACTCATGATTTAGAGTTAGCAGCAGTATTCTTTGCTTTAAAAGGATGGAGACATTTTCTCTATGGGGCAAGATGTGAGTTATACACTGACCAAAAACGTCTCAAATATTTCTTCACTCAAAAGGAATTAAATTTGAGATAGAAGCGGTGGCTGGAGTTGATTAAAGATTATGATCTAGCAATTAATTATACTCCTGGAAAAGCAAATGTTGTGGCAGATGCTTTAAGTTAGAAAAGCATAGATACCCAAACCATGAATAGAGAACTGCCAAAAGAATTACAGATGGACTTGGAAAGGTTGGTAATACAATTTATAAGTATAGAAGTTCTTGGAGGATTAGATACCATGAGAGTAATTGGAGAACAGAGTAGTGATCTTCGACATGAAATCTTTAGACATCAAGGTGAAGACCCTTTCATTGCTGAAGAAGTTCGAAGAATCTCTAAAGGTCAAACATTAGTTTTTCACCTAGTAGATTATGGATCTTTATGGTTTCAAAACTGCCTTTGTGTACCCAATGTGCCAGAGATTCAAGAAGTGATACTTCGAGAAGCCCATGAAACACCATATTCCATACATCCGGGTAGTACAAAGATGTACACGGATTTAAAAGAGTTGTTCTGGTGGAATAACATGAAAAGAGATATTGCAAAGTATGTATCTCAATGCCATACTTGCCAAAGAGTAAAAGCAGAACATCAAAGTCCAGCAGGACCATTACAACCTTTGGAAATTCCAGAATGGAAGTGGGAAGAAATTGGTATGGATTTTATCACCGAATTACCCATGACACCAAAGCGGAAGGATATGATATGGGTGATTGTGGACAGACTCACAAAAAGTGCACATTTTATTCCAGTAAATCAGAAGGATAATGCCGAAAAATTAGTAGAAATCTATATCAAAGAAATTGTAAGTAAGCACGGGGTACCTAAGAGGATTGTATCAGACAGAGGATCTGTGTTTACATCAGCATTTTGGAAACAATTACATGCAGCACTTGGGTCAAAGTTGGATTTTAGCACAGCTTATCATCCAGAAACTAGAGATCAGATAGAAAGGACCAACCAAATCTTAGAAGACATGCTTAGAGCTTGTGCATTAGATTTTGGAGGTTCGTGGGAAGGTCATATACCATCGGCAGAATTTTCCTACAACAATAGCTATCAGAGTAGTTTGAAGGAAACACCTTACCAAGTATTATATGGAAGGAAGTGTAGATCACCTATATGCTGGTATGAACCTGGTAGTAGCAAGGAATTTGCACCAGACTATATCAAGGAAAATCAAGATATCATCGATATTATTAGGGATCGATTGAAGATAGCTCAAAGTCGACAAAAGAGTTATGATGATCAAAGTCGTAGATCATGGCATCCTGAAGTATGGGATATGGTATATCTCAAAGTAAGTCCGATGAAGGGAGTAAAGAGATTCGGAGTCAAAGAAAAACTAAGCCCAAGATATATTGGACCATTCAAAATACTGAGTCATAATAGAACAATAGCTTATGATTTGGAGTTACCAAAAAAGGCTAGCTCAAGTTCACAATGTTTTCCATGTTTGATAGCTCCAGAAATGTCTTAAAGTTCCCGATGATGCCATCACACATCAAGAGATTGAGTTACAAGCAGATTTAACTTATGTCGAGAAACCCTGTAAGATTCTAGAGGAAAACTGGAAAAGATTGAGAAACAGGGCAATCAAATACTGCAAAGTACAATGGGAACATCACCCAGAGCAAGAAGCCACATGGGAGAAAGAGGATGACTTGAGGGAAGCATATCCAGAATTATTTAGGTCCATATCCGCAAACTTTGGGACGAAGTTTAATTTAAGGGGGGAAGTCTGTAACACCCCAGTATTAGGATCCGACGAAGGGTTGAATTAGGAATACAAGTTTGTGCATGCATCTGTAAAATCAGGGTAAATTTTTCGCCAAACAAAACACTAAAGGGATCAAAGTTTCTTTCGCTAACTAGAGGTAGGAGTAGCTCTTGTTAGTAATTGCTATGAATTTTGACATGACCTTTGGTAATTATTAAGTCTTTGGGGAGGTTACTTTGAATTCAAATTTGAAATTCAAATCAATTTGAAAATATTTGAAAATTAGAAGTTATTAATATTGAATGGTTTTCCAAAAAACCTTATTAACATTGTTTGATTATAGTATACAAATAATAATCAAAAATAAGGATTAAAGACAAGGAAAATTAAATAAGAAATGAATTCTTATTTCTTTATTTCGTAATTAGGTTACAACTGGTGATAAATACATCAAAAGCAGAAGATTACAAAGAATAGAAATCAAACTTTATTAAGTTGTAATAATATCTTTACAAGATCCTTTACAAAAAGAATAAAAAGAAGTTTACAATTAAAACCTATACTACCTATCTACTCCTATACTAAATCTTGTATGTCCAGATCTAGTTCTTGCTATTAAGAAAAAAACAACTAAATGAAAGAAAAGGGTTAGTGGTTAGTTAAGTTAACTCTCAGTGGTAAATAGTGAAGTGCACTGTTCATATTACATCATTGAGTAAATAAAGGGGCAAGTTTCACCAAAGGTGAAGTATCTATTCTTTTCAGTAAATAGCCAGATGCCATAGTAGAAGCCAAGTGTAGATAGGTAAGTTTCACCAGGCCATCAACAAGTAAATAGGTAAAAGTAAAAGCCAAGTTACTTGAGTTGATCCACATGAGCAGCTCACACAGACACACGGGTGAGTCACCTAAATGCATGTTGTGTGCTGTCGAGACAATAGCAGTACTACTAGCACTCAAGTAGAGCACACAACCAAGGCTCATCCACAGCCAACATCGCTCTCCTTCTCAAGCACACACTCAGAGCTTATTGAGCTTGCCAAAACCATAGCCAAACCATCAGCCAGATTACCAAATCAACCACTAGTTCACCACAAGATGGTAACATAAGGAGGGGGTGGAGCAGGTGGATAGCAAGGCCAAGCACAAAATCATAGGGGCAGCACCAGGAGGTGTAGAGCTAGATCAAGTCAGCAAGCACAAGATAACAAGATCAAGCCAGCAAGCAGCACCACAACCTCATCAGCCATCAAGTAGTTTGGTTAGTACAAATAAAACCATCACATGATCAAGTCATCATAGATTAAATGGAGCATGTGTTGTTTTATATAATCTTCTAAGAAAAACACCCAAGTGAGGTGTATATCCATCCTAGAAGAAAGATAAAAAGCAAATGATAAAACTTTACAAGCTACTACCAAGATCTCAGCTTTTACATCACTGATCTTGGAGAGAAATCTCTAGTTTCATAACTAGATACACATGCATCCTTGGATAAACATTTTTGGGCACATCCTATGGATGGTAGCACCTCAGAAATGACACATCTTAAAACCTTATCTTAAATAGTAAGGATCCACCTTAATTTTCTTGTAATAGCCTATCCAATCATTTTCGTAAGCACTATAGGACTGATACTTAGAGGTATCCATCACAGATCATCAAAGAGGAAAAGCAGCAGGTGAATATAGCTACTTTTCTGTAGTTTTGCCCCAGACCAACATCACAGGCTAATCTATTCAATAGAAGGATCTGCTACAATAGAACATAAATAAAAAAATAGCCCAGTACTAAGATAAAGCCCGTGTGCCACTCAATTGAGGGTATCACAAGAGCCTATCTTAACCAAGTGGTTTCTACCAGGGATTCCATAATCCAATATTGCAACAGAACATCTAATCACTTTCCTAACATAACAATTAGGAATCATATTTGACATATCTAAATCTTGTAATAGGCAAGTATCAGAGAGTAATTGGATCAAATATCCAACTACAATTCTTTCATACCAAAGTATATCAACAAGAACCAGAGAGCTAATCTCAATCAGATCATAGCTATAATAAAGGATAGTAAGTAAAGTTTAGTTAACGGACTATAGACAGAAACAACTGTCAACAATGAAAATCACAGCATAATAGTGAGTCATACATAGCTAGATTCAGTAAGAACCTGCCTTAGCTAAACATGACATCAATGGATGAACCCTAACATAGAGGGATGAACCCTAGTGTCGTGAACATATGTAATTAGGGTTCATACATGTCCAACACTCAGAGAGTAGCAAGGTGTAACTACCTCGGTGAATTACGCTCTTAGTTACATGTCTAGATGAGCGAAAGTGGTTAAAATAGTACGGTGGGGCCCGGGGCCACTCACGGTAGACCTTTCGGCCGTCCTAACCACTTTCAGAGCATCGGGACAAGAACGAGAGCGTAATCGGAAGGCGAAGGGATCAACTACATACACAAGTGAGTATGTATGCAAGCCACATACAACAGTCCTCAGAGCCATTCCATTTAAAAGAAATAGAAAATATTGCAACGCCATACAGCAAGATTCAAATATCCTGGATAGAGATAATATTTTAGGATAGCTCCTCATACATCAAACATCAGAGTATCAGGCGGAAGCGGAAAACAAGATCCAAGTACGGATAAGAAGCAAATCGGCATAAGATGCCACATAAATAATCACATCCCGCCCACAGATCTCACGGATCCCCGTTCCCGGAATCTCTACACCGAGTGATCGTTGCCAACATCATCCGTCTCCTCCACCCAGTATCCATCTTGAGAATACACCTGTTCATCTGAATCAAACAATTTATCGTGTGAGACCCTAGGGGTATTCAGCAAGTCTTTATGCCACTAAGGGGGACACAACCTGGGGTGACGCAATTGCAGCAAAAGATAATAACTAACAAGTCTAAAGATACTCGCTAACCATCCGCCTAACCAATGATAGACGGATGTCCGTGAATTAAGAATAACAGTTATAACAGTATAATTAACAGATCCATCCTCCTCCTCGCTTACCAACGAGGAAGCGGACGAACAGCCCCCATCCGTTGGCAGTTTTATTAACCATTCCATGAGTATTGCACTATTTACTAGTCAGGTACTTAGTCAAATTAAAAGCGGTACTTTAGTTATACTTGTCTATGATCGAAAAACTGTGCTCCAAGTCATCCATAACCGTGGACACGGCTTTCAGAAAAATTTACCCTGCAGGGGTGCACAAATAGCAACACACACTCGATCAACCTCGGAAAAACCAACTCAAAACCCAACGAGGCATTCGCGACAAAGCGATCACAGGATTCAGAAGTATTTCAGGGGGCCACCCCATTAAGCTACCCGCAACGAAGTTGGCCGGCTTCGAGACAGACCCAAGGTTTGTGTCAATGGCTATAAACGACTGGGAACCCGAAAAGTGACTGGGCTTGTCGATACCGCGAAAACATTCCACGATCCAAAACAGTACAGGTGCCCCTCGCACAATCTTAATAAAGCAGTAACATGGCATAAGTATAGGATAGTAATAAAGCCCAAACTACTTTGTGGCCCCAAGATATAAGAATGAATCAAGCTCTGGCTCAGGGGGGTCCATAAGGCCTCCTGGATGTGGATAGTGCGAATAGTCAAGGAACGGGAATCAAGTACTCGGGGTCCTACGGGACACAAGTGAGCATGAAAAAACAAATAGCAGATATTGCTCACCGGTGCCTCTTTCATTAGTTATCCCATTACTACTCATGTTAAGTTGTTTAGGTACCTTGTTATCCATCAGACACTCACATACCCTACACATGCTTTGCTACGACTCGCATGGCTCAAACAACTCCTGTAGTAATGGCTCATGGGATGGAGGAACAAGCTTCGGTGGGGTTTAAAAGTAAAGGCTATGCAGTACTTGGGATTCAATTTAATGCAATCGCGACTCAATGATGCAAGAATAAGATAGAGGCAATAGGTACTATATGTATGCAAGCATGAGGTAGTGCTTGCCTGGCAGCTCAGTTGAAGCGAGAGATGGATCTAGGTAGAACTCCTGTGATTCCTGATAATTCTCCTGCTGGGCGTCTATTCGAAGAAGAACCAAACAAACAAGGGACAACATAAATAAAGTGCACAAGCATATGAATTAAAATGCGACAAGTAGACAAGCATGCCATGATGAATGATGCACAATTTACATGGCATTAAAGTAGCATGGCATGGTGAGGTGTGGGGTACAAGAATAAAGCATTTTATTATTTATTTAGTCAAATTTTATTGCCATAAACAGTTCTGATTTTTAAATATGGCATGCTGCATGCTTCAATTCAGAACAAGGAATGCGTAAATAGAACGGGCTCGTCGCGCTGATCGATTTAGACATATTATTTGTCAAAATCGGAGTTGTGGAATTAAAGTTATTGATTTATTAAGAAAAGGGCATTTTATTGTAATTTTAATCATCTCAAAATTTTAAAGTGGGCAAACCAAATTTTTAATAGCATATTTGAATTCCTCACATTTTTCTGATCCCAAAACATATATCATTTGTATTATTTGGATTTATAATTTAAAAGTTATTTAAAAACAGAAATTAAATCATATTAAAACATTTTCTGAAATTGTTCTATTAAACCGAAAAAGAACAAATACTTTTTATACTCGGTGGGATATAGCCCGAGTCGCTGACGGGTGGGCCGTCGCTGACTCAGCGCAAGGTGGGGCGCAGCAGGCTGGTCGGATTTTCCTCACCCACGGGGAGTCTACCCGCAACGACCAACAGACGGGCCCGGCCAGGTGCGGGGCCACTCGCGCGCGCGGCCAGCCGGTGGGCGACACGTGGGCGATCCCCGGAAGGCGCGACCAAAAGCGGAAAAACTCGGGTCCCTAATTGTAAAAAGGCAAGGAAGAAAGACAAGTGGGCCTCTTGGGACTGCGGGTTGAGGTGGGAAAAAGGGCAGGGGTCTTTCTGCGAAAACGACGACGACGCCGGACTGTCTGTTGCGCGCCATCAGCAGAGATCAGGGGATCGGCCGGAGTTCTGACGATGATGGCGACTAAACGGCGGTGAATCTCGACAAGCCGCAAAAAGGAAAACTGCAGAGGGTGGTGCGGGCTACCACTTTTGTTTAGCAAGTACGCACGGAGGCGGACCACAGCGAGCGGGATCTGCCAAAGAACAGAGGGTGCGCGAGGGGGTTTTCTGCTGTTCTGACGTTCGGCTGCTGCTACTGCTACGCGGCGCGTGGCGGTGCACGGAGGCTGCTCGGTGGAGCGTGGCGGCGTTGCGCCGAGCTAGAGAGGAAAGGGAGATGTCCGGGAGGGAGGACATGTCCGGGAGGGAGGAGATGCTCACGTGAGTGCGCTCGCGAAGCCATGGCAACAGGGGTGGCGGGGTACGGTCGCGGTGCTGGCAGTCCGGTCCTTCGGCCACCACACGGACACGGCGGCGACGGCGAGACTCCGGCGATCTACTGGCCACCTCAACCGCGCGGAGCATCGACGGCGAAGTCGGGGAACCTTCCGGTGGGCTTGGCTGGCCTGGGGTGCAGCAGCTCAGAAGAGGGAGGGGTTGGCCGAGCTCGGGCTAGGGTTTGGCATGGCTTCAGCCACGTGAAGAAGAAGAAGAAGGGGCTATGGGGATCTGGAGCTAAGGGGAAGGGTGACAAAAAGGGAGAGGGTGGAGGCACATGGGGAGGGTTGGCTGGTTAGGTGAGGAGAAGGAGGGAGGGATCGGTAGGGGTAGGGTTCTCTCTCTCTCCTCTCCTCTCTCTACTTAGCTAGGAGGGGGTAGATCATCGGGTTAGGAGGGGGTTGCGGCCGAGCTGGCTGCTCTTCTTGCAAGGCAAGCCAAGGGTGTAGGGGTTAGGAAAAAAAATTAGCCGCATGGCCTCGGGTTGGTGTTAGAATTTGGTTAGGACAAGAAGGGGTTAGGGTTAGGGAAAGGTTAAAGAGGGAGAAAAGAGGTATGGGTGGAGAGGTAGGGTGTAGGAGAAAGAGAGGTGAGAGGAAGGGAAAAAGAGCTCACAAGGAAAGGATCCACTCCAAAAATCAAATAAAAACCAAAGGAGAACAAATGGTGGTGATGGTTGCATGGCCCATGCAAAGGCATTAATTGCCATGTTTTAATCTTGTGAAAAACAATATAAAGTCTCATGGCATTTATTCATGTGCATTCCAAGAATATGTAGTAAGGGCCAAGCTAAGAGGATTTAAAAGAAGGTTCCATGTGGAGTGGATGGAATGATCATATTTGAATATATTTTGGACATGCTAGTGTGTATATTGCACTATGTGCATATTATCCTCAAAATATTCCAACATGAGCAATTATTCCAAACCAATCCATATGGAAGCTAGCAAGAGGGTATTACTCACAAAGCATGCCCAGGTGGCTCCACATATCAATAATGTGAAAACATCAAGATGCTAGTGTGAGAGCATGTAGAAAATAGAAATGGATCAATTCCAACCCACATGAGCTAGAGATAACCTCAAATAAAATGCAATGCTCACATATGGTGGAATGGTGGAATGATGGGGTGGTGTCAAGAAAGGTCGTGGGGTTAATAAGAGATATGCTCCCAACTCAACTTGGGCATCAAGCATTTATCAAGAACCAAATACAATATATCAAGAGGAAAATACAATTAATAATGCATATGAGAGAAGAACCAAAAGGGAAAAGGTTTTATATGATGCTCAAATGCAAGGTGGCATGATGACATGAGCATGATATAATTATGATGCAGCAATTATATGTAGGAAGTAGCCATTATATTACTATACCAAGTAGCATTACATATGTTAGACAGATGGGATGCTACACAAGGTAAGTCAGAGAATCCGAGAGGGAGAGAAGTGAAACTCACCCGTGGTCCCCGCTGTAGTTAGAAGAGGAAGCAGAGTCACCGGCGAGCACACACGGCGGCACGGGGAGCACCCGAGGGCGCTGCAACCCGCGCCAAGCCGTGGTACGGTGGCCACAGCCACACAGGCATCATCGGAGGCACCACAGGACCGCCTGGAGCCCAGCACAGCACCACCACATCGGCGGAGCTCCACATCGCCGGCAACCCCAAACCCTAGGGTTCAGGGTGGAGTTAGCCTGGACGGGAGAGGGGCTTGCAAAAGAATCGAGCAGGACCAGATAGTAGAGCAGCGTCGGCTACCTCGCCACATACCAGAACGACAGCCGGAATAGGCCAGGGTGGCCGGAATCGAGCGGCGACCGCATCAGCAGCGCGGCGGCTCCGCGAGGGCGAGATAGGAGGTGCACGAGAGAGAGAAGTGAGGAATCAAGTGGTACTGGGCCGCTCATGGCAGTGGGGTTTGACCAACCCAAATGGGCCAAGTCAGGGCTGAGCCAGCCCAATGGGCTAGGTCCAGTTTAAAAAAGGAAACATCTAATTAAATTGCCAAATGACCAAAATACCCGTAGGAATTAAATGGTTCTAAGAAATAAAATGAAAATCTTAAAAATATAAATAATATATCTATGAACTCACAAAAATATTCTCTATTGAGTAAAAATAATCAATAGAATTTTTGGTAACTAAAAATTAGGTCCATTATTAATTTTTTGCCAATTACGTTGAAATTTATAAAAATAAATGAAACACTTAAAATTGAATAAAATTCATCTTTAAGATCCTAAATGGGTATACTATTATAGAACAATATTAGTTTATATTTTTGAAAAGTAAATTCAGTGTGATAAAAAAATAAAGTCTTATTTCCTTAAAGGAATTTCAGTAAATATTTAAAAGGAGTAATAAAATTAAATAAATTCGTATTTTTAACTCTTAGAATAATACTTTTCTTTTATTAATTAGAGAAAATAGAATTTTTTTGCTAAGAGGGTAAAATACGCAAAGAAGCAGATAATAAATCATTGCATTACATTACTATGCATTTCATATTGCTTCTTTAAATATTGTCCTTATCGCGCAATAATGGTTCTTTGTAGAAACCGGAGCTCAAGGTCAAGTGGAAGCATCCGACTTCACTACCTTGCAGTCAAAAGGCAAGTTCATCACTTGTTCATGTCCTTTGAAGAGTCTTTATCAAAGATATTGCAAATTGTGTGTTATCATCTATGATCTGGAGAAACAAAATGTTATCTTCTCTAATAAATAAGATGTAGTTATCATCATAAGTGATGATAAATATTAGCAATGGAACTTAGGGTTCCAATTGTAGAAGTCACATAGGCTTAACAACCCATGTCATCAGTGATTCTAGCACCGTATATTACGCGTTAACCATGAGATTTGGAATGGGACGGAGAAGTCAGTTGTATGTTCTTCTTTTCATATGGAGGCAAGATGACCTTATCGTGACGCTGTAATTCCTTGTGTGGATTCAGCATACGGGTGGGCACCCTTAGGTCCCATGATTTTGGTATCTAGATTATCTATGAGTGGATGCTAGAGGTATAGTCGGACCTTTATGGAGCTTGCCACGGGCATCACCAGCTCATAGAGTCTTGGGGAACTCACCAGGGTTGTAGCTTTCCCAAAATGGGGGCTTAATGGAGGTGTAGTCAGCCCCGGAGGATCGTGCAGACATATGGGATCGCGGAGAGGGCAATGATTGGCTTGGATCACCTACTGGGCCCCACATCACGGAATTGTGGACGGGAAAGTACGCCCGGTTGTGCAACAAGGAGTTGATCTCTCATGGGTAAAGCAACGCACCTCTGCAGAGTGTAAGAATTGTGACATGTTATTCCCTGTTCTGGGAAGGATCTACGAACACGGCAGGAAAGGAACTCCATGAAGTTCTGGTCAACCTGTGAAGGCTGATGGGCATTGTTTTTGATAATAAAAGCAATCTTTGAAGAAATGTTTAAAAAAACTGCATAGTACAATGGACATATCTACGAGGTGGTAGATAGAGCATCAAACTTCCCACCTTGCATATAATGAACTTGTTGGGTAACGCTGTTACTCACTCTTTCCTTTGAACCCCTGCTTAGACTCTGAGAATCCAGAAGACCCTTCAATGTACGTAGCTGAAGGACAAGAGGATGTCTACTATCAAGAGCCAGACCTATCCAGAGGAGTTGAAGGGGTGGACTACGAAATACGCTACGGAGTGCAGGGCAACGACTCCGAATAGTTGCCTTAGTTATTAGTAAATCGATTGAGCCGAGCAACAAGAACTATATAGAATAAGTTGCTAAGCTCAATTCAAAGTATGGGTTTGGATTTTATATCTTCCACTAAAACTACTTAAGTTTGGTTTGTAATTTGTAACACTTGAAATTGGAACTTCTGGTTTGTAATAATAATGAAGTGTGTATGTTTGTAATATGGACCCGCAATGTTTCTGTTGTACCACTCTGAGGGATGTGATATTTACGGGATGGTGTTCTATATATGTCATGTCAACGACTATAGTGTACTACACATGCAGTGGTATGCTGGGTCACCGCACGGATAGAGTGAAACCGGCGCTTATTATGCTTGGAATTCTTGTGAGACCTTGGTTCCTTGGCGTTGGCTATGGCTCCATTGTTGTCACAATAGATCACCATTGGGTCCAATGCACTAGGAACCACACCTAGTTCCGTTATGAACTCCTTCATCCAAACCGCTTCCTGCGACGCTTCTGAAGCAGTAACATATTCCACCTCCGTTGTTGATCCAGCCACCACAGGTTGTTTGGAACTCCTCCAACTAACTGCTGCTCCGTTCAAGAGAAATACATATCCGGATTGAGACTTAGAGTCATCCGGATCGGTGTCAAAGCTAGCATCGATATACCACTTAGCGACTAGCTCTTCTTCACCTCCGTATACAAGAAACATATCCTTAGTTCTTCTTAAATACTTAAGGATATTCTTGACCGCTATCCAGTGTTCCGAACCTGGATCAGATTGGTACCTACTAGTCAAACTAATAGCATGTGCCACATCTGGTCTTGTACATAGCATGGCGTACATTATAGAGCCTATGGCTGAGGCATAGGGGATCTTATCCATTATCTCTCTTTCTTCCGTCGTAGCCAGACTTTGAGTCTAACTCAATGTCTTGCCTTGCAACATAGGTAAGAACCCCTTCTTACTTCCGTCCATATTAAACTTCTTTAATATCTTATCAAGGTATGTACTTTGCGATAGCCCAATTAGGCGCCTTGATCTATCTCTATAGATTTTAATGCCTAATATATATGAAGCTTCACCAAGGCCCATCATCGAAAATTTGCTATTTAGATAACTTTTAACACTATTTAAAAGATCTATATCATTTCCAAACAATAATATGTCATCCACATATAATATCAGAAATGCCACATTGCTCCCACTCACTTTCTTGTAAATACAAGCCTCTCCATAAGTTTGGACAAATCCAAACTCTCTGATCAGCTCATCAAAGCGGAGATTCCAACTCCGGGATGCTTGTTTCAGTCCATAGATGGATCGTTGAAGCTTGCATACCTTATCAGCATCCTTAGGATTCACAAAACCCTTATGTTGTATCATATACAACTCTTCTTCAATATTACCATTGAGGAACGTAGTTTTGACATCCATCTGCCATATTTCATAACCGAAATATGGAGCAGTTGCTAACATAATCCTAACCGACTTTAGCATCGCTACGGGAGAGAATGTCTAATCATAGTCAACTCCTTGAATTTGTCGAAACCCTTTTGCGACAAGTCGAGCTTTATAGATGGTCACATTACCATCAGCATCAGTTTTTCTTTTGAAAATCCATTTATTTTCAACGGCCTTTTGATCGTGAGGTAAGTCCACCAAGGTCCAAACCTGGTTTTCGTACATGGATTCCATCTCGGATTTCATGGCTTCTAGCCATTTGTTGGAATCCGGGCTCATCATTGCTTCTTCATACGTCGCAGGGTCATCTATTTCATCAATCATGAAATTTATAACAGGATTTCCGTACAGTTCAGGAGCTGCACGTGTCCTGCTTGACCTGCGAGGTTCGGTAGTGTCCTCTTTCAGAGTTTCATGATCATTATCATTAACTCTCTCTTCATCAGGTGAAGTCAACTCTGAAACAATTTCCGGTGCTACGCCACTCGCCATTTCATGAAGAGAAGGTTCAATAACTTCTTCGAGTTCTACCTTCCGACTACTCACACCTTTCACGAGAAACTCCTTCTCAAGAAAGGATCCATTCTTGGCAACAGAAATCTTGCCCTCGGATCAGTGATAGAAGGTATACCCAATCGTTTCTTTAGGGTATCCTATGAAGATGCATTTTTCCGTTTTGGGTTCGAGTTTATCCGACTGAAGTTTCTTCACATAAACATCGCATCCCCAAACTTTAAGAAATGACAACTTAGGTTTGTTTCCAAACCATAATTCATACGGTGTCTTTTCAACAGATTTAGATGGTGCCTGATTTAAAGTGAATGCAGTGGTTTCTAGTGCATAACCCCAAAATGACAGTGGCAAGTTAGTCAGAGACATCATAGATCGAACCATATCCAATAAAGTACGATTACGACGTTCTGACACACCATTACGTTGTGGTGTTCCGGCAGGCGTGAGTTGTGAAACTATTCAATAGTCTTTCATATGTGTGCTAAACTCGTAACTAAGATACTATCCTCCACGGTCGGACCGCAGAAATTTGATCCTCTTGTTATGATGATTTTCCACTTCTTTCTGAAATTCTTTGAACTTTTCAAAGGTTTTAGACTTATGTTTCATCAAATAGATATACCCATATCTACTCAAATCATCCGTGAAAGTAACAAAATAACGATATCCACCTCGCGCCGACACACTCATTGGTCCACATACATCACTATGTATGATTTCCAATAAATCTATCGCCGGTTCCATTGAACTGGAAAACGGCGTTCTAGTCATCTTACCCATAAGGCATTGCTCGCATGTATCAAATGATTCAAAATCAAGTGATCCCAAAAGTCCATCAGAATGGAGTTTCTTCATGCGTTTAACACCAATATGACCTAGACGGTAGTGCCACATATATGCAGATATATCATTATCAAGTTTAATCCTTTTAGCATCAACATTATGAATATGCGTAATACTACTATCGAGATCCAACAGAAATAAACCATTCATCACAGGTGCATGACCATAAAAGATATCATTCATATAAATCGAACAACCATTGTTTTCTCATTTAAAGGAATAACCACTACGCATCAAACACGATCTGGATACAATGTTCATGCTCAGTGCAGGCACCAAATAACAATTATTTAGATTTATCACTAATCCCGACGGCATATGGAGAGGCAGTGTTCCGACGGTGATCACATCAAATCTTGATCCATTGCCGACCCGCATCATGACCTCATCCCTTGCTAGCCGTCGCTTGTTCCGCAGCCCCTGAATCGAGTTACATATATTAGTAACCGATCCTGTATCAAATACCCAGGTGCTACTGCGAGTACTAGTCAAGTACACATCAATAACATGTATATCACATATACCTTTGTTTGCCTTGCCGGCCTTCTTGTCCACCAAATACTTGGGGCAGTTTTGCTTCCAATGGCCAGTACACTTGCAATAGTAGCACTCGGTATCAGACTTAGGGCCAGCTTAGGATTTCTTTTCAGGTGCGGCAACAGATTTGCCGCCCTTCTTTCCCTTTTGTTTGCCTTTCTTGTCTTTCTTGAAACAAGTGGTATTATTGATCATCAACACTTGATGTTCTTTCCTAATCTCCACTTCTGCAGTTTTAAGCATTGACAAAAGCTCGGGAAGAGACTTCTTCATGCCTTGCATGTTATAGTTCATCACGAAGCTCTTATAGCTAGGTGGCAGAGATTGGAGAACACGATGTATGCCTAGGTAAATGGGAATCGTTATTCCCAAGGACACAAGCTTATCGGTGTACCCAGACATTTTGAGTACGTGCTCACTAACAGAACTGTTCTCCTCCATTATGCAGCTAAAGAACTTTTCAAAAGCATTATAACTCTCTACGGCAGCATGGGTATCGAAAATCATTTTCAATTCTCCCATGGTATCAAAAGCATTACCATTTTCGAAACGCTTTCGAAGTTCTAGCTCTAGCCCATACAGTATGCCACAATGAACTAAGTTGTGGTCCTCCTGACGAGTTATATAGACATTCTTTTCCTCGTTAGGGGCATCAAAAGCTAGTGGGGGGCCTAGCGGTGCTTCTAGCACATATTGATTTTGTGCAGAAGTGAGGAGAATCCTCAAATTCATGGCCCAGTTGGTAAAGTTGCTACCATTTTTTGCAAGTTTCTCTTTCTCCATGAACACATTGAAATTGAAAGCAGGTGGTGCCATCTACAACAGAATTTGTAAAGTTTATTTAGACTAAGTTTATGATAGATTGAGTTCAACTAATCCAAATTACTAATGAACTCCCACTCAAAAACGACATCCCTCGTGTCCTTTTGGTGATTACATGAACCAAATCCACTACACCAAGTCCGATCATCACGTGAGTCGGTGTAGCTTCAAAGGCGAGCATCTATATGGGCATCATATCAACTATATGACTCATGCTTAACCTTTTGGTCCGTTTTCCGAGACCATGTCTGTACATGCTAGGCTCGCCAAGTAAGAACCTTAGTACTCGCGTGTGTAAAACTGCCTTACACCCATGCATGAAAGCTAGAGTCGAGTACACCCGATCATCACGTGATGTCTCGAAACATGATCCATAGAACAGTGCATACTTAAGGAAGAACACATTTTATCTTGATATTTAAATGAGGGATCATCTTACAATGCTACTAAAAGCGCCAAACTAGCAATATAAGATGCAAACATCAAATGTGTAAAGTGGGACAATATGGTCCATGCATTTGATCATATGCATCGTGGTATGATCTCTATCATTTCTTTGTGTGTAAGACCAAGGTCTGTGGAACTTACACGTTAAGTGTGTAGTAAGGGTATCTACCATACATCAACTTACAACATTACCATATCATGACACTAGCCCAGCAACAATCTAAACTAGATGCCTCTAATTTATCCATTGCAAGTTTTACATGGCTTAGGGATTTCGGAGTTAGAACCAGTCTTACCTACAAACATGGAACCACAACGATGATAACTAAGTTATTAGAAACTCGTTGTAAAATCAGATATTGACTATAGTAGGAGAGACAGACACCCACCAGCCAATTATGCAAAACTAGTTGCATGTCAGTCGTGGAACCAGTCTCATGTGCGATGACATGTAAGGTTGGTCCGGGCCACTTCATCCCACTATGCCACCAATATCCAAAATACATGAAAGAAGCAATAACATGATCATCATCGCCCACATATAAACATATGTGTACTACCCGTGCAAAGCATCTACGCATAGATCAGGCTCTGATACCACTATTGGGTTCACAGCATAGAAAACAAAAAATTTCCTACGATGAGAACTATACGCCAAGATCTATCTACTAGATACAAGCAACGGGTGGATATACATCCATGGAGAACTTACCCTCGAAGACAACAAAGCTTTGTGAACGAGTTGGAACTCGTGGATGATGTAGTCGCACGCTTGCCGATCTCAAGATCATGTGGAAGTCCTAGCGCCACAAATCAGCAGCACATCCATCCTCGCACACACGCTCAGGCCACCGAACAACCTCCACCTCCTCTCTCCAGCGAATCAGCGGAAGCAGCAACTCCTTCCAGACCAAATGCCACCGGGAACATGTATCTCACTAATCCGAGACCATGGGGGAATATATCTAGAGGGGGAGAGAGATCCTTCACGATGAGGTGTACTTTGTGAGGGAGGAGAGGGGGGCTCCTCCCCTCCCATGGCCGGCGCCCATGGGAGGTGCCCCCACCTCATCCTCATTCATGTGGTGGAAGCTCCACTCACATCAATTTAGCCTCCACCCAAAGTTCCACTCACATGCATTAAATTTCCACCAAATTTAATGCAACTCTCATTTGATAAAACTCTTTTATTTATTTTATTCAGAATTTTGTTAATTACTTTAATTAACAAACATTCACATAGAAACCCTTGCAATATTTCAATATCACATGCAGAACCAGTTTCTGCAATTTCACCTGAAACAATTTCGGTTTCCATTGAAATAATTCCAGCGCTTTGCAATTCTTTCGTCTGAAACATATGTGCTCCAAAATGGTGTTTGGCAACCCTTAAGTGTGTCACCCTACGGTTGGCAAATAATGCAGACATGATTGAGACTCCTCTCAGATCAATAATCAGAAGCGAGACCTGGAGATCCATTCTGACTCCTGCACATTCAACGATGACTTCTGTGATCGTGAGAACCTTTAACACTAGTAATTTAATCCCTTTGTCTCGCGATATATTACATGTCCGAGATTCGATCATCGGCATCCAAATACCTAGTTTGATCTTTTTTACCGACATGCACTCTTTTCTTGTTCCCGTGATATAACATTCTAGTGATCACATCACTTGCTTGCAAGCTATCTTAATGTGATATCATCGAGAGGGCCCAGAGTATATCTATCCATCATCGGGATTGAAAAATTCCACTCTTGATCCATGAGCCTCAACATAACATCTTCAGAGTATCTGAACCCACCTTTATAGTCACCCTTTTACGGTGTGACATTTGATGTTATCAAGTTACTCTTCCAATGTTAGCAATTAACATGATCTCATGGTCTAAGGACTAAGATTACTTCATATGATGTTATAGCAATATAAACATAATGACTTTGATCATAATGCTATACTTCAGATGAATGTTCATCACATCATTTCACAAATGTTGTGACCTTGTTATTAACAACATCCAATGTCCATGATCAGGAAACTTTGATCATCTTGTTAATCAATGAGCTAGTCTATAAGAGAGGCATAACTAGGAACCTTTTATTTGTTTATTAAACACACATGTATTGACGTTTCCAATCAACACAATTATAGCATGCAAAATAAACATCTATCATATACAAGGAATACATAATAACAACTTTATTATTGCCTCTCAAGGCATATTTCCTTCCATTCCCATAGATTCATGCCTTGCAAAGTGAGAAAAGCAAGTTCCCTGGATCAGGTTGATGTTTTGTCCACACATATGAGCAAGAGCTTCATGCATAGCCCTGGCTAATCCATCTAGCCAGTTGTTCTCCTGCAGGGTGAATTGGATCTTCTCAGAAGTGGGTGCTTCCATCTTGCCGCGGAGGTCTGCAACTATCAGCCTTTGTAGATCTCCTCCGATGTGATCGTTGAGTTGTGCCCCAAAGAATTCTGGGTGCGGACACTCAAGATACTTTGACAGTGCATCTAGATCCCTCTCAAAGATCAATTGGCCTCCGTTGCCCAACTGGTAGAACTTGCAATACTGGACTTCCATCTATAAGAATTTAGGATGAGTAAGTTAGTGAAGTGATCAAGTCTGTCAAATTTTATGTAGGAATGTAAGAAGTTTTTGAGGAACATGACTTTTTTTGAAAGAATCAAGGATAAGAGTGGGAATAGATTTTCATAAATACTCACTTGTTTTGAAATTAAGTTTTTGTTCGGACGTCCATTCTAACTAGGGTCTCCTATGGTCAGGATGGCTCTGATACCAACTTGTCAACACCCGGATTTTTAATCCAAGATGCCTGTTATGCCATACCTCGCAATACCAGGATTACCATTTTTGCGAGACATAACAAATTGATATCATAGTACATCATCCATTACAAACCATAATAAGGTCTTTCAAAAAAAGGATCCCATGATCCAGTCTTAATACAATCAAGCAGCGGAATAATAAACGTAGTAGTGGGCTCCATCTTCAGGGTCACAGGCAATGCTGACGATGGGAGATGATCCTAGTTGTCGTACACATCCTGCTGTCCATCATCCTGGTAGTCCTCCTCATAGTATGGCCACGGGAATAGCCAGGGACAAAGCCATGAGTACTCTTTAAGTACTCGCAAACTATCACTAACAAGTAAGGTAGTTCTAGTAGGAATCTTAAGCTCTAGGTTTATTTGCAAAAGCCAGATTTATCTTAAGCTGAATTTAGAAGCAAAGTAAGCTAAGTTAAGGTTCTAAATCACCTAAGTGGGAACTTAGTTTTTATGTTCACAACCCTGTTGTGGTCAAGTCAAAGTCATAGTTCAATTCACAAATCATTTTGAAAACATCTGACGACGGAACAATATGGCCACTCCAACTGTCCATGACCGCAGACAAGACTATTCGAATAGTTTGACACTCTATAGAGGTGGTACACTTTCACCACAAAATTCGATACATCCGTCAGGGATAACCCTAAATCAATCATACTTAGTATGCGGATAATCAATCATAACCTTTCAATTACACACTCTAGTATAGGCACCTCCCCTATGAGCTTGGCCTCCCAGCCATGGCCATCTGCCATCCTGGGAACTGCATAGGTGGACATTCATCACGAGGTAGCCTCAGATCAAACCTCTTCCGCAAGGGAACCCATACTAAGGCATATAAACTTCCGGCTAAGCCCTACCCAATTGAGGTATTGTGGTTGTACGGTAAAATTGGAATGGTATCGCATTCGAACCCAACCATCATTTATAAAGGGCTAAGGCTCATGCCTCAACATGTTTATCATCAAACCATTGTGTTTCTCAACACATGTCAAAACATCTCAATAGAATGGAACATCATTCCAAGGTTTTCATAATCATTTTCACCAAGTATTCCCCTCTAAAGTGATCAACTTTTATACTTAGCACTAGCCACTATAGTTAAGAGTGTTCACTAATGAGGGGTGCTAATCTCCAATCTCATGCCATGGAATGACATCTAAGTATAACTAGTGAGGCCTAGTTTTATACTCTTTATGCTATCTATGCTAAATCTCCAATACTCACAAAGCACTATCTAAAAGTAGAGAATTTTGGTAAAGGTAAAAGAATAAAGCTTGCGAGTAAAACTTGGAATTGGTATAATTAAAATTGCATAACCAAGCATGCCTAATGCATCTTGCTTAGGTCAGTACTTGAAAGTGTTAGCTTGCATGGTTCTAACTTGCTAGTAGTGATGGCTTGCCTTGATTCGTGCAGTGGTTGAAGTTTTCTTCGTCTTCTTCTTGGTAGTACTCCTCCTCCTCGTATCCTTGGGCGGTACTATTGTCTATAAAGGAATACGGGGTACACAATCACCAAACAATACTTAACTACTTCTATTTAGCACACTAAGGCTCACACTTGATGATCTAGCATCATCACCATCATCACATAAAATAAAGGCTTAATCTTATTTATTTTATTTTAGAAAAGTAATTTCTACTCATTGAAAATACTTAAGATTTAATATTCTCCAATTAAAATATGGGATCATGTTGACACATGTCATCACCACATATTTTAATGCATGGGAATGTGATTTAAAGTGTTGGTCATATTTTATTAAATTTAAGATTATCATTTAATATATTTAAAGTGACTAGAAATGCCTAAATAGCATTCTTTTGGTACTAGTCCAAAGTCACTGCATGTAAACCTAAATATTTTTACATATTCAGATAGATCTTATCAAATATGATTTTCGAGAGTTGGAATCAACTCAAAAGCATTTATGGTTGATTTTTGGAAAATATTTGAAGTTGGAAACGTCTCAGTCTTGTTATTTTTACTATATGTGATCTCTAGCTCCAAATGATTTAAATCCGACAGGCTTGGATAGATAATTTAAATATCTTTCTAACAAAATATGAATCATGCATTTTGGTTCAGTAAATCACTTTGAATTGATTTTTGAATCTACTGGAAGAATGTGGTTTTAACTAAATTGGAAAATCCTTATTTGAATTGCCAGGCCTGCACGGGAAACTAAACGGGCCGACCCAATCTGCACAGCACAGTGCAACAGGCTGCTGACAGAGGGGGTCTACCAGTCGGCGACTTAAACTAACCGAAACGGTATTTGTGAATCTAGGTCGTGCGATTAAAAGACGATCTAACGACGGAGGGTCATCGTCGACGACGAACAGCTCCGGCGAGGAATTAAACCTAGCGCGGTGGTGGGGGTCTGGTGAGGCTCACCTGGGCTCCAGCTAGGGTCGGCGATGGGGGCGAACGGCGTTGTCAATGATGGCGGTTCGAACGGTGGTTGCGGCAGGTCCTGGGGCGGCTTCAATCGAAGGCACCCTTCTCCTCCTGCAGCGGCGGGCTCCGGCCAAATTTGGGCAAAGGAGAGCTCACCTTGCTCCGGGGAAGGGTGAGGGAGTGTCTGTGAGGAGTGGGGAGTGTGTTGGTGTGGAGAAATGAGGCGGAGAAGGCCTCTATTTATACAACAACGAGGGGACTGAGCGGGATGGGCTCGGGATCGTCGGTGACGATGATACAGGCGACTAGCGGCATGGTTATGGGTAGGGGACGGTGCTGTATTCCCTAGCGATCGTCACTGGCTTAAAGGCAGGACACGATGCGGCGTAGGTTGGTCGGGCGCGTGCGATGCTCTGCGTGGGAGCGGCGGTGTTTGCGACGACGCACGGGAGCTACGAGTCGCGCGGAGGCGAACGGGGGTGTCTGGGAGGCGGCTGTGATCATGGCGAGTGGGCGCGTGCGCGGAGAGGGCGAGGTGCGGTCTGTGCGAGCTGGTCGGGCGGTGCGCTCTGGCGCGCTTTGGGCACGACGCAGAGACGTTGGGCGCGGCGTAGCTAGGGTGGTCTAGGGCTCTCCTATGGTCGTGGCTTGGACAGGGGGTGGCGGTAGACGGTGGCGTGTCTGGTGCGCGTCATGGGCGAGGGCGGTGTGGCCTCTGTCGCGCTATCCACTGTCGGCCGGCGACGACCATATTCGGGCGGCGCTACAATGGGTCAACAGTAGAGGGGGGCGTGTTTGGTGCTTGGCTAGGTGCTAGGGAGATGGGGAGTGAAGAGGAGACAATGGGGTGGATGATCACTGCTCCAAAATAGTGAAGTTAGGCGGTGCTTAATTAGGGTAAGCAAGGTGTTTGATGAAATGGCCACATGAGCTTTAGTTTGAAAATTTTGAATGAATTTTGTTGAGTGTTTGAATCTTAAGCTTGAGTGTCTATGATTGCTTGGGGAAGTCAAATGGAATTGGTTTGAGTGTTTTTTGAAAAAGTGTGATCTTAGTACATACACTTGATTCAAATTTGAACTATCCTTTAAATAGATTTGAAATTAGTTTTGGTGAGTTTGTAAAGTGAGCCTTGGTTCACTTTTACTTGGTCTATCAAGGGATGAAAATAAGTGGAATTGTTTCTATTAGAAATTCTCTTCTAGGAACACTCAAAGTGGCATAGTGGTTAACTTTGGTAAAAATGACCATTTAATCTTTTTATTCATATTTGATTTCTTTTTCTTTTGATTTTGTTTGTAATTGGCCTAGGTGATGTAGCATCCATCTTTAAACCATTTCTCATCATTTGTAGCAATCAAACATGTCAATTTGAATCAATCACACATTAATCCAAACACACACATGCACTCATATAGATTTTTGGAATTAAAGTTTTTGTTAACCCTAAAATTGGGTGGTTTGAACTTGGTAATCTTGATTAACATTTTTGGGGTGTTACATTTGTCACTCCAAGTACTAGCACTTGGATATTTCCCACTCCATCTCTTAATGACATGTGTCCCCAGGGCCCATGTTCCAGTGAGCCACAAGTGGCAATGCCATTCTCCGTAGTGCCAAATATCCATTTTTCGAATAAAAAAAGGGTGAAGGCAAAGTAAATTAATTCATATTTATCACAAAATATAATTTTCAAGAA
Organism: Avena eriantha; assembly: GCA_910589775.1. Classification (NCBI taxonomy): domain Eukaryota; kingdom Viridiplantae; phylum Streptophyta; class Magnoliopsida; order Poales; family Poaceae; genus Avena; species Avena eriantha. The sequence goes on along the minus strand of OU342741.1, from coordinate 158,305,089 downwards.
TATATACCCCTTCAATCTGCAAGGTAGATAATAATTCCAGCAATCTATGTCACTAATATAACTTATGGCCTACAATTTCAGAAGAATGGTTCAAGCTAGCAATTGCAGCCTTCATTAAAAAATGATGAAAAATCACTAGCCACTATATCCAAAAACTAAAGCTTTCTAAGCTTGAATAATTTTTCACACGATAATTCTGAATGTTTCAAGGTAACATATGGGAGTAGTGGTGAAAGTGAAACAGTAGTCACTAAAGAGGTGCCTTAGAATTTTTCTTCTACTCCCCCACTCATATTAGTTGACTCAAATTTATCTAGATTCGGATGTATTTAGCACTAAAACTTGACTAGATATATTCGTTTCTAGATGAAACTAAGTCAGCTAATATGGGTCAGAGGGAGTTCTTGTAAGGATCTATTCCCTCCGTTTCAAAATATCAGATGTTTTAGCTTTGTGAATGGAGTGTATGTAGACTTTTTTAGTGGAATGAACCTACACACTAAAAGAGGTCTAGATATACTTCTTTTACAAAGATAAAACATCTTATATTATGAAACGGAGGGAGTATATTTTAAAACGGAGGGAGTACATATAGATGAAAAATACTATTTATGGCAAACATCCCCTACAGGTGGCAATTTTCTTATAAACTCCAAATACCAAGATAGAATGAAGGTAGCGTCATATGCTTTGACTGACATTTTTTCTGCAACTAAAAAAGGGCCATCCTTTCTTTGGAAGTTGCACAGGTTTACATAGCTACTCCCTCCGTTCAGAAATATAAGACATTTAACTTTGTGAAGCGAATGTATCTATATGGCTTTTAGTGTATAGATTCACTCCGAATACACAAAAGTTGTCTAGATACATTGATTTCATAAAGCTAAAACGTCTTATATTTCTAGACAGAGTACATAACAAAAATAATAGCAAAGGAAGAATGCTTAACTCTGTACGTATTTTCAAATTTGGCTAATTAGGAAGGAAGTCAAAGAGAATGAAATTTAAATAGATAAAACAGAACAAGAAGAGTACACAACGATCACGTGACATGTAACACATTACAGCAGGACTATTTTACTTGTCATCTAATGGCCCAAACCGCTGCCAAATATGCTCGACTAAGTCTCCTGTGAGTTGGTCATGAGCTGGTTTTGCATAAATAGTAGCATTTTTCTGTAGTAACACAGTAAAACAATCAGCAGGTCCACTGTTGCTGTCTGGAGATAAAGCAACCGATGTCTCTGAAATTCCGTTCAAGTCAAAAGAAGCACTTGTCATACCTTTCTCACCCTCAACTGCCATGTTATGAAGTATGATGCAAGCCTGCATGATTTTGCCCAAAGTTGCTGGCTGAAAGTATTTTGTAGGGCCACGCACGATGGGAAAACGCGACTCTAGGAGTCCAAATGCTCGTTGAACATCATTCCTTGCTCCTTCTTGATATCGTGCAAATAATCGATCCTTTTCAGTTTGAGGGAGGGGTATTGTCTTAATGAAGACAGGCCATTCTGGGTATATTCCGTCAGCAAGATAGTAACCCATATTGTATTGCCTCCTGTTGATAGCGAATTGCACATCAGGACCTTGACCTTTCAAGACATCGGTGAACAACTGTGATTGATTCAGCACGGTCATGTCACTCTGCGACCCAACAGCACCAAAGAAAGCATGCCATATCCAGAGGTCTTGTGAAGCAACTGCTTCAAGAATGATCTTAGCAACACCGTTATCAGTATGAGTAAGATGACGCACCCATTTAACTGGGCAGTTTTTCCACTCCCATTGCATACAACCAATGCTTCCCAACATGCCAGGGAAGCCACGGGTCTCACCCATTTGTAGCAGACGTTGCATATCTACACTAGTAGGACTTCGCATGTATTCTCCACCAAACATGTCAATCACCCCTTCCACAAACTGATCCAGACATTCCATCACTGTGCTCACACCACTTTGTATGTATTTCTCGATATCGCCTGAGGGGGAACCACATGCTAATATATTAATAGCTGCTGTGCACTTCTGGACAGGTGAGAGCCCTCGGCGACTAGTGGCATCTTTCCTTTCTGTGAAATAGGGAGACCACTTACCTAAGGCATGTACTATACGTAGAAAGAGGGGCCTTCTCATCCGGTACCTTGTACGGAACTGCTTGTCATTGTAGATTGGATCTTCAGCGAAGTAATCAGCCACGAGTTGTTGATGGCCCTGTTCACGATTTCTCTCTATGTACCTCCTACTCCCACGGCGAGATGTACCAGCTTGCTGGGATTTAATTTTAGCCAGAATCTTCACATTGATCCGCTCAAGCAAATTATGAAAGATGCTTTGTTCAACAATGAGTTCTTCCATACTGTATATGTCAGCTGGGTCGATGGTGCTGCTATCTTCAGAATCATCTGAGCATGATGATGTGTCTGATCGATGGGACATATCTGCAAATATAAACAATGGTTACGGTTTCAACATGTGGGCACATGTGAAATAACTTGCTTATGCTACATCCCGATGAAGATAAACAGTATAAAAAAGTAAGGATGGCAGCGGGTACCCATTAGGGTACCCTTTACCCTACTTAGTACAAAAAAAATGAACTAAGTTTTGGCAAAACACCACTTTTTGAGAAACCTAGTTCATTTGTTTGAATTAGGCTAAACTAGAGGGCACCCTAAAGGTTCCAAAGTTCCATCTCTATAAAAAAGCTTCAATGCTCAATTGGTTTCTACAAAGCAAAATGCGCAAAGCATATGACATAAATGAACTTGGTGATGCATACAACTATACATGTGCCAACGCATATAGGTTGCAAAAATGGCAGGACATTTGTTATAGTTTATTATTCCGTAACGGTAACAGGCAGCTCTGAAATATATTTAAAGGAATGAAGAAACCCACACAAAAAATCGATCCATTATACCTGGGGAGAAACCTGACTGACATACAAGCAATATTCAGTTCAGCAAAGATAAGAAAAATGCACGGGTGCATGAAATGTTCATTCAAAGATAATTCTGGTTCACAAGCATGTTTTATTCAGAGCACAGTTGCAGGATTTCTATTCAATAACTACTTAAAACGCATGAAAGGCAGATCCAGATGTAAGCAAGGGCAAAAGACACTGAACCTAGATGAAAAAAAAATGCTTGAACAGTAATTATTTACAGGTTCTTCTGCAATTCATGTCCACATAAGTTTATTGATATCCATTCGACAAGTATCATTTGCTTCGATTTTGCCTGCTACAAGCACTAGGCACACTACAGTACTACACCACGGTTGCCCAAGCAACAATAATGGAGCTACTGACGAGTTCAGGTACAACTTGGCAATAACCAACAAACAACTCGGAATTGCTGCGATTCTCAATTTGTACTCTATGTCCCTGAATTTCATCAGAATACCATGGTCTTAGAATGATAGTGGTAATCTACTCCGCAAGCTACAGCTTCTAGTCTCGAATTGCCTAGATATCCTTTACTGAATGGGCGAATCCCTTAGGCTAACCCAGTAACCTAACCGATGAAAGATCTCGAAATGGTATTTGTGTGTTGTCTTGGAAAGTTAAACGAAGCAACCACAGGTCAAATAAAAACAGATGGAATGGGATAAGATATAATAACTGCACGAGAATAAGAAGAAGAGATGCTACCTGCTTCGTGCGAGGTGTGAGGAAGAGGGGCCGACTGGTCGGTCGAAGTAATTTCGGAGACGAAAGGGAAGACAGCTGGACTAGGTCCCGACATGGATCGACCTCGCTGGTTAGCACATCGCGACGGTGCAGTGAAAGAGCGGCTGCCCTCAGAGTCCGCGCAAGGCGAGGGCCGGCTCCACTGGACGAGGGCGGAGGGGGTAGGGTTTGGGGTCACTCAGGACGCGGCTGCGCAATGCTGTAGACGGAGGGGATCTACCGGGTTGGGAGGAGGAACAGGCCGGCCGATTCGATGTGGGAGTTCCTCCCCCGCTGGTCGGTGAAGGAGAGGGGGAGCACGAGGGATTGACGGCGGCGCGGGGTACGCCGACGGTGGAACCGCGTGGAAGCGGGAACTGAAAGAGGGGATAGTGGAGGCGGCTCAAGAGTGGCATCAAAGTATTTTTAAAGTATTATTAAGTGAATACTCTCGTTTCTGAAAAAACTAAAGTATTAAATAATTTAAGATGTTTGGATCCAACAAATGATGCGGTTTGAAAACTGAAGTATTCTCTAAAATTATGGTTTTTTTAAGTATTTGAGAAAGAGGTCCGACTCTTTTTTTTCTAAAATTGAGAAAAGAAAAAAACTGAAGTATTGCTTTGCTAGACACTAAAATACTATGGTATTGACATATTTTAATTTTAGAAAAACTTTGTTGCCAAACTAAGCTCTTTGATTTTGGATTTACATACAGTATATATACATATTTTAGAAATTGATGATCTTTTTTTAGGAAAGGAAATTTATAAAATCTGTGAAAAATAGAGAACGAAATTTTCAAATATAATAAAAAGTATTAGTTTGGTGAAGTTTAGGTAATTTTTGTCCGTTTTCACACAAAATTTAGTGCAAAAAATCTAATGAAAATATTCAAATATGAGAATTTTAGGTATGTGCCATGTGAGAGTGTGTGATTCCAATATATCAACATATGCCTCCATAAAATTCATATTTCCAACAAACCATGATGTCACTGCTAAGAGCATCTCCAAGGAGCCTTCCCAAACTTTGTCCCATTTTGTCCGCGTGGATACAAGTTTGGGGAGAAAAAGGACGGCTTTCGCCCCTTGTCCGTCCCTAGCATCCAATGGGCCGCCCCCAAATCATGTCCGCCCCGCTCGTGGTAAACATAAAAACATCGATATGATAGATTCATAGCCAAAGTTCGATACATTCACCCAAATTTAACCTAAATTCGAACTAAATTTAACTAAACTCGAACTAAACCCTAGATCTAGTCTTGGAAGATGACCGGTTTGGGTGCCGACGGGTCTCGTAGCTGGAGCGGGATCCCCACCGGCGGTGTAACACCCTAGTTTTAGTTATATGCTAACTAGGGTTTGTTTGTGTATTCATGAGCATCATTTATTTTGCTAAGGAAAATGCAAGAAAAATAAAGGAAAAATCCTAAACCCTATTTTCCCTCTCTCTTTGAAAATTATTCAAAATGTGGTTTTGAAAATGTTTGAAAATTCCAAATGTGTGGAGCCCAATTAGTATCAAGGCCCCTCAGTGTTTTTCTTACATCTACAAACGCTTTGGTATTTTGAAAATATTCAAAATAGATTTGAATTTGAAAATACAAAGAGAAAAGGGGAAAACAGAAAAAGAAAAGGTCTTTGAAATAAAAACCTAACTCTAATCTAACCAGCCTGGCCCAAACCCTCCCCGCGCTACCTGCCAACACAACGCAGCCGCTAGCAGCCGCTTCCATTGTTTTGTTGCAGCCCACCCCAGCCCACGCATGGCACAGCCTACCCCAGTACCCCTTTGCCCCTCCCGCTATCGTCTTCCTCGCGGAGGCAAGCTCCTCCGTGTCGTTTCCTCTGTCGCCCGTTGTCATCGTCCGGAATGTGATCCCCGCCTCCGCCTGGAGTGAGGATAAGGACCCGAGCACGCAGCTCCCTACCCTGATCGAGCCCTCTCTCCTCTCTCATGCGTGAGACCAAACCCTAACCTCGTCGGAGCCTGACCCTCGCCGCTGCTCCGAGCGGTCCCGTGCCCAGCCGAGGGTGCCTCGAGCTCCCCCTCGTCGTCCTTGTTTGACTGGATGAAGGAATCGATCTGGCCCATCCTGAATCGAGCCCACGATCATCATCCCTTCTAGCCCCGGCCACCATCAATTCTCTGTCGTCTAGTCTCCTATGACCTCGCCGTCCCTTCCGTCGTACTCACGGTGCTCATGCACCTCACCTCTGTCTCTCTCTTGTTTAGTACCGTGCTCTCGCCTTAACCTCCACCCATTGCTATCGGACATGGTCGCAGACGTCGCTCCGGTAACCATTTCATAGCGGCACTGCCTTATGTTGCCCACCGCGCTGCCTTCTTTCGAAAGCGACCAACCCCATTGTCCCGCGAGCCCCCTAGAGCCGCCTCTATCGCCGTCTAGCGTGTGCTCCAGCAAGCCGACGTGGCCTCTGATGTGGCGCCGAGGTGGCGTTGATGTGTCGCCGCGTCAGCGCTGACCCAGCGTTGATAGCGTGGCTGCTGACCTAGACTCTAGCCCCACTGGTCAGTGTCTATGGTTATCTCCGCTCCGGTGTAAAAAGTTTTAAATGCACGTGATGACGCCAGCATGACTTAATAAATCTTTTTAATTGTTTTTAGGATTTTCAAATATTGATTAAATCTTGTAAAATTCATATCTTATTATCTATAATTAAGAAAAATATGTATAATATATCAAAATGTTTAGAAAAATGAGATCTATCCTTTACTATCAAATTCATGCATTACTAATCAAGTTTCATCACAAGTTTAATTAGAAGAACAAAGTAACCCCTTATAGGTGTTTTTGAGGGTTTCTCAATATTAGGGTTTGGACCCCTCGGCCCCTGTTTAAAATATCAAGCATGTATTAGGGTTTTTTTCAAAGCTATTTAACTTTTCATATCATCATTCTTCATTGAGGATTGCATCGATTCCATGTGTTGATTGTTTCCCTTCCCTTCTTGCATTGCTCCAAGAATACTTTGGGCGGTACTAGGGCGCAGGTGGAGCCGATGTTGGCCAATTTGTCGGCCTATTCGTTATTTTCGTAGCCGATGTGCTATAGTTCACATATGTAGAAGTCTCCTTTGAGTGAGTTGTAGAGGTCACGGTAGGCAATCATGTTGTCGTTGATGGCGTCACACTTGTTCATTGTTTGTTGTACGACGAGGTTGGAGTCGCCGTATATCATCAGACGAGTGGCGCCACAGGCTGTTGCCATCAGCATCCCGTGGATGAGGGCTTCATATTCTACTTCGTTATTTGATGCGCGAAACTTCATCCACAGCATGTATCGCATCTTGTCACCTTGTGGGGATGTCAAGATGGCATTGACGCCCGCTCCCTCTTGGCGCTTGGATCTGTAAAATCCCAATTTTAGTAACCCTGATTAGTTGCCCAGAATGCAAAAATCAAGGGGACCAAAAAAAATTTCTTGTTCATTGGTGCAGAGTTTGCTTGTTGTTTGTTTGTGCTTGTGCATGTGAGTGTATACCATATGATACTCCTTACCTCACCATTAGTTAACAAAAGCTATTTAACAAAACTATCCCAGCTCATTTCATATATTCTCAAATTTTCTAGCATTTCAAAACATGAGCCAAGATGCTTGTGCAGCCAAAACTAGTTTAGTAGCTTCCATTGACAAAAATATGGAGAGTTATAACCTCCTTATGTCTTCAAGACAGAACCTTCAACTACTCTCACCTCTAGGATCTCCAAAACCTTTTAGTAAGCTTTTGAATTCTACTCTTGGTAGACATACCAAGGACTCTCATCTTATTAAAAATCCAACCTCTTCAAAATGCCTCAACCTTACCTCACGCTAGGCTTGATGGTAACCCCAGTAGTGGATTTACCTAGTGTATAAGATGAGTTGCCTTGACCTGCTGCTTGTTTTGTCTACTTAGGAGATAGTATGAGCTACTCTAGGAGCTCATCACTAGGATCAAGATGTTTCCAAATCATCACATCCTAAGCATGAATACAAATCTGTATCCGATCTCTAGTTACTAGGTGATCATCTAAAACCCCTAACCAGACCCCTTCTGAAGTGATCCCTTCTAGAAGCTTCCAAGTCAACGAAGACCAATATCAAGCATGGATCCCTTCTACTACCTTTACACTTCAACACAATCCACTTGATGATGCTTGGGTACCTTGCAACCCATCAAAAACATCCCCTCTCATACTCTAGTCAAAATCCTCAAAACTGCCAAATTTGACTAAGTCTGGAAATTGTTTCAACATCACCTTTTGGAATGCCTCCCTTTCTCAACCCTTGTGCATTTTTGGAAATGCACTTGAACCATATTGTTAACCATCCTAAGGACTACCAAGGCCCACTCTTGCACTTGGTTAGATCCTCCTTCAACCCACTTGTCATTGATGGTTTTGCAGGCAAGAAAATAACTATTCATGCAAATCTAGTCAACATGCCTACTTTGACAGAAGCTCACACCATCATCAAACCTTATAATGACCAACTCTTGGCATGGTTGTGATCTAATCATATAGGTATACCAATACCTACTTCACTTGCTCCAAACTACCACTAACAAGTAGTATAGTTCTAGTGTAAAGTGCTAACTCTAAGTTTGACTATGAAGTTAAGTTTGAAACCTAAGCTGAGTTCAGAAACAAAGAAAGATAAAATAAGGGTCTAGAATCACTTAAGTTGGGAAGCTAGTGTCATTGTCACAACCCTGTTGTGGTCAAGTCAAGATTCATCATTCATTTCATAAGTCATTTTGAAAACATCTGACAACGAAACAGTATGGCCACTCCAACTGTCCATAATCGCGGACACGGCTATTCGAATAGTTTGACACTCTGCAGAGGTGGTACACTTTCACCACAAGATTCGATACATCTGTCGGGGATAACCCTGAATCATCATACTTAGTATGCAGATAATCAAACATAACCTTTCCTTTACACACCCTAGTATAAGCACCTCTCCTATGAGCATGGCCTCCCAACCATGACCATCTATCATTTTGGGCACTGCATAGGTGGACAACATTGAGAGGTAGCCTCAGCTCAAACCTCTCCCGCGAGGGAACTAATACTAATGCATATAAACTTCCGGCTAAGCCTTACCCAATTCAGGTATTGTGGTTGTATGGTAAAATTGGAATGGTATCACATCCGAATCCAACCATCAGTTTTGTAAAAGGGTTAAGGCTCATGCCTCAACATTTTCATCATCATAAACCATTTGTGTTTCTCAACACATGTCAAAACATCTCAATAGAATGACTCCTCATTCCAAGGTTTTCACAATTCATTTTCACCAAGTATTCCCATCTAAAGTGACTCAAGTTTTTATATACTCTAAACTACTAAGTTAAGAGTGTTCACTAAGGTGGAAAGATGGGATCAATCTCATGCCATGGAATGACATCTAAGGGTATCTAGATAGGTCAAGTTTTATACTTCTTATGCTACCTTCAAAAACAAGTAAAGGACTTTGGTAACGTAAAGAAGTAAAATCTTGAAAGTAGACTTGGAGTAAGTACTAATCAAAGTGGTATAACCAAAGCATGCCTAATGCATCTTGCTTAAGTCATCTATATATTCTAGCTTGCTAACAATAGCTTGCTCAATTTACTTGAAGTGCTAGGCTTGCTAGTATAATACTTGCAAGTGTTATATTGCATTGTTAATGATGGCTTGCCTTGGTTGGTGTAGTGGTTGAAGTTTTCTTCCTCCTCTTGATAGAACTCCTCCTCCTCGAAAGTTTGGTCGGTACTATCGTCTATAAATACATATGGAGTACACAATCACCAAACAAGGCTTAACTAGTCTACTTAGCACTCTAAGGCACACATTTGATGATCTATTACCATCAGAAGCATCACAAGGTTTTATTAACTAGTTTCATCCTTTTTATTTAAGAAAATTAAATTCTTCTCATTGAAAATAACTAAGATTTAATATTCACCACTTAAAATATGGGATCATGTGGACACATGTCATCACCACATATTCTAACATGTGGGAATATGATTTAAGGGTTGGATCACATTTACTTAAGTTTAAGTTTATTATTTAATGATTCAAAGTGACTAGAAATGCCTATATAGCATTATTTTGGTGCTAGTCCAAAGTCACAACATGCAAACCTTAATGTTATTACATATTCAGATAGGTATGGTTAAATGTGATTTTTGAGAGTTGGAATCAACTCAAAAGCTATCATGGTTGATTTTATAAAAATGTTTGAAGGTGCAAATGCTTCTGTCTTGTTATTTTTACTAGGGGAGATCTCTAACTCTAAATGAATTAATTCCAACAGGCTTGGATAGATCTTTTCAGAAGCTTTCCAACACAATTGGAATCACTCTATTTGGATTTTTAAATCTCCCTAAATTGATTTTTAAACTAAGGGACAAAACTAGGTTCAAACTAAATTAGAAAAACCTAAGTTTGAATTACTGGGCTAGCGCGGGAAAACTAGTGGGCCAGCCCAGTGGCGTTCCACGGCGCAGAGAACAGCTGACAGGTGGGGTCCACATGTCATTGGCTCTTTACACGTGAAGCGGTACGGGGCGATGTGGGCCGTTAGATTAAAAGGAAGATCTACGGTTGTGGCTTGTCGTCGACGACGGACAGGTCGCCGGCGAGGGCTAACCCTAGCGGCTCGGTGGGGGTCTAGGGCGCTTACCGGGGCTCCGGCGAGGGTCGGCGAGGCGGGCAAACGAACTGGTAGACCTCTGGGGTGGCCTCTGGGAGTGCTGTGAGAGGGAGGGGATGAGAGTGGTGTGAGGAGTTGGTGCTAGGGTGGCCTCTTTTTATAGGCGCGGCGAAGCGACAGAGGAGCATGGGCGGTGCTCACCGGTGACGACGGCACAGCGAGCTCCAGGTGTGGGCGGTGTGCTAGGACGGTGGGCGGTGCCCTAGCGAGTGTCACAGAGGTGCGTGTGCAGTGGTTTGCGGTCGGGGAAGGTGAGTGGGGTTGCGCGCACGAAGTCTCTGCTGACGACAAGTTTCACGGCGGCCGGCGACTACGGGGCACGGTCGGGGGAAAGAAGATGTCCGTTAGCTTCCTAGGACAGTGGTGATCGTGTAGACGGGCGGCTAGAGTGAGGCGGGGTCTGATCGAGCGGGGGCCGTGCATGCTCTACGGGCGGCGTCGGCATGGCCGATAGTCTCCGGGCGCGGCGGTTCCTGGCTGCTCCGGTCGCTATCCTCGGGCTGGGGCTGGTTGGGCGGTGGAGGTGGACCACAGGCGACCTCCTGGACATGATGGACGACGCTGGCGGCGGCTGTGGCGTGCTGTCGCCGGTGGGGGTGCCCAAATGGTGCTCGGCCTTAATGGCCATGACCATTTGGTCGTTGCACAGTGGGTGGTCGGGCTAGAGAGGGGTAGGGGAGTGCACTGGGTGACTGTGGTTGCAAAATGGGAGACCAATTTGGTCCAAACACTGCTCCAAATAGTGTTTTTGGTTTTTGTTTGAATTCTGCCCTCAAGGTGTTTGTAGAAATGGCCGAAAGAACTCAAGTTTTGAATTTTTGGATGATTTTTGGTGGAGTTGCTAGACACATGCTTAGGCCTCTGTGGTTGCTTGGGATTTGAAAATGGAGCTCATTTGAGTGGTTTTTGAATAAGTGTGATCTAGATACCTACACTAGATTCAATTTTCAAATGCCATTTAAATTTAGTGTTTGAAAGTTTTTGGCAAATCACAAAGTGGGCCTTGGTACATCACTACATGTATTAGCAAGGGGTGCAAAGATCCATATTTATTTCTGTTAGGAATTGATTTCTAGGAATAGCCAAAGTAGGCATGTTGATTAAAATGGCACAAATGACCATTTCTTTCTTTTATTCATTTTGATTTGTTTTTCTTTGGGATTTGTTTGGGAATGATCTGGATGATTTTTATTTCACCTAAGAATCATTTTACAAGCAATGGATCACTTAATCATGGCAATTCGAATCAACTCCTAATTTAAATGCACACAGATATGAATGCTTTAATAATTTTAATTGGAAAAGTTTTTGTTAACCCTAATTTTGATGATTTGGATCTTGAGCACTTGGATTAGAGTTTTGGGATGTTACAAACCTTCCCCCCTTAAACAAAATCTCGTCCCGAGATTTACGAAAGAAAACTAGGAACTAAAGAGATCTGGGAACTCTGTCCTAATGTAATATTCTCGCTCCCAAGTGGCTTCCTCTTCAGTATGATTGCTCCATTGAATCTTGAGAAACTTGATACTCCTGGTCCTGGTGTTTCTGTAAGCTTCCTCCAAGATACGGATGGGCACTTCACGATATGTCAGGTCCTTGTTGATTTCCACAGCTCTGTGATCGATGTTCTTGAAAACTTCAGTCTTCTCTGGCACCTCTAGGCATTTTCGAAGTAACAAGATATGGAACACATTGTGGATGGCTGACATCTCTTCAGGTAGTTCCAGTTGATACAATACTTCTCCTCAACGGTTCAGGATTTTGAAAGGTCCGATATATCTGGGGGCTAACTTTCCTTTTAGACTAAAGCGTTGGGTTCCCTTCAATGGAGAAACCTTGAGATATACAAAATCTTCGACATTGAAAGTCAGGTCTCTCCTTCTCTTGTCAGCATAACTCTTCTATCTGGATTGAGCGGTCTTGAGGTGCTCACGGACTTTGTGAACCTTCTCTTCGGCTTCTCGGAGAATGCCGGGTCCGAAAATCTGACTCTCCCCAACTTGTGACCAATTCAACAGGGTGCGACACTTTCTTCTGTATAGGAATTCAAATGGTGCCATCTGCAAACTAGCTTGATAACTGTTGTTATATGAGAATTCTGCGAAAGGCAGGCAGTCTTCCCATTTTGATCCATACTCTAACACACAAGCTCTTAACATATCCTCTAGGATTTGGTTGACTCTTTCAGTCTATCCATTAGTTTGCGGGTGATAAGCGGTGCTGAAATTCAACGTGGTTCCTAATCCTTCCTGGACTTTCTGCCAAAATCTCGAGGTAAATTGGGTTCCTCGATCTGATACTATGATCTTGGGGGTTCCATGCAGACTAACAATTCTAGCAATGTATAGCTCTGCTAGCTTCGAACTCTAGTAGGTTGTCTTGACAGGTATAAAGTGAGCTACCTTGGACAGTCTATCAACAATGACCCAGATTGAGTCATTTCCCCTACTAGAAGTAGGTAAACCGGTGATAAAGTCCATTCCGACGGAATCCCATTTCCATTCCGGAATCTGCAATGGTTGCAATAGTCCTGCGGGTCTCTGATGCTCTGCTTTGACTCTTTGACAGATGTCACACTTGGCGATGTAGCTTCCGATTTCTCTCTTCATCTTGTGCCACCAGAATTGCTCTTTCAAATCCTGATACATCTTCGTTCCTCCGAGGTGGATAGAATAAAGAGTATCATGAGCTTCCTGCATGATAACTTGCTTCAGCTCTGAATCTGCTGGCACACAGATACGTCCTTTGTACCATAGAACTCCTTCTTCATCTTCAATGAATCCAGGTAACTTTATTGTACCAATACGACGTTTGATTCCGTCGATACTTTCATTTCCCTTCTGGGCTTCCTTGATTTGGCTGATTAATGTGGGTTGAAGTTCAATGCTAGGTAAGAATCCTTTGCTAACCAGCTCTGTCCTAATCTGCTCCAACTCCTCATACAAACTTGGTTGCTTCTCCTTGATCATGGTGTTTACCCTACACGGCAATCTGCTAAGAGCATCCGCTACCACATTGGCTTTGCCGGGGTGATAGTGAATGTTAAGGTCAAAATCCTTGATTAACTCTGTCCATCTCCTTTGCCTCATATTTAGCTCCTTCTGAGTGAAAATATACTTCAAGCTTTTGTGATCTGAGTAAATCTCACAACGGTTACCCAACAAATACTGACGCCATGTCTTCAATGCCAAAACTACTTCTGCTAACTCAAGATCATGGATCAGATAGTTCTGCGCATGCTGCTTCAGTTGTCGAGACAAATAGGCGATGACTTTGCCTTCTTGCATCAATACACATTCGAGACCAATCTTGGATGCATCACAATACACATCAAACGGCTTCTTGATATCTGGCATGATTAATATTGGGGCTGAAATCAATCTCTTCTTTAGTTCTTGGAAACTGGCTTCACATTTGTCGGTCCATTCAAACTTCTTGTCCTTCTTCAACAATTGGGTCATGGGTCTGGCGATGCTCGAGAATCCTTCTATGAACTTGCGATAATACCCCGCTAATCCGAGAAATGCACGGACTTGGGTTTGAGTGGTTGGGGCTTCCCATTCTTCGACATCCTTGATCTTGGCGGGATCAACAGAGACTCCTCCAGCAGACACAATATGTCCTAGGAATGCTACTTCTTTCAGCCAAAACTCACACTTGCTGAACTTGGCATATAACCGATGCTCTCTCAGGGTTTCTAGGATGATTCTCAGATGTTGCTCATGTTCTTCTTCTAACTTGGAGTAGATAAGTATATCGTCGATAAACACAACTACAAACTTGTCTACGAAATTCATAAAGATCTTATTCATGAGATTCATGAAATAACCAGGGGCATTAGTTAATCCAAAAGACATAACCGTATACTCGTATAAACCATAGCGAGTAGTAAAGGCGGTCTTCGGAATATCCGTTGCCCGAATCTTAAGTTGGTGATAACCAGTCCTAAGATCAATCTTTGAGAATACCTGGGCACCAGTGAACTGATCAAATAGATCCTCTATCTTTGGCAAAGGGTACTTGTTTTTGATGGTGACGTCATTCAGCTTCCTGTAATCTATGCACAGGCGATTGCCTCCATATTTCTTGTCGACAAATAACACTGGTGATCTCCATGGTGATGCGCTTGGTTGAATCAAGCCTGTTGCTAACATAGCATGCAACTGCTTCTTCAGTTCCACTAAATCTGAGGGGTTCATGCTATAGGGTCTCTAGGCTATGGGTCCGGTTTTCGGGATTAGTTCGATAATGAACTCAATATCCCTATCCGGGGGCATACTTGGCAATTCATCTGGGAATACGTCGGGGTATTCATAGACTACTCTGACTTGGTCTATGGTGGGCAGGGCTAAACTCTTGTTGCACTTGAATTGACGAGGTAAGGTTTTAGATATATGCTCTACTGTGATCCAGAGCTACTGGTCATGGTGATGGCTTTCTTAGCACAGTCTATTAGTCCTTTATTCCTTGACATCCAGTCCATACCTAGTACTACTTCCAATCCTTTGGTTCCGAGTACAATTAGGTTGGCATAAAAATCTATCCCATGTATTCTGATAGGCACAACTTTGCAAATTTTTCTAGCTTTTGTAGTTGAACCGAGGATTTGAACTATCATGACATGCTTCATGTTGGTTGGGTGAATCTTACTAGTGCAAGCAAATTCTTTGGTGACAAATGAATGCGATGCTCTCGAATCAAACAATACTCTTGCTAAAACTGAGTTGATAGAAAACATACCTAGCACTACATCTGGCGCTTCTTGGGCTTCCTCTGCGTTCATGTGGAAGAGACGACCGTGTCGATTGTGAGGGTTCCTTGGGGAAAATCTTCTCCCTGGTTGAACACGACGCTGCTGTTGAGCTGGGGCATTCACATTGGCAGTGGCGGCAGTCTTCTTGGGACACTCATTGGAGTAGTGGCCCTTCACTCCACACTCGAAACAGGTGATCTGGGACTTGTCCTTCGCTGCGACAGGCACAACATTGCTGCCAGTTCTGGGTGTAGTATTGTTGTTGTTGTTGTTCTTGGGAGGGGCACGGTTGAAATTTTTGGTGTTGCCGGAGTTGATGTTGTTTCCTCCGGACTTCACATTGCCTCCGCTACGGTTGGGGTAGCTTGGGCGAGACATTGGGGGTCGGTTGTTTCTGGGTGCATATCCTGGTGAGGGGTTGGGATGGTACTTCTGGTGACTGCTGGATCCAGATTGCTGCATCATAAGACGTTTGCGATTGTCATTCGCCTGATTAATCTTACCTTCCATCTGAATGGCAGAGTCGACTAGTTCTTCGAGATCCTCGAAGCGGATGTTGACCAGTACAGTCTGCAGCACATCATGCAGTCCATTCAGGAATCTCTCCTTCTTCTTGGCCTCCGTGTTGATCTCATCAGGGGCGTACCTAGAAAGTGACAGGAATCTGTCATGATACTCCACCACAGTCATTCTACCTTGCTCCAACTCCCTGAACTCATCCCTCATTCGGGTGACTAGACCC
The DNA here is from genome assembly GCA_910589775.1 of Avena eriantha. Classification (NCBI taxonomy): domain Eukaryota; kingdom Viridiplantae; phylum Streptophyta; class Magnoliopsida; order Poales; family Poaceae; genus Avena; species Avena eriantha. Next base: position 158,289,212 of record OU342741.1, on the reverse strand, counting down.
TACGGCACGTGAGTGCAGCTGAACTTGATTTTGAAGGCTTCCCATGTCATCACTTGACCATGGTTCATCAGGCGGATACTGTTCCACCAGGCTCTTGCGTCTCCTGCCAAGTAGTGGGTGGCAAAGAGAACTTTCTCGTTGTCATCAACTCTGGCTACCTCCAAGTTGTTCTCCATCGTCTGCAACCAGTCATCAACATCTAATGGGTTATCTGAAGTGCTAAAGATTGGGGGATTGGTATTCTAGACGTTCTTCAGCTTGGATCCTTGATGATCCTGATTTCCATGCCCTTGGTTGTTGAGAGCCATCTGGGCGATCTGTTGTAGTGTTGCTAGATTAGCTTGGCACTCTGCCCTGCTTGCTTCTCTATCTGCGATGAGATTTTGCAAGATCTGCAGCATTGGGTCTTGCGACGAGCTACTCCCTCCTTGGTTTCCACGATTCATCTGAAGATTGAGGTAGATAAAGGGGGTAAGAGGGAAAGTTCTATGGTTCAAGATTTTGGGTTTCAAAGCTAAAACTTTGAGTTTGACTCAGGTTTTTGCAACTAACTTCATTTCATTCATGCAAACAGGCACACGATACAAACACACACACATCACAACAAAGAAAAGCAGATGGTTTTAAGAACCATTCTGCAAGCTACGATACAGTGGGACTGATACATCTCATGCTACGACAGTTCTCTAGTGCATCTACTCATCGTCAATGAAGTCGGAGTCATCATCGTCAGTGTAGAATTCCACAGCATCCTCCTCCAAAAAGTCATCATCATTGCTGAGGTAAGAATCCACATCTCCCTGGATGTCTTCACCCTCATCTTCTTCTTCCTTCGCGGCAAGATGAGCTTCTTGCTCCTTGACGGTCTTCTCGAGGTCGGCCACCTTTTTGCGAAGACGGGCGATGATGCGATCCTTCTTCTCGCGTTGGAGGTGAAGAGATTGACGGTCCTTGACAAGTAGTGAGAAAGTCTGGGCCTTCTAGGTGGCAATGGCACGGTTGTGGTTGGCGAACTCCCTAGCATTGTCCAACTCCTTCTAACGATCGTACAACAAGAAGTCAAGGTTTTCCACTTGCCACTTCAGTTCTAGATGACTTGGCATTTCCATTGGCATTCCCATGAAGTCACGTCTTGCATAGTGAGCAAAACGGGTTCCTTGGATCTGGTTGACACTGAGGGCACATAGACGTGCGAGAGCTTCATGCATTGCCCTGGCTAATCCATCTAGCCAATTGTTCTCTCTCAAAGAGAACTGGATTTTGCCAAACATTGGTGCTTGGATGCTTCCTCGAAGATCAGCGGTGACGAGCCACTTCAAATCTCCTCCTGGGGGTCCTGGAAGTTGAGCTCCAAGAAACTCCGGATGCGGGCGTCCCAATAACTCAGACAGTGAATCCAGATCCCTTTCGAAGATCAGCTGACCTCCATTTCCCAACTGGTAGAACTTGCTGAACTGAGACTCCATCTACAAGAATTAAGGATGAGGAAGTTAGTGAAGTGATCAAGTGTGTCAAATTTTATGTAGTAATGTAAAAATTGGAGGAACATGAATTTTTGAGAAAGAATGAATTCCTAAGGGTAAGGGAGAAAATACTTTTTCATAAATAGTCACTTTGGTTTTTAAAACTAAGTTTTTGGTTTAGACATCCATTCTAACTAGGGTCTCCTATGGTCAGGATGGCTCTGATACCAACTTGTCAATACCCGGATTTTTAATCCCAGATGCCTGTTATGCCATACCTCGCAATCCCAGGATTACCATTTTTGCAAGACATAACAGATTGGATATCACAGTACATCATCCATTACAAACCATACATAAGGTCTTACACAAATAAAGGATCTCATGATCCGGTCTTAACACAACAAGCAGCGGAATAAATAATAAGCGTAGCGGTGGGGTCCATCTTCAGGGGCACAGGCAATGCTAACGAAGGCAGATAGTCCTAGTTATCATAGCCGTCCTACTAACCGTCATCTTGGTAGTCTCCTTCATAGTCTGGCCATGAGAATAGCCAGGGACAAAAGCCATGAGTACTCTTTAAGTACTCGCAAACTACCACTAACAAGTAGTATAGTTCTAGTGTAAAGTGCTAACTCTAAGTTTGACTATGAAGTTAAGTTTGAAACCTAAGCTGAGTTCAGAAACAAAGAAAGATAAAATAAGGTTCTAGAATCACTTAAGTTGGGAAGCTAGTGTCATTGTCACAACCCTGTTGTGGTCAAGTCAAGATTCATCATCAATTTCATAAGTCATTTTGAAAACATCTGACAACGAAATAGTATGGCCACTCCAACTGTCCATAATCACGGACGCGGCTATTCGAATAGTTTGACACTCTGTAGAGGTGGTACACTTTCACCACAAGATTCGATACATCTGTCGGGGATAACCCTGAATCATCATACTTAGTATGCATATAATCAAACATAACCTTTCCTTTACACACCCTAGTATAAGCACCTCTCCTATGAGCATGGCCTCGCAACCATGACCATCTGTCATCTTGGGCACTTCATAGGTGGACAACATTGAGAGGTAGCCTCATCCCAAACCTCTCCCGCGAGGGAACTAATACTAATGCATATAAACTTTCGGCTAAGCTTTACCTAATTCAGGTATTGTGGTTGTACGGTAAAATTGGAATGGCATCGCATCCGAATCCAACCATCGGTTTTGTAAAAGGGTTAAGGCTCATGCCTCAACATTTTCATCATCATAAACCATTTGTGTTTCTCAACACATGTCAAAACATCCCAATAGAATGACTCCTCATTCCAAGGTTCTGATAATTTATTTTCACCAAGTATTCCCATCTAAAGTGACTCAAGTTTTTATCTACTCTAAACTACTAAGTTAAGAGTGTTCACTAAGGTGGAAAGATGGGATCAATCTCATGCCATGGAATGACATCTAAGGATATCTAGATAGGTCAAGTTCTATACTTTTTATGCTACCTTCAAAAACAAGTAAAGGACTTTGGTAAAGTAAAGAAGTAAAAGCTTGAGAGTAGACTTGGAGTAAGTACTAATCGAAGTGCCTAATGCATCTTGCTTAAGTCATCTATATATTCTAGCTTGCTAACAATAGCTTGCTCAATTTACTTGAAGTGCTAGGCTTGCTAGTATAATACTTGCAAGTGTTATATTGCATTGTTAATGATGGCTTGCCTTGGTTGGTGTAGTGGTTGAAGTTTTCTTCCTCCTCTTGATAGAACTCCTCCTCCTCGAAAGTTTGGTCGGTACTATCGTCTATAAATACATATGGAGTACAAAATCACCAAACAAGGCTTAACTAGTCTACTTAGCACTCTAAGGCACACATTTGATGATCTATTACCATCATAAGCATCACAAGGTTTTATTAACTAGTTTCATCCTTTTTATTTAAGAAAAGTAATTTCTACTCATTGAAAATAACTAAGATTCAATATTCACCACTTAAAATATGGGATCATGTGGAAACATGTCATCACCACATATTCTAACATGTGGGAATATGATTTAAGGGTTGGATCACATTTACTTAAGGTTAAGTTTATTATTTAATGATTTAAAGTGACTAGAAATGCCTATATAGCATTATTTTGGTACTAGTCCAAAGTCACTGCATGGAAACCTTAATATTATTACATATTCAGATAGGTATGGTTAAATATGATTTTCGAGAGTTCGAATCAACTCAAAAGCTATCATGGTTGATTTTATAAAAATGTTTGAAGGTGCAAATGCTTCTGTCTTGTTATTTTTACTAGGGGAGATCTCTAACTCTAAATGAATTAATCCCAACAGGCTTGGATAGATCTTTTCAGAAGCTTTCCAACACAATTGGAATCACTCTATTTGGATTTTTAAATCTCCCTAAATTGATTTTTAAACTAAGGGACAAAACTAGGTTCAAACTAAATTAGAAAAACCTAAGTTTGAATTACTGGGCTAGCGCGGGAAAACTAGTGGGCCAGCCCAGTGGCGTTCCACGGCGCAGAGAACAGCTGACAGGTGGGGTCCACATGTCATTGGCTCTTTACACGTGAAGCGGTACGGGGCGATGTGGGCCGTTAGATTAAAAGGAAGATCTACGGTTGTGGCTTGTCGTCGACGACGGACAGGTCGCCGGCGAGGGCTAACCCTAGCGGCTCGGTGGGGGTCTGGGGCAACTTACCGGGGCTCCGGTGAGGGTCGGTGAGGCGGGCAAATGAACTGGTAGATGACGGTGATCCTCATGGTACCGGTGGCATCCCGAGAGGTGGCCTTGATGAACGACACCCTTCTCCTCCTTCCGCGGCGGACTCCGACAAAGTTCCGGCGCTGCGGACGGTGGCTTGCTCCGGTGGGGCTCTAGGAGTGCTGTGAGAGGCAGGGGATGAGAGTGGTGTGAGGAGTTGGTGCTAGGGTGGCCTCCTTTTATAGGCGCGGCGAAGCGGCAGAGGACCATGGGTGGTGCTCGCCGGTGACGACGGCACAGCGAGCTAGAGGTGTGGGCGGTGCGCTAGGACGGTGGGCGGTGCCCTGGCGAGTGTCACGGAGGTGCGTGTGCAGTGGTTTGCGGTTAGGGGAGGTGAGTGGGGCTGCACGCACGATGTCTCTGCCGACGGCGAGTTTCGCGGCGGCCGGCGACTATAGGGCACGGTCGGGGGAAATAGGATGTTCGTTAGCTTCCTAGGACGGTGGTGTTCGTGTAGACGGGCGGCTAGAGCGAGGCGGGGTCTGATCGAGCGGGGGCCATGCACGCTCTGCGGGCGTTGTTGGCATGGCCGACAGTCTCCGGGCGCGGCGGTTCCTGGCTGCTCCGGTCGTTGTCCTCAGGTTGGGGCTGGTGGGCGGTGGAGGTGGACCACAGGCGACCTCCTGGACATGCTGGACGACGCTGGCGACGGTTGTGGCATGCTGTCGCTGGTGGGGGTGCCCAAATGGTGCTCGGCCTTAATGGCCATGACCATTTGGTCGTGGCACAGTGGGTGGCCAGGCTAGAGAGGGGTAGGGGAGTGCACTGGGTGACTATGGTTGCAAAATGGGAGACCAATTTGGTCCAAACACTGCTCCAAATAGTGTTTTTGGTTTTTGTTTGAATCCTGCCCTCAAGGTGTTTGTAGAAATGGCCGAAAGAACTCAAGTTTCGAATTTTTGGATGATTTTTTGTGGAGTTGCTAGACACATGCTTAAGCCTCTGTGGTTGCTTGGGATTTGAAAATGGAGCTCATTTGAGTGGTTTTTGAATAAGTGTGATCTAGATACCTACACTAGATTCAATTTTCAAATGCCATTTAAATTTAGTGTTTGAAAGTTTTTGGCAGATCACAAAGTGGGCCTTGGTAAATCAATACATGTGCTAGCAAGGGGTGCAAAGATCCATATTTATTTCTGTTAGGAATTGAGTTCTAGGAATAGCCAAAGTAGGCATGTTGATTAAAATGACACAAATGACCATTTCTTTCTTTTATTCATTTTGATTTGTTTTTCTTTGGGATTTGTTTGTGAATGATCTAGATGATGTTTATTTCACCTAAGAATCATTTTACAAGCAATGGATCACTTAATCATGGCAATTCAAATCAACTCCTAATTTAAATGCACACAGATATGAATGCTTTAATAATTTTAATTGGAAAAGTTTTTGTTAACCCTAATTTTGATGATTTGGATATTGAGCACTTGGATTAGAGTTTTTGGATGTTACACTTCCCCAACTCTAAGCACTTTTGAGGCCCACATATCATTCCTATCTTCCCACTTCAAAAATAAATATTTTTGAAGAGCTTTATTATTTCTTTTGCCTATCTTCTTAAATGGCAGAAATGGAATAATAATAGTTTTAAATACTTTTAAGCCTCATTAAATCTTGGGAAAATTCCCCTAAGTGTGTATTCACATTTGGGACCATCTCACATCAAAATCTAACAAGGTCCAACGTAAAAATATCAAATGAGCTCCAATACTTCAATTCTGCAGTTTTTGAATAAACGGATTTTAATGGACTTCTAATCTTCTGAAAAATCCCAAATAATTAGAGGGCATGTATCTTAATCACACCCGTCTACCAGCACCCTTGTTCCAGCATGCCAGGATCAGACCCTTAAACTTGCTTCACAATCACCTCCTTAACCAATATTCGAGTTTTTGCAAACTCAAGTTTCTAAACCAACCCAACCACCACCAAACTGGTCAACCAAATTTGCACCACACACCTCTCACTCCCCTGGTCGAGATTACTGTAGCACTACCCCCTTGGGTCCCATGTGCTTGTATGAGAGAAGGGGATGCATATCTTGCAAAAGATCTTGTACATCAAAAGCAGTAGCAGCCACCTCCCCCCCTCTCTCTCTCGTTGAGCTGATGGCCCCAGATACCACCAATGCCGCCCTCCTCGACCAATGCCCTTGTCCTGCCCTCCCCCATGATCCCCATGGACCTTGTCCATCATGGACCTCCCCACTCTAGATAAAAGGGCCAGAGGCTGGCCAACCCCCTCTCGGCCTCTCATTTGCTCCCTCCTACTCCCACTCACCTCCCCTGAGCACCACTCCCTCTCCCTTGCCTTGTCCTGCCTGAGAGAAAGAGAGAGAGAGAGCTCTCGGCTCCCTCCATAGATTTGAGCAAGGCTCCCTCCTCCCCTCTTTCGCCCTCTGCATGTCACACTATTGGATTCTCCTTGATCCCCTGCATCTAACCATGCCCTTGTTTTCGGCAAGCAGCAGGTCCTGGGTGCTACTGCGTCGAGCTCCGATGAGCTTGCCACGACCTCCACCGCGCGAGCCACCCCCAGTCGCGGAACTAGCCTCTATCGCCCCTCATCGGGACCACCGCCGTGTGCCGCTTCACCCCCGCCCCTCCTCGGCGCCTCTTCGCCCCGCTGGTAAGATCCCCGCGCCGCCCCATCGCTCCCCTAGGGTTTCATCTCGTCGCCGCCGTGACAGAGGAGGACGACGACCCCTCATCGTCGATCCGTTTCTAATCGGATGGCGCTGGGCCGCCGATACCCCTTCGCGTCCTCTCGCCCACTAACGAACGGGCCTCGCCCGTTAGTTTCAAAATCGCCTCCCGTGCGTGCGCAGCTCTGGTGGACCGATTTCCCTTGTGCGGCTTGTTTCCCCTCCAGATCTGGCCCACGAAGCCCCTTTTTCTTTTCTTTTCCCTATATATCTAGATCTGTTAATTAGCCTTCTGGTTTAAATCGTTTTGGAAATGGAAAATGGGGTATTTTGTCCAAATAATTTTTTTACTAGGTTCATGTGTGTTTTGTGCAACATCCAGAACTGGTCTTTTGCCAAAAATAATTTTTATTATTTATTGGTAATTAATCCACTAAAAGTGGTCTTCTGCACTAAATAAATTCCTCAGGGAGTTGCATATACCCATTTGGAATGAATCAAAGTTCTCCTGGAAGGTAATTGCCTTACCAATCAATTAGCTTAGGCCTCATTCCAAGGTGAACAATAGTTTGTCTATAGTAATATTAACAAAAACAATTAGTTTCTGCCTTAGATATATTCTCCAGGTCAAACCAACTGAGGTATTGACCTATTTCCAACACCCATGGATGTGTCTTATCAAAACCTATCAAACACCATCAGCTTAGATTTTATTGAGCTCTGGTTGAATTCTAGTGAATTAAACTATTATGTTTACCCCTTTCTCACTAGATAAATCCCTCTAGTAGTTATGGATATCCAAAATGGGTCATTCCAATTTCCACGGAATGGTATTCTAAATGCCTACCATGTGCCCTTCGAATCAACTCAAAAGCTTCTGTAGATTTAAATTGGTGAAAAAGACAAAAACCCCACAAAACTGCCTTTGGGAATTTCCTGAGGGCATTATGGTAATTATTTTGACATGATTCCAACTCTAAGTGAACAAGTACATCAAGATCTACCTAACCGCCCAAGTAAATAATTTTTGGTGCTCCAGAACTTTTCTGGTGAATTATTTCCTAAAAACTAGAGTCTTATTCCCTATAAAAATCACTATAAATCTTTCGTAAGTGATAAAATAGTGAAACCACTTTTGTTGGTTTCATTTTATCAATAACTATCTGTTGGTATCATGTTTTTACAATGGTATCTTATAGACTAAGTCTTTGGTCCAAAACCCTCTCATTCCTAGTTTCTAGACTATGAAACCCATATGGTTTCCTTCACATGTTCCAAAACATGCTCCCAATCCTTGTAATCCATTTTCTCAACACCACTACTGATTTGTAAACTTGTATTGACATTTTCTTGCTGTATGGTTTTGATGCTTGAATGCCTTGATTGATTGTGGACTTACTTGTTTGCATGTATGCTCGATATCGGCGATAGACGCGTTTGGGTGACGCCGAGAATAAAGAAGCATTGGGTTATTCTATTTCGGTTATTATTGATATTTTGGTTTTCTAAGAAGTCTAGGGACTTATTGCCATATCACTGTTCTCAGGCAAGCCACCATTCCCGAATTCTGATACGTGTCCTACTCTTTTCATTACCTATTTTGTATCTCCTTAAATTGCATTATTTATATGCATGTCTTGTTTTATAAAACAACGCTAATAACTTGGCTCCTCCAAGTTATGATTTGGTGTCCCTCGTGGCATCCACCTTGAGGTAAACCTACCACTTACCCCTTTAGATTGAGGTTATGACGATTAGCATCCTACCCCGTTGAGAAACCCCAGATTTTTGATGAATAAACTGTTTTTGGGATTTACCCTACTACAAAGGTTTAAAAAATGCTTTGTAAAACCCTTGGGAAGAGGCATCGCTCCCAAGTGGATGTTTACTAAAGAAATGGTGATGATGAGAAAAATGGGCAAGAGAAAGAGAAGGGATGTTCTACGCCTCTACCAGAACAATTTATCCGTGCAACCACATTATCCTAGGTCCTGGGGCTTAGCTCGTAGTTTGTCTTCATTAGCCGAGGCAGCTTGTACAATGCTTATGGGGAGAAATCCCTTGAATTCCGGGCAGGCACTAATAGTCCTATGGATCTGGAGCCTGTAGCTTGCTTCGGCAAGAGTGATCCTGTCTTGGCAGGAGTGCCGGTGCAACAATTGGGTCTCCCGCGGACGGTATGACTTAGGTGGTACGGAAGGAAGTGGAGTCACCAAGTTAAGGTATACGCCAAGCTACGGTTTGGGTATACACGTGTACGGAAGGCAGGACTATGGCTAGGAGCCACATACTCATTGCCGGGGAGAACAAACCCAAAAGGAAAAGCATCCTTTGCTAGGGTCGACAAGCGAACGGTTAGGTTTGATTATCCGAACCCTCGTATACCGTGTGTAGTGGGCCATGGTTTTATCCCGGTGGATGTATTGATTCTTGTGGGGAAAGTGCACAAACTCTGCAGAGTATAATCTATTCGAATAGCTGCGTCCACGGTCAAGGACGGTTGGAAAGGTGATGGCTAGGAGTACCCAAAAATGTGGTGTTTGGAAAAATGGATGAGAGTGTGGAGGTTCCAAGGGAACCGAGTTTAAAGTTCTGTTTTGACCAGAGATGGCCAAAGAGGTTTAAAAAGGGTTTCTCTCCAAAACTGTCACTACAAGAAATATGTTCATTTGTGACCCTCCATATGTGACCATATAGTGAAATTTTGTCACAAATTGTGACCAAATTTCACTATATGGTCACATACGTAGGGTCACAAATGAACATATTTCCTGTAGTGTGTTTTCAAAAAGTTTTTCAACAAGGATATGGGGATATCCTGAATTATAAAACAAAGGCATGTTTCAAAACTCTTTTTCAACAAAGATATGGAGATGCCATACTACAAGAGATATTCTGGGCTTTTCAAAAACAACCCTAGATAAAGCTATCTCACCACAACCAGAATTGCATTTCCTTAATTACCTTATCCAGGTGGTTTGCGAGTACATTCAAAAGTACTCATGGCATTGTCCCTAGCTATTTACTTGGCCAGGTTTTTGGAAGCTTGTCAACGGAAGATTAAGGTGACGTCTAGCGAGCTGGGCCTTCCTCCCAGTCAGTCGCTTGTAGGTTGAGGCATGATTGGGCCCTGCGTGTGATGAAGCTCCGCTGCTAAAAGATTGTGTAGCCATAATGGCAACTATGTAAGTCTTGTATTCGTTATGTTTCGGATGCTGTAATGATACTTGTTGGTTATGCTCCACGGCTCACTAATCATGGGAACATAGATATTTACATAACAGGGATTGCTCGGATGATTAAATCTGGGGGACCCCATAGGATCTGTCGAAGTGCATCGACCAAACACTCAACATGTCTGGGGTGTTAGGAAGCTAGAGCTCCATCCATGGAACCAGAAAAACTGGGATCACCTGCAACTGTATTGTTGTGCACCGCACATAGGTGATGTACCATGGAGAAAGTTCAATGCCCTAGAGGGCCACTCACCCCGTTTCCTCGGGGTTGATGAGGATGTGAGACAATGGGGCATTGTTGACCACAATTATCGGATGCTCCATGAAGTAGTGGCACAGTCGACATGCTGTCATGAAGACACCATACGCCAGCTTCTGATAGTGCGGGTACTGCTGCTTGGTGGGTAACATGGGTATACCTTACATGTATTCGAGATTAGCTTATACGGTCCAACGCAACAGGAGTTTATCGTGCGAACGAAGCCCAGTAAGGATTCAGGTGGTCTACTAGAGTACGACTTCTTGAAGAACATGACAAAGAATAGATAGAAACTTGAAGGGAAAACCCCAATTTGTAACCGACTCTCTTGCTATCCCGAGACCTAGCCTCCCTATATAAAGGCTAGGAGGGGGTGGCGAGGAGGACAATACATAGCCCCCGCATACACTTTACCAGATTACATCTGCGCACTCCTTGTAACTTTCGATTCCCTCGTAATCAAGAGCAAACAAGTAGGAGTAGGGTCCTCTTCGAGGCCTAAACCTGGGTAAACCTTGTGGCACCTATGTGCTTGTTTACTAGTCAATCGATGCCTCTAGCGCTCCCCAATTCCTCGAACCTAAGTCCATCATTGATGGGCATTGATGAGTTAACCCCTCGTCAGTGGGTGTGAGTATCTCGTTGAGGTAGTACACGGTCCGCTGCACCCCATGTATTTTTCCTTCCATCGCCCTTTCAATGACGAGCACGGTGCTGACCACCTAGTGTGTGGTGATATGTACATCAACATAGGATGTTTCTCCTGAGGGGTTACGAGGATGGGAAAGGTTGATAGGATGCGCTTGAGGTCGTCGAAGGCTTCTTGTGCTTCATTTGTCCACTCGAGCTTGTCCGTCTTGCGGAGGAGTTGGTAGAAAGGGAGGGCCCTTTCTCCCATCCGACTGATGAACCTGCTGAGTGCCATGATTCACCCGGCCAACTTCTAGATGCTCTTGATGTTCTTAGGCTTCTCCATGGCCAGTATGTCTTTAATTTTCTTAGGGTTTGCCTCGATTCCTCTTGTAGAGATGAGGTAACCGAGAAGTTATCCGGATGGGATGTTGAAGGCGCACTTTTCTAGATTTAGCTTGATTCTGTAGCGGTCAAGGTTATAAAAGGTGAAAGAACATTTCATGATCTCTAGTGTTTTGTGTGTTAGATTACAATACCAAGGAATATTTAATGTGTGTTGAGTGCTGCAGATAATTGCCCATTCAAAAAGCTGCCAAAACAGAGCTTTGGGGGCGGATTATCCGTCCCTGTCAAGGGCCAGATTATCCAACCCTGGCTCGATCGACAAAGTGGACAAGGCACATCACACGTATGGGGGCAGACTTTCCCTTGGATTGTCCGGCCAGGGCTGGACTTTTTGCCCGGGCCAGATAATCTGCCCCCGGGAATTTTTGCAAAGGGAGCCAAGGCGCGTCATATAGTGTGGGGGCAGATTATCCCTAGGAAATTCCGATTCCAGGGCGGAGTTTTGCCCCGGCCGGATAATCCGTCCCCCACTTGGGCCGGATAATCCAGCCCTAAATTCTTCAATGGTTGTGTCTGGATAGGTGGTATAAGTACCCCAATTAAACCTCCTGTCAGACCTGTTGTTTCATACGAAAAAGTGTAGTACTATTCTTCAAGTTCAAAACCGAGATCTCCATCTTCATCCACCCGAAGGATCCGATCTTTGGGGAATCGAAGGAGGAGGCTTCGATCTTCATCAACACCAATCAAGCGCTTCACTTCCCCTCCATTTACTTGGAGGATTCTTGATCTAGTATTTCTTCCAAATATCTAGATCTCATTTTTGGTTATTGATAATACTTATTCTTGTGGCAACTTGTTGTCATCACGGGAGCCTCCAATTCAGTTGTGGATGTGTTCCCCACTAGTGTTGTAAAGGCACCGGTTCCTGCCTCGAAGGGTACCAATAGTGGAAAGGTGGATCAGGCCTTTGGTGGCAATATACATCAGAGAACAGGGTGAGGTCTATTGTGGCATGGTGGTCTTAGTACCGCAGACCCCTCCAGCGCAGACGTATTTCCCTTAACAAGGAAGGAACTGCGGTCAAACAAATCTAGTGTCTCTACGTTCTCCACTACAGTTACCCTGTTTCTCGCTTTTACTCGCTTAGTAGTTAGGTTTGCATATAGGGAAATTCTCTGTAGTTGCATATCTAGAGAATTTATCTTTGTGTCAAGCCTAAAATTGAAAAAGAATTAAAATTTGGAGTAGAACCTATTCACCCCCTCTAGGTGCCCATATGATCCATTTCAATTGGTATTAGAGCCTCCACTATTTATTCGGGCTTTACCGCCTAAGAGAGTATGGGTACTAAGGGAGATGGTAGTGAGGCCGTGGTAAGGTCACCATGGATGATCTCAAGTCGTTGGAAACAACCTTGGTGAAAACCATGGAGACTCAAATGCAAGAGATGCGTGAAATGATAGCACGTCTCTCGCGACTCACGGTTATTCCTCCATCTACTACTAGGGCTTGAACTCCTATTTCTAAGGACAAAGCCAAGGCTAACTGCGAAGAAAAGGAGTTGGAAAGTGAAGATAAAAATAATGGCTCCTCCTCCAAAAAGGGAAGTGGTATGGAGGACTATAGTGAGGTCTCTCACTTATATTCACTCGATCCACCAATCCCTCACCCTCATATAAATAATAGCGGCGATCCACCCAAGCTTATTGCATCTTCTTGTATCAATGGCAATTCTTGATGTAATCTCATGTGTGAAGTTTGTCCATTGAGCTATGTAGGATTATTGAAGGTGGCCTCCACATTGGAGACCCCAACAACTTGACAAGAAGAGAAGTCTTTGATAGCCAACTCAACGCAACTGCTCTACACATGATTCAACTTGGTGTGGGTCCCAAGGACATGCCACACATTGAACACTTCAACACCGCCAAGGAAGCTTGGGATGCACTCACTGATCTATTCATTGGAAATGAGAGCATGAGACTAAATAGGTATGATTCTCTAAGCAATGAAGCCGACGGATTCTATATGTTGGATGGTGAGGACCACGAAGACATGTATAGAAGGCTCAAAGGTATTGCCACACCATTTAGAAAGCATGGTGCCACACATGTTGATGATGCGTGGATCAAGAGGAAGTATGTGAGTGCTCTCATGCCATTTGAGCCCACTGATTTGAAGAGCTTATAAGGAAGACACAATTATCACCAAATGACTTCCAATGAAGTCATGCAAGAAATGGCAGCCTTCAAAGTTGCAGTGAAGAACACCGAAGATGCTCGTGCTTGAGCAATTGGAATTCAAAAAGGCGTGTATGTCGCATTGAAGGCAAATGTCATTGAGCAAGATGAAGATGATAGAGAATTTCACATTGTCTCCATGAGCTGCCCCGAGGAGGTCAAGCATGCTCATGGTGAGTACATGGAGTTCTACGCAAGAAATTTTTGAAAGGACCTGTTGGGGTTCCACGTATGAAAAACAATAAAATTTTATCCTACGCCCCTGAACACCTGAAGCTGCTAGGACCTTTCTATTAGTAATACAGTAACAAGAGGGGCTTTTCACGAACTTACCCTCAAAAACCGAAAAGCGTTGTCAACGCTCAGGGGAGCGTGGTTGATGTAGACGAGCCGAAGCCGACCTCAAGGTCGTGATGATGTCCTTGCGCTCCTTGGCTCCAACGACTTGAGTGCCTCAAGTGCGACACCTCGTGGGGAGTTACACACGTCCGGTGCCTGACGATGACTCTCGCTTCCCCGATCCAGCAGCAGTTGCGGAAGTAGAGCTCCTAGATCCGAATCCTGCAGCGGGACGACGCTCCACGGTGAAGATGTCTCTTGCTCGCGCAGTCCAGACTTGGGACCATGGTCACGAGAGAGAGAGGTGATGTCTACGCACTTCTATTCTTGTAGACACTTGTTGGGCCTCCAAGTGCAGAGGTTTGTAGAACAGCAGCAAGTTTCCCTTAAGTGGATTACCCAAGGTTTATCGAACTCAGGGAGGAAGTGGTCCAAGTTATTCCCTCTCAAGCAATCCTGCAATCAACATACAAGAAGTCTCTTGTGTCCCCAACACACCCAATACACTTGTCAGGTGTATAGGTGCACTAGTTTGGCAAAGAGATAGTAAAATACAAGTGGTATGGATATAAGACAACGATGACAAAAAATATACTTGATGGCCCAAAATATATCTAGCTCGTTGGGGAACCCAAAGAGGAAGGTATGATGAGCATAGCAACAAGTTTTCCCTCAGTACGAAACCAAGGTTATCAATCCATTAGGAGCAAGGAAACACCCCAAAGGTGTTGCTAGCTGAGCCTTGGCAGGGCGCACTACCGGTGCTAGTAGCAACGTGGAGACCTGCACAACACAACCACAGAACTTTGCCCCCAACTTGCGATGAGGTTGTCAATCTCACCGGTTTTGATGAAAACAAAGGATTAAACGTATCTAATGGAAGAAAGTAGTAGTTTGCAGGAAGTAAACACAAAGCAGTAAACAGTTGATTGTAGATTGATGTAAAAGATAGGACCGGGGTCCATAGTTCACTAGAGGTGGCTCTCCTTAAGATAGATATCATGCTGGGTGAACAAATTAGAGCGGGGAAATTGACAAACACCGAGAAAGCAATACATGCATATACTAATCATCTTGACTCCTTTGAGATTCGATTGGGCATTACAACATTATACATAAACCGTCATCCAACTGCATCTATGACTAATAATCCACCTTTAGGTTATCATTTGAACCCCCTCTAGTATTAAGTTGCAGGCAACAGATTATTGCAATACGAATTGCATGTAAAGTAAACAATACGATTGTTCTATGAACAAAGGACTGTTGTTTTCTCCCTAGTAGCAACAACACATCTAGTACCTTAGAGATTTCTGTCACTTCCCCAGATTACTAGAGGCATGAAGCCACTATCGAGCATAAATACTAACTCTTGGAGTTGCTAGCATCTACTTGGCCAAGATAGCTACTAACAACAAAAAGCATTCAAGATCACAAATAACAAAGACATGATAGAATCAATAATCAATCTGAAATAACATCTCAATATCCATCAGATCCCCGCAAACGGAACATGCAGAATTACAAATAGATGATCTTGATCATGAATAGAGCTCACAAGATCTAGACAAGAAAGCACAAAGGAGGAGAACCAGCCATCCAGCTACTACATGGACCCGTAGTCTAGAGATGAACTACTCACGCATCCCGCCGAAGGCTTGCATGATGATGAAGAAGGCCTCCAGGGTGAAATCCCCTCTCCGGCAGGGTGCCGGGAAGAGTTTCAGATCCCTCCTGATCTAGGGACAGAGACGGCAGCGGCTACTAACTCTTTTGTGGAATTTTGATCGGGTACTTAGGGTTTCTGTACCGGAGGCATCATATATTCGGAAGGGGGGCCGAGGGGGTGCCTGGGCTAGCCACACCACCCCCTGGCACGGCCAGGCGGTGTTGCCACCCCCTAGCACCTCTCCGTCTCGTATTCTGGCTCCGTGTGTCCCTCGGTGAAAAACTAACTTTGGCTTTTGTCCCCTCCAATTCCGAGAATATTCATTTTCTGACTTTCCTGGAACCAAAAACAGCAGAAAACAGGCAGCTGGCACTGTGGCTCTTGTTAATAGGTTAGTCCAGGAAATCATATGAAAAGTACTCCAAAGTCTGGACAAAACACAATAAAGTAGATAAAACCAAGCATGGAACATCAAAAATTATAGATACATTTGCAATGTATCAAGAGGGGGGAGAGAAAATATCAATTAGAGGTCCTCCCAAAAGTGGGGAGACCTTTATTGATTAATGGTGTATTTATCTGGCCAAATACGCCCACTATATATAGGGGGAGGGGAGGTACTACCTCCCTCAAAGTCCCGGGGTGGGACTAAAGGAGAGGAGGGGTGGGGGAGGCGCCGCCGACCACCCCCTTGGCCCCTTCTCCCTCTCTCCTTTCCCTAATGGGCCCTCTCCCTCCGGAAATTGGCCCATTAAGCCTTTGACCATTTAAACTGATTTTCTCTTTATTAAATAATTATGAAGAAATGATTAAATCAACATTTAACATTCATTCACATATTATTCAATCTCTGTGGCTATGGAACACCTTCCACCTCCACTCCGGACAACCTCTGGACTTACCGAAACCCTTCCGGTTTTCTCTCTACTATTCTTCGGCGATTCCACCGATCCTATAAACACTCTCTAAGCATCCTCAAGCCCTTAAGCATGATACCCCATGGTTCGGGAACACTCCAGACATGGTCGGGACACTCCCGCACCAATGATCGATAGAGGGACCTAGATGGCCATGTGACCCCTGTGCGTTCCACGAAGATCTTTCGTTGTTTGAACCGGGACAGTCGTGTCTTATTCCCTTTGTCACCCGATACTTGCATTGCCCAAGATCGGATCAATGCCATCACCATATCATGTTCAATCTCGTTACTGAACAACACTACTTGACTCATTTCGACAAGTGATATCCATGTGATCAAATCACACGCTGCGCAACTATTGGATATAACTTCTCTGAGTGGGCCCTTGAGTATCTTCCCGTCACATGGACAGTCAAATCCCGCTCTTGACATATATTGCCTCTACGGTTTCCTCCGAGTACCTGAACACACCTTTATAACCACCATATTACCAGATGGCGTTTTATGCTATCTAAGCACTCTCGGGAGATAGCGATTGATATAGCCTCACAGTCTAAGGAATAGTCTACGAGGATCCATTTCTAATCATCGTAACTTGAACTTCGTGACATGATCGGGTCACGATGTTTAGGTTGGGTATTGGTTCATCATCTCATTCTCAGAATATGATGACTCCATTTCCAACTGGCATAAATGCCACATGATCAGGAAACATGATCATCTGTTGACCAATGAACCAGTGACTAGAGTTTCACTAGGAACCCCTGGTTGTTTGTATATCACACGTGTATTGATGTTTCCACTCAATATAGTTATAGCATGATATAAAAATTAATCATAAACTTTATGAAATATGATAATAGTCCTTACTACTATTTGTCTCTAGGGCATATTTCCAACAGGACCCAGCTAAAGCAAAATCTGAACTTGAGCGCAAGAATGGGTCAATTGGATGAAAGGAAAACGGTCCAAAGTTGAGAACTTGTTACAGTTGTGGAGACCGTTTGCACTTTGTAGCTGAGTGTCCCTATCAAAGTAGAAAAGATAATGGGGGCATGCGCATTCTCTAGGAAAAGTCAAAGGCACCTCGAAAGAAGCCATTTGTCAAGAAGAATGCTCCTTACAAGAAGCAACCGAAGATTGTTTTGGTAGCACAAGAGGAGTACTCATCCGCAAGTGAAGACGAAGAGGATGATGATAGCTCACGAGAGGTGGCTGCCATAGCCACCACATCTACACCTACGTCTCTCTTCGACTCTCCGAATGAGAATGCCATCAACAAGAACGTCACTTGCCTTATGTCAAGAGGTTCCGAGGTATCACCTTCTATCACTTCCTTTCCTAAGACTATTATGGATGTTGACATGGATGATCACACTAGTCTTAAAGTTAAGGAAGAAGTTATTTCTTTGGATTATTTTATCACTAACTTGCAAGGTGAGCACAAAATGCATTTCGAGGCTCTTATAGGTGAACTTTCTCACTCCAAAGAGCTCTTCGAGGAAAAGAGCAGAATTGAAAGAGAGGATGCAATGGAAATTGCATCCTTGAAGATTTCTCTAGAAGAAGAAGAAAAGATTCGAGTTTCTCTAGAGGAGAGACTTGAGTAAACTGAGGAGTCACATGACTAGATTGTTGCCAAGCTTGTAAAGGAACGTGATAATGCTATTTCCAAGGAAAATAAATTACAGAAGGAAAAGATCGAATTTGGGGCTGCTCATGCTAGACTCTCTGAGAAATTAGAGAACTTGACATTGCTCACAAGGAATTGGAGTGTGTTGGGGATATACTTTCCGGGTATCTTCACAGTTCCTCACTGACCAGGGTGGCCCACTTCAGGTTAGAGCTTTGCTTCACGGGCGACCCAGTCAAGGAGAGAAGACGGAGTCCAATCCGGCTACGAGAAGGCCCAGAAGACTTACCGACTTAGGGCCATAATGTTACTTGTAGTTCAAGATGTACTCTGTAACCAACTCTTAGTCGTAGCCGGATTGATCTCTCCTATAAACCCTAAGCCGGATATCTATATAAGCCGGCCTAGAGAGAGCCTTTAGGGCACCCAATACTTTATACCCTCAACTCGCACAAGCGATACCCTTGTAACCCATATTCCGGCTCTGCCGTATTACTGGATTGCTAGCAGGAGTAGGATTCGTCCAAAGCCGGTGGATTCGAACCTGGGTAAACTTGTGTGCTCACCGTCCCGGAATACCGTACGTCTCACACCCCTCTCTTCTGCACGCCTCGAGGACCCCCTCATGGCGTACTTGTCCTCAATCTGACGAAAGTTGGCACCCACCGTGGGGCAAGTGAGCTTCGGATCTGCGTTCCGAGCTGAATCTGCAAGAATCGGAATCGGCGAGACCATCGTCGTCGGTCGCATCCTCTACGCCAGTGACGTCCCTCTCATTGTTCTCGACGGGACTTGGATTCCAGCTAGGGAGGCCATGACTGCCTATACAATCACGTCTTTTGGCGAGATCGATGTTTACATCGGTTTCGCCGAAACTGCCCAACCCACCCCAACGGTGATGATAGAGGCAGAAGAATCTTCTGGGTCCCCTTTGTCCGCGGAGGCAGCAGAGTTTCGGATCTCAGAAAACCCTAAACCCACCCAGCCCGCACCAGTTGCGGAGATAGTGGAGAAATCTGAGCCGGAAGAAGACCTCACGGTCCAAGTCGAATCTGGAGTGGATCTCCCTGGAGAAGCCGGATCCTATATCGAGCCACCCGTGGAAGTCGAAATCCAGGAGGAGCATATCAACGACACTGATTCTGGCTCTGATGATGCCGGGACAGATAGGCCTTTCCTCAGGTACACACTAAGATGTATGATACTGCAAGGCGAAAGCACATATGCAATCCTCGAGACCATTAAAAGTTTCGATATGGCTGATCGCGAAAGCCGCAGGTACCTCAGGAAGCACGCATCGCACTTCGTCGGATACGTGGGATATGGATTCGGCTCTGCCGATGCTGGAGAAAACGCCGACTCGGTGCTGGAGGCAATTGGAACAAATGCCGACGTTCCCGCATCCTCGGATGAACCTATGACGTCGGCAGATTTTCGAAAGTTCTCCGCGGAATATGAAGAGGAGTACAACTCCACAGCTGCAGAAGAAGGAGAAGCCATGAATGAAGGATCCGGGGAACACTCTCCCAAAGCACAGGATGACATGGACGTCGGAGATAATCCCGAAGTCCATATGTCCGAAAGTACCGATCAGAGCTTGACTCCGGGAAACGGACCCAAAGCCGTCTTTGCTACCGGCGCTGCCAAGAAGGCAAAGCAAAAGAACAAGAAGAACAAGACCCCAGCAAAAGACCCTCTCACAGAGGAGGTGATTGCCGAGGAATACGAGGAAGACTCGGATGGGGCACTTATCCTAGACGAGCCGAAAAAAGAAGCATCGGTGGATGGACACGTGATCACAAAAGGTGCGCGTAAACTCATCGATGCCGCATTAACCACACCTATCCCTACAGCTGCAGAACTTACTGTAGATGAGTTGGACGAAAGGGCCCAATCCCTAGAAGCGCATCGTCAACAACTCCTCGATGAAGCCAAAAACATCGAGGTGGAGAAGAAACGCATGTCAACCAAGGAGTACATGTCTCAGTTGCATCAGAAGACACGGAAGCCTCACACCAATGATGACCAATTCCCACGTGTTCGTGCCGTCCTTTTTGGAGATGCGATGGGGAAGCCATGGAAAGATAGCAATGGAGATTGGGTATACCCAACCCCAGTACAGAATACCATGGCAGCCCGAGAAATTCTATCGGCTTATCCAGGACCAGAGGAGATCCGCTTGGGTATCAAGCTACTCAACAAGGGACTAGAGCAGCAGAAGGTCGCCCTGTCCGGAAGTCAAAAACTGGTCTCAGATTCTAACCAGTGTCGCACAGATCCGGCATGGGCTAACGTAAGATCCCATTACGTTCGGGCACAGTACCATCACCCCGAACGCAGTGAAGACAATTATTCAAGAACCGGATCGTCGGGACATCATCACAGAACTACCCATAACTGGAGCAATGTCGCTCCAACAGCCGAGAAAGACGCGATCGCTGCACTGAATCCGAGGAATCCTCCCCGATGAGAGTTCAACGATCGAAAGGGAGAAGATAAGGAGAAATGTTGGGAGGAGGATCGTCAGAGAATGCCACCTGCTAGACGTGAGAGCCGTTCGGCTGAGCCTCACCATAGTGGGAACGACGGACGAAGGAACGACGGAAACCATGCTGGAACAAGTCGGCAGGGGCACGTCATAGTCAAGAACCTCCCCGGAACCGGAATAATGATGCTCCGGACGGAGGCCGGCGATCAGCCGGAAACAATTCAGCTGCCCCACCCCCTCCACCAGGCAGTTATCACAACGGCCCCCAAGGAGGGCAAGGAGGACGACATGGCGGAGGAGGTGGTGGTAGAAGCCGAAGACCGGCTCCAAGGCACCGCAGCCACATCCGACATTCGGGACGATCTCTATCCCCGAACGACGCAAGGCACAGGATCAACTCCAATATAGAGGCGCAGCGCTACAAAAACGACGATTTCTACGTGGGCCCAAGTGTTTTGGACCACGCGTCAGAGCTACAAAATTCCCGAAAGGATTTGCTATCTCAAGGCACATCCAAGCCTACGATGACATTGCTCGGCCAGATACCTGGCTACAGGATTTCTTCCAAGCTTGCTGCATTGCCAAAGGCGGAAACAGCCTAGTCGCAACCCGATATCTCCCACTTATGTTGCGGAAGACGGCGCGATCATGGCTCAATGAACTTCCAGAGAACACCATCCACAACTGGTATGACATGCAAAGTGTGTTCTTTCGGAATTTTGAAGGCACATATCGGAGGCCCTGTACGGTTGGAGACCTATAGCGTTGCACCCAGAAAGCCGGAGAAACTTGCCGGGATTACCTCGGATGATGGATTGACACCAAGAACTCCTGTGAAGGAGTAAACGATCAAACCGTGATTGAAGCTTTCATTGCAGGGCTCCCAATTGGTCTACTACGACACCGCTTGAAGTGTGACAAGGTCACTGATCTAGGAGAGATGATATAAATAGCGAGCAAGTATGCAGATGCTGACGACGATGCAGAGGTATTACTCAATGTCCTGGCTGTGCCTCAGTCGGTAAAACAACCAAAGCAACAAGCTCAGAAGCACAAAAATACCTCGGAAGAAAAACCCAACACGGAAATAGCAGTGGTCACTACTGTTTCCAGGTCTGGAGGACAAGGAGGACATGGCGAAGGCCGCGGGCGTGGCCGTGGGACATCAAGGGTCCAAGGTAGAGGAGAGCAACAACCAGGCAAAACCTACACTTGGGCCGACATTGCCAATAACCCATGTGTGCATTACCTAGACGCTAATGGGGGCTCGTCCCACACCAACGCTGAATGTCGTTTTAATGACGACATCAAGAGAGACGATACCGCGAGCTACAAAGCTAAGTGGAAGAAGGGAAAGAAAAATCCCGACAAAGACAAAGAGACCAAGGAAGATTCTGACATGGAGGAAGCTGATGCTTCAAATCCCAAGTCGGAAGGGAAGAAAACTTTTCCCACCAAGAAGGACACCTACGTCACCTTCCTCGGATCTCAACCAGCAAAGGTCAAGAAAGTAGTTCTCCATGAGCTCAATGCAACAGTTCCGGCTGTCCCTCAATATCTGGACTAGTCGGAGGTGGCAATCACATTTGACCGTGCTGATCATCCGCCTAAGCTACACAGGCGAGGAAAATACGCCTTAATCGTCAACCCACTTATTGACGATTATGGTTTCTCCAAGACCCTCATGGACGGTGGTAGCAGCATCAATATTCTCTATGTCGAAACGCTACGCCAGATGAAGATCTCGGAAACACAGCTGAACCATAGCTCTGTGATCTTTCACGGAGGTGTCCCAGGAAGACAAGCTAATTCCCTAGGAGAGATCACTTTGGATGTTACTTTTGGAACTCCAAAGAATTATCGGACAGAGGCACTTTCCTTCGAAGTAGTCTCGTTCAAGAGCGCATACCATGCTATATTCGGATGTTCAGCTTACTGGGCCTTTATGGCTCGTCCGTGTTACATTTACAATATGATGAAAATTCCAAGTCCCAACGGCGTGATCACCATCAGGGGAGACCCGAAGAAAGCGCGAGAGTGCGAGGATGGAAATGCCACCTTTGCCGAAGCCGTGCTGCATGCCCAGGAGTACCAGGAGATCAAGAAGAGCATAGATCCGTCCGAGATGCCCGCAACAAAGAAGGAGGTGACAAAGCCAAATCCGGAGTTCAAGGCATCAGAAGAGATGAAGCAGACGCTGTTGAAGGATGATGACCCCTCCAAGGTGACCCAGATAGGCGTAGGCCTAAGTAGCACATAGGAAAGCGCGCTCGTCAAGTTCCTCCAAGCAAATCAAGATATCCTCGCATGTCAACCATCTGACATGACCGGAGTACCTAGGGAACTTGCCGAGCACTCTCTAAATGTAGACCCGAACGCTAAACCTGTCAAACAGTCCTTACGACGGTTTGGCGATGAAAAGCGTAAGGCAATAGCTAAGGAACTAGCACGGCTCGAGTTAGCCGGATTCATAGAAGAGGTCATCCACACTGAGTGGTTGGCCAATCCTGTAATGGTCCCTAAAAAGGACACCACTGATTTAAGGATGTGTGTTGATTATACTGCCTTGAACAAGGCTTGTCCAAAAGATCCGTTCACTCTGCCTAGAATTGATCAAGTCATCAATTCTACGGCAGGCTCAAAACTCCTCTGTTTTCTCGACGCATATTCCGGTTATCACCAAATCCGGATGAAGGAATCTGACAAAGTCAAGACTTCATTCATAACCCCCTTCAGAATCTTCTGTTTTGTTACGATGCCCTTTGGGCTGAAGAACACAGGAGCTACGTACCAGCGCACGATGCAGCGTTGCCTCCATGACCAATTCAGACGCAATGTACATGCATACGTGGATGATATCGCGGTGATGTCCAAAAAGAAGGAAACGTTGATTTCTGACTTGGAGGAGACGTTCGCCAATCTACGAAAATACAACATCATGCTTAACCCGAAGAAATGCTTCTTTGGAATACCAGCCGGAAAATTGTTAGGTTTCATCGTGTCTCAAAGAGGCATAGAGGTGAATAGAGACAAAATCAATGCTATTCTCAATATTTCCAGGCCAACTCACCTGAAAGACGTACAAAGATTAACTGGTTGCATTGCTGCGGCCAGTCGATTTGTAAGCCGGCTTGGTGAAAGAGCCGCACCATTGTATAAACTCCTGAAAAAGACCAAGGATTTTGTCTGGACTGACGAAGCCGAAGCCGCACTACAAGATTTGAAGAGAGTACTCTCATCTGCTCCCATCCTTGCAGCACCGGAACCTCAGGAACCGATGTTGATTTACATTGCTGCGACAAATAAGGTTGTCAGTATCGTCATGGTGGTGGAGAGACCAGAGGAAAATCAGGAACACCTGGTGCAACGTCCGACGTACTTTGTCAGCGAGGTCCTGCCAGAATCAAAACAGCGGTATCCGCACTATCAAAAGCTGGCTTGCGGTGTTTTTCTAGCATCTCGTAAGTTACGACACTATTTTCAGGAGCATCCAATTACCATGGTGAGCAAAGCTCCCATGAGAGATATAATCAACAAAAGTGACGCCACAGGACGCGTCGCCAAATGGGGAATAGAGCTTTCAGCTTTCGACATTGAGTATAAACCTCGGACAGCAATCAAATCCCAGATCCTTGCTGACTTTATCGCTGATTGGACAGAGACGAAGGAGAACATGGTCCTCCCTGAGTCAGAATATTGGACCCTCTTTTTCGATGGGTCTAAGTCTCGAGGGGGCTCGGGGGCTGGCGTGGTGCTCAAATCACCCCAAGGAGATAAACTTTTATACGTGTTGTAGATCCACTTCACAGCGACAAACAACATTGCTGAGTATGAAGCACTGCTGCATGGAATCTAGATCGCTAAGGATATTGGCATCCGACGTTTGATGTGTTACGGAGATTCGGATCTTGTTGCTCTGTAAGTCTCGGATATTTGTAATGCAAATAAGCACATGGCATCATACAAAGCTATCGTGGATGATCTATCTAAATTGTTTGAAGGGTTTGAAGTTCAACACATCCCTCGAGCAGAAAATGAGGAAGCAGACGCACTATCTCGGATAGGTTCTGCACGGAAAGAGGTCCCGGATGGCGCTTTTTTAGAGCACCTCAAAGTTCCCTCAATAAAGGGAGTAGATGAGGAATATCCGACCAAATCTGACTCACCTTTGATAGCAGTTCTGGCTGTAATTCCCAGCTGGACTCAACCCTACCTCGATTATTTGGTAGATGGCAAATTACCCGAAGACGAGGTACTGAGCCAGCAGATTATCCGACGAACAAAAGCCTATACTATTGTTAAAGGTGAGCTCCATAAATGGAGTGTTTCTGGGGTCTTTCAGCGTTGTGTATCTCCAGAAGAAGGAGTGGAAATCTTAAGGGAAATCCACGAAGGCGAGTGTGGTCACCATGCTGCAGCCAAATCTTTAGTGGCAAAAGCTTTTAGACACGGATTTTTCTGGCTTACAGCTCAGGCAGATGCCGAACGATTAGTCAAGACGTGCAAAGGCTACCAAAAGTACGCCAAGCAAGCTAATGTTCCGGCTGATCAGCTGTGAACAATACCTATAACATAGCCCTTTGCGGTCTGGGGGCTTGATATGGTATGACCATTTAAACAAGCTCCAAGTGGATTTACTCACCTCTTAGTGATGGTGGATAAATTCACCAAATGGATCGAGGCTAAACCTGTCACTAGTTGTGATGGAGCAACAGCAAAAATATTTGTCGAGGATGTTATAATCCGGTATGGTTATCCGCATAGCATTATCATGGACAACATGAGTAACTTTTCCATGGGAGAATTGGCTGAATTCTGCGACGAGCAAAATATCCGTCTTGACATTGCGTCAGTGGCACATCCATAGGCTAACGGACAAGTCGAAAGAGCAAATGGTTTAATCTTACAAGTCCTGAAACCGAGACACGAAGCACCACTACGACATGCTGCGGGGGCTTGGGCAGAGGAATTATCCTCTGTAATTTGGAGTTTACGAACAACTCCGAACAGGTCAACAGGATACACACCTTTCTTCTTGGTCTATGGCGCAGAAGCAGTTCTTCCTAGTGATTTAAGTCATACTTCTCCTAGAGTGGCCGCGTATATCGAAGAGGATGCCGAGATTTCTCGACAAAATGATCTCGACTTAGTCGAAGAAGTTCACGTCGTTGCTGAAATGAGATCTATAGCCTATCAGCAGAAGTTACGCAAGTATCATAGCCAGAGGTTCCGAAATAGATCTTTCAATAAAGGTGATTTGGTTCTCCGGCTTGTGCAACAAAGAAAGCACAAACTTTCCCAGTATGGGAAGGGCCCTTTTTAGTTAGTCGAGTATTGCACAATGGATCGTACTACTTAACTGACATGAGGCCAGTCAAAGAAAGACCTGCTACTAAGAAGAGAAAGAGAGCTGGAGGCAGTACAAATCCGGATGAGTTAGACAGACTGTGGAATATTGCTCAGCTACGTCCCTTTTATTCTTAGTTTATCCTTCTTTGTAATCATACATATGTACATGTTCTGAGAAATAAAAGTTTTGGTTGCCTCAAGTTTTTCTGAGAAGTTTTTACCATCTTATTTCCAAATGATCATGTCATCGTCGAAAATCCCAGAATGCTTGAAAGTACTTTATGCTAATGTTCGTTCTGGTTTAGATTTCCGATTCTAAAATTGATACCTTCGGGTATAACTCTAAAATTTCTAGTCTTTACTTTAGTTATTTGTATGATTGCTGGATGCGGGTATTTTCCGAGTAGCGAA
Source organism: Avena eriantha (assembly GCA_910589775.1). Classification (NCBI taxonomy): domain Eukaryota; kingdom Viridiplantae; phylum Streptophyta; class Magnoliopsida; order Poales; family Poaceae; genus Avena; species Avena eriantha. The sequence goes on along the minus strand of OU342741.1, from coordinate 158,262,818 downwards.
TTTTTGGTACTGGAAGTCGGCTTTGTTTCCGAGTTTAAACGGGTTTAGCGATTGAGCTCCGTTGCTCGGAAAAGTTTCCGGCGGAAGGTTTAGCCGGCTCGCGAAAGGGACGAAGCGGAAAGCCAGATAAACGATAAGTGAAGACGAAAAAATACAAGTGCTTATGTAAACATTTCAGGCACACAAAAAAACCAAAAGTGCTGAATAGATAAAAAGCTTAGCACTAGCAAAATAAATAGTACTTAATATTTACAAGCGCATCATGTTCTTTCCAGAATAATACATAAGTTTCTGGTCTATGATGCATGAGGAGATGAAGGAGCCGCCGGCTCGATGGTTACTCCGCCTTGATATCGTTCCGAGATGTCCGGATCTGAGGTGGTCCGTTCATCGTCGGAAACTTCTTCGGCTTCTTCTGGAGGAGGTGGCGGAGTAGCTACACGAGTGAAGAAGGGGATCTCGTAGCTGGTCAGATCAGCTACGTGACACCCATATCAGGCGCAGGAGTGCATGATGGCTTGAAGGTCCTGCTTCTGCCCGTCTTCGTCTACCTTGCAGTACCCTCTGGTCACTTGCCATATCTCCATGTTTCCATGGTGGCTCATGACCATGGTGAGAGCGTTCTGCGCAGCAGTTCGCGCCTAGGACATGTTCTAGTCCCGAACAAGCTGCAGCATCTCCTAGGCCTTGTCCCGCACCTGAAAATCCGACATGCTTGGCATGTTCGGAATCCTGAGAGACTCGCCAATGTCCTCAAGGGACTGACGGAAGTCATGAAGAAGATCACCGACTTGGGTAAGCCGATGGGTGCGGGGCTCGGAGGAGGAAGACTCCGTCAAGTTCAGAGGACCTATACACAAAACAAGTTAAGAAAAATCCGACATTGATAGAAGTCGAAGAAAAAGATAAGTCAGAAAGATGGAACGTACCGAGAATGACGTCGTCAATCTTGGTCTTCTCCTCCCGGAGACTCTGGAGTTCAGCCTGGAGTGCCTGGGAGATGTCCTTCTCTCTGCCAAGCTCATTTCTTAGGTCCGAGATTACTTTATCTTGAGTAGCAATCTTGCGATCACGCTCTTCAGTGGCCATGGAGGAGGATTCAAGGACTTGAGCTATGCTCCTTTCATGATCCGCCTTGAGCTTATCCAGCTCTTGGCGAAGTCCCTTGTTCTCCACCACCAGGGTCTTGAGGTTCTCGGCCTCTTCAATCATAGCGATGGATTGTTTCACCAGCGCTATAAGTCAAAAAAGAACAACAGTTCAGGAAAAATTCGACATTGAAAAAGCAAAATACAAGGTTTGAATCTCGGAATGTTTACCTTCGGCTTCATCCTTGGCTACTTTAAGTTCGGCATTTTTAAGCCGGAGAGCCTTGATCTCTCTCCGCTTATTGCAGACATTGGTCAGTAATTCCTGGTTATACGAACATACTTCCTGTAAGTCAGAATACCCAAAGTGAGAAAGCTACTTAAGACTCGGGCTAATATTTTTTGCTAAATATCAGCCCGAGCCTTGGGGGCTACACTAGTTCGCTCTTTGGCATCCTAATGAAAGCATAAACCCAGATTATATATCCTACTTCATTCTTGGGGGCTAGAGGATATGCATAACATAATGTAAAAACAAGAGTTGGAATTCCGACTTACATATTGCTCGCGGGTGAGTTTATCTAAACCCGCGTTCACTTCAACTGCCACCTTCTCGGCAAGAGTAAGAGGGATCACTAGGGCTGTTGGAAGCTCGCTAGTCCTAATCCTCTCGTTGCAAAGGCGGACTTGAGCGAGAAGGTCAGAGAACTTGACGTCCTCTGCTTCTTGCGCTTCTTCTTCGGGAGATAAATGGCTTTTGTCCAGGACTTGCCTGGCTAGCCGCTGGATCTCTTCTGTAGATTTCTGAGACAGGCCAAACTTGGCAAGTCCCGGATTGTTAATGAGGTTGTCGGCAAAGACTTCAGCCGAGGGATCATTACCCGAAGAGGGTTCACCCTTATCTTGATCTGACGCACCCATGGTGACGTCAGTTTGCGACCCAAGGATCGCAGGCTCTATTGGAGGAGCCGGATCTTCTGCAACCACCGGAGAAGGAATGATCGCCGGAGTTGCAAAAGGTTGAGGGGCAGGAGTCGAAGGAGCCATGGCATGGGAAGCTATGGTGAGCTTCGTCTATCGCAGGGGCTTCGAAGGAATCCCTTTACCCTTACCCTTGATGAGAGGCTTTGCTCTGAGAATGTAGTAAAGTCAGAAACATTACATCTCAGAAAGAAATTCGAGAAAAGTACAAAGGCAGAAACTGTGAATGAAAGTTACCTCTTCACAATAGGCACCTCCTTTGTGCCAATAGCCACTGTTGGAGCTTTGTGCTTCTTGAGCGCAAGATCCGGCAATGGGACCACTTCTGTCTCCTAAGAAAACTCAGGAGGATATCCTTCGAGCGGAGCAAGCTCCGACTCGGGGAGATCAGCAAGCTGAAAACAAGAAAACATATCAATATTGCAATATAACTTGAAGATTGAAACACATAAAAAGTGTACTGATGGAAGCTTACCGGCACCATGTGGTTTTCCGCCATGTGCATATCCACAGAAACCTCCAGAATTCTCCTCTCGATCCGCTCCTTGATCAGCCACTTGATCTGGCTGATGTAGCCTTGAGTGGTGTAGGCTTTGGGGCTGATGCGGAGGGAGTCATTTTTGGATGACGTGATGGAGTGCATCAGTCTATCCCCGTGGTACTGAAGTGGGTGGATCCGACATGAGACCCAACACTGGACCAAGTCAGATCCCTTCATACCCTTGTGCTTGATCAAATATCCGATCCGCCTCTTCGCGAGGATCAGATCATCGGTGAGAGCCTGAGCAGCCTCGTCCCAGGAAGGCTGGGCCATGGCGGCTCCGTCGACAAAAGCCGGCAAAGCAGTAGCTTTGCCGGGATCCGGAATATCCCTATGATAGAAAAAGGTGGCTGGCCATTGTTTAACCGAGTCACTGGCAAAATTTTTGGGATAAGCCCGATCACGTCTAAGTGAAAAGCTAATAGTGCCGGTGATGTAAGGAACACCGACAGTGATGGAGTTTCTTCGGACATGAAAGTAGTGCCGGAAGAGAAGCAAACTCGGCCTAATGCCGAGAAAGCCCTCGCAAAGTGATGCATACGCACTCATCTCTAAGAGAGAGTTGGGAGGAAGATTGTGGAGTTGAACTCCGTAATGATCTATCACCTCGAAGAAGAACTCCGAGGGAGGAAAAGATAGACCTCGGTCGAGATGGGTGCCGAAGTGGACCCGCTCGCCGTCACATGAGTTGGGGACGGTTTCGCCGGAGCCACTCCGCCAGTCGCCGGTGACGAGAAGCCCCTCCTTCTCCATGTTCTTGAGGCCATTCTCGTTGAGGGCGCAGGGGATCCAGATTCCCCGGAAGCTTTCCTTCTACGCTGCTGCTTCCGCCGTTGCCGCCGCTGCTGCTGTTGCCAAACCGGAGGAAGAAGATGATGAAGCCATTTCTCCGATGAGAAGATGACCTAAAAGGGGAGGTGCTGGGAGTTCTGTGGGGGAAGGACGAGGAGGCTCTGTGCGTGCAGGAGGATTGGGAGGAAAGGAAATGACAAAGGACTGGTGGAAAGGAGAAGGAGAAATCCAAACCCCTTATATCCACCTAACTGCGCCAAGAATCATGCAAATGCTACAGTGTAACCGCTACACGTTGTGGAAAGAACTGGGAAGGACCCACGCGATGATTGCGTCTCCTTGATCTCCACGCACGCATTGAAACGGCGCCTCGGTTCCGTGAACCGCGGACCCACCAACGGTCGTGCTGACGGCACACCTGTCAGATGACGTGACTTGACCATGCTTGTGTCAGGTGGCGTTAGAGACCAAGTTCCAGCTTAGTTTGAAATCAGGCTGGAAAATTCGAGTAACTTGTTGATAGGTCCGACTTACTTTTAAGACCCGGATCATATTTTTTGTTGTGAAGTTTCAGGAACCCTTCAAGATTCTACAAGCCGAAGATCAAGCTAGACGATGATAAAATCCGACTTTGGATCTTGGAGGCCTCCGGGGGCTGTTGTTGGGGATATACTTTCCGGGTATCCTCACAGTTCCTCACTGACCAGGGTGGCCCACTTCGGGTTAGAGCTTTGCTTCACGGGCGACCCAGTCAGGGAGAGAAGACGGAGTCCAATCCGGCTACGGGAAGGCCCAGAAGACTTACCAACTTAGGCCCATAATGTTACTTGTAGTTCAAGATGTACTCTGTAACCAACTCTTAGTCGTAGCCGGATTGATCTCTCTGTAAACCCTAAGCCGGATATCTATATAAGCCGGCCTAGGGAGAGCCTTTAGGGCACCCAATACTTTAGACCCTCAACTCGCACAGGCGATACCCTTGTAACCCATATTCCGGCTCTGCCGTATTACTGGATTGCTAGTAGGAGTAGGATTCGTCCAAAGCCGGCGGATTCGAACCTGGGTAAACTTGTGTGCTCACCATCCCGGAATACCGTACGTCTCACACCCCTCTCTTCCGCACGCCTCGAGGACCCCCTCATGGCGTACTTGTCCTCAATCCGACGACAGAGTGAATACTTTATTCTCAATGAGTCTCATGATCAGCTCCAAACTCGATTGAACAAGTATGATGTTCCTAGCACTTCTGCACCAACATGTGGACATGAAGAAGTTCTTGAAGAAAATGCTAGGTTGAAAGATGAGCTTGCGAAGGAACCTCTACCCAAAGGTAAGGAAGTTCTAGATGAGGTCCTTAGTATGCAAAGGAAGAATAATGGAAAAGAGGGAGTTGGTATGTTCCCAAGACCAAGAAGAAGAAGAACAAGAATGAGAAGGCCAAGAATGCTCAAGCAAAGACAAGCACCACTGAAAAGAACATCATGAAGGACAAAACTGATTATAATGGTTTTGTAGAGTCTAACAATCCTCATTATGAGTTATTTTGTGATTATTATGGTGATGTCTATGCTAGCTATGTTGGTACTTTTGATAATTATATTGCTTGGTCTATTTGGGTTCCAAAGACCCTTGTTACTAACATGAGAGGACCCATTGAAAAATGGGTACTGAAAGGATCATATGGGCACCTAGAGGGGGGGGGGGTGAATAGGTGCTACTTCAAATTTTAGTTTTTTTCAAGTTAGGGTTTGACACAAAGGTAAATTCTCTAGATTATGCAACTATGGTGAATTTACCTATATGTCAATCTAGCACTACCACTAAGCAAGAACAAGATAAGTAAAGTGGAGTAAAGGATAGAAGTAACCAAAGTGGAGCACGCAGAGACACATGGGTTTGTTTCCCGTAGTTCCTTCCTTTTGAGGGGAAGTACATCTACGTTTGGAGAGGGGTGGTTTCAAACCACCAACGCCACGAGAGGCCTCCCTTGTTCTCCGATGAACCTCACCCCAACGGGTTCGATTCACCTCTTCCACTATATTGACAACCTTCGAGGTGGAAGCCGGCACCTTTACGACAAGTTCGAGGCACACATCCACAACCTAATTGGAGGCTCCTGAATACAAGCAAGCTGTCAAACAATCAAAGAAGAACCAAATCACAAGCTAGGGTTTCCAACGAAACACTAGAGTAAGGGGCCCTCAAGTGAATGTGGGGGAACTGAAGATATCTCTTGGTGAAGCTATAGATCAAGGCCCCCTCCTTCGATTCTCCAACGGTCAATGACTTTGGATGGTTGAGTGAAGAGATCTTGATGATTTGGTGGCTCAAATGGTGTTGTTGTTGTTCTTGAGGTGGATGGGTTGCTCCCAAGGTAAAAGAAGGGGCCTTTATATAGGGCCCCTGGAATTAGAGCCGTTGGGAGCCACTTACCTCGGACAGTCCGGCCCAGCCGGACACTCCAGGCGACAACAATCGGACACTCTGGCCTGGCAAAGTTTCCGGCCAGAATCCGGACAATGTCCGGGTGGTGTCCGATGTGATGTTCTGATTGTCCGAGCAGGTCGATGAATCCTTAGGGCCGGATAGTCCGGCAGGAACCAGCCGGATAATTCGGCTGGGCCGGACACTCTGGCTCATATCGGCCAAACAGTCCAACAGGACTTTGTCCCTTTACTGATTTGATCCTGGGTAGCCCTTTTTCCTTAGGTACAAATTATACGAATGTATCTGAAATCTCCTGAAACATTTAACAACAGATTAAACTTATCCAAGTGTTGTCAACAAACATCAAAACAATAGGAAGAGCATAAATTCCCTTTCAATCTCCCCCTTTTTGGTGTTTGATGACAACCCAAGGATTTGCATATAGGATAGGCAATAAATTAAACAATAAGGATATTTACAAAATATAGTAAGGCTCCCCCTAAATGTGTAACCAATTTAGCTTTGCATTTGAATACAAGACCACACACCCTAGGATCACATCCTCACTAGATTTTGTAGTTGACAAGTTATGACATGATATAATAAAGCCTAGATCAATAAGCTAGACATAACATAGTCTTTAACGTAACCGGGTAAGCATGTCACAACACACATAACAGAGTTCAACACAACATAGTACTCAAACATATAAGATAAAGACACATAGCTTCAAAGAGGAAAATCGAAATAACGTGAAGCTCGTGTACCCATGCATATCCCTGGTGGCAACCTAATAAAAGGGGATACTTCCCCCCCTTTGGCACCGAGACACCAAAAAGGGAAAAGAGCACAACTAAAACATCCCCAAGCCAACTCTAGCCATTGTAGTCATCATCGTCGGCATCCTCCTCCTCATCCTCGTCCTCATCCTCATCGCCATCCTCATCATCATGATCATCCTGAGTAGAGCTCTAGTTGTGAGGGCGAGAAGAAGAAGACACGTCCTCAAACATGGACCAGTCCACACGTCCCTGACTCTAGTGACCATAGGAAAGAGTGCTATCTGACGCCTGCTGATGAGAAGGATCAACATCCATGGGCTATTTGATCCGATTTAGTTACTTCATGACATTGCGGTTAGCCTTGTATGCATCATACTGTCCATGGAGAATGTCAATGTTCTGGCATAGGAGAAGCTTCTTCCACCAGGAGGCCTTCTTCACCTTATTGTGCACTTCCTCCTTAGAGTTGGTGAAGCGATATGCATTGCTAGCATGCTTCATGCGAGGGCCACGGGTCACAGCCTCCTGTACCTCCTTAGACCCATCATCACTGTCAAAAGCATCTGCACCCATCTCATCATCCTCAAATATGTCCTGAGCAGAGGGGTATCCACGAGGAGCCTTTGTGGTGGGGGCACCCTTCCTCTGTAGCTTGGTAGGAAGGTGTGGAACAAGATCAGTGTAGAGCAATGGAGTTGCTGGAGCCTGAGCAGCAATGATCTTCATCACATAGGGAGCAAACAGAGGACACTTCTTGTTAGTGATGCACTTGCACATGTCCTGATAGATGAAATCCATGCAATCTATAGCACCACCAGGATGGTCTGGACCATGGGTATACACTGAGTAAGCATGTGCCATTAGATTGATTTTTGCACCTCTCATCTCATCCTTGTCGCCCGCCTTGGGAGTGAGCGTGTGGCGAAACATGCGAAGCAGAATGTTGTAGATGAGCTTGAAGTTGGTGGTTTGACCAACCACACCATTCTGAGAGTAGATTGGGGCCAACCTCTTCTTGTCGTATGCCTGACCATGTACATGCATTCTGAGACCACTAGGAGCATTGGGATTGAACGACAACCCAAGAAGGTGTGCAAAATTAACCATATTGGAACGACACCGAGTAGTGCTAGAGATCCACTCAAGGGGAATATCTGTAGTGTCCCGAAATACCACAGTGGCATAGAACTGCTGGACCAACTCAACACTGTAGTCTTCTTTTGCTTGAAAGATGGTGTGCAGGCCCATCTTCTCAGTCACCCATAAAGCGTCCTCAAAGTAGCGGTGAGCGCGGAGCTTCTCAATATCCAGGCACTGCATGGGGCACACATGAGTCCTGAACCCACAAAACACCTCAAAAAAGAGTAGAGCTTGTTCATTTCTCCATAAGCGATCATCATCCGAGGTGCGCCCATAGAATAGAACTGCTGGACTCTCATCTCCACAAACTCCTCGGTACCCAAATCTGCCAGAGTGGTCAATGCTTCAAACTTCATGCACTTGGCTTCATCCCTTTTCAGTTTTCTGATCTTTTCTTGTTTTGCTGCAGCACGGTCATGAGTAGCCTGTCTGACCATGGAAGGATCAACATGGACATCAGTCTCTTCATCACGGAACCTGCGAGGATGGTCCTTCTGAGCAGCCTTAAAGTGACGAGGACGAGAGCTACCTATGAGATCAGAGTAGAATGATAGCATATGGGTAAGCACATTTGTCCAGGAGATACAAACACATAGCAGTAGTCAGAGTAATGCAGGAGCTGTACTGGCTGAAAACACACGGACTATCCGGAAAAATCACCCTGGAGACTCCACCATGACTGGACATTTTGGTGTGTATGTGCCGGACATTCCGGCTGGACCGGAGTGTTCGACCTGTACATGCCGGACATTCTGGCTGGACCGGAGTGTCCGACCTGTACATGCCGGACATTCTGGCTAGAGTCTTCATGATTTTTCGGGCAGTGTGAGAGTGTTCAACCAGAGCAGACCGGGATTGCTAAAAACACTACAAGGATGAGTATTGCACGCAGTATGATGTATCCATGCATCTAGGTAAGACATTGCCCCCCAAAATTCATCTAGAGCAAACCGTAGAGATGGAGAAGGGGAGGGGCACTATACCAGCATCCATGGAGGCCTTCACCGGAGGGGGACGGATCCCAACGGCAATGTGAAGGGAATGGCCAGTGGCAACGGCCGGATCCGGGGTGGAGGAGCCCTCCCAGTGGAGTTCTTGGTCAGGAGCAACAGGTAGAGAGAAAGAGGGAGTCGGGGGGAAGAAGGAGGATTGAACCGTCCACTTCGCCCCGACCCCTTTTACGAGTTGGAAACTGCTGGGGCCTGAGTCTCCAGGCGATATTCGCTGGAGTGTCCGGCCCAGCCAAAATGTCCAGGGTGAATCAAGCGGAGAGTGCGGCCTGGCCGGATAGTTTGGTTGGTTCAAGGCGGATAGTCCGCCCCCTGCAACCAAAAAACCCCAGATTCAAGTAGTAGACCAATGTGTGGCAAGAGGAGCATGTTTAGAGATGAGAATAGGCCTGGGATTTAGAAGATGTATTGTGAAGAACCAATAAAGCATAGATTTTCAAGAAGATGACAAATGAAGTCCCAACTCAAACAAACCAAGAACCAACTCTTCAATAAGAAGAGGGCGGTGGCCGAGGCCACCATGTAAAAGTTTGTGGCATGACACCGCAAAGAATTATCATTGGGTTCATAGTCACTACTCATCAATGAAACTCACATATCACTAGATGATATTAAGAGAATTGAATTTATTAATGTTGGCATTATGGGGGGAGGGATAGTCCAATGTATTAGGACCGCACTCCCCCTATCTCCATGCCTACACCTAAACCAAATAAGAGTCAAGAGATAGGTGAGTATGCAAGGTGATCAAGTCAAGCTCCTAGAATCTATGATATTTAGTTCATTCCTCAAATAACAAAACCTTGCTTCATCAAGTGGCTTCATGAAAATGTCGGCAAGTTGGTCTTTGGTTGACACATAAGATAGCTCAATATCACCTCGAGCAACATGGTCTCTAATGAAGCGATGATGAATCTTAATATGTTTTGTCCTTGTATGATCCACTAGATTGTAGGCAATCTTGATAGCACTTTCATTGTCACATAGAAGAGGCACTTTGTCACAATGGACACCGTATTCCTTTAGAGTTTGCCTCATCCATAGCAATTGAGTACAAGCACTAGCAGTTGCTACATACTCGGCTTCGGCGGTGGAGAGAGATATACAATTTTGCTTCTTAGAAGACCAACACACCAAGGACCTTCAAAGGAATTGGCAAGTCCTGGAGGTTGATTTTCTATCATCCTTATCACCAGCCCAATCTGAATCCGTGTATCCACAAAGAGAGAAAGTTGAGCCCCTAGGATACCAAATACCATAGTTTGGGGTATGAACCAAATATCGAAAAATTCTCTTGACTGTCATCAAATGGCTTTCTTTGGGAGCCGCTTGATATCTTGAAAACACTCCTACACTCAACAAAATATCGGGTCTAGATGCACAAAGGTAAAGCAAAGAACCAATCATGGACCGGTAAACCTTTTGATCCACATCTTTACCATTTGGGTTTAGTTCAAGATGAGTCTTTGTTGCCATGGGAGTAGGAGATCCATTTAGATCTTTCATGTTGAATCTCTTGAGCATATCTTGAGTATACTTGGCTTGGTTGAAGAATGTTCCTCCTCTTACTTGCTTGATCTCAAAACCAAGAAATACTCTCAATTCCCCCATCATAGACATCTGGAACCTATTAGTCATAAGCTTTGAGAATTCATCATTAAAAGCTTTGTTAGATGAGCCAAAGATAATATCATCAAGATATATTTGGCATACAAAAAGCTCCCCATTGACCTTCTTAGTAAAAAGAGTGGGATCGATTTTCCCAACCTCAAACCCACGGTCTAACAACAACTCTCTAAGGTGCTCATACCACGTGCGTGGGTCTTGTTTGAGCCCATAGAGTGCCTTATCAAGTTTGTAGACGTGGTTTGGGAACTTGGGATCCTCAAACCCTAGGGGTTGCTTTACATATACCAACTCATGCAATGGACCTTAAGAAATGCACTTTCTACATCCATTTGTTGTAATTTAAAGTTATGATGTGCCGCATAAGGAAGAAGGATACGGATGGACTCAAGGCGAGCCACGGGTGCATATGTCTCTCCATAATCAATGCCTTCAATTTGAGAGAACCCTTGTGCAACTAATCTTGCCTTGTTCCTCACAACAATTCCATGCTCATCTTGCTTGTTCTTGAATATCCACTTGGTGCCTATAACATTGCGGAAACCCTTGTGCAACTAATCTTGCCTTGTTCCTCACAACAATTCCATGCTCATCTTGCTTGTTCTTGAATATCCACTTGGTGCCTATAACATTGCGGAATTTTTTTGGCTTTTGAACTAACTTCCATACTTTGTTTCTCTCAAAGTTGTGGAGCTCTTTGTGCATTGCTTCCAACCAATCCGAATCTTCAAGAGCTTCCCATACTTTCTTTGGTTCCACCATGGAAATGTGTGCTTGGTGTTCACCAAAACTCTTCAATTGTGCTCTAGTGGATATCCCTCTTCTTAGATCTCCTACCACATTATCTAGAGTGTGGTCTCTTATTTCCAAGATTATATCCATTCTAGCTTGGCGACGAGTTTCGATCTCCTTGTTGTTTCTTATGGGGATCTCTTCATCATTTTGGTCCTCGTCTTGACCATTAACTTGACCTTGATCATTATTGGAATCATTCTCTTCTTCAAGAGGCAAATATTGACCTTGGTCTTGATCAGGCACACTTCTCGACAGGCATTGGGCTGCCCTTTTAGTAGTTTCTACAGATCTTCCTTGTGTAATAGACTTAGCAGCGCTGGACATTCGGGCAAATGGAGACTCAAGCTCCTCCTGGCTAGAGGTTTCTCCCTGATCAACTTGTTGAGGGTCCACAACTTGTCTTTGGCTTGGGTCATTGTCCTCCTCGGTTGGATCAAGTTGATGTTGTGAAGATGAGGGCTCCACTTGAGTAGAGCATAGTTCTTCCCGATCCGCCATAAGGGGTTCCTCAACAGGGCAGATGAATCCGCACCCATTCTTCCTATGGCATCCTGGGGCATTTCATCGTCTACATCACAAACATCAACACGCCCCCCTTGGGGACCATCATATTCTTCAAACACCACACTACAAGATTCTATGACTATTCCAGAGAGCTTGTCATAGATTCTATAAGTATGGGATTCAAGACCATAACCAACAAAAATACCCTCTAACGCTTTGGAATCAAATTTTGACAAACGAATACCCTTAATGCGATAGAAACACTTACAATCAAACACCCTGAAGTATGAAATGTTGGGCTTGTTACCGGTAAGAATTTCATATGGAGTCATGATCAATTCTTTGTGGAGGTAGAGACGGTTTGATGCATGGCATGCAGTGGAGATTGCTTTGGTCAAAAAATTGTATGGAGATTTAAACTCCACCAACATGGTCCTTGCCATATCAATAAGAGTCCGGTTCTTCCTCTCAGCTACACCATTCTGTTGAGGGGTATATCCAGAGGAATATTGGTGTTTTGTCCCTTCATCACTAAGAAATCCATTGAAGGTGTAGTTCTTGAACTCGGTGCCGTTGTCACTCATTATTAACACAGGGACATTGTGTTGACGTTGAGCTATGTTGATGAAATCAATGAAGTTTTCTTGGGTCTCATTTTTTAGCTTGAAGAAATATACCCATGTGTATCTTGAGTAGTCATCAACAATCACCAAACAATATTTCTTCCCACCAAGACTTGCATGAGATGGAGGACCAAAGAGATCCACATGAAGGATCTCCAAGATCCTCTTGGACTTGATGTAGTTCTTTGGCTTGTGGGGAGAATCATGCATCTTTCCTTCAACACATGCCCTACAAACATGATCTTTGGCAAAGGAAACATTTTCGTTTAGTACAACAATATGACCATCCTTGTGGAGACTTTGCAAAGTTCTCATGTTGACATGGGCTAGACGGCGATGCCATAACCAACCCATGTCATCCTTTCCGAATAAGCACATTGCACTTGTAGTGGTTTTCCCTGAAAAGTCCACCACATACAAGTCATTTTCGACGTACCCAACGAAAGCAAACTTTAGAGACTTGCTCCACATGAGGATCACAATATCATTATCAATAAAGACGGCAAAGCCCATCTTTCGAAGAGAATAGACTGGAAGTAAATTATAGCCAAGGGTCTCAATAAGCATGACTTCCATGAGAGTAATGTCGTGGGCAACCACAACCTTGCCGAAACCCATTACCTTATACTTTGACTTGTCGGCATATGTCACGGATATTTGATCAACATTTGGTCTCAACTTCTTGACACTAGATGCGCTTTCGGTCATATGACTTGTGCATCCACTATCAAGCACCCATTTTGATCCACCGGAAGCATAGGTCTACAAAAGATCAAACTAGTTTTTAGGTACCCATTTTTAATGGGCCCTCTTTTGTTAGCAACAAGGGTCTTGGGAACCCAAATAAACCAAGCAATATAACCATCAAATGGGCCAACATATTGTGCATACACATCACCATAATAATCATGCATTAAAACATAGTGAGGGTTAGCACTACCCGCAAAGTCATCATGAGACATAGTTTTGCCACTTGTGGTCTTACTACCCACAATGGCCTTGTCTTTTTCTTGTGCGGGCTTGGCCTTCTTCTTCATGTTGTTCTTCTTCTTGGCTTTGGAGACAAAGCCAATGCCCCCTTTCTCACCATTTGGCCTCTGCTTACTCAAGAGGTCATCAATTGACTTGTTTCCTTTGTAAAGGCACCGGTTCCCGCCTCGAAGGGTACCAATAGTGGAAAGGTGGATCATGCCTTTGGTGGCGAGATCCATCAGATAATAGGGTGAGGCCTATTGTGGCGTGGTGGTCTTAGTACCGCCCACCCCTCCAACACAGACATACTTCTCTTAACAAGGAAGGAACCGCAGTCAAACAAATCATGTGTCTTCGCGTGCTCCACTATGCTTACCTTGTTCCTCGCTTTTACTCGCTTAGTAGTTAGGTCTGCATATAGGGAAATTCTCCATAGTTGCATATCTAGAGAATTTACCTTTGTGTCAAGCCTAAAATTGAAAAAGAATTAAAATATTGAGTAACACCTATTCACCCCCTCTAGGTGCCCATACGATCCATTTCAAAAGGCCTCGCGAAGATCATTGATGAGTGATGTGCTCTCTTTTCTCTTGACCACTATGTCATCGACATAGACTTGAATGTTCTAGCCCATTTGGTTCTTTAGGCATGCCTACATGCACCTTTGATAGGTGGCTCTTGCTTTCTTCAGCCCGAAGGGCATTGTGTTGTAGCAGTAGACGCCGAGTGGTGTGATGAAGGCTGTTTTATCTTGGTCATCCACCTTCATTCGAATCTTATTATAGCCTGAGTAGGCATCGAGTAAGGAGAGACATTTGCACCCCTTGGTGGAATCGATGATTTGATCAATCCACGGTACCGGAAAGTGATCCTTCGGGCAGTGCTTGTTGAGGGACATGAAGTACACACACATCCGTAGTATATCTGTGTCCTTGTTTGGCACCAGCACGGGGTTAGCTACTCATGTGTTTTCCTTGATATCACGGATGATATCAGCGTCAAGGAGTCTGTTGACTTCCATGCCTACGGCTTTGGCCTTCTCTTCTGAGAGCCTGCGTAATGTCTGATTGATTGTTCCCGCATCAGGGAACATGTAGAGTGCATGATCGGAGAATTCCCTAGAAACTCCTGGCATGTCCGCATGACACCAGGCAAAGATTTCCTAGTGCTCATGGAGGAATTCGATGAGCGCGAGTTCCTATGCGGAACTCAGGTTGTTGGCGATGAGGGCCATCTTGGTGGGGTCTGTCGGGTGGACCTGGATCTCCTTGGTGTTGATCGTGGATTCGAAGGACTGCACAGGTGCGTTTTTCCTACTCACAGGAGGAAGACTATTGTCCATCGACTCCTTGATCCTTTGATGAGTCCAAAATTGAAGCATATTTACCTTTCGTTTTTGCATACGTAGAAGGTTTTGGGGTATTTTACTGCGTTTACGCGCATCTTTTGTCCTTGTTTCAACATGATCCCGAATTACTAAAGTCTCTTATGAACATATCAATTGGGACTATCATATTATGTTGTAATATGATATTTTTAAGTGACAAAGTCATTTAATTGATTTATCTTAGCACTTGGGAGAATAGCAACCGTGAAGGAAGGCTACTGCAGTGTTAATGACTAGTGGTACGGGCGGAGCCCGCCTATACCATCCGCCCGTACCACGCGGTAGGACGGCCGCCTCATCAAATACTTTCTCCTAGCGAATACGGATCGCAGATCCGATATTCACAGCAACCTTAAGCCACGAAAAACCACACTAGAAAGGGATCTAGAGGAGGAACTTGGAGAAGGGAAAATTCATGTTGCTTCACAGATCATTGGAGGACATCGCATCATACCCTTCATCATCAACCGCTGCATCACCATCACCACTACTACCCACATCTTTCATTCATTAGATCTTGTTGTAATTGCAGATTCAATTGTGGTTTGCACTAGATTTATCCCCGTACTTTTATCCATCCATTTGATTATGATGATGTCATTGATTGCTTCCATGTGTGAGTAGTTTCCCTAGTTCTTGGGGAGATGGAGAAACCCTAGCACTATTATGCATTGAAATAAATATGATCTATACTTGTGTCCATTTACTTACTGGTCTATGATGTATGTATGATGTGTGTTTTATCTCTCTCTTTAGATGGTATGTGTAGTCGGCCACATATCATTTTCCATCAGGTCTAAAGAAGAGGGTGAAATCCTTTGCACATGTTTACAAGTGTTCCTGGAGCTATTGTGACTATAAGCACCGGCTAGCAACCTGCACGGTCAAAGGAGGATTAAAGAGAGATTCCCTAAGCTAATTACGATATCCACAGGGAGACCCTTACTTGCGGTGGTCTATATGCGTGACTGCTCTCAGACATTGTGGTGGTTATTTAGAGGTGACCTCATTTTGGCTCAACAAAATGACTGCCGACGAGCCTTGTAGTCATGGATCTCTCTGCACACATATCATGACACAAAAATAGGTTATCCTAATTATGATTAATAATATCATGCTAGAGGTGTATCCTACATCCCCGAGAACGCTTTAGCCCTATTGAGTTCAACCACCTTTCCAAACGCTTTTGTTACCAATGAGTGCATATTTGCATCATGTTTTACATTTTTATTTTGCATCGTAGATGTAGGATTTTGGTATTTTATGGCGCTTGCGCGCACATTTTATGTCTGTTTTCACTAGGATTAGGACAGATGATGGATCTAATGGATACAATTATTAAGCAGTTGTACTAAGGAGAAAAGCAGTCAAAAACAACGTAAATTGCTTATTTGGGAACTATTAATAATACAAGAAGAAAACCATAAGCGAACAAAGGAGGCAGAGAGTGTAACGACCAACTATACGGCGGGAGAATTTTCTACGCCCGTATAGCTCCGGCCGTATAGCTGGAGCCGCCTCCGCCCCATCAAATAGTTTCACCTCGTGCAATGGGTTCGGGGAGACGACATACAGAACACCCAGAAATCGCGAAAACCTCACCTCCGGAAGGCATCTGGAGGGGGAACTCGTTCACCAGGGATTCATCTTCACCATGCGCAGATCCAGGAGGCTAAGGCATCGGTCTTCATCAACCACCGCTGCATCACCACCATCCTCATCCATCTCACCTACATTTTGTCTAGATCTTGTTGTAATTCCTATACTCATTGTGGATTAATACAAGTACTATTCATCTATGATTGTTCCCATTAATATTGCCATGATGTTGATTGCCTCCATGTCTGAGTAGATCTTTAGTTCTTGGGGAGATGGATAAACCCTAGCATATGACTGAGATGAGATAGAGATTATTATGTTATACTTCATTATGTGTATGTGTTAATTGTCTTCATCTTGATATTAATGAGAAGTGCACCTTCTTAATATTTGCCTCTTATGGGGACTTGATGGAGGGGGTTACTTGTTAGTAGACCGAGGGATGATAGCGCTTACTCTGACTATAAAGCTGTTGTTATTCCTTACGTACTAACTTGGGGAAAAAAGGAGAACTCATCATTCCATGTCCATGCCATGGGAGAAATCCCTTAATAGCGCAGTAATGCGATGGTTGTCGGTTACTATCTGCTGTGGTTATGAGGACGATGTGTGCAGCGGTTGCTGGCAAATCGTCCATATATGGAGCTCCTCCCACATACATACACACTATGAGAATATTCGTTATAATACTCTCGATTACTTAGTCTAAATTGCTAGTGGTGTATCTGCTACTCCCTGAGAACGCATTTTCCCTATTGTAGTTCCAAAGTTCTATTACACACGCGATTCTTACTTTCTGCATTAAGTTTTTCTTTACTTTAAATTACCTTGTTCAACTAAAAAACCCCAAAACAACTCTACTTATCTTGCACCTTAAAGTTATTTCTTAAGTACTCCATTTAGTTATAGTTAAAAGCATTTTAGTCTTTCGCCTACTGCTCCCTGTGGGATCGATATCTTTATTTCGAAACTAGCTACAAACGATCTGAGCACTTGCAGTCATCAGTTACTCGCTTTCTTTTACTTGTTTTAATTACTTTCCTGGATTCAACCAAAAACCTTTCAAATACCCTTTACTTGAAATCAAAGGCCGCTTACAAATATCCTTTGGTAGACAGTGACAAGGGGCATAAAGACCTTAACCAAATAGCTCACTGTGGGTTCGATACTCTTATTTCGAAACTAGCTACAATCGATCTATGCACTTGCAGTCATCAAGCTATTTGTCTAGCACTGTTGTTGGGGAGCTAAGCGCTTTTAGTCTTTGTTATTAGTTGCTTATTCTACTAATTGTTTTACTAAAGTTCTTTACTAGTTTTAGGTAAGCACCATGCCTGTACTCGGACTGATGAATCATCTCGATGCAACTAAACACCTCAGGAAGTTCAATAGAGGACTTGTCAAAGAATTCCTGAGTGGGAGCAAACTAGAATACAAGGTCAACCCTCACTTTATCGCTATTATTAAAGAGAAAACTTTTGTAGGAGATGACCCCGATGAGGATCCTTACACTCATTTAATGCATTTTATCGAGTTATGTTGGACACTTATATTGAGAGGCTATTCTGATGACGAATTAAAACTTAAACTATTTAGCCAATCTCTAACAAACAGTGCTTTAGCTTGGTATATAATTTGCCCTGCAGAGAAAATTGATACTTGGGAAAAACTCAAAGGAGAATTCGAATTTCGATTCTTTCCTAAGGTAAAGGTAGCTGAAGTAACAAGGGTGATCACGAACTTCAAAAACCACCCAGGTGAAGGCTTGGTAAGGTCTTTCAAAAGGTATAAGTCCCTACTTAATAAATGCACTCACCATGATTTACCTAAATGGTATGTTTTGCATATTTTCTATAGGGGACTTAATCAAGAAATTAAACATGAGATATACACAAACTCCGGAGGATCTTTTATGGAGCTAACTATAACTAAAGCTTGGGAACTTCTAGAACATATTAGCCACAATAGAGAAACTTGGGGATTTGAATATAATTATCTCAATGCTTATAAGGAATCCAATAAGGTAAAAGAAACTGTTGATGAACTCCAACTTTACGATGATATTATTTTACAAATCTTTTAGTCTTTTACAGAACACACTGAAGCTCCTAAGAAAGATTGGCTTCAATATACTCCCCCACTTGAGACGGCTGAAGATGTTGATCCCATAATTGTAGCTCATATAGAGCCATTAAGGGAGATACCCCCATATGTTGAACCCCTTCCTTTTTGAAGGACCACGAGAAAACATATGATGGCTCAGCAGCTCGAAGATCAATGCAAAGAAGAAAGGATGTTCCTCAAGATGCTAGAAGAAGAGGCACAGGCAAGAAACACTAACAAAGTAAGTATATAGGAGACCGGGGAACCAACGAAGGAAGATATTCTAACCATGTTTGCACATTGCAATGTGATAGAGCTAGATACCGAAGCTTCATAGTTCATTGAAGGGAAGTTAAAGGCTAAAGAAGTTGGTAAACCTATTCTCCCTTGTACTTTTAGTGGAACTTATTATTATGGCCTCTACAACATTGGAACAGCTGTTAACGTAATCCCCTTTAATTTTTATTTGAAAACCCAAAATGAACTAGCCCCAGCTGAATTAGAGGATACTGATATGACTATAATGCTTGCAGATAAGATACTCAGTTCCTATGGGAATAATTAGAGATGTCCCAATCTGTATTGGACCATATAAGTACCCGATTGATTTTATACTTGTTGATATGCCTACTAATGTTTATTGTCCAATTATTTTTGGAACAAATTTCTTGAACACCGTAGGAACAAATATTGATGGCAAGAGACAAACTGTTTCTCTCAAGTTTGGTGAAGATAAAATGGACTTTCATTTTTCTAAATTTCACCATAAGCTAGCAATCGAAGATTTGGACGATTATGAGTATGGATAAGAAGAGGAAGGTAATATCATTAGTCTTGCCTTAGTAGTTATTGAGACTCCTGGTGATGATTTAGCGAGGATTTTAGTCGATAATAATAATATTCCCCAAGACATAGAAAAGATGCAAATGGATGATTATCTTGACTCCACACCTGAGGTGGATCTCGAGATGAATCAAAAGTATGAAGAACCTATAAGAAAAGGGGATGAGGCACCTCCACCTCTTACTCTCAAAACCTTACCCAAGGAATTAAAATATAGGTTTCTTGATGGAACTAATAATTTCCCCATTATTATAAGTTCTAACCTTGCAGAAAAGAAGAGAAAAACTTAATGATGGTTCTTCGGATGCATCAGAATGCTCTTGGGTATAAGATGAGTGAATTGAAAGGTATTAGTCCCTTGATAGCCATCCAGAGAATATTTATGGAAGAAGGAGCCCAGCCGGTTACATATTTTCAAAGGCGACTTAAACCTCACATGAAAGAAGAGGTAAATAAGGAAGTAATACACTCATTAGATGCAGGAATCATCTTTCATGTGGAGGAAAGTGATTGGGTAAGTCATGTCCATTGTGTTCCTAAGAAAGGTGGATTTATTGTCGTTCAAAATGAACACAATGAGATGGTACCTACTAGAACCATTGTTGGCCACAAGATGTGTATCGACTATAGAAAAATTAATAAGAAGACTATAAAGGATCATTATCCTTTACCGTCTATAGATCAAACTTTAGAAAGGCTTGCTATGAATTCTCATTTTTA
The DNA here is from genome assembly GCA_910589775.1 of Avena eriantha. Taxonomy (NCBI): domain Eukaryota; kingdom Viridiplantae; phylum Streptophyta; class Magnoliopsida; order Poales; family Poaceae; genus Avena; species Avena eriantha. Next base: position 158,242,885 of record OU342741.1, on the reverse strand, counting down.
ATACCTAGACGGTTATTTTGGTTTTTCTCAAAGTGCTGTTCACCCTAATGACCAACCAAAAACAACCTTTATTTGTCCTTTTGGTTTATATGACTATCGCCATATGCATTTTGGTATTTGCAATGGCCCTGCCACCTTCCAAAGATGTATGATTGCTATATTTTCTGATTATGTTGAAAGTATTATGGAAGTATTCATGGATGATTTTTCTGTTTGTGGAACTTCATTTAACCATTGTGTCCATAACCTTCATAAAGTTTTGTAGAGATGTGAAGACACTAACCTAGTCTTGAATTGGGAAAAATGTCATTTTATGGTTTAATAAGGTATAGTTCTTGGTCACAAAATCTCAGGTAAGTGTATAGAAGTTAATCAAGCAAAGATTGAAGCAATATAAAGGCTTCCACCTCCTCAAGATGTAAAAGGTGTTTGGAGTTTCTTAGGCCATGTTGGCTTTTATAGAAGGTTCATTAAGAACTTCTCAAAAACTGCTAGACCACTAACCAACCTTCTACAAAAGGATGTTGCTTTTAATTTTGATGAGAACTGTCTCACCACTTTCAACATACGAAAACAAGCCCTTCTTGAAGCTCATGTTATAAAACCACCTAATTGGAAGAAACCTTTTGATCTATTGTGTGAGGCTAGCCACAAAGTTGTTGGAGCAATTCTTTGCTAGTATGATGGTGATGAACTCAATATCATTCATCATGCTAGTCGCACCTTAAACGATGCCCAAAAGAATTACCCCATGGAAGAAAATGAATTTTTCGCTGTTGTTTTCTCCTACGATAAGTTTAGATCTTATATTATTGACTCTAAGGTAAGAGTGTATACTGATCGTATTGGCTTAAAAGAGATTCTTAAAAGGACTGATGTTAAGGCAAGGATGATCCATTGGACTTTTCTTTTGCAAGAATTTTATTTACAGATTCTCCAAAGAAAATAAGAAAACAAGGAAGCATCCATGGATCCTGAAGTAGTTTCATCTATCTACATACCCTAAGGAACTACAGCTCCTAAAATAAAATTTCGAATTTCTCTTTGCAATGGTTTTGGAAACTTCCTATGACCAACCTTGTTCAAAGGGAAAAAGAAAAGGTTGATTTAAGAATTAAAAGGAGATGAAGGTACCCAAGTAAACTCATTTCCTCTAGATTAGAAAGATATTTGAAATCTTGATTCTTCTTTGTTTTGGATGCTCATTTTCCATTCTTATTCGTATTTTTGGTTTCCCTTTGTTTTTCTGAAGTTACTGCCAGTTTTACGAGGTTGGTACGGGCAAACGGTATGACCAGAGCCACCCGTACCACTGCTCGTTAAACCGGTAGTATCCCTCATTCGTTTTCTCGCATAATTGGTATGACCGGGTCGTACAGCCGCATACAGTCATACGACAAGTCATTACTAGCCCTGTGTTCTCCCATTGGTTTGGTTGTTTCAAAGATGATATAAAAAAGATAGAAATGATAAAATAAGTCGGTAATAATCAGTACAGGCGGGTCCCGTCTGTACCACTTAGTCGGTTGATTATTTACCGCATTAGGCGGGGTGGATTTTTGGAAAGAGACCCGGTACAGGTGCACCGTATGGGCGTCCGCCCGTACTAGTGGTCGTTACAGTTTTGTTTTCTTCCTTTTTCTCTTATTTCTTTACTTATTTATTGAGTTTCTTTTCTAGGTCGACCCTCTTTCTTCCAGTACGATTTTTTCTCTATTTCTGACCCTTAATAAGCCTCCCTAGAGGTCTTCCTCCCTCTTATATCAACATACCCAATCTACTTGATGTACTATCCAGTTCTAGGCAAGGGCAAACCTTTAAGCCTCATGGATCCTTCGTGGGATAGCTTCCAGACTTCCTCCATTGAAGCAGATGACTGTGAAGCTCAAGGCATAAGCCCGAAGAATAAGATGTATGCTTATGACTCTGATGATGAGGAATTCGAGACCTTCATGGAGCAAAAGAAGAGAGGATGGAAGCAGTTGTATTACCTGGCTATGGTGAAGCCTGAAGACAAAAAAGAAGCAAAGAAACCCCATGGGAAGGAGAATATCATTTTGCGGCCCGAAAGTTGAGACGCTGGTGCATCTTGGTACCCGAGTTGATGTTAATCACTGTGATCCAAAAAGTTGGGGTGCCAATTGCTGAGAGGGGTGATTCGAGTGAATGATGGCCAAACCCAGTATTTTCAAATCACGCCCGTTAAGTTAGGATATTCCATTACACTAGTTCCTGTTGTCCCCCTTCTTCGCTAGTCACACTTCTTAGCCACCCTGCACGTGTCGTAGGGGAAAATGCATTACTATACTTTCATAACTCTCGACACGGAATCTAGCTGCAGCGGCGGTGATCCTTTTTCTTCCCTTCCCCGACCCTGAATCTGCCGGCGGTGGAGGACCTTTTTTTTCCCGCCCTCGACGCTGAATCCGACGACGGTGGCCCAGCATGTCCTGCAAGGCGAAGGTTGTAGCTACGTTGCCGACTGATTCGGGTCCGTCAGGGCCAGAGTTTGGGGCTCAACACGAAGCAACGGCGAGGTCTTCAGCCCCGGTTAGCGAGCAGGTCAACAAGGATTCTGCTCCCAAGATACCTACGAGCAGCGGGTTGAAGAGAAAAGCAAGGCCGACGGCGGATTGTTCGGCTCTGGTGGGCGGACGCGGCACCCAGATCTCGAAGAAAAAACCGAGAGAAGAGCGAGAGGTAAATTTTTCTTATCTGTGCCTTATCTTACAAGTAGATTAGTTACGACATAATAGAATCGAATGAGCTGAAAAGTTCCCCTTTTTAATCAAATTATGCACAACTTTGATACAAGGGACCTATATGAGTTCACAGTTCATGTTCGCCAGTACACTGCAAAACTAGATTTTGGTTGCGAGAGGGTTGTGTTTGGGCAAGATGTGTATCTGCTTGTCAATTGCAAAGGGGTTGTGTTTGTTTCGCAACTGGTAGATATGCTTGCCTCTAGGATTCCCTGGGGTTCTAGATAGAGGAAAAATTGGTGTGGCACAATATGAATGATACCTATCTGCAAACTGAGCACTCTCATGAGCTTCAGATGGTTTATGAGTGTTGTGCAGCTGATCGTAAGGTGAAAGTTGAAGCAATGATTGATGATATGTATGCAGATGCTGGAGATCTTGTTGCTAGATATTCGGCTCCTAGAGACTACGGACCAATAGATCCTGATCTAGATAAGTTCAGTATACACTTAGAGGTGGATTCATGGGAAAACTTGATGAGGGAGTTAATAAGCCAGTTTCTTCATGTACTGTGGAGATCACTGTCGATTACAAAAACATAACTCTTGATGAAATGAGAGAGATGATCTGTAAGGAAATCAGTATTGGCCCTAAGCAGATGGCACAATTCTGGTGGTGGCATCATAAGAAGCTGCAATTCATAGAGGTTTTGGATACTGAAGATCTTGTGCAGATTATGCGATGAAAGAAGCGAACCAGGAAGGTGTTCTTCCTTGGTACCATTTCTGATGTTGTTCAATAGGTTATAGTGGATGTAGAGGCCCCTGTAGTGGCTGAACAGAATAAGGTGGTTGACGTTGATGAGATCCGATGAGAGCTACTACCCTAGGCTTGTCATATGGACCGCGGGGTTCCCCTGCCTGTATTTGTAACATTGACTGTTGTTGCATTTAGACAGTGTTTCTATGATTATGTTTGTTGATAGATTGCGATATAATGTTGTGCGAGCCGTTTAGATTTTCGGACATGGCACTCACTGAAACCATCGTTGTTGTAATAAGACATAAGTACATTGTAGTTGACATAATTATATTTCTTGAGATGATGTACTGTACTTGTTTCTGTTATTATGTTTGTTGGGACATTGTAATGTAATGTTTTGTGAAACCATGACTAGACAAGTGATGCATAAATACATTGTAGTTGACATGATTATGTTTCTTGAGATGATGTACTGTACTCGTTTCTGTTATTTTGTTTGTTGAGAGATTGTAATGTAATGTTTTGTGAAACCATGACTAGACAAGTGATGCGTAAGTACCTTGTAGTTGACATGATTTTGTTTCTTGAGTTGATGTAATATACTTGTTTATGTGATTGTGTTTGTTGAGAGATTGTAATGTAATGTTTTGTGAAACCATGACTGGACAAGTGATGCATAAGTACCTTGTAGTTGACATGATTTTGTTTCTTGAGTTGATGTAATATACTTGTTTCTGTGATTATGTTTGTTGAGAGATTGTAATGAAATGTTTTGTGAAACCATGATTGAACAAGTGATGCATAAGTACCTTGTAGTTGACATGATTTTGTTTCTTTAGATGATGTAATATACTGGTATGTTTTCCTTAGGCAATGAAATTAGGATGGAGGGAGTACATGTTTAATATTTGAAATAAGAATGTATGAAGAGAAACCATATTAGGCAGGAGACAGTAATCTAGGGAAAGGGCATGGTAACCATTAAACTACTATAACATGCCAATTTAGTCGTTGTTGCAGCGGTAGAAGGGCTGCACTTTCTCTCTCTCTCTCTCCCTCTCTCTCTCCTCACCGACACCGACACCGTCACTAGCGACGACGCATTTGCCATGCTGTCCTAGAATGACGAGGACGACCAGTCGAGTAGCGACAACCTTCTCTCCGACATGGAGTATTCCTTCCATGATGTGAGTTCCACTGTTTTCTCGGGCTAGGGTTAGGCATTGGTAAATCCCTTGATCTGATCTCCATATGTGCATGCAATCGTGTTTAATTCCAGCTTTGTGTTTACCTATAGGTACCATGGACGATCTTCGACTCCGAATGGGAGGGCCTAGATCTCGATGGAGAAGTACCATGTGACCATGGGCTCTAACTGAGGACATATATTGCATTCGAAGGCGGTAACACTAGGAGAAGATTTTTGGGCAATACAAATCAGGTTTGTTTACATTATGTGCAATGGTGACATGAAGAAAAATGTATCGTGTATGTTCATAACACGATAGTGTGTTTCTTTAGGTTGGCCCGGTGTGTAAAGCAGTAGAGTGGGTGGATCTTGAGTGGCCAGATGCACTTAAGAAATGTTTGGCACAGTTATGGGAGATGTATGAGTTGGAAAGGTCAGGGAGATTTACTGGTGCTTGTGATGCAGCTGAAAAAAATTACAAGCTGTCGGTATGAAATAAGGAGCTGAAACAAGAAATTGAGAATTTGCAGTCAGAACTAAGTGACAGAATCAATGGGAGCTTGGTTATTGGAACTACAAAGAAGCTTTATGATAGTTACATGTTGCTGATTCATAATGCATAAAATGAGAGGGATCAGCTTAGGGAAGACACGAAGAAGCTAGAGTACTTCATTACGGATCTATTGAAGGAACTGAAGAAGGCGCATGAGGTTGAACAACGATAGACTACAGAGGATAAAGGAAATTCGAGATGAATCATTTATGCTGTGCCAATGCCTGAAACTAGTTAATTGTAAGACTTGAAGTTGCGCTTTCTTAACTAGGCCAAACTCATTCCTCAAGCAAATTAATTTCAGACGAACACACATATGGTGCATAGAGTTAAGTTCACGTTTACAAAATCACCACTGCAGAGGATAAACCAGGCAGTTCAGTACTAAATAGACATATGTTGGGTTCAAGCGAGCCTGGCCCGAAGCTGCTTGTTTTCCTCCCTAAGATCGGATAGCTCCTTCAGTACTTTGTCGTGCGCCAGCCGCAGGTTCTAGTGCTCCATCACGGATTCGATCGGTTGGTCCATAGCCATACGATTTTCCTTCAAGATCCTGTCGTCAGATTGATGACAAGTACGCCATGAGGGGATCCTCGAGGCGTGTGAAGAGAGGGGTGTGAGACGTACAGTGTTCCGGGACGGTGAGCACAAAAGTTTACCCAGGTTCGAATCCGCCGGCTTTGGACGGATCCTACTCCTGCTAGCAATCCAGTAATACGGCAGAGCCAAAATATGGGTTACAAGGGTTTCGCTTGTGCGAGTTGAGATTGCAGACTATTGTGTGGGTGCCCTAAAGGCTTTCCCTAGTACAACTTATATAGATATCCGGCCTAGGGTTTACAGGAGAGCCCTATCCGGCTATGACTAAGAGCCGGCTATAGAGTACATCTTGAACTACAAGTAACATAACTGGCCTATGTCGGTAAGTCTTCTGGGCCTTCCCGTAGCTAGACTGGACTCTATCTCTTCTCCCTGACTGGGACGCCTGTGAAGCAAATCTCTAACACGAAGTGGGCCACCCTGTTCAATGAGGCACAATGAGGATACCCGGAAAGCATATCCCCAACAGCAGCCCCCGGAAGCGTCCAAGATCTAGAGTCGGATGACATCATCATCTAGCTTGATCTTCGGCTTGCAGAATCTTGAAGGGTTCCTGAAACTTCAAAAGATAGGATAGGATCCGGGTCTCAAAATGAGTCGGACCTATGAATGCATTATTCAGTTTTCCAGCTAGAAATTCAAACTAAGCCAGAACTTGGCCTCTGACATAATCTGACACCAGTCATGGTCAAGTCACGTCACTGACCAGTCAGCACGACCGTTGGTGGGTTCACCCTTTGCGGAACCGATGCGTCATTTTAATGCGAGCGCGGAGATCAAGGCGGTGTAATAATCGCGTGGGGGTTGCCTAGCTCCTTCCACGACACGTGTCACAGTTACTATTCATATTGCATGAATCTTGGCACGGATGAAGGATATAAGGGGTTGAGATTTTCTCCCTCTTCTCTTCACCAGCACTTGCGTCCCTTCCTTCCTCTCAAGGCCTCCCATGAAACAGAGCTCCTCTGCCTCCCCCAAAATCCCCTAGTGCTGCCATCCCAAGTCACCCGCACACGGAAAATGGCTGATGCCTCATCTTCCGGCATGGCGGCGACGGCAACGACGATGTTGGCAACAGACAAGGAGAGCTTCCGCGGGGTCTGGATCCCCTGCGTCTTGGACGACACCAAGCTTCTTGTTGTTGAGAACGAAGGACTCCTCCACGCCGGTGACTGGCGGAGCGGCTATCGCCAAACCATCCCCACTCCTCGCACCGACGAGCGGGTGCACTTCGACACCCACCTCAATAGAGGTTTGATCTTTCCACCCTCAGACTTCTTCTCTGAGGTGATAGATTACTACGGAGTTCAACTCCACCATCTCCACCTGAACTCTCTCTTAGAGATGCGTGCTTACGCTTCTTTGTGCAAGGGGTATCTCGGCATTAGGCCGAGTCTCATTCTCATCCGGTTTTATTTTCATGCCGGAGGAACTCTATCACTGCCGGTAATCCATACATTACCAGGACTGTTAGCTTTTCTGTTAGGAGAGAACACGTCTATCCCCGGATTAAGGCTAGCGAGTTGGTAAAACAGTGTCCATCCACCTTTTTCTATCACAAGGATATTCCTTCTCCCGACAAAGCTACTGCTTTGCCGGCAAAGCAGTAGCTTTGTCGGGAGAAGGAATATCGTTGTGATAGAAAAAGGTGGATGGCCACTGCTTTACCGACTCACTAGCCTTAATCCAGGGATATACGCATTCTCTCCTAACGGAAAAGCTAAGATTCCTGGTAATGTATGGATTAGCGGCAGTGATAGAGTTCCTCCGGGTATGAAAATAAAACCAGAAGAGAATGAGACTCGGCCTAATGCCGAGATACCCCTCGCACAAAGAAGCATAAGCACTCATCTCTAAGACAGAGTTTGGGGGAGATGGTGGAGTTGAACTCCGTAGTAATCTATCACCTCAGAGAAGAAGTCTGAGGGTGGAAATATCAAACCTCTATCGAGGTGGGTGCCGAAGTGCACCCGCTCGTCGGCGCGAGGAGTGGGGACGGTTTGGCCGTAGCCGCTCCACCAGTCGCCAGCGTGGAGGAGTCCTTCGTTCTCAACAACATGAAGCTTGGCATCGTCCAAGACGTAGGGGGTCCATACCCTGCGGAAGCTCTCCTTCTCCACTGCCGACGCCGTGGCTGCCGTCGCCACTGTGCCGGAAGATGAGGCATCGGCCATATTCCGTGTGCGGGTGACCTGGGATGGGCGGCGCTGGGGGGTTTTGGGGGAGTCAAAGGAGATCTGTTTCGTGGGAGGAATTGAGAGGAAGGAAGGGACGCAAGTGCTGGTGAAGAGAAGAGGGAGAAAATCTCAGCGCCTTATATCCTTCATCTGCGCCAAGATTCGTGCAATATGAATAGTAACCGTGACACATGTCATGGAAGGAGCTGGGTAAACCCCATATGCAATGATTACGCTACCTCGATCTCCACGCACGCATTAAAACGATGCCTTGGTTCCGCAAAGGGCAGACCCACCAACGGTCGTGCTGACGGGAATGTCTGTCAGTGACGTGACTTGACCATGACAGCTGACAGATTACGTCAGAGACCAAGTTCCGGCTTAGTTTGAATTTCTAGCTGGAAAACTGAATAATGCATTCATGGGTCCGACTCATTTTGAGACTCGAATCCTATCCTTTCTTTTGAAGTTTAAGGAACCCTTCAAGATTCTGCAAGCCGAAGATCAAGTAGACGATGATGAAATCCGAATCTAGATCTTGGAGGCTTCCGGGGGCTACTGTTGGCGATATACTTTCCGGGTATCCTCACTGTGTCTCACTAACCAGGGTGGCCCACTTCGGGTTAGAGCTTTGCTTCACGGGCGCCCCAGTCAGGGAGAAGAGACGGAGTTTAGTCCAGCTACGGGAAGGCCCATAAGACTTACCGATATAGGCCTGTTATGTTACTTGTAGTTCAAGATGTACTCTGTAACCGACTCTTAGTCATAGACGGATAGGTCTGTCCTGTAAACCCTAGCCCGGATATCTATATAAGCCGTCCTTTAGGACACCCACACAATACTCTGCAATCTCAACTCACGCAGGCGAAACCCTTGTAACCCATATTCCGGCTCTGCCATATTACTGGATTGCTAGTAGGAGTAGGATCCATCCAAAGCCGACAGATTCGAACTTGGGTAAACTTGTGTGCTCACCGTCCCGGAACACCGTACATCTCACACCCCTCTCTTCCACACGCCTCGAGGACCCCCTCATAGCGTACTTGTCATCGATCCGACGACAGGCGTTTACCTCCTTTAGTTCCTGGCACTTGTCAAAAAGGACAGTGACTTCAGCGCGCAGGTGGTCAAAGGCCAATTTCTGGGAATTCTGCTTCTCCCTTTGGATGGCTATCTTGTCATTTAGCTAGGTCACCAGGTCCTGGTTGAGCTTTCGCCTCTTTCCCTACAACAAAAATATATAATATGGTTTGTTTAGTTCACCAGGACAAGATGGTTAGTTTCCATAATTAACTCAATCGACTAGTGGCACTGTCATAATTTCAAGGAAGAAGTAATCTAGGACTAATTAACATTTTATGAATCAACTAATGGCACTGTCATAATTTCAATTTCAAAGACAAATAAGGTTTATCTGTAGTTTAGTGTGTTGTTGATTTTTTCCCATGTCACCAAATAGTAGTGGTAAACTCATAATGCAGAAACCCATGTCCAGATACAGAAAGGAAAGAGATCATGGTGTCCATTCATGAACATGAACACCAACACATGGCCAGATAGATAAGGAGTTGCCCTAGGATTCTTATTGCACCTTATAATGGGAATCAGACTTGGACATTGCTCCCTGAACCCTAAATATTACAAAAAGAGTGGAGCACGAACTGATATTCGTGCCCCTCTAACGACAATCAGACTTGGGCATTGCTCCGATATGCCTCTAGACAAGCCCTTAGCTCCTCGTTCTCTTTCTGAACGCCCTTGAGTACGGTGATCCCTCTGCTCATGTCCTCCTTCATCTCTTTCACTGTATCCAGGCAACGGTTCCTGTCATGGTAGGCTTAGATGGCAGCCTTGGTTTCCTTGACACGTCCTTAGAGTGCCTCGGTGACTTCGTCCTGCAGGAGGGTGCACCTTTTCTCGAGATTCTTCTTCTCCTCCATGAGCTCGTTGATTATCTTGATGGCCTGTTCTTGCCTATTCAAGTTACGGTTGAGCACTTTCTGCATCCTCACAACGTCATGTGCAAAATCTAGCGAGATCTCCTTCTGCACAGATAATTGCTTGCGTAGGCTCTCATTAGGTAGGGTGAGGGAGCGTGCAAGCTCTTGTTGGTTGTCAATCTTGGCATTGATCGCGGCCACCTTCTCATGGTACTCGGCCTTCGATCGCTGCATTGAAATAGAAATTCTATAATTACACTCTAGGTTCCAGGTGAATACTAATACAAATGAAAAAATCCCCATTGAATCTATGGCAATAGTGTTAAAATGGGGAATGTTCGTTTGCGGTACCAAACTTGGTGGGTGAGCGCACCGCGGTACCCGAGTTTCCATCAATCGCGCGGAGGGGCCATAGTAGATTTGCCAATTGTCCAGAAGGGCCAAATGGGGGTGAATAAAAATCTAATGGCCAAACGGTCGTTTGAACCAGACAAAAAACGGTTGAACTCAAATACCGCTGTTAGGTCAACTCTTCTTGGCCCGCCATGTCAGAATTCCCTGCTATCTTTTGCGGTCATGGACTAGCTTACCCCTGCGTGGACCAGATCCCTAAGTGGACGAGATCTATTTCTTTGCTCTGCTCTGGTCTTCTCCCCTGCTCCCCTCCCCATAAGATTTGCTCAGCTCCGGCTGCTCGTCTCCGATCGGAGCTCGCACTTGCTCTAATTTGCGTCTCCGCCATGTCTGGTCAACCTCCCACGCCTCTAATCGAAGCTCGCAGCCGTCGTCATTGCATCGTCCGCCGTATCAGAGCTTCACATCCCCGGACTAATATCTCTCCTCTGGCTAGTCCTTCTCGCACGGCGGAGCGCGTCCAGTCGGGCGATCTAGGTCGGCGACCAGCCTCGGGAAGTTGCGTGCTTCCGCGCACCCTAGGCATGGTAGCCCTGGCACAATAGTTCGACGACCACGCTCTCATGGCCACTATGTTGGGCGTCCGTCCCGCCGTGTCGCCGACAGAGTTGTTGTCGGCTTTCAGGTCTCGTTTTGGGATCAGACGAAATGAGGTCAACATTGAGGTATGCGCGCCGCCATTCGATTTTTTTGTCTGGTTCGAGCACAGCTCAAACACCGAGCGCGTTCTGCATTCTTCCCGTTCTTTTGAGTGCTGCGGGGAGAAAATGAGCTTCATGTGTTGGCATCGCGCCTGTGGGTGGGACGATCGCTTGGGGCAGCTTCGTTTCTTCTCCAAACTCGGCTTTGACGGCCTCCCATTGGATGCTTGGGAGTCGGAGGCCCTCAAGCAGGTTGTCAGTAGCCTTGGCGGCGAGCTGGTGGAAATCGTGCCACCGAGCGACAGAAGGGTCATCGAGGTAAAGCCGTGGCTGGAAGATCCTGACATAGTTCCTAAGATGTACGAGGTGCAGATTCCAAGCAGGGCAGCGCGACAGCTTTGCTGGAAGCACCCGGTCATCATCCACCTAGAGGAGGTTCTGGACTCGGTACATGGCATTCAGGGCCCCGAAGAGGCTGCCAGAAAGTGCCCTCGTCGCTTGCAGTGTTGGCCTGGAAGGATCCATGGCATAGGACCGCCACCGTTTCGCGACGGGGGACACAGTTTCGGTGGGGGGACCGGGCTTGGACGAGCTGGTGGTTCTGATTTCCCTCGAGTGAAGACAAAGCTCTAGTGAATTGCCGTGGTATGTGTGGCTAATGAATTTGTAGTATGGAGAGCATAGCAGAAGTTAGCATCGACTAAAAATGTTTAATAGTTTGAATCGATGTAGTACGTGTGTGTAATAGTTTGAAGTAGTATGTGTGTGTAATAGTTTGAATCGATGTATTATGTGTGGGTAATGAATTTGATGTAGTTTGTGTGCGTGTAATAGTTTGAATCGATGTAGTTGAACACCGTGCTTTATAATTTCTGTGAATAACCAAGGACAACCTCATGAAAAGAGGGTGGTCTGGCAATAAGAAATGTCAATTCTATGGATGCCAGGAAAATGTAGTCCATCTCCTCTTCAAGTACTCCCCCCGTTTCAAACTATAAGATGTTTTAGCTTTGTGAATGGAGCATATCTAGACATCTTTTAGTGCTGGTGCTTTCTAAACCTAGATGAACCTACATACTAAAAGGGGACTAGATACACTTCATTCACAAAGCTAAAACATCTTATATTTTGAAACAGAGGGAGTACAAGGTAGCTACATTTGTAACACGTTGAACTGCAGGACCATTTTGCAGGCAACACAAGACAAAGGAAAAAATGGTTTACAGCACAGACAGCAGACGTAAAATCTGTAGACTGGGATAAAAATATGCCAGTTAACTGGATTGAACCACGACTAGTAATTGAAGGAAATAGGTACTTGATAGTATTTGCTTACAACAGTAGTACTTCCATACAAAAAGGGTCTTATACCTGCACAAAAGTGGGCTAAACTTCCTACTAGTTTATAGAACAATTCGTCAGCATTTCATCTACAAAAGCCATTCTTCAGTCTGAACTTAACTATTCTACACTAAAGAAACTACAGATCTCCACCAAAAAAGTTGGCTGGCCAATTGCCTTGAGAGGACATAAGTTCTTTGATCATTTAACCCAAACTGATCTATTGCCTTCCCGCCAAACTACAAGAAATCTGCATCGTTCATGCACGAGCGATTTGCGTGCGCCAGTCCCGGTTCAGTTGGACCATCCACGCTGCCACAATGATTTCTTCGAAACTGAAATTCGACATCTACTTCTCGGGATCGTAGGTCCGTGTGAACTCGAACCTGAATTCCGGGGCTGAGCTGATGCCCGCCGCTGGCTCCGGCTGTCGAATAATCCAGCATGCTGAGTGTAGACGCTTGGTCGCCGCCATGGTACGGCCTTTGACGGTGCGTAGGATGGAGCGTCTTTGCCGCAGACGGTGTGCTCCCAGCCTACCCCACTAAGGTAAGGTAGTCCGCACCGAAGCATGGACGCGAGAGTTCCTAGACCTTGGCGCTGCCCTGTTCGAGGGTGTGTACCCTCGGCGGCGGCATGCTCTCATGAACGATTTGATACGTAACTTGTTCCCATTGCCTAGAGCATGCCTAATGCCGCCGCGCGATTTCTCCACATCGTTCTCTTGGCCCTGCTTGCCGCATCCGGCGCCGACAACGGCGCAGTCGCCACCGCGGCCGATTCGGCACATTCGGGGAAATCATCCGCCTGGCAGGGCAATGGGAGACCGGCCTTGAAGTAGAGCTTCATGGCCTGCCTTAGAGGGGCTAAATACCCTAGTTTCGGCGGGTGTCGCGGCGGCGGCGGCTTAGGCGGGGCCATGTTACCCTAGTTGGTGCGGCACGGAGGAGCTGCGCAAGGTGAACTATGGTTAGTCGGAGAAGGGGAGTGAAAGACTGACAGTAGGTTTGGACTACGGGCACGTGTGAAAATAACCATTTCCCATTTCCTTAGAGGGTAATAATTCGACACTCGTTGCATTAACAGCTCAATCTTTATTTCCCTTCTCAGCATAAGAGTGCGAATGTATTAAAAAGATCGGTCGTGGCTATCCACCTCATCGGGCAATGTACCAAGACAGGTAGGAGACGGGACCAGGTTTCATTTTATAAATGTTGACGACTGTGCCCTTATGTTTATACGATATTATTTATATGCCACCATGTACCGTCGAGTGTAGCAACACCATCAGAAACAGGGGATAACGACGTGGCATGTTTTATTTTTTTAAAGGGCATCAGAAACAGGGGACGCTGACGTGGCATGTTTTCTGACTGGCGGGCCCACCCCCTCCACCTTCGACGGCGCGCATCCCAGGTTCGAGGGGTGGTGCCGCCCACCAACACATTATTGTGCAATTTTCCATGTGGGACCTGAATTCCAACGCTGAGCTGATGCCTGTGTCGAACATAGAGAATTCTGAAAGAAGCTATTAAAAATAAATACTTTGGATTCTGGAAGTACTAAATTTAAATACAATACAATTTTGTCTGAAAGGTTATACGCATTCTGATCATCGAAATAATATAAATACAGTACAAATTTCTACTTCGAAAAATAGACCTGAAAATGCTAGCAAATAACCTAGGATGAATATATGATTCATTCTCCCCTATATATTTCGTCGGCGGCGGCTCCCGCGTGCTGCAACACATGTTTAGAGAACTCTCTCCGTCTGCAGTGTGCTGCCAGTGTCTCGTATAGAAGGTAAGGCCTCGGTGTATGTTCCAGACTTAAGCCATACATTACAACTGTTGGTTCCTCTTCCCAGGCTTGAACCTCATGATTGTACAGTCTAATGTAATTGTTGTAGTATATGCAACCGGGTTTGACTGTGGGGTGTAACCTGGTGTCAATGGAGATAGACCGATTGTAACCAACAAAGAGGGCACGACTTCCAATGCCACCGACGGCCTCGAGAGAGCGGTTCTCCGTGTCCACCCGGTACAACACCGGTTGCCTTTGGCGAAATCCCCGTTGAACACAAGAAGCAGATCACCATCTGACTCCACAAGGTAAAAATTGTAGGTTCCGCGTACCTGTTCAAAGACTGGGGCTGAAATTATTTTGGCCATCGTGTCGCGTGCTTCTTTAACTGGATGTTGGTCGACAAGATGTCTCCATTCTCAAGTAATGCATATACTTCCCCTCGGGATGCCGTCATGCAGACCAGAAGCGTATCAGGAGGTGGCGAATACAATCCTTCTGCAAATGATCCATTGATTTGCCCCGTTGGGGTGCTCTCATCGGCCCATGCAATATGATCTAGATAATCAGTGCAAACAAACACCATCGTCGGGGACTTCGTCACGATGACAGATTCCAGAAGATCAGATGGTATGTGTGCTTGAAACTCAGTGTTAGACTTATGAGTGATTGGGTTCAGAAGCCGAATCTGGTATGGCTCCACCCTCTGAGCAAGCACGATGACGCCACGAGAAACACCGACGAAGTAGAATATTTTGGAAGAACAGGGCATCAGTTAGCACTAAGATGTTTACAATGGAAAATACCAATAAATATCGGATGTGAATGTGAACCTGGGATGGACGTCCATTAGATTTGTCTTGAAGCAACGACCAGTGGCGAGGTTGAGGAAGGTGAAGTCGCCAACGTCTAGAAGTGTGTTATCTATCATGATCCCATTGTTGAGATGGAATTCAGGCACCTTTCAAGTGCGGCGCCAATCGGTGCAGACTTCCCGACAAGCAGCATAGGTGTCGACGTACTCCTCTTTCTCTAGCAAATAGTCAGCAATCTTGCGAAGTGGGTCGGCCGGGAGATCGGCATAGTTCCTCTTCATCCGGCTACTGGCCATGGCTTACGTGCAGGAATGTTTTGATCGAGGAAGAAAGAAGAACTACCACTGCGAGGAGAAGAAGAAGAGGATAACAGACGAGGAAGACGAAGCGGAACTGCCACTACGAGGAGACGATGAGAAGGGGGAGAAGAAGCGGAACTGCCAATTCAAGTTTGGATCAATGGGCTTTTTTCGGAACTAGCGCGTGGACCAGACATGCACTGCATGCAAGTCTTGATCAAACAGACTGACATGTGGGACCTGCTAAAAATTCCATGAAGTGCTCCCTGTGCATAGTGCGCTGACAGGTGGCATGTTTTCTAACAGGCGGGCCCGCCTCCTCCACCTACGACGGCGCGCGTCCCAGGTTCGAGGGCTGGTGCCGCCCACCAACACATTATTGTGCAATTTTCTATGCTTTGTCGCAACCAGCTCCGCTCCGCTCCTCTCCTCTGCTCCTGCCGCCGCCACTCCGCTCAGTCGTGCACTGCTGTCGTCATCCCCTTGGGCCGTCATCCTCCCGCCCTCCCCTCCCTGCTATCCCCTTACGTCCCCTCCCCTCCCCTCCTGACCCTGTCTCCTTGCCGCCGCCCACCACCAGGTGCGTCTAGAAACGAAAACCGAGAGTCGGCCGTTAGGTTAGGGGCCCAACGACGCCGGTGATCCGGATCCTGCTCGGAGATGGATCCCGCGAGGCTTGAGAGCACGGATATGGGTCCTGCGCAGCTGGAGAGCACGAAATCTCCTTCAAGTCTAGAGAGCACAGAGGACAACAAAACGGGAGGAGAGGTGGCGGGGTGCAGAGCTTTGGAGGTATGGAGCCCGGAGAAGGTGCCGTGTGTCCACATTGAAAGGTAAGAACTGTGATTTCTTATCTGCATACCCCAATTAGCGTTTATAGTCCCGTGGTGATGCCAAGGATATGGGTTGGTAACCACATGACGTCTGTACAGCTTGTCCTTGAGCATGATGCTTTGTCAGGCGAGCATGAAGGCACTGAAACGTGTGGCGGTGCGGATGATGATGAGAAAGCATATTCAGACGTGGCTGCTGACCCTGATAGGATGGAGAGTAGGGAATATTTGGTTGATTCGAACTTTGAGCCTGACTATGGGACTGATGAGGAAGAGGAATGTGAAGATGTGGAAATGGGATGTAGATACGACGACGAAGACGTGGACAGGCCAGTGATACACTTTGACAAGGACAGTCCTACAATTGATGAGGGGACTGTCTTTGATAATGTGGAGGACTGCAGATATGCAGTTGCAACCTATGCAATCATAGTTGGGTTCGAATTTATCATTAAAAAGAGCGACCAAAAGAGATTTAGGGTGCACTGTACGGAAAGTAATGTGTGTAAATGGAGATTACATGCATCTCCAATGCGGGGTGGACACCCATTTCAGGTTGCAATAGCTACATTTAGTTTCAGTCTTTCTCATATTTATTCTGCTGATAACTAGCTCTAAATTATTTGGATTCTTATCGAATGCAAATCAAAGTAAACACGAAGGTACAGAACTGCCCTAATACTTCTTTAAGTCGTAAAATTAGACCGACGCCTACCAAGTGGATTGCTGCTACTTTACTTGACTAGGTGAGGCAGGATCATAACATTGGACCAGCTGAACTCAGAGCAAAGATTAGCAAAAAGTTTAACGTTCTGATTCCTTATCATAGAGTCTTTGATGGGAAGGAGATGGCTCTAGACTTCATTCAAGGCAAGTGGAATGACAGTTTTCATATGTTTTATAGTTTCAAAGCTCAGGTAGAGAAAACATCACCTGGTAGTGTTGTTGACATTGATTACGAGGTTGTGAAAGGGAGAGAAAAGGTCTCGAGGGGGGTCAGGTATAAGCAGGCAGATAAGATATGCTTCAGGAGATGTTTTGTCTGCCTGAAGGCATGCTGGAAGGGGTTCCTAGATGGCTACAGGCCATACTTGGCAATAGGCGCAACTTCTTTAACAGGGAAGTTCAGGGGACATGTTGCTTCTGCTTGTGCTTTGGACGCGCATAATTGGCTTCTACCCGTAGCTTATGCTGTTCTTGAGGGTGAATCAAATGAAAGCTAGACATGGTTCATGCAGAGACTACGGGAAGTAATTGGTCACTCTGAAGGCTTGGTGATACACACCGGTGCATCCGAGGGTCTTGAGAATGCTGTTGATGCTGTGTTTCCTGGGGTTGAGCATAGGGAATGCATGCGGCACCTCGCTACTAACTTCACGAAGAAGTTTGAAGGAAAGATCTTTGAAGAGGACTTGTGGCGATCAGCATACACATACATCCCAAGCACGCATGCTACTTACTTGCAGAACATGTATGTAGTTCCAAAGGTGAAAAAATACCTTGAGGAACATCACACCAAGCTATGGGCCAGAAGCAAGTTTGGTGAGTTAAGCAAGGTGGATTTTGTATGCAATAATTTGGCAGAGAGTTTCAATGATAAGATTTCGGGCATGAAGAGACTTGGAATTGTTATTTTGTTGGATGCAATAAGAAAGTGCATAATGGTGAAGATAGATTTAAGGCAAAGAATTTGTGCAAGAAATTTTGTAGGCCATAAAATAGTTCCAAAGGTGGTTATGTTACTGAATGCAAGAACCAGGGCAATGAGAACGATAAAGATGAGGCCAGTCAGAAGTTCCAGAACATTGGCTGAGGTTTATGCAGAATACAAGCGTGGAAGTGAACGAAGGTACACTACAGACATTGGAAACAAGACTTGTTCATGCAGGCAGTGGCAGATTACTGGTCTGCCATGTCACCATGCAATTTCCTTCATCTTAAAGCTTAGAGGTAACGGAGCTGAAATACAGAACTATGTCGACAACTATTTCTCCGTGGACAAGTTTGCTGCAACTTATGCAGAAAACGTACCACCTATGGCCGATGAAAATGATTGGGAGATTGTCGATCCAGGGTTCAAACTTCAACCACCAGTTCTTAGGAGGCCACCTGGGAGGCCTAGAAAGCTAAGGATCGTAGCCTCCACCGATAAAGGTCCAAGGCTTGGTGCTAGGAAAAGGAAATGCGGACGTTGTGGCGGATTCAGCCATATCAAGAGGTTGTGCAAAAACCTAGTTACACATGCTATTGTCCCTGCTCACAACCCCGGTGGCAGAAAATGAGGCTTCTCAGCCATAACTGGCGGAAGAGCAAGCGCGAAGACGGTGATGAGCACTCAGAGGAAAACATACGTAAGCAGCCAATTTATGAAGAAGTGGAGGTGCCGGCGAGAAAATGGTGTGAAAAGAAACAAAAGGGTAGCGGAACAGGGAGGAAAGGGTAAATAATGGAGGTGTATTAGAATATGAAGAAGTTGCAGGGGTGATTGAGGATGTTCTTGAGGATCTTTTGGCTAACTGTAGGAGAAATAATAAATCCCTGCCAATTTCATCTTTGTACGATTCTCCGGATGAAAGGTAAGCTTAAAAATTGTTTTATTTGCCATTTTATCATTTTTTTATCCTCATCAACTGATGCTTAATGCAGCGTGGGCTAGCAGACTAATAAGAGGAGCAGAAAGATGCAGGCACAGTAACGTCCTATGTTGAATTGTATCATTGAAACTAAACTAGCCGTGTTGTCTTTATTTATATCTGGTGCGTGCAACGTGTCTGTGATGGGGTCATGTGGACCAGATTACATTTTTTTAAAATATTATTACATTAATTTTTACCTGCATTTGGACGCGGATACTAGTTCCCATCTCCCTTGCATTTCCATCTCCTCTGGCGCACTCCAGAATTATGGCTGTGCCATCAAGTAGCAGAGTTAGCGTATTGTCCCATCAGGTGTGAACGCAATGACTTTGTTTGTTCAGAATTTGACGAGTTTTGATTAGTTTGAAAGACAGAGAAACCTAAAACATGTATCTAGACATGTTTTGGGTATAGACACATTTATTAAATATCTAAAAAAAACTAAGTCAGTTATATCTGGACAGGAGTAGTACACTATTACAACATGCTCGATCCCTTCTCCTCAGGCGCACTCTAAATTACGGCTGTGCCATCAAGTGCTGGGAGCAGAGTCAGCATATTGTCCCATCAGATATGCCAGGGAACACGCAAACTTTATTTTCAGGATCGGACGAGTTTCGATCGACTAGTTTCAAAGACAAAGACAACCAAAACATGGCCAACATATATAGATTATGACGATAATCGACCATGACTCAGGTGACCTAGATCCAAAGAGCGCATTAAGATACCGTACATAGATTTAATTTGGTAAAATTAGCTACAAGACACCGTTATTTTCTGGCATTTGCTAAAACACACCGCTCAATTGTAATGGTACCTGGCAAAGACACAATCGGACGGTGTGTTCCAGCAAATGACAGAAAATAACGGTGTCTTGCAGCAAATTTTCCCATTTAATTTATGCTTAAGTGGCCCTAATCGACTATGACGCTCCTGCAGTCTCCATCATTGACGACATTGTCCGTGTCACCGCTAGTCTCCTCCGCGTCGGAATTGATGCCGATGTTCCTGGCAGCGTTCCTCCTCCTCATGGATTCTTCACGGCACGCTGCAATCGATAACGGTGGAGGTCATATGCCCAGGCACTGCCCAGAAGCGCTGCCTCCCTTCGGGGTTGCGCAGATCCGGGTGGATCTCCCACCGGTGGGTTCCGCACAGCGCAATCAATGCAGCCTGCTCCTTCTTGAACAACTTTCGCCAGTACACGCTCGTATGCGAGTACCGCGCCATTGCCCTCTTCCGCTCCAACAGTTGGCGGCAGTGCTCCTTGATATGCCTCGCCAACGTGTTGTCGCGCAAGAGAGGCGCGACAGGAACCCCGGTGTAGCTGAGCTCGAAGCCGGCCGAAAGCCTTGCTAACGGCGGCGCGAGTATGTCGTAGTGGGCAAACATCTGAGCCTCGTGCAAGCTGAGTTTGGGCCTCTCCCTCTCCATGGCGATGAAGGAATACGGTCTGATTTTTGGCCCCGAGGTTAAGGGGATAAAGGCAAGGACGTAGGCCCAGCGTAGTTGCCACGGCCAATCAGTTCGCAGAACAGATTTCTCGCGGATCGCCCTCGAGAAGGACATCACTATCGTCCACGCACCCTGATCCAACGACGCCTAACAATCGGGGATCGGGTCTTCTAGAATCCCAAAGCGGTTGCTGGTTAGTTCTGCTTCCCGATTGTTTGTCGCCAACGGCGGGTAGTTGAAAATAATACACATTTCAATGACACTGGTGGATCCATGTGTGGTCTCTAAAGAGAACACACATCCAATGACTCTGGTTGTTGTTAGTAAAAAGAACACACATGCAATGACACTGGGGGATCCATATGTGGTATGTGAAAAGAACACGCATGCAATGCCTCCAGTTGTGTGTTAGTGAAAAGAACACACATCCAATGACACGGGTGGATCCATGGGTGGATTGTGAAAAGAACAGACATGCAATGACAACTGGTGGATCCATAGGTGGTATGTGAAAAAGAACACACATGCAAGA